>OZ010798.1:358529324-359734754 GCA_963932465.1 Maratus speciosus | reverse complement strand
AGATTTCATTTTTCGCAAAAGGATCAAATGATCTCATGCAATTCAAAAGCAACACAACGGGTTGCTACTCAACTAGTATCTTTAAACTGAGAAAAGAAAGTTTCGGTCTTTCTGTGTGCCTGTGTGCGATGGCTAGCAAATCCTACGTCACGTACGAGGCTGCAAATTTTTATGAGGGTAGCGCAAAATGTCTCCTGATGAACCTAAGACTCAGAATTTTAAAATTCTAATAATTAGTTGAGTTCTTAATTAAAAAACGCAATCCGCTCTCATGCAAAACGCATCTGAGTCCTTGCTAGAAAGAAAAAGCGCTGGCGCACGTGCAAAAGCCTTATTTGCGAATCGGTTGAAAATGAAGATCGAAAAGAAAATTTCTGGAGGTATTTTGTCATTATTTATTAACTTACATTCACATAGGCTACAAAAATAAAATTACGCAGAAAATAAAATACCAAATAGCATATACTTTCAATTCAATATTTTTTCCTTTAAAAATATAAATTCAGATTAAATGGAATTAAATATATAAAATCATATAATATGAGGTTAAATTAAGGGTCATTCATCATGACAATGCCGAGCGGGTGAGCTAGTGTTATATAAAATACAACTACGTATTTTTGATTTAATTTCAAGCATAATAGGAAAAAAAGAGATGTATTTATATCACTTGCGATTCTCAACAAAATTGTACGGGATTTTAGTTACAGAAATTGCTAGGAAATATAAAATATTTATTAACATATGCGACAATTATTATTATGGAAGTGGAAGTAAATTAGTTGTGTTTAGATGTGTTGGGGATAAAATGTTTATAATGGTAGGCATATTTTCCTTAATATATTATTTAACGTGTTTTTAAATTAGTTATAATAAGATATGAAAAAAAGAGATATCTATATACTGACAATTGTTCACAAATTATGAGGGAATTATTATTATATGTATGTAAAATTACCATTTTACCTACTAAGACGAAAGCCTTTATAAAACAGAATTTTTCTTTAGGTTCTTGAGAATCCGTCTTAGAATATTTTGGGCCTTGATACTAAATAAACATAATACTGATATTGGATCTTGATACTGAATAAACATAAAAATCGTATATAGCTAAACCTGTTAAAGCGGAATCGCTAGGAATTGCATTTAGTATTCCTATTGTTGGAATCAGCATTCCATTATAAACAGTTTCAGTCTACACTGAATTTTTGGAGGAAATCACAGTAAAACTTGTGAAAACAGAATCGCTAGGATCCACAAGAAATACCGTTTTAGACAGGTTTTTGGCTGCTAAGCACATAATGTGTAGGGTATTAATTTGGAAGAGACTATAAAGATTTTCGTTGATGATTCTTAATTAATTTACTTATTTTTTTACTACTTTTTCTCGATAATCATAATTTGTCGGGACCACACCAACAATATATATTAAAGAATGAAACAGAAATATTATTAATTTGTACATATATACTGGGTATGCCAAACCGTCACGTAAAAATTAAAGACGACACTTCATCAAATAATTTGTGTTTAGGAAATTAGGAACACTATCCATTTATTTTGCCATAAATACCCTGAATTTCCTAATCAGATTTTTGTTCACAACTTTAAAACAATAAACCTCAATATAACGATAAATTTGAAAGATATTTTATTTAAATAATCAAAAGACTAATTTTCCTTTGTGTGAAATGTGTTACATTTAGGGAAGTACTGGGCATGCACTGAAATTTTGCCGAGTACATCGTATGTACTGCGAAATACATTCCAAAATAAAGCGCGTTAAGCTCAGAATTGTTTCGCTGTAGATGATGGCGATTAAGAAAACGCAGCAAGTCCGCTGAATAAATTATTATAATATATTCATTGTTGAAATTTGTAACAAATTTTGTTTTAGCTTTGAGGTTCATAATAATTTGACTGTTTACGTGTATTTTTAACCTGTTTTTTCTATACAAAAATTCTTGTTACAGTATGATTTACTAACATTGCAATATCTTTCAACATCCTTCATATCTTTATCATAAATTTTTATAAACATAAAATCATCAAAATCATATTTGAAATCATACCTCAATATCAGTTAAAAACTTTGACTTCTATTAGTATTCGAAGAAGCTGTTAACTTATCAATCTATTGTCGATAACTTAACGGGTATTTTCCGTTTTCAGTGACAAATAATAAAAAAGACTAGAGAACAGGGATTCTGCTTTTTTTAAATTTAGTGTCACCCCCGGCATTTCCATTACTTCATTTTCTTCTGGTGGACTGGTGGCTTAGATGCCCAGATGCTAAAATCATTAAGGTTAGCTGGGTGAAAAAGTTCCACCAGATTCGTCCAGGATAGCTCAAATGGCAGAGCACTGGCGGTTTCAGCCAGGAGGTCCCTGGTTCGAATCCTGGTCCGGACATTTTTCGCCCAGTTGGAAATTTACATCTAATAAAATTATGTTTGAAATGGAATGAAATTTATAAAATGGTTAATTTTTACTTTTAAAGGGACAGTTTACTTCAAAATTGATCAAAGAATTTTTTTTTTTAAATTAACTATTAAATGAAAGCCTGTTTAACTGTGAATATTTTGTCACCTCATTTTTACTCATACGGCAATTATGTCGCGAGGTATTGTAAATTTTGTTAATACACCCAGCGCAATTACCCACACAAATTAAAACTTTAAATGGATTTTTCTCCATGTTCATATTTTCTCCACTTTCGTCTTTTAAAAATGCTAAGGCTTTTTTTGTATTTTATATAGAGATTTAAACTTTTTTGTATATGTTCTTTATTATATATGTGATAAATCTGCGCATGGTATTAACCTTCAGATATTATATTTTCTTTTTAAAAAATAAAAATATATGAAGATGTGTTAGATTTTATCGTTTTACATTGTATGTATCAGTAACAAAAAATTATATTAAATGTTATATATTAGATGCATCTAAAAATCCACGCGCAGTCTTGTGTAATACACATCTGAAAATCTGAAAAAAAATTGGATAAAAATATCAATATTTAAATTAGTAGTAGCGATTTTTTTTTAAATCAAATTTTTTTTAACTTTTAAAATTGTTTAATTACATATGCGGTAACTTGTTTTGCAAAATATACTTTTAGATTGAAATGCATTGAATACCATTGAATACCATTGAAATGCAGTGAGTTTCCCCATTTTAACCATATTTTTTAAAATAAAAAAAATATTGAAAAGGTAAACTGTCCCCTTAATAACTGTAATTTTGTTTATTTGTTCTACTAAAGCATTATTTTAATGCTTCTATGTGTCCCGTGTATGTATTATTTAATAACCTATTTTTTGTTCTTCCTTTTAGAATGTTCATATAGACCAACTCATCTGGCAATGACACAGTTTGAAGCAATATTGAAATTAAACCCTTAATTCAGCTCTTTTCGAAAAGGGGTGAAAAGGGGATTTTTAAAAAAATCAAAATTTTTTTGCTTTTAAAATTTTTTAATTACATATGCGGTAACTTGTTTTGCAAAATATACTTTTAGTTAGTTGATCATTGAAATGCAGTAATTTCCCCATTTCAACCAAATTAAAAAAAAAAAAAAAAATGTTGAAAAAGTAAACTGTCCCCTTAATAACTGTAATTTTGTTTATTTGTTCTACTAAAGCATTATTTTAATGCTTCTATGTGTTTCGTGTAGGTATTATTTAATAACCTGTTTTTGTTCTTCCTTTTAGGATGTTCATATAGACCAACTCATCTGGCAATGACACAGTTTGAAGAATATTGAAATTAAACTCTTATTTCATCTCTTTTCGAAAAGGGGTGGAAAGGGATGAAAGTGCTGTTGAAAATCAGAAAAAGGAATTCTTTAACAAACGTTTTTTTTTACTGTTCCAATTTGCTTATTTTAGGGAGCATGGTGTTGCGAGAAGGTACATTGTGTCCAAAAAGTCCCTGACATATTTTTAAATTCAGTATAAAATCAAGTAATTCTCGTACATATGTGCAATTTGGCCTAAAATGTTCCTTACGATGAAACGTTTTCTTAAAACAAATAAGAAAAATAGTTCCAAGCTTTGCCTATACAGGGCGCTGTACTTTAAATTATCAGAAAAAAACATCAAAAACTCAATACAACCAGTTACAGATAATTTTATTTTGTCAAAAGCAGTTACAGGGCAATGATTTTCGTCATTTCTTTGTCACAGCGTTAAAACTAATCTGAAAACCAGATAAAACACATGTTTGAAACCAAACGTAGGGACAAGTGTCGTCATCTGGTGCATTCTCACAATCTTTTGACTTTCAGGAATAAAAATCTGGTGAAATTAAACTTGCTAAAATAACATTTTAATCTGATAGACGAATGCCGTAATGATTCAAAACGAAGAAAAAATGGTCAGCAGCGGATTTTTTTTTTTTTATTTAACTGATGTTTAAGTTAAACTTGCGAGTTTAATTTTCCTTACCATTTTACCACTATAACTTTCTATTTTCTTCTAAATTTTTACTTATAATGAATTTTCATAGTACCCACAGGACATTCAAATAAGAAACAATAACAATGTAGTAGTTTTAGAACAAAATTTTGGTAGAACATTGTCTTAAAGGGGTGTTAAAAAAGGGGCGGAAGGGAAAAAAGGGATGGTATAGGAAAAAAGGGACGGTAATGGAAAAAAAAAGGAATGGAAAGGATGGGACGGTAAGGAAAATTACCACTATTTTTAGACAAATCATGTAAAGACTAAGTGATAGTCAGAATGTTCATAGATTTTTAGAAACAGTTATTTACATTGGATTAAATAAAAAATAATTAATTTACCTCGAAAGGTGCAGGAATAAACCTTGAGGACGGTAAGACTACCAATAAAGCCACGATGCTTGAAATTGATATTTAAATGCTGATTGAAATCCTGCAGTAAATTTCCTGTCAAAGAATTTTAGACATTCTTTCTCTAGCATACTTCTACATGAGAAAAAAGTTGAAAAAAGTTCTGTGGCTGCATCTGAAGTGATTTTCTGTATGTTTAGCAAGAGGAATAGTAAGGAATCTAAAACCCACGGACAAAGTTCAAAAAATAATATCAACCGTAAAAATATCTGCAGGTTAATTTTTTGCTACATATTTATATCAAACAACTGTCTCAGTTTCGGAAAAAATTACATCGAATTACTTTTATTGAAACAGTTTTATACAGACAGCTCCAAACTTAAAAATCAGTATCAGGGACGCGGGACGGTATAGGAGTTTTCCTGGTATTTGGACCCCCAACATCGTCCAAAACTTATTTATCTCGTTAATATTGTTATGCAATCATGCAGTGGGATGTTCCCCAGTATATGAAATTAAAAAAAAACACAAGAATATGTACTAAAATAAAAATTATTATTCAGGGAATTAAAAGTCAAAAAATTGTGAGAAAGTCCCATCTATGATCGAAGTTTAGAGACAATTTTTTGTATTAGCTTGAAGAAAACTTTTCATTAGGTAGACTAGAAAAAAAAACAACTTTTTGATTTTTAATTACATATTTCGTGCAAAACGTTTTTTCATGAGAATATTTCTTTAGTTTGTTTTCATTTGTACGTTTTATAAAGTGTTTTTACGCTTTTGGCGTTTTATCGACCGAATATGAATCTTAATACAAAATTTAGTAAATTTTCTAATCTTCGCACAAAAAAGCTTTTGAAATTACAGATTTACGATTTAAGCAAATTTTACCATATTAACGCAAATGGACCCTCCATCATAGCCCGTGCTTTTCTAAAGAGAGTAAAATAAAATGATATAACCTAAAAAATATGTCACTTTGGCCGTGCGTTTCATGTACATGAACTGTTAAAAGGTGTTCGATGCGCTTTACATCTAAAATCACAGAACATTAATAAGGAGTATAGGGAGACTATAAAGAACCCATGTGATTCATACTCCGTAAACCTTTAAACCGACAGTCATTATAACAGGATCCTGTACATTTAGCGTACATAAAACGTCAACACGATAATCATGTAAACAGAACCCTCCTCTGTGCTTCATGCCTATAAACTGTTAACACGGCAATCACTATAACAGGTTCCCCGAGCCTATGAATTTATATAAAATATCATTTTCAAGATTTGATTTTCGATTGTTGAGGTTTTTTTAAAAAAAAGATATTTTATTAAACATCTATGATTCCATTAAATGTTTTCCGCAAAGAAAAAGAAAAAAAATTACAAATATGTATTTTTATTTTGCTCCAAATCATACTCATTTAAATATAAAACTTGTCGTGGAACTTCATTGCCGACATTTATCCGAAAATTGGTGGTAGTTAGATAGTCAAATTGGCATCCGATACTGTTTCCATTCTCGATTACCTATCGTAAATATAATTAATTATTTTTTAAGTTTAATATTTTGCAATCGCCTCAAATATTATTAATACTGGCAACAGTATGATTTAAAGTGCACTTAAATTAAAACAATGGGTAAGCAATGAAAACGAATTTTGGCTAATCTACTACGCAATCATGCATCTTAGAGTAATTATATTTTGTTAATTTTTTTTCGCCTAAATAATGTACAAATAACATGTACACATAATCTGTCACATCTTTGATGCTGTGATATTTTCATTTAATATGATAATTTTTTAATATTTATACATTTAATATCAATTTATATAGGAAAGAATGTGGACGTATGGGCCAGGGTTGTAACATGGACCAAATGATTTCCTACAATGAATATGGAGCGATGTGTCGAAGATTTGGTGTATGTTTTTATTTTGTTCAAATTGAACCTATGGAGTCCTCAGTCGCCAGTGTCATTCGGGATAACAGCCTGTAGTTTTTTCTATCCCTGTCAAAAAGTGTCAACTGGTAAATTAAACTTTTTGTATAACTTTCTCACGTATGAGGTTCCTCTTAATTTGTTCTTAAAATTTTACTATTTATCCCAAGAATAATCGCGTCTTTTTAGGATTTCGTTCATCTGACGAAACCCTATTCGTCTCACTACTCTGTGCGTTTGTCAGACTGTCCATCTGTCACAGAGCCTCTTCTCAGAAACTATATATGTTGGAGACTTGAAATTTTGCATACTTATAGCTGAATACTTGCAATCACACGAAAAATCATAAAAATTTCAAAAAGTTTTATATTATTTACCCCTCCAATGTCTAACTTGTGTACTTTAAGCAATTTTTCTAATCTTCCTCCTTTTCACCTGGGGGTAACTTTACTAACTTTTGCCGACACCCCTCACGTGATATATCATTGCACAGCCCTTTGACCACTGTTTCACATTATGCACCATAACGCTTACATATTTTAGTTCCACTTTTTACAGCAAGGGGGTGCCTACTTATCTCGGGTGCTTTGGGACCGATCCCCTCGATTAATATATCTACGGATAGTTCGTAAAACGGAGTTTCGTTCGGATAGAGGTTTGTTTAGAATAGAGTACGCCCCCTTGTTGCGAAATGTGGAACTAGAAATTTTGCAAAAGGATAAAGTGTTTTGAAAAGAATATTTAACGAAACCCTCTGCACGATCTGTGATCACACTTACGCGCTTGTTTCAGAACGCTATTAGTCGTGCTCGGTCTTTTTGCCACCGGCCCCCTGCACACACAAAATGTAAAATAAGAAACATTTTCCACTTAATATTAGAATATTACATTTGAATGAAGTCATAAATTTGCAGTTTACTTAAATTATACATTTAATTAATGAAATTTGGAATAATGGGATAGTGTAAATATGAGCTGATAATAGTGATCGTTGCACAGACTTTTCCATTAATTTCAACTTTGCTTGTAAAAATGTAGTACCTGAAGGAATAACAGAGATATCTTGTTACTTCACTATGATGGTGGAGAAAATTTAAAGTCAGCTACATGGTAATTCATGTTGGTTTAGTTTTCTTAAATTAAATTAGAATTACTAATTTATAGAATTTTTGGTTTTTCGTTTTTAAAATGAATTCGGATGTTAGTATTAATGGAGACAATACGCAAACGTGCTAGGAATGAACAAAATTTCTCCCTTTTTTCAGACTTTCGGGAAAACTTCACGGACCAAACATGTTTTCTAGGAGTATGGAAATTATTTGATAAAAAATGAGGAATAATTTAGTGTATATAGACGAGTTTTTCTAACAGTGTAAACTGTCAAATGTCTATTACAAGATCTCATAACTGAACTTACACGAAATTTTTAGGAAATACTTTTTGAGGAAAATAATTAAGAGTTACCATTGAATTCCCAATTAATATTGTAAAAAAAAAAAAAATCCTTAATTCAATATTAAATTCAGTTATATTAGAAAAAATTAAGTAATGTATGTAAATTTGTGTAAAAGATTAAAAAAAAAAGTAAATTTAATATTTAAAATGGGAAATGCTTGATAAGAACAGTAGTATTGCAGATTAACAACAGAGAAATTCAAACATTCTACTTTAATATCCTTTAACATAAAAAAATCCCTGCCAACTCGGTCTACAGGTGGAGGTAGATTTCGAAGTTAAGTACGAATTTCACCAACAAAAACTAAATCAAAATTAGAGATAAACCCAGTTTCTTCACTAAGAATGAGTTCTAGGGACCTAAACTTTTTGGGAAAATTGTAATATACACGAATACACACACACATATAAGTGGAATAGGTTTAAAAATGGCGAAAACAAATTCAAAGAACTTCAAAATGTTAAAATATGTTAATATTTCCATAGTCGGGTTTTTATCAGCTGACGTCCATTATATTTCCAATACGACGTAATATATATGTATATATATAAATAATTAGTCAAACTATGTATTTCATTTTCAGTTTTCACGTGGAAATCTTGCTCAAGAAACTTATGATGTAATTACTCTTTTTTTTTTCAATTCGTCAAACTATTTATTTCATTAACAATTTTCACGTGGAAATCTTGCAATAGAAAAGTAATTGTTGTGGTGAGATATTTATTGTTGTTTTTTTTTTTTTTGGCAACTTCTATAATGAAAAATGTTTATTTTCTGCTGTCATTTTCTTTTTTTTTGTGTGTAAGAGCTGGTTTTATAACAATCGCGTTAAGGCAGTATTCAAAACATTTTACCCTCCCCATTTCCACCCCCTTGGGCCGATTTTGCCCATTTGCAATCCCCGCCGAGATATTAGCCATCTCAAAGTTTTTGGCGAGTTTGAAGACGATCCGTGCATAATTGCGACTACATACATACATATATATAAATAAATATATATATATATATATATATATATATATATATATATATAAACTTTTAGGTGGGGGTGGTTTTGGGTTCCAGGGGCCATATACTGGAAAGTTATGAAGGAATTTTTCAAAAGTTTCACTATGGTAACGACTGCATTAGGTTGTATTTCTTACGAAATCTACCTAAAAATATGCAAATAATAATTCAATTTTTAAAGAATCGTAACGTTATTTTATTAATTAAAAATGACTTTTTTAATCAGTAAAATAGTCCTCAAACTAGACTGTGAAGTGGATAAATAAATACTATCGAAAAATTGGAAATTTAATCTAGTTCTCAAGAACATCTGAAATATTTTTTCACTTTTTAAGGACAGAAAACATATTTTCTCATCTAGCTGCAGCTGCTAGCATTCTAAAAAAAGCTTTCTATAATGTCTTCGTGTTAGGTTTCAGAATTATTTAAGTAATTTTTAATATCCAAGTTTAGGTATTTTTAAGATTTTTCTGTATTAACAGAAAATTAAATGTAGTTAAATATGACTTTACAATTAATCGCAAATTGCCAAATACGGCTCAGTATATGGTGCATCGACGTTTAAGTTTTATAATTATCCACTCGCAGGTCACACATATATTTGTTATAACGTATGCTTCTTTCCCTGAAATGTTTTCTTTTTTTTCGCTTTTTTATTCCGTCATAAAAATTACTTTTTATTATTATTATTTTTTTGTTGTTGTTGTTGTTCGTTTTAACATCAAATGCAGCAGTTAATAATGTTTCACCATTTTGTACAATTGCTTCAAAATTGCATCAAAATAACAAAATAATTGCATTTGATGAATTCAATGCCCTTCAAATATATTACTATTAAAACTTTCTAAATACTCATACCTTTCATTTAATCACTTCGAAACAGAGTCCCGAAATGAAGTGAAAGTTGCAGCTTCGTAAAACTCTAATTTTGTTGTTATTTTACATTATTTTGCAATATTTTTTGGTCTCACAGCATTCCCAAAATTTTCTAACTACGCTTCTACTATTTTAAAGAGATTTTTATTGTAGATGCTAGCGAAATCTGCTGCGAAGATTATCTTTTCAGAAACTACTGGCAAATGTGGAAATTTAGAAACGCCAATCAACCCTTTATTCTAATCAAGAAAGGCACCAGGATTTGCTCTAGGGGGTGGGGTGGGGCCATGATCTTCCCGATATTGTTCTCAAATTGGTAATATATATATATATATATAAGAATAAAGGGTTAATTAGCGTTTCTAAATTTCCACATTTGCCATTAGTTTCTGAAAAGATAATCTTGATCTAATCTTGATGAAACTTAATCATGGTCACGGCCATGTTAGGCTTTCTATAGAGATATCGGTATCAACTTCAACATTAAGTAATTGTTGAAAGTTAGTAATAGCAGGGTTGCCACAGTAACGCTAAAGCCTGAATTTGGCGAAATACCGCCAAATTTGGCGACAAAAATAAGTTGTCATATATGAATCCAACTTACCGATAGCTGGCTAATTTGGTGAAATTCCCATTGAAACACGTTAACCCTTCATAATCGAGCTCACCGCAATGTAATATAAACTTCGCGCATTTCAGTTTTTTTTTTTTTTTTTTTTTTTTTCAAAATCTATGGATCAGAATTTAAAATGTAATATATGAAAATGTATGTCTTTAAATCTTCATCCCGTTGCTACTAATAAAATAACCGCCACTAGACGACGCTGCACTGTCTGAGCTCCTAACGCCCAATTTTAATCTGATTTACACAGCCGGATACAGAAATTATATTCTCGGTATTTTTCTAGTACATTACATATATTACATTTTAAACTCTGATCCATAGATTTCGAAAAAACCCCTTAAATGCCTTGGCGAAATAGAGAAAATTGCCTTGCTGATATAGAGAAAACTGCCTTGGTGAAGTAGAGAAAACTCTCTTGTCGAAGAAGGAAATTCGGCAACATATTTTCACATTTTAAAATGTGTTATTTTCATTTATCACTTCGGAACAAGCGAGAAAAAACTACTCATATTCTTGCATATGTTTTGTATATATCTTTTTATCTCATTTTCCGTTATTTTTGACGTGCTATCTTTCTAGTATATATATAATTTTTTAAGAACTGAACAGTATTCTAGAAATTGAAAGCTTTTGTTCTTTACTCTAATCAATAGCACATTTGTTTGAAAAAAATATTTTAAAAAGTTCCGATGTCAGGTTACGTCAAGGGAGGATCCACACAGTTGCGTGGTTCAGGCTCCACTTTAAATCACAGAAAAGAGGATTTTTTTTTTTTTTTTCCTTGCCAGGAAACTACCCCAATAGTGTAATAATGAAAATTTTTTTAAATAAGTAGCAATTGAAAGGGCATATTGAAACGTGTTTTTAGGTGCATAAATTATTTGCCCTCGTATCCCCGTTATCGAGATATAAAGTTTTAAAATTTGCAAAAGGAAACATCTAGCGTTAAGAAGGGAAGTCACCCCACTAACCAGCGAGCAAAACAGTTCATGGTGTAAAGCGATAGTAGCTTCCCTTATTATCGATTCGAAGTTCTTTGGGTAAATTATCGGTGCCACGTCACTTTATTCTGTTTCGAAACCAAAAGTTGAATGTAGAACTCAGTAAGACATCTCATTCTCCTTTTAGGCTCTGTGTGAAGCGCGCGTTATATTAAAAAGATGTTCTTAATGCAGCACTGATGCATTAAAACTCTAAATAATGCAGCACTGATGCATTAAAACGCTAAATAATGAATGCAGCACTTATGTGCCATTTAGCATTATTTTGTGATGCATTATTTAGTGTTTTAATCCATCAATGCTGTATTAAGAATCGTTGACTGTGCAAAACTGCCAAATGTGTGGAAAGAACTTGATTAAAGATAAGGTGTTAGTCTTGTTACGAAAGGTTCGTACACCAAACATTTGTAACTGAAAAATAACTTGGAATGATCCTTTTTATTTTCATATATCACTTATTATGATATGTGTGATAGTTTTGGAAATATAAATTTTCAAAATCCGGTCATTCATTTGTGCTAACCCTGTATATCTCGATAACACGGAGACGAGGGCAAATAATTTATGCTTGAGCAAATGTGTTTCAATATACTCTTTCGATTGCTGCTTACTTAGATTTTCTTTTTCATTTTTACACTAAGGTGTAGTTTCCGGTTAGGATCACCTATACAATTGTGTAAGTCATGTTTTAAAGGAGATTATATAAATTAGTGTCCTGCGTGGCTCGGCTTATATTATAGTTCTATTTCATTCCGCAAAGACCCGACAAAAAAATCTTCATCGATTTATAAGCCGATCCGAACACGACACATTTTAATCTAAAACAGATTCGAACCCAAAAGCACGACACTCTTGTTTTCATTTAATAAATTTGCTTTATTGTAAATATGGAATTCGCCCTATCTTTCAGCTACAATGATGACGAATTTGTTATTAAGGAAAACATTTCAGGTAAAAAATCTTCCAAATATTCATTTTGATTGTATTATTTTGTTTAATTGCAAAATTTTATAATATGAAATAATTGCTCAACATTAATGTGTTTCTTTATTCTCATAGCTTTATTTTCGGGAAAGAAGAAGATCATGATTAAGATTAAGTGATTCCCGCATTCACCTCTTTCAGCTAACAGTTGAAAAGTGAAAATATTTCAGGTATGAGGACTGCGAAAACTTCATACAATTGAATATGACAATATTTTTTAAATATATAAATTTTCTCTAATTTGATAAAGAATAGTGAATCTCTTTCAGCCACAAAGATGACAAATTTGTCAAGAAGGAAATAATTTCAGACAATAACACTTAAATATTTCATTTTTATTTGTAACCATTTCTTTAACTGAAAAATAAATTGTACATAGTATGAACAGAGCAGGAAAGTGTATCTTTATTTCCGTTTTCTCTTTCGTGAAAGAAGAACACCTCGATTATGATTAAGTGTTTCACTTCATCTACTTCAGCCGATAGTCAAGTGAATATGTTACACGTGAAATCTTTTCAGGTAAAACTGCGGTGGAAACGTCGTGCTATCAAGCACGACACGTTTGTTTCCATTTTATATATTTGCTTTATTGCAAATGTGGAATTCATCCTCTCTTTCAGTCACAAGGTTGAAGAATTTATCAAGAAGGAAATCATTTCACACAATAACACTGAAATATTTCATTCTTATTTGTAACCATTCCTTTAAACCATTAACCGCCAAAACTATTTGGTTGAGGTTTTCAACTTTTTAGCGGAACATAGTTTGCCACCACAAATTCTGAAAGATAATTTCCGCTTTATTTGATCTTAAAATTTTGTGTCTTTAAGTAAGGATAATTATTTAATTGAAAATTAGTGTTGTGTATGTACATAATTTAAACATGCGCATTTATTTTGACTGTTGCGTGAACGCAACACCAGCGGGTAATAGGTTAAGTGAAAAATTAATTGTACATAATATGAGCACAACATGAAAATGTTTCTTTATTTCCGTGGCTTCACTTTCGTGAAAGAAGAAGATCTCAATTATGGTTACATATTTCACGCATTCATCTCCTTCAGCCGAGAGTCTAATGAATATGTTACGGGTGAAATCATTTCAGGTAAGACTGTGGCAAAAGCGTCGTGCTATCAAGCACGACACTCTTGTTTCCATTTAATAAATTTTCTTTATTGTAAATGTGGAATTCATCCTCTCTTTCAGCCGCAATGATGACGAATTTGTTATTAAGGAAATCATTTCACGTGAAAAAGCTGGCATATTATTCATGTTTATTTTATTATTTCGTTTCATTGCAAAATTTTATTGTATAAAAAAGGTGCTCAACATTGAAGTGTTTCTTTATTCTCATAGCTTTATTTTTTGGAAAGAAGAAGATCATGATTAAGATTAAGTGATTCACGCATTCATCTCTTTCAGCTAAAAGATGGAAGAATTTGTTATAAGAAAAATCATTTGAGGTAAGATGGCTGCGAAAAATTCATACAATTGAATATGACAATATTTTTTTTAATTATAAATTTTCTCTAATTTGATAAAGAGTAATGAATTTGTTTCAGCCACAAGGATGACAAATTTGTCAAGAAGGAAATCATTTCAGACAATAACACAGAAATATTTCATTTTTATTTGTAACCATTTCTTTAAGTGAAAAATTAATTGTCCATAGTATGAACACAGCATGGAAGTCTTTGTTTATATCCATGGCTTCTCTTTCGTAAAAGAAGAAGTCCTCGATTATGGTTAGGTGTTTCACGCATTCATCTCCTTCAGCCGATAGACTGATCTTATGAATATGTAATATGTTACGAGTGAAATCATTTCAGGTAAGACTGTGGCAAAAACATCGTGCTATCAACCATGACACTCTTGTTTCCATTTAATATATTTTTTTTAATTGTAAATTTCGAATTCACCCTCTTTTTCAGCCGCAATGATGACGAATTTGTTATTAAGGAAATCATTTCAGGTAAAAAATCTTCCAATTATTCATTTTGATTGAATTATTTTCTTTAATTGCAAAATTTTATTGTATAAAATAGGTGTTCGCTCAACATTAATGTGTTTATTTATTCTCATGGCTTTATTTTTCGGTAAGAAGATTAAGAATAACTAGTTCTAATATTCATCACTTTCATCTAAAAGTTGTAAGAATTTGTTGCAAGAGAAATCATTTCAGGTAAAACTATAACAAAACTGGGTACTACGTGATTATCTCGTCGAAAAAAAACTGTTGCCAAAATGTAAGATTAAATGCCAATAATGAATGATCGTAAATGTCACATTCACTTGACATTAAATCTGTACCTTGGAACAAAAAGGGCCAATGTCCATTTTTCTCAAATGGCAGGAAACCCAATTTAAGTTTAAGGAATTTTAAGAATCTGGCTACGATTTCTGTACTATTATTTTTCGAAGTTGTTCCTTTCAATTCAGTAATGTTTTTCTCACTACAATCTAATGTTACATAGATTTAGTTTTTTTTTTTTTTTTGCATTTTAAATTTGCCATTTTTACGTTAACAGTAAGTAACATTGGCTTCGACAAAATATTTTGTTTTCAATGATCTAATATTGGGAGGACTTTGGGTCCCTTTTAACAATTACTTTATATCGCATCCTGAATTCATTCGTGCATTTAATTCTAATTTCTCAATTTTGGACATTGGCCCTTTTTGTTCCAAGGTACAGAAATATAATTCACGCGTTTGTTAGGTCATCAAGTCTTTTTAATTCGCCGTTTTATTTGTATTTGAATTAACGTTTTACTAATTTATTTGTTCTTTTGTTATTTAAAATTACTGCAAATTATTATTATTATTATTATTTTGCTTCAAGCGTATATCTAAAGTTTACATACATTTTATAGTTATATAAATCGACGTTTTTTGACAAAATAAAAAGTATTAGGTTCCTTACAATTTTCCGTTATCACTGACATTTATTGTGTCTCTTAATAAATTCGATTATTAAATTTAAAATACTTAATCTTTATGCACAAATACAATATCTTAAAAATATCTGTTTGTTTATAGTTTAATTTAATAATTCTGCATTTAAATACGTAAACGACTAGCAGTCTTGGTACTTTTCGGTTAGGCCTTTTGTCCGAAATAATCTAAATACGCAGTAGAGTCAATAAATTCCCGGAATGGTCACCTACATTCACGCAGGTATTCGTTGCAGGTGAAATATCTTGTTTGGAGGTTGGCAGCATTAATAAGGAAAAAACACAGGCATTTGGAATTCATTTCTGATACTGTCGGCGTTAGATGAGGATCATTTCTGACAAAGCAAATTTTTTATTCGTCGGATTTTGAAATGTCGTCTTTAGAGCAGCTGGCAAACATCAAATTCTACGTTTTGCTCCAGAAATCACCTTCTGATACGCTCGAGATGCTGAAGAAAGCATACGGAAACGATGCCATAAAAAAAATAACGGCTGTGTAGGAGTGGCATAAGCGTTTTCGTGAAGGTCGCACAAACATCGAAGAAGACCCACGGGCTGGGCGCCCCTCCTCTTCTACCGCAGATGAAAATGTTGAGCGTGTACGAGGGCGTCATTCACTACGATTTATTCCAGAAGGCCAAACTGTCAATAAAGAACTTTACCTGGTAGTCCTCAAACGACTAGGAGATACAATCAGAAGAAAACGACTGGAAAATGGGCAACGAAATGGGCAACGAAAATGGGGTTTCTTTTACACGACAGTGCTCCACCACATCGCGCTCTGATTGTGAAATATGAGCTTGCCAGACACAGTGTTATCCCTCTGGAACACCCTGCTTATTCCCTCGACCTAGTACCAACGGATTTTTACCTATTTCCATGACTGAAAATGAAATTGAAAGACATCGTTTTATGGATTTAGATGAGGTGATCGAAAATGCGACGAAGCTACTGAAGGACTTCTCAAAAAATGGATTCAAGGGGTGTTTTGAACAGTTATACGAACGCTGGAAGAAGTGTGTGGATGCAGGAGGATTGTACTTTGAAGGTCAATAAGGTAAAATTATTGTTCTATTTTTTAATAATTTGCAATTGACCTATTCTGGGAATTTTTTGACCGTACCTCGTAAATCAAATTTTATATTTGGAATGCATATACACCATAAGTGAATGTGATCATTAAAGTAACCCTATTCTTCAGTGATTTCTAAAATTTAAATTCATTAAGTTTCCTATCTTAAAATTTTAGAATGGCAACATTCTTCCATTTGTATAATTTGGCGAATAGTTTGGCGAAATTGGTCGACGGGATAATCAAGTAGCACCCAAAAATGTAGTGCAAATAAACACTTCACTCTTACTTCCATTCATTTATTTTTCTTGATTGTGAAGAAAAATTTTCCTTCTTTCAGCAAGAAGACGATGAATTTGTTATAAAAGAAAATATTTGAGGTATGAAGAATATCAACACTTATTTCATTTTCTATAATTATACTATGATTAGAGATGTATTGTTTGTAGTGTTGAATTCAGACAATTTTCTCCGGGAGGGATTTCTGTGGCTCGATGGAGTGGGGGCAATATAGAGTTCTAGTGGGGAAATTGCACTTTTTGACCACTGATAACACAAAATTTTTAATTTTTTAGGGGATATCTCATTGCTCGGGGGGAGAAGCCCCCCCTCTTTATATTCAACACTGATTGTTTGTGTGTCGCTTACTCTGAAGTAATTCTTTACACACAAGATTAAACAGATATCGGACAAGTAACTTGAAATATTTTACCTTGATTTGTTCCAAGGGTTTTATTTCCGTGAAAGAAGAAAACCTAAATAAAGATTATGTATTAATTAACATTTGTAAAATTATATGTAAAATAGCTAATATTGGTGTAGCTAATATTGGTGTAAAGTTCTGAAAAAGGTACTTATTTACAAAGTCTACCGCTACCCAACCCATTGTTTAATATTGCGACTTGTACACCATATGAAAACAAATCCCGCTGTGACTTGAGTTCTAATGAATGCAGAAATAAGTGAAAAATACCGTTTAATTCATTAGATGTTCTTTATAATCGTATAGTGTTTATTTTGACTTTAAGGGACGTCCACAAATAAAATATTCTACCAACTTACTTTGATTTTTCAAATCGTAACATCCACTTTCGACACCATATTTATGTTCTTTGGATCAAGGCAGCACAATAAAATGTACAGTTTTACATTTTTTCTGTAGTGTTCTTAGATTTATAAAAGAAATATTTTAGTGTTTTTCCTAAAAATTTTGAAAATAAAATTATGATGTTACAAGAATATATACAAGGGATATCCAATTAGGCAGCAGAAAAATTATAGAGACGACTTAAATATACTTTCAATATGCTTAAACTCTAAAGATGCGGACGGCAAACTAAATGCGAAATCAGTAATAATTATGTGATTAAATACACTTCGCTTACCTTCTTACCAATGAACCTTCAATAATCCACCAATGTTTAACCCTTTGTATAAGCGCGTTGTATAACGGCTTTACGTTATATATTCATTTAAAACCTCTCCCCCCCCCCCCCTCGAAAATCAACATTTAACTTTAATTATTCATTTTTGTTTTTTTGCCATTATCCTCCCCCCCCCCCCCTCAAGTAAAATATTTAGTTTAAATTTGGCATTTTATACTTAATTTCGTACTTCTGTATTCGTTCACTACCCCCCTCACACAACTGTAAGTTTCATTTATACTTTAAAAGTTCGTTGTAAATGCATGCATCACTCTTATCAGCCATTTCCTTTTTCTTTTAACTTCACACAAACATGTGTATAGAAGTAAATCTTAACCGCAGTGATTTTCCGTTGAGATAAAAAAAAGAATAAAATAGAAATGAATTTCCTTGGCCTCTCAGCCGACAATATGTAATGCATATTTTGTGAGTAACACAGAACTGTGCATTAGATTTTTCTCATGCTTTTTGGCTTGCATTCCTATTAATTCCCACTGTTTATTTTGTTAGATAACGACCATATGCCCTGCTGACTAATACAGACAGATGTTAAATTGTAACGTACATGTAATATCATGTGTTTAGCTATTCTTTCAGTTACCCCGCCTAACCACAAGAATTTTATTAACTAGCAACCGTATAAGCCCGCCATGGCGTATAATTTAATTCAATGTAAAGCTTCGTGATTTTTACTGATTGCTTTGTCTACCCCATCCGTGTTATTGCCAATATCTTACATATGGTTGTCTTAAGCTCGCCAATGCGTGAGTAATTGTAGCAAATACTTTATCACTATTTGCCTCTGATCTTGAGCGCTCGAGACGTGTAAGCGTTCCCCTTTATGGGGCCCGCCCCATCGGGCAATCTTGTTAACTTCTACCCTCTTCTCTGTGTGTTCACGGCCATCCCTTTAAAAAGTTTCCATAATAAAAGAAGTTAAGTCCTCTAAAATTTTGTGTTGGAGTTTTTACAATGTCTATGAACCGGGGTACACGAAAACACCTTCATATGTTGCTTATTTGCAACATACATAAAAGTCAGACTTACCTCTACAGTGTACTTAAAATGACAAATTTATTTACTACTGCCATCTTCCAACACAGTAGTTAATGTAGATTGTTTATAGAATTATCAGCATGGGGCGATATTAATTTAATTTTTCATATGAAGATTTTAGTTATGACTAGCATATCCGCCTGATGTTGCCCGGGACCATGGGGATAACCCTGCATGAACCTCTAATTTGTTGGCAATTAATACATCGGGGCTTCGAATTCATATGAAAATTAAAAAAAAAAAAAGAGAGAGGGAGAGAGAATATCGAACCTAACGTAGATTCGGCCCGGTTCCTGTTGCATGGGGTTTGCAGGCATTCTGCGCACGCTCTGAAAAATCTTTGTATTTTGTTCGAAGAAAACCAGCTTTAGCCCAATTACTCGAGTAAGTCAAATAAGTGAAAAATACACTGTGGGGAATAGGGCGGGAGAAGAGTGACGGAGGACACATAATATTAAAGAGTAGTCAAAGGGCTGTACAATTATATATCACATGATGGGGGAGGTAAAATTTAGGAAAGTCCACACCCGTGGGGGGGGGGACTTAGCACCTAATGGTCGGGGCAAACTGAGAGCAGAAATAGATAGCCCGCATCGAGTTACCCCTTTAATGAAGTTTCTCAGAATAGGCTATATAAGGGTCTTAAGTAACTAGGGACCAAGTTACTTAACCGATGATTTAAAATTGAAATGGGGGTGGGGATTTGGTGGAGGGTGGACGGAGGATACAAAATATGAAAGAGTCGTCAAACGGCTGTCCAGTGATATATCACATGAGGGGTTCGGTAAAAGTTAGAAAAGTACACCTTCCTCGGGAGAAACTAAACCTCTAAGGGTCGAGGGAACTAACCGACGACAGAAACGAGTTACACGTACCGAGTCATTCGTTTGGTCAAGTTTTCAAAAATGGGAGATATAAGGGGCTCAGATAATTAAAGGCCAATATACGATTTTGAGAAATTACTATTCGGAAATAGGGGTGAAGCTTAATATTTTTATGTTATAAAAATATGTTTTAATGGGCTTCCAATAAAAAAACACTTAAAACTGTGATATTTGGTGAAGAAAATACTACGCTAATTTCCAGTTTTTCAGAAATTACTATTCGCAAATAGTTGTAACAACTCTTAATTACTTTTATATGTTATGAAAAATATGCATTCGAGGACTTCCATATTAAAATCACATTTAAAATAATGGTATTTAGTGAAGAAGATGTAAAGATTTAAATAATATTCCCTAAGATAACATTTCATTTTCCGTATAAAAGTCAGTATTTTTTGATAAAATAAAACGTTGTTGATGGATTTTCTCCATTTTTCGAAATTATGAACTAGAATGTTATTTTACGTATAGAGGAGGGTAGTTCAAAGTGAGACGAAAAATATTATTTTTTAACAAATGGCGACTATTTTTATCCTTTTAAAAAAAATTGCTACATCTTAAAGCAACCCAAATATGCTACACATTAATGTATAAATGGCTTTTAAAAAGTTATTTATAAGAAGTATAAAAAAAAGATAACTGAGTATTGGAAATTGTCTCACGGTTTGCCACAAGTGGTACACCGTGAGACAATTTATATATTTTCATAAATCATACATTTTTACACTCTGTCCATAATTTTCTTCAGTGTAATAATGTCTTAACTACTGCCTGAAATCGTGGTTATCACTTGGTTATCACTTTAATCTGACATTTTTGGAGTCGAGTAGTTTTTATAAAGCAATCGTAAAAATGGAAAAAAAAATTAAATAGTTACAGATACACATATTATTAACAATTCAACCACATTTTGAGCTTAACTGAACACGTATGGTGGATTTGTAGTAATTAAACTATATAGTTACGCCTCTTAATTGAAGGCTTAAGAATATGCCTAAGAATAGCATTGTGTAGCTGAACGTACAGTCGTGGAAGAAAAAGTAAACATCCCCTACTAACTCTTCAACAAATTATCGTAGACGGAAGTTATTGGTACCGAACGATTTGAAATAAAGTCTACTTTTAAATGATGTATATAAAATTTGCTTAGGGGGTCATCTACATATTAAAACGAACCCAAACCTCATTTTTTTCAATGGCAATACCCAATTTTAACGAGATATTTCAAATCTTCGGTTCAAAATATGCCTAGACACCAAATTGCAAGTCATTTGAATGATAAGTTTTTGAATTATAAACATTCAAAATTTAGTGCTTCTAATGTTAAATTACATTTTCATATTTTTATTTATATCTTCTGAAATTATGCTCCTAATGTGCTAATTTTTTGTTTAGAAATAAAACTAATGTGCCCAAACATAAATACGCTGAATTTGCAATTTTTATAATTTTATGATATGAACTATGAATTATAAAATTAATATTCGAAAAAATTATGAATTGCAACCTACAATTTTTTTGATGGATTTAGATTTATTAAGTCCTGCTTTATGAAAATCCCAAATTTCACATTTTTCTTCCAAGTAGTTTTCAAATTATGCTCAAAAAACGGCAAAATGATGGTTTAAGGGCCCGTCTATGATTGAAGTGAGTAGATATTTTGAAATTTCTTCTGCTACCTTGTTATCTAACAGACTTCATTGACTGCTTGAGTGGTGCTTAAGGTGCCTTGATCAAGAAGGCGGCTCTCTCGGTTAGCAATCGAGAACCCAACTTCAATTTGGATACAGCCCTTAAAATACGCTCGTTTTAAAATAATTAATTTCTCGGAAACTTATGGTACGAATTGCATAAAAATTTGTTTTTAGGCTATTTGAAGGGTGTAGAGTTCATTTATGCTGTCTGAATCGGGTATTGCTATTGAAAAAAATGAAGTTATGGTTCGTTTTAATATGTAGATGGTCCCCTAAGCAAATTTTATATACATCATTTAAAAGTAGACTTTATTTAAAATCGTTCGGTACCAGTAACTTTCTTCTACGATAATTTGTTGCGGAGTTAGTAGGAGTGTTTACTTTTTTTTCCACGACTGTACATCCAAATGTTCGAAGGAAATCGGAAACCGGTGGTATCCTGATATTTGCTTTGTTATCATAAATTGTAGTTCTGGCAGTAGCCTTTGAAATGTCTGATTTATTAACAGACGCCATATCTGGAATATGAGGCACGAAGCCTGCTGCTTTCACACTCTTGCGAAAATGAATCCCTTCAAATTCACCATCTTCATCCTTACAGGTTAAATTTTTTCTACATAGAACACACTATTTGGAAGCCGCACAAGAATATAATCACGAACGACAGGCTCCTGTTCTAGTTCCTGAAACCTAAATGATTCATCATCGTCAGAGGAATCGTCTAGAACCATCTGTGTATCTTCTTCAGATGTATCATCTGAGGACGAACCATTCTGCACCGTCTGGTGCGTTTTTGAAGACTTCGGAAATAAAGCTATGAATTCGAACTTTTCTTTCTTCTTTTCGAGGGAAGGGTTTCTGTCGCCTAGATCAGCACTGCGCCTCTTTGAGATGTCGTTTACGATTTCTAATTAATATTACTAGATTTAGAAAATATTAAAAAATTTGCAGGTGCGCAATGGAAAACTTGCCAACAATCCAACAATGGATTGCTTTAGAACATTGGACTACTTTCATGCAAATTTTCAGCCTCGTGCGTTTAGTAGATTTCCCTAGCCATCGCACACACACACACACACACAGAAAGAGACAGAGAGGGAAAGCGTAACTTTCTTTTTTTAATAACTAACTTTTTTAACATCATAACCACATAGTAGGTGCACAGTGAGACGCGTCTTACTCTGTACTTTCGTTACGTTGTAGCAAAATGGGTGCCAGGTCTGTTTCACCAATTTCATTAGATTTGGATAAGTAAATATGTGCCATATTGAAGGAAATTAATACTAAAGTAGATGTTTGTGTAACTTTAACCACTATAAAATAAAGAATTATTTACTATTTTGTCGGACAAGTAACCGGAGTGCAGAAACTACATCCACGTGTTGCATAAGATGAGGTGGTTATGTGTGAGTGTCGGCTCGGAAAAAATGTTACAACTATATGTTAAAGTGACTGCTTCCTCACTCTGTACAACGTCTCATTGTGTACTACTCTGCCCTATATCCGAATTTTGAAATCACTACATGAAATAGATTTTAAAATCTCAACATACCTTAAAATTTCTCGGTGTGGTTTTTATCGACCTCGACAATGAAAACATACAGGTGTTCAAGGCAGACCCGATGTCACCAGGAAAATAAAAGTAATTAGTTTCATTAAAGAATTGAATTTTATATTTTTATTAAATTAATTAAATTTTTGGATACTCTTGAGCTATTTTCTTCATTTTTCGAATTTATGAAATAGAATATTAATTTGCATCTTTGTCCAAATTTTCAAATCCCTACCTCGAATAGTTTTTAAAATATGGATGAGTTTGAAAATCTCCAGTGTCGAATCTCTCTTCCAACCTTTCCTCCTTCTCCGTATTGAAACAGGTGTGGGATTTGTTTCTTAGCGGTTGCTCGAAACTCAGCAGGCGTGGACGTGCTTCAGATTTTTAAAAATGCGTTTTCTATGAGGTTTTAATCAATATTTCTGCTAATTATAAAAAAATAAAATTCTGAACCTCGGATGTACCAAGAAAAGCCTTGGATAACTCTTACCCAAAGTTGTACGTGCGGTAGATTTTCGTAGTCATCCCACACATACATACGGGCGAAATCTTCTTTTATTAGTATAGATTTGAGCAGTTCCACATCGTTATTGCTAAAACGAACTTCGTAAATTTTGTAGAATTAAAAAGGCTGCAGATGTCCAGAACTAGATTTTTTTTCAAAGGTGAGATCTTATTAGTTACAATTTTGCATTAGAAAAATTAACAATATTTATGAGAAGTATGTCTTTTTTTTTTCAAATGTGAAAAAAGTACCTTTTAGTCAATATTTTTTTATATTTATGTCTTTAATTCTGTAAATCATTTTTTACGTTTTTAAAGTTACGAGGGTGAGTCCGAAAATAAGTTTCCCTTGGCCACTGTGGACAAATGTGTGTATGAAAGACAAAAAATGTAATTAGACATTAAAGATAAGATTTAACTTTATTTTTCCACATAAGTACCAAGTAAGTTGAGACATTTGTCATACCGCTTTATAAATTTCAAAAAGCCTTTCAGCAAAAAATCAGGGCTCTGCACATGGAAGAAGCTTTGAACAGCTTGTGTGACTTCAGCATTGCTTCCAAAGTGCCTTTCGCCGAGATTCTTCTTCAAATCGTCTTCAGATGGAAGTCACTGTTGCGAGATCAGGACTGTATGGCGAATGATCAAGGCGCTCCACAACCAAAAGTTGCAATATGGTTTTGCGTTGCCGTCGCAGAGTGTGGTCTCGCAATGTCATCTAACACAACGCCAGATGCAAGAAGGCCAGGCCGCTTTTTTCTAATAGCTTCGTTCAATTTCGACAGGATGTGACAGTACCGCGTAGTCACACAAGTCGTTCAACGCTTCTCTATGCTGAGCTCTGATTTTTTCCTGGAGGGCTTTTTGAAGCTTGTAAAAAAATATGACAAACGTCTCAACTTACTTGGTATTTATGTGGAAAAATAAAGTTACATCTTATCTTTAATGCCTCATTATATTTTTTGTCTTTCATACACACCTCTGTCCACAGTCGCCAGGGGAAACTTATTTTCGGACTCACCCTCGTATGCATTCTAAGATCTGAGTAAATATTTTTCAAATTGGTGTTGCTAAGTCACTGTGGGTTAGAGTTGAAGTTTGAAATTTTTTCAGCTCTTTATCATTATTACTTCACCTCTGGCGTACGAATACGTCACCGAAATTAATTGATATTCTTAAAGCTTGACAGGGAGTAATCAAATGGTAAGACATTAAAATATTAAATTATATTTACAATTGAAATAATAGAAATATTTTAGATGACTTGATTAATGATAAAAGGCATTTGTTAGATAAATACATGAAAATAAATGGAAATTGATGACACTAAAAATGAGTAAATATTTGGGAATAAATAATCCTTATGAGTAAAAAAGTCCATTATTTTTGGCACAGATACCCAGTTTAACGATCTTTTGTCCATAATAATCAGTAATATTATCAATGTTCTGTAAAGTTCTAAATAATTTTTGTTAAATTTCTTGTGTTTTGATAAAGTTATAGTTGTGTTGGTTGTCTCCTATTTTTAAAGATATTAGGGGATCGTACCCAGGCTTCAAGAGTTACAGAATATATGTGAAAACCGTATTTTAATATTGAAAATTAATATTTTGGCGTACATTATTGTTCCAATGATGAATGGAAATAACATCATTTATAGCTGTATTCTTTTGCGTCTTTTATATACATTGCGTCTGCATACATTTGTATGTTGGGTTTTCAATTGATTCATGTGTACAACACTTCGATTTTTGTTATGTTGTATGTTAAATTACGAAATTGGTTTTTCAAAACAAACATTCTTAAAATTCCGGACAATGCCGGGTACTTTAGCTTATATATATAAATTTACCAACGTTTACTTATGTTTCTTTTATTTTTATTTTAGCCCTGGAAATTTTTTTAGGCCTGGAGAATACATCTATAACAACACCATCCACGCAGTGCAAAAATTAAAGAGGATAGTCTTTATTCATTCAAGGTACGTACACTGTCAGAAAAAATCGTCAATATACACTAAATTATTCATCATTTTTTACGATTAATTTCCGTACTTCTAGAACACATATTTTATCCGTGAATTCCCCCCGAACGTCTATAAAAGAGAGAAAAATTCCGTCCATTCCTAGCACGCATGTGTATTGGGTCTAATATAAATCCGAATTTATTTTTAAAATGAAAAAGCAAAAATTCTGTAAATTAAGATTTCTAATTTAATTAAAAAAGACAAAATGTTTTCGAATTTAAAAATAAATAACAATTACTTTTCTCATTCATTCAAAAGTACTCACAATTTATTTTTTAAAGTTGAATAAAGTTAAATAAAGTTGAATTTATAAAGTTGTTTAGAAATAAATATTCACATTTAAAATATACTTTATATGAACACATTTAAAAGATGTTTTAATTAAGAAAATTAAATGAAAAAAATCGATATTACTCAAAAAAAAATCTTATCGAATAAAAATATAATATTCGTATTTTACCTCCAGCAATGTACGTAAAACTATTTAAAATTCATATTTTTATACTATATTAATACTAAAGTATAAAATTTCCAGCCACAATCTCAGTAAAGACGAAATCTTCCTGAAATGAACTTCAAAAATAAAAGCTTTAAAGAAATTGATCAAGCCATACAAATCTGAAGCAAACATATTTACTTCAAAGCGTTTCGCTGCTGTACAACTATAGCTCAATGCTGGCGCGTTCGTCTCGTAAACCTGAGATGGCTGGTTTGAATCCAACGTCGCGTCCGCTTTTGCTTTTTCCAAACTTTCTTCAGTTGACGGATATTTTACCTCCTGTAATGGAGAATAAAAAAACGGATATTCGCCAATTCACGGAAATATGCCGGCAGCACTGCTGCCAGTAGAATTTCCGTGAATTGAAGAAAGCTTTTTTGAGAGTGTATACTAAAATCTAATAATCTATGTTTTAATCTAGTAATCAAGATAAAAGACATGCAACAATAACAGTTGTTTCCCGTAAATGTATTATTAGTTTATGAATAGTTTTATGAATGTATTATTAGAACTAGGGGGCTCTGCCCACTGCAAGCTACGCTCGCCAACCCCCGTTCAGACACCACAGAATCTAAAAATCTAAAAACATGCTAATCTAATGGGTTTTAAAAATATTAGAGAAGATTAAATTGTAATTGAAGATTAAAAAGCTGTGCAGATCTCCCTGTAAACGGGTTTCCATTCAATTCCCTTTGATTGCAAAAATTTAACGGAGAATCAGTTGGTGTTAAGACATCCAATGGTTTTTTTTTTCGTTTTTGATTAAAGAGGATCAGTTAAACATTTGAAAAGAAGCTAAAATAAAATGAATTAAGTATTCAGAGTCTTTGTCAACCGATATTTTAAAACAATCTCTATAACAATAGCCTAAATCATGTGACTATCATCAACAGTTCCGGGCGGAACACTTTGCTTTTTATACTCTAGGTCCCATTTTGATACTTTAATGTTATCCAGGCACAGGTGATAAGTCGCCAAATATTATTCTATCCCCACCATTTCATCTATATTATAATAGTTCAAGTCATCAAATGCCATAAACAAATACGATCTGATCCCTTCGCCTTTCATATGAAGGTTTGGAACAAATATCATATACGCCAATTTGGTGAACGTATCAACAGCATAAACAACAACATCCGGCTTACCATATCAAGCAAAATAACGATACTTTGGCACCAATTAAGTACCCGTTGCGTATATGACATTGGCGTCAGAAAAAAATCGCGCCAATATGGGGCCGTATATGACATCTGTGCCGAAAGAAAAAAGAGTTATCCCGTCGCCGTCGACAAAAAATCTGTCGCGAACTATAAGATTAAATGCATATAATGCTTGATCGTAAATGTCACATTCACTTGACTTTTAGCAAGTTACATGTGTTTACGTCATCAAGTGATTTTTATTTCGACGTTTTATTTTTATATTTATTAATGTTATACTAATTTATTTGTTCTTTCGTTATTTAAAATAAAAATTTTGTCAATCTGTACAATTTGGCGAGTGGTTTGGCGAGTTATATAATTTGCGAAATTGGTTGACGGAATAACTACTACATTGTACCGTATTTTTTAATTATTTTCTATTATTTTCAAACCGAAATAACAAAAAAATAATTAATAACTATAGAACAAAATAATTTATATAAAATTACAAAACAAATAAAAGTAAATAAACATTTATTATTAAATAAACAACAATAGCCGGGTTACCATATGTCTATCAAAATAATGCCATTTGTGCGCCAATTAGGTACCCCGGTGCGTATATGACATCTGTGCCTATTATTATTATTATTTTTTTAAGAAGTTTAAGCCATCAATTTAAATGTTTCATTTTTAAATGAAAGTTTTGTATTTAATAAAATGATAACGAAATAAAAAAAAGCATTGTTCTTAGCATAGATTTAAAGGAGTCCAAACTGTCGCAAAATTAATTTAAAATAGTAGCCTTTTCTGAATTATGGAAAAAAAAAATTCTGTTATGATTAAAATTTGAGTTGCCATCATTAGAAAAAATGTGTTTAAAATTAGAAAAAAAATGATATTTCGAAAACTAATTCGAATTTAAAAATTCTAATACCAGTTTTGAGAATTGTGAATCAGCACGAACTTTTTGGTGTTAATTTCATCGCAAAGTATTCCATATTTTAGGAGAAATCGCCGTGAAACAAAATCAGTTGTTTAATCAGTCGATTCAAAGAATCGATACATTTCAGGCTTTTCATATATTCGTTTCATAAATTCATTTCATTAGGATTTTATATATATAGGGTAGATATGTGGGCTAATTTAAGTATTTTCATTTGTTTAAAAAATATGTATTTTGTATTATCTGTCGTATTCTATATTATTTGGCGTCATACATTTTCACTTACAGCTTATTTACTGTTTATAAGTTAAAGATTTTTGCAAATTTCAAGATTCGCACAACTTTCATTTTAACAATTTTTACATTTTTGTATGTGTAAGTTAAGTTGGACTTTGAGAATAAGTTTCATTGAAAAGTTGAAAAGGCAAAGAATAAATCTATACAGCGTAGTGTGGAATTTATAAAGAATTTAACATAAAAAAAATAAATGTTCGTTCTTTTCCGGCAATACAAACTTAAAAATTTAGATTCAGTTTATACATATTAACATGAAACATATGTTTTGAAAATTTCATGAAAAAATATTTTGAAATTTTTGAGATATCCTACACGTTATGCCCAAACACGTCATTTGGAGAAAAACGACTTCAAAGTTTCGGAAACGCCGCTTCAGCTATTGAGCGGGTATAATTCTGAAAGCCATAACTTGTGTTCTAATGGGAATTTTAAGGAAACTATTATATCAATGTTGTGTTTTGGAGGTAGGAGGTGATAGAATAATATTGTAAAGTTATTTTGGATATTGAAATTCCTAATCATTTTTTAGGATCGATCGTATAGTGTTATAACATTTTTGTTGTGGCCACAAAAGACCACTTTGACATAACAGCCATTAATTTAAAAAAATATCTGAATTTACTTATCATACATTTGGTAATTGAGAATAAAAAAGTAAAAGGTAAAAGGATTACCTGCATTGACCCGAGAGAACAGAAAATGATGGAGACATTTGCAGAAAGGATATAAACAGAAGACAAATCTTCCTTGAAATTTTTTTATTTATGAAGCAATTTTTCTTGCAGAACATAGCGCATTATCATAGAGTACGTCTCTTATTCTTTTAGATGTACTTTTTTTATGATGGACACATACAATCTACGTTCATTCTACGTTCTTACTAAAGAAAATAAAATAATTTCTTTCCTTTGGGAAGTATGGAGGCACAGGCATTTAGATGATTTTTTTAGCATCACAATTCTACGACTCCAAATAAAAACACCATTTGAATAAAAATAATAATAATGCCGTCAACAAAATTTTTATCCATATCTTACTGAAGAATCAGAAGTAACTAATCAAAAAATCTCGCCAAAAAAAAAAAAGACGAAACTATGCAGCCGATTACACATTCATAAAGAAATATTCTTGCACTTTTAATATTTCTTACTGTAGATATGAAAACCCATTTATTATTTTTTTTTTGTAGAAGGGAAAGAGGCATCCACCCATTCTCTGCGTTCGTTGACAGAGCACTCATGCAGGCGTGGACATAATTCTTGACAGAACGGCAAAAGGGCAGCCATTCTGTATTGGAATCCCAACTCAACTGCATTGAATGCGCACGAGCTCTCCGAGAAGAGGAGTAAAGGGGTTTGCTATAATCCTTGAAACACGCCAACTTTGGCGGAACGAACATACAGGCGCCCTGCATTGGCATAAAATGCAATGCTAAAGAATATAAAAAACTGCTTTAAAAAAGGAAATTTGATATATTTCACTGAGATAAGATGCCAAACAGTAGTAAAGAGTTACAAATTTTTAAATTACGAATTAAACTGATTTAAATATTATTGGCTAAGGGATGGAGCTTCAAAAGGATATGACTTCACAAATAGAAAGATATGGAAAATTCCAGATAATTCTTTTACCGGAAGTACAGAATTCAAAACGACGTTTATGATTTTAAAATGAATGAAATGCTATGCCAGAAAGAAAAACTTACAGGGGAAGGTTGAAAAAAAAGGGAATTAAAATAATTTTGGAATGCGAATATTAAAATTAAATGAATACAAGATTAATAAAAATATTTTCTAAATGAAATTAAATAAAATATGGCAGTGGTTCTAAGTAACCACAACAGTCAAAATTTCAGAAAAGATAGGAGTTTAACATCTAAAAAAAATAAAATTTCGAAGGTTTTGAAGCTTTAAGAGTTCTGAGACCCCTTAACCCTCTCACTGCGCAATTGTTTTATCAAAATAGCTTCAAAAATTGCGTACTTAATATCTTCGCGACGAGCGTTTTTTAAGAATTTTTATTCTTTTGCCACCGGTTTTTCAAAACAAAAATTTTCGTCTGATTTAATCGGGAAAATGCTCCGATTAAATAACGCAAAATTTACAATAAAAAGTAACTGGTGGGAATGATCAAGACGGGTTAATGAGACGCATAAAATGCATCCCCAATGAAATCTCGAGTTGCACAAATTTTGGTACTTTTACGTTTCCCGAGAAACTCTCGAGTTGCGCAGTGAGAGGGTTAATGGATGTGGGCATTCATGAAAGCTTCGGAATTAAAGGAGTTATTTCGTGCTTCTAAAATGTGTTTAGAAAGAGATCAAAAGAAAAGAGAAAAAAGAGAGACTTTGAAAGAGATTATTGAAATGTAATTAAAAAGCAAAATTATATCATAGCCCCATATTAATGAAAATAATGTCAAAATGTACAGGGCTATTACAAATGATTGACCCGATTTATAAAAAAATCATATTTTTGAAAATACTGCACATATTACAATAAGTGATACATGAATTTAAAGAGAAATATACCAAGATTTTTTAGTTACAAATGTTCGATGTGTGATCCTCTTGTTACATGATATACGTCCAATCTGTAATCCAGTTCGTCCCAAACATTTTTCAGCATCATTCTGTCAATGGTTCTGAATTCTGCAAAAATGCGTTCTTTAAGTTTTGGCAGTGTCAAAGAGATTGTTTATGTACCACCAATGCCGAAAACAAAGTGCTCAGAACTTAAAGAACACATTTGTGCAAAATTCAGAACCATTGACAGAGTGATGCTACAAAATTTTTGAACGAACTCGATTACAGATTGGACGCATGCCGTGAAACAAAAGGGTCACACATCGAACATTTGTAACTGAAAAAAACTTAGTATATTTCTCTTTAACTTCATGTATCACTTATTGTAATATGTGCAGTAATTTCAAAAATATGATTTTTTTTTATATCGGGTACATCATTTGTAATAGCCCTGCATAACTTTACCTGAAGAAATGTCAAATGAAGTACATATTAACTAGTTAACGGTAGCCAAATTTTGAACATTAATCAATCAAAATCTAACAAAGAAATTCGTTTGAGACGAATACTTGCAGTTTCTGGATAGAAATGGAAAGTTTAACGCAATATTTTTTTACGCTATGACGCTCTCTTGTGAACATAAGGGAGAATGAAAAGTATTTGGCACAGTGGTGACAAACTACGAAAGATAGCTATAGCATTGATTCTACAGAGATGAGATTTCCGACTTTTTGCACACCAGTATAATCTTAGATAAAATATTATCTTATTTAATCGGAACAATTTTGTGATTTAAGAGAACAACATTCTCTCCAAGATTATACTGGTATGCAAAAAGTCGGAAATCTCATCTCTGATTCTAATTAATTAATTTCGGTTTGGGATCCTAAAAGAACGCTTTTAAACCGTATAATGTTTTTCATGAGTATATATATGTCTTATTTTCCCGTAAGTGTTCTTCTGTATATTAAAATTAAAGCAAACCATTACAAAAGAGATGTAATTTTGAAAATTGGGTGAAGAAGCTTCCCGCCAGGATTTGAAACAAGGACAATGTCTTAAGCTGGCAACGTTCTTCCAACTAATCTATCCTAAAGAAAACTGACGGACATATTTAACCCCTTAACTTACCCTTAAGAAAATAGTTCATAGAGCTGTATAGAACTCTGTAGAATTCTTTCAAAGTTCTAGAGAATAGCATTTTTATAGAAGACTATTTCTATAGAGCTTTGAAGAGTTCTATAGATTGCTTTTTCTAAAGAAACCATTTCTATAGAATAGACTTTCTATGGAATTATATTTCTATAGAATTTTAAAGAGTTCTATAGAATGCTTTTCTAAAGTAAATGTTTCTATAGAATATACTTTCTATAGAATAATATTTCTATAGACTTTTGAAAAGTTCTATAGAAAATGTCTCGATATAATTCATAGAAGTTCAGTCGAATTTTTTTTCTATTGGACAGTTTTTATAGAGTACATAAACGTTATAGGATTTCTATAGACTAACGATTCCATAGATTTTTTTTATTTCTTTATAAATATATGTATATATATATATATATATATGTGTGTGTGTTACATTATTAGATCATTACATTATTAATAAGTTTTATATTTCTGTTAAGCAATATGATAGAGATTTTGAGGTATATTTGTAATGATTTTACGATCTGGAAGTAAAGTTAGATACGCTAGTTTTATTACGTGGAAACAAAAAAGAAAAATGACTGAAACTAGTATTGTATCTTTTGACCCCGATTTGGGAATGAACATTCAACAATGGTTAACATACTTTGATAATTCTTGCATTAAACAAAATGATACTTGGAAATTTGAAAATATTTCAAAATATTTAAAGGGAGAGGCCTTGAAAATTTATATCAATGATTGCCAAAATTGTGATAGTTATGCTCAAATTTCAGAGATTTTAGTAGAAAAATTTATCAAAATTGAAGTACCTAGATTTTCTGATTTTTCTTCACTTAAATTAAACGACCTAAAAGATTTGGAAGATTACTTCCATAAAAAAGTAGAGATTGGTAGGAAACTAAAACTATGTGAGACAATTATTGTGCAGGGTCTTACTGATCGCTTAGCACCACAGTATCAAAATGTTTTGATTGTAAGTTCCCCAACTAATGCCACAGATTGGTATAAATTAGTCAGACAACTTGCAGTCACTCCTACCCCTAATACAAATACTATAAGAAATAACTTTTCAAATGATAGATCTTTTCAGCAGAATGCTATATCTTTTCAACCCAATGGAAGAACTTTTCAGCAAAATGTTCGGCCTAGTCAACCACGAAATGATGCTCCCAGAAATTGGGTTCGTACACCAAATTTCAACCCCCCTAATACTAACTTTAATTCCAATGCACATGGTTCTAGATTTTCGAATCATAGAATGCAGAGCAATCATTTCCAAAGAAATTATCCATCCAGACCTTGTAGAATTTGTTTGAATCAAGGAATACTTAATGCATCTCGCTGGGAGAATAGTTGTGTTTTTAATGTTAACCCTTTACAATCTGAAACTACTTCCACTCCCCCACCACAAAATACTTATAATGCTTGACAATTAATTGCGTCTGGTTATACGAGAAAACATCAATTACCTTTTGTTGTGGATACAGGTTCGACGATTTCAATTTTGCCACTTCATTTTGTACATTTATTGAATGATAAACTTAAGAATATTTTTCCTATTAATTTTGGTCAAGCCAAAGGCTTTGTCCAAATTAAAAAAGCTTGTGATTTATTTGTTAGAATTGGTAATATTGAACAATATGTTAATTTTCTTGTGTGTGATACCGATTTAGACTATGTAATTTTAGGATTACCAGACTGTTCAAAATTTGATTTGAAAATTAATTGTACTAGTTATAGTGTCACTCAGGGAGATACTGTTTTAAATTCATGTATAATCCGAAACAAAACAAGAACTCTTCATTTCAATGTTAGGAATGAATATTATATGCAACCCGACTATGGAAAAACCATGGCTCCTCAATCCTTCGCGCGATCTAATGATAACTCTAAATTAATTGGGGAAATAAATACTGTATGTAATGATAACTTAAGGGAAATGTTAAGGGATTACTTAGATATTTTTTCAAGAAACAAGTATGATGTAGGGAAGATAAATATTGAGCCACAACGAATTTTTTTAAACTCTGACTTACCAGTATCTATGAGACATTATCGTACATCGATAGTTAATGGAAAGGAGATTTCAACCCAAATTCAATCTTTGTTAAATGCTGGCCTAATAAAAGAAAGTACTAGTCCTTATTCTTCCCATGCCACCTTAGTAATGAAGCGCGATGAAGGCAAAAAGACAAGATTATGTGTAGATTACCGAAAATTGAACTCTATAATGAAAAACGATGCAGAACCTCTTCCCCATATTGATGATATTTTAGATAAATTGTGTAATGCCCAGTATTTTTCCACATTGGATTTAGCCTCTGGCTACTGGCATATTCCTATTCACCCTTCAGATACAGAAAAACTCGCTTTTCCTACCAATTCTGGTTTATTTGAGTGGAATGTTCTCCCCTTTGGTGTAAAAGTTGGGCCCTCCATATTCAATAGAACATTTAGAAGAATCCTTACAAAATATAAAATTGATTTCGCATGCTATTATTATGATGATATAATTATTTTTTCTTCCTCCCTAACTGAACATATCCAACATCCAAACAAAGAAGTAAAAATTGTAAAACGAGTATCTGCTTTCTCTCAATGAACTCGCAGGTCATCAGGACCTACTAGTTCATTCATTTTTTTGAGAGGAGGGATTTTGTTACATTATTAGATCTAATCCCGTGATTTCCTTATCTTATTCTAAATTACTACTTTATAGTCACTAAATCCTTATCCTTAAATAATCTCTATCGTTAACTCTGTTAAATTCCTTTTAATTTAATGTCTCACTTGTCTTAATCGATTTAATATTACGCTTTTAGTATTCTTAAATTAAATGTTCCATTCCCGCGCTTTTTTCTTGCGATATTATTCTTTTAGCTTCCATTTTTACTTTCCCGCGCATTTCTGATGTTATCCTTTTTTCTTTCAAATTCATCCGCTAGCTCTGTTCGCACACTTTATATGACGTGACATTCTTAATTATTCATTGATTGAGAGCGCGATCTACGTCATATTTGTATCCTTACACGTGAGGAACAAAAAGTTGATACTCGCTGTGTTTCAGCAGATTTGAGTTGTATTTCCAGTTTTTATCCATTCCCTGGTCACCGTCCTGTTATTCGATTATCTGGAACTTTGTTTAAACCTAATTACTACTACGGAGCGATGGCTAATTATCTTGGTGGAAACTGCACTTTTTGCAAGATATTCTAATGAAGTGCTTAACTGATAATATGAGTTGTTTCAATTTCTTCTGGGGAAACTTCACGGAACGATGCATTCCATTGTTTTCACTCGACAACTGCATTTCAGCAATTGGTTCTACTAACATAACAGATTCGAATTATCTGTTCTGACCACTTCTTTTACGCCATTATCGCTGCATGTGATCCACAACAACTATCGTGACAGCTAGTACAGCATTTTCAACGATAAAGCCAATCCAATGTTGCTAGAATGCAACACACACACATATATATATATATATATTGGTCTTTTAAAATGTATGTGCACTAATTTATTTACACATAAATATTAAAAACTAAAAAAAAGATTAATTTTGCAATATATCATTTTAATATAATAGTACTCCATAGATTTAATATGATTATAATTTAATTCATCGAAGAGATTGTGATTCAATTGTTAATGTAATAATATATCACTCAAAATACTGATTTAAATTATGGTATATTAGATTGTCTATGATTCATTAATTTTTTTAAACACCACCAACAACAACATAAATCAATAAATAACGAAAGAAATTCTTTATTTTAATGGCTTTTTTTAATCCTTTCTAAGTTACAAATGGTTTCGATTTTCTAATTCTCACAGGTTGAAAATCAGCATAAATTCTGTTCGTGTTTAATGATTGGGGATGCAAATCACAAATAAAAAAGTCGGAATAGTATAATAAAAGATCACCGAAGCAGAAGCAGCATCGAGCGCGGTGATTACTCGGGAGGGTGACTGCATGGAACATGCAACGTGTTGGCGAAATTCTTGTTTTATTTATAGAATATATACGAATATTTTATAGAATATATTCGAATATTTTTATAGAAACTCTATATTATTTCTATTGATTTTATTTATAGAAGCTCTACAGACATTTCTATTGAATTTCTACACATATTTCTATAACTTTTAGTTAAACTAGCTTATAGAAAAACGGGCCATAATTCAATAGGATTCTATAATACTTTTTCTATAAGTTTTATTTATAGAATTCTATAGGAAATTTTTGTAAGGGTACAACTACATGTTGGACTTGTATTCGGGCAAAAACTGATTATTACGGGCTTGGCCCGTGGTACATCGGTCGGGCCAAATGTAAATATTACGGGCATAGCCCCTGCTACAATGATCGATCCAACGGGGTAACGGGATTACTATTAAACCTTTTGTGGCATATCTACCACAATTATTAAATCAGGTTGTAATTACTTATCAAATATTCCACAGAATTTAACCAGTCGTATCTTACTTATGTATAGTGAAACCTCCCTGTGCGACCACCTCCATTAAGCGACCACCTCCCTGAACGACCATTTTTTCATGGAACGAAATTTATTCCCATAGGCTCAATACTAATTTTACCTCCCTTCAGAGATCATCCCAGTCGAACTCCCTCCATAAGTGGCCCATTTCTTTGAAGAAATGAAACAAATTCCGTTTTTTCCTGGTGGCTTGAAGAAGGTTTTATTGGAAAAATAATTCCGGAGGGCGCATTATTCATCAAACTTCTAAAATAAGTTCAATTTTTTAAAAATATTTTATTCCGGTAACTTTTAAGTGTTTAAACCCCTTTGTGCCTTTTTAGGCAATGAATTTAATTCCGATGACAAATTAAGAATGACGGTCAATAAATTCCCCTGCCCTATTCTGTCAGGAAACTCTCAAAGAAATAGATAAATTAATGAATTCGTCGTTATTTGTTTCCGACCAAAAAAAAATTGCATTTATTTACTGAACTTCGAAATGACTTGGAAACAAAAGTTATAAAATAGAAACCCGTAAAATCATAACAAACGTCAATGAATTCATTTTTTAAACTCTGCAGTAATTATGTAATTAACTTTTGTTTTGATACTTAAATTTCCATATCTTTTCCTAATGTAAGAAATCGATTTTAGTAACATTAATTGTTATTTTTTTTCAACAATTAAAATCTAGATTTAAACGTGACCGACATTAAGAGACCACCTCGCAAAACGACCAATTTTTATTGGAACGGAACGTGGTCGCTTTAGGGAGGTTTTCCTGTATTTACATTCCGTAAGTCTTGCGCGTTTGGTAAAACTTAGGACCTATTTGACGAACCGTGGAATGGCTCGAAGGCTGCTCGATATTCGTTTTGGACCCAGGCTGTTGAAATGTAAATCGTAGGTTAAGGGGTCAATCAAAAAATCATCTGACAATTTCATCTGGTCTGTTATCTGAAACCGTTCAACAGACTAAACCACAGGTAAAGGGACTATAGTTATTATTGAGTACATAATTACATTTAATTATTTTTACACAATCAAACTGATTCGTTAAAACATTATACGAGATATAATTATTTAAATCGAATGAAAGAGTGTAAAGTCGAACCTCAGCAGATGCGATAGCACTACATCGGAATATTTTGTAAAGCATGGAAAGTGGCAATTAAAAATACTTTGCTTAGTGATGCAGGGATGAGATTTCCGATTTTTTGGATACCGGTATAATCATACAGAAAATGTTATTTTATTTAATCGGAAAATTTTTAAGATTTAACAGAACAACGTTTTCCCTAAGATTATACTGGTGTGCAAAAAGTCGGAAATCTCATGCCTGGCGCTGATGAAAAAGATATACTGTAAATAATTTATGTAATATTACTCCATAAAATTGGTGGCAGCCTTGCTGCCTCCATTTTATTGAGTAATTTAACCGATATCAGTGACTTTATGTTACACTAATGTGTAATATTACACCAATTATATCAATTTATATTACTCCATTATATAAGTTAAATTTCTCCATAAAATTTGAGACAGCATGTTGCCATCACTTTTATGGAGTAACGTTAAATAAAGTTTTTACAGCGCAGGGAAGACATCGGCTCTAATTAATTAATTCCGGTTCATGGGGAAGGAAAGAATATTTCAAATTGGTATAAATTTCGTTATAAGTATCTTTCTTTATTAGTTCTTTATAAATAACAGTAAATGTTATAAAGCCGGGATAGATTTTCACTCCGTTGAAAAAAATAGTATTCGTATGAGTTCGTTGCCAATCAGTTTACTTGTGTTAAAATAAATAAATATTATAATTTCAACAGCAGCACATTTATTTTACACAATATAGTTAGTTTCTCATGCCAAAAAATATAAATAAACTAAATGGGCATCAATTTTAAGCAATAACTCAGCGATAATAAGTTATTAAATAATGTACCAATCAATATTAAAAATCAACTTTCGTTAGTTAAACACAAATGGAACAATAACACAAGCCTGCGATGGTTGTTGTTTTTTTTTTTTTCTAAATTTTAATAATTGATTTTTATGTGTTTTTTAGCGCTGAATACGTAATGACTTTCATTGTCAACCATCTCATCAGAATGTTTCGCAACTCGTAAATTTTAAAAGTAAAAGTAAAAACATAGCGGAAATCTGATACTAAAAAAAGGAGGAGGTGGTTGTGTTTTATAACTTTTGATGATTGATTTTTGAGTATTTTTTAAGGTTGAATCCAAAAATGACCATCACTTTTAAGCATCTTGTCATGATTTTTCGCAAATCGTAAATTACAAAGTTAAAAAGTCAAACAATAGCGAAAGTCTGATACTGTAAAATCGATAGGATGTTTGTGTTTTTAAATTTTGATAATTGACTTTTATGTAACTTTTAGCACTGAATCTGAAAATGACCTTCATATTTAACCATCACGTAAGAATTTTTCACAAATCGTAAATATCAAAATTAATAAGTAAAAAAATAGATTTCAATATTTTTTTCAAATTTTCGGCTTATACTGAGAATACTTACAGCTAAACAGCTCATGGGTCCGGTGAGGGGGAAAGGGAGGAAGGGTTTCACATTTAGCCTTGAAACATTTAACTTTGAATTAACTTTACTTATTGAACTTACGATTTGCGAAAATTCCAGACTTGGTGGATAAAAATGAAGGCAATTTTTGGATTCAACGCTAAAAAATAAATAAGAATAAATTATCAAAAGTTAAAAAACACAACAATCACATATATTTTATAGTATCAAATTTAATCTACTTTTGAACTTTTGAACTTTAAAATTTAGGATTTGCAAAAAAATCGTTGCGTGATGTTAAAAAATGAAGGTCATTTTCGTATTCAGCGCTCCAAAATACACGAAAAACAATTATCAAAATCTAAAAAAACATAACACAACCCAAATTTTGCAGGTTTCTGTAATTTATGCATTTTATTACTTGTTATTTTATTATCACATGTTATAAAAGTCCCAAAATCCAATGTCATTAGTCTTATAAATATATATACAATCGAACCTCTTTTATCCAAAACTCTCGGTTAAACGAAATCCATTTTTAAAACTTTTTTTTTTTTTTTTTTAACTATTACATTCCTTGTGTGTAAGCGGTCCTTTCCAAACCACGAATACAGATAAATATTTCGAATCCCGTTTCTTAGAATTCCTTTGAATTTAAGTTGAGCTCTCGTAAACTGCGGAGTGAATTAGAACACAGTAAGAGAAGGTACAACCGGAATGTGGGAATGTGGCCTAGCAGGCGAAGAAAACGAACAAAATGGCAATACTGAAGCTTTTGAATGTTTTGCAAAAGGATTAGCATGGCTGAAGCAGCAGAAAGACTGTGATACTGATGAACTAATAGTATTAAAAATATCTTCGCGATAGAGCTTCAAAGCAAAGCGACAAACAAAACTTTGTTTCATACCCTGGTGAAATATGTGAAAGGAACTTAATTTCAAAATTAAAATTTATGTAATTTGTTCTTATTTCTATTTTGCTTTATTTTTATTAAGGCCTTGTTGTCATAATAAGAAAGACCGCATAAATTTGTTCTAATCTTAAAATGAAGTATTCTCGATTATCCAAAAATTTCGATTTTCCGAAAGATCGTCGGTCCCAATTACTTCGGATAATCGATGTTATACTGTATATACACACACACACACACACACACATATATATATATATATATTAAAATAATAACCTAATTTAACAAATCCAGAAGCAGAATTGTATTGGGGGTAAAGCAACACCATATGGATAAGTGAAAAAGGATATATTCATATCGCAATGAACATTTTGGAGTGCTTTTCAGTTGCTAAACGGAGTGGGTAACCAGTTTTGAACTGGTTTCATTTCAAAGGGAAATTGTGCAAATGGAGATGGCCGGGTGTTTTAAGACGTGAAAATTAAGAAAACAGCTTTCTTTCACGCACTGTATTTTTCGACATATATAAAGTTTTTTTTAAATCATAATAGAACTTAAATTTGTTAAAATAAACAAATATTTTCTATTTGAAAGATGGATCCATTGTATTATTATTTGAAAACCATGTCAGACATTAGGATCGTTTTGCATGTCATACAGTGAAAGCAACTATCAACTTATTAAAATAAATGTTTGACAAAAACTTGATTTCAAGAGCTGTTCCTTTGAAATTGGATTTCTAGTCTGTGCGATTTATTAGTGCTTTGTAATTTGTTCTAGTAGTGCTACATGAAATCAATAGTTTTTGCTATAAAACCAACAAAATTTGACGATTTAAATGGTATCATTCTTAACGGGGTCCGGGACACAAAAATCTTAAAATTTTATTAAAATTTTTTATTACATTAAAAATTTCCCTGTTTTTTCCTGCTTAAAATGAAGTTTAAATAATGTTTCTATCTTAACTGGAACACGAAATATTCATTTTTAAGTTTTGGGTTCTTTTCAAAATCTAGCTTTCAAGCAATGGTTGTCATGAAAACGACTTTTTGAGAAAATGCGTTTTTCTTCATGATGGGTTTTTTTCACCAATTCTCGTATTTAAATTGTTATAAATCAAGAACCGTTATAGATAAATGGTTCAAATTTGGAACATATCTTTTTCAATTGTTTTACTTTAATTTTGATTCAGAAAATTTGAAAAAAAAATATTTATTTTTGAAAATATGATTTTTTTTTAAGTTGCGTCATTTTTTTTTTCAAAAATTTTCTTTAAATATTTTTAATTTTTATTTAAATTAATATATTTTTTTAATTAATATATATTTCTGTTTATTTAAATGCAAAAAAAACTGAAACTCTACAAATAATATTTCGAGTTATACCGATTTTAAACACCCCACTTTTTTAATAAAATTAAAATTTTAAATTAAAAAAAATTATGACAAGTTTTATCATGTAATTTTATTTACAAATGATATGGTTAACAATCACAAAAAATTTCGAAATTTTAACTCAATAAATAAAAATTATTTGAAAATGTGTCTCGGACCCCTTTAATATTTTTCATGATATACTATCAACTATGACCACAAATTGGGCAACAAAAATGAATTTCATTAAAAAAGTAGCAGCAATCATATGCCAAAAATTTCAAATTACATTACCGTGTTTAATATGCGCGGCTGCGTATTTGGTTAAAATTGAATCTTTGTTAAGTTAATTATTTGCAGAGCTCGAAATGGAAAAATCCACGAACTGGAACGCTATTTCGAAATTATTGTCGAGTAATTTTTTTTTTTTTTTTTTTTTTTTTTTTTTTTTTTTTTTTAAGTACAGTAAAGTCCCGATTATCCGAGTCCGGCTTAATCGAGTTTCCGCTTTAACCGAGTTATTTTCTTCTGATGAACTGATAGCTTCCATTATTATGAAACACCCATTATAAATTAAGTGTTAGGTGAAGATGAAAGAGCAGCCGTAAAAATTTAGGGGGGGGGGGTGGCCATAATAATAATTAAAAAAAAATTATGGCCATTTTTTTTAAATTTTTTTCATGATTTTCATTTTTTCATAATAATGGAATCCATCAGTCCATCAGAAGAAAATGATCCATTTCAAAAGTATAAGTTCGATTGAAAAAAAACAAAAAAAAAAACAATTTCATTCCCGATATTTCTTAAAAGTAACGGAAATGTACATCAAAGAAATGTTACTAGTACCATAAAAATGATTGAATTAAGTGAAAATTTATATTTCATCTCTTTTAGTGGGTGACGATTTGTGTAAATCCGATTTATACCAGTTTTTTGCTTATCCGAGGTGAGCTTGGTCCATATTAACTCGGATAATCGGGACTTTACTGTATAGCAAATTTATATTTTAACTGCAGAAAAACCTATTTAAAAAAATTCATTCAAGATTATAAATAATTAGAAAAAACGTTACAGAGAGCATAGTGAGCTATATGTATGAAACTGTAATAATATTTTTTAATAATTCCACGAACCGGAACAATATTTTCCATACTTTCACGAACCTGAACATCGTTCCGGTTTGCTCTGGTACATTTCGAGCCCTGTTAATTTCTCTGTGTTGATTATGCAATTTTTAATATTACCGAGTTTTTTAAAAAAACTCCCTTTTTCTGTCATCTATTTGTTTATATGTCACCATCAATCGCGAAAAAAAAAGGTAAATAATATTGTAAATTATTTTCTTTTCAGACATCAAACAGAAAATCATTACCAGTTATTACAAGGTTGAAAATTAAGATCTGAGAAATATCTGTGAAATTCCCGAATTCTTGATCGTTATTGATATTTAGTGAATGACTTTTAATTTCTAGTGCTGCAAAAAAACCATCTATCTCCCTGGGTATGTTTTTTCAGAAGAAAGAAATAACAAGTCGGAAATTTTACATCAGACGTGGAAAATGAGGTGCGTTCGTACTATAACTAGTTTTATAAATATTCAGATCTTCACTGTGCAAAAAACGGAGATTCTACTGGCAATTCCGGAGATTCTAGACGCCAGTACTATTTCCGTATTTTAACGAAAATTTCCCTCCATAAATTCCAAGAATCCGCATTTTTACGGAAATTTTTCCCCATAAATTACAGAAAATTTTCCGTTTTTCTGGAATTTGTGGGGGGGAAAATATCCGTTAAAATACAGAAATAGTACTGACGTCTCGATTGCCAGTAGAATCTCCGTTTTTCAGTCCGTTTTTTTATAGTGTTGGTGCAGTAGCTGTTGCTCTCTTAAAGAGAAATGCTTGAATAATTTATTACGATTATATATATTAAATTCAGTAACATAGAAATAACATGAATCCATCTTAAATCCAACGCATTCACCAAGGCAACCTAGAACCATTACATATCATGGGATATAATCAAATTATGATAGGATTGAATAGCATGAAAAAAACTTTTATTAATATCTTTGTAAGTTTTCATTTGATTTTCATAAAATTTTATACAAGTGGAAAAATTTCTGCAACGATTATATATATTAAATTTCAAACCATTCAGTTGGTTAGTTTTTGCGCTGTTATATGTGGGCAGACGGACAGACAGGCAGACGGATGCACCAGATGACGCCTATAGGTGCTACGTATTTATATAATTACAAACTCACCTAAAAAGAGAGCATCTCTGCTTAAGGCTCCTGTCCCTGCCGGCGAAGACACTCAAAAAATTTAACTGAATTTAACATTTAAATTTAACTCATTTCTGCAGATAAAAAAGAAAAACCACAATTCCCCTTTAAATAGGGGCTTTCTTAGTAGTATAGGGAATTTCGCGGGTGCATTTGTGATAAGAGCCGTTGTGAGGAGCGCGGTTTCGACGCTTGTACAAACCACAACCGTAATATAGTTTATATATTAGATATAGTTATATTTTTATTGGTATATATAATCAAATCTATAACAAAACAACTTAAGAGGACCTCCTACATTAGGAGACCAAAAAAAAAAAGCACTTTTTATGATTTGTTTAAAAAGAAAACTACATGATGGATCTTTTTGAAATTTTAACAGTTTATTGTACATATCTTAAGGTATACACAATATTTTTTTTATTAGATTTTGTTGCTTCTACTCTAAGTTATAAACAAATCTGTTCAACTGCTTTGGAAAATTTCGTCTGGGCGGTGGGTTACTTACGTAAGTCGGGGGAAGCTTGTAGATAAAAATGGAATTGGTAAAAATAGAACTCTCATTAGAGAGTAATAGAATATTAATATATCTCTATATATATGTAAATAAAAGTGTAAATAAGTTTTAAGAAGGAAGTTTATTAATATAAGCTGTTGTATGTGTGCATTTCTTCGTGTTATTATGAGTGGAATACTTTCGAACTTAATTTATGAAAAAGTTCTGATTTTCAACGAAGTGAAAATTATTTGAAGTTCCGAACGTACAATCTGAATGACGTAGTACTTATTATCAGGAGTATAGCAGAAGTAAAATTTATAGTTCGTTTACAGAGACGAATAAAACGAGAAAAAAAAATTATGATAGCTGGTGAAAAACCGTTTGCGGTGCATTTTAATCATGTTCTGACACTTGAAATACAACAAAATGACTGGCGTGCACTGTATGTTTTCTATAGGTTATGTAGTGAATAGCATTTATAATTTATTTATAGTTAAGTGCTAAAGAATTTGGTTAAGTGGCTGCTTCAGTCACTTGAAAAGACCCGCTCACTAATGCTAATCCTATGGAAGAAATTTTTTTAAATATCTCGTTTGCATTTCCGTATTTTTAAGGGAACATTGGACGTTTAAAAAATTTTCTTTTAATTTTCATAATAGAGATTTGAAATTTTGTGCAAACATACATTTCACCAAAAGTATATAGAGTACCTTAAAAAAATTTCCAATCTTATTATAATTTTAAGATCTTTTAAAAAATTAAAAATTTTAAAACGAAATTTTTAAATGATCCTTGTGTCTTAATTTTTTAGATATTTCCTCTATTTTGTTCCTCGATTACGTAAAACTCTATTACAAATAAATCTCTGTATCGTTTTTTTAATCCCTTGAATAGTTATTTTTTTAGACATGCTTTTCTGAATTCCATATCGATTTTCATCAAAATTCTGCCTTATAATAAGTTAAAAATCAAATTTAATTGTCTTAATGAAGTCAAATTTTAAAAGGCATACACAGTTTCTTTTTAAACAACATCAGGATTCTTCCTTATCAGTTTCATCAATTTTTATCAAAAAATTAAATAGCAAGCAGCATTTCAAAAATTTAAAAAAAGCGGAAACAGCAGTATTGAGAAAAACAGATTTAATATACAGGGTGTCCGGTCTCAGCGGTGTCCAATGGCTAATTCCTAAACCGTAAGTCATAGACATATAGTTCCAATTAGAAAAATGCTTTAAATCAGATAAAGAAATATTTTAAAAGCGATTTGGGTCAATAAAAAAATTTCTTAAAAAATTACGAAATTTAAATTTTTATACGGTCCTCCGGTCCTATAAGTTATATTTAGTAAAATTTTCCTATTACACTGACAAGTAAGACAAAAAAAGTCCCATTCATATGACACTAAAATTGTGCGAGTTATGAAACTGCATGACTTATGCCACTTTTCTGCTCTGAAAACAAATGAGTTCGGCTTGGCTTTGAGGGGTCATATTCCAAGTGCTTAAAGTATTCGAAGATCTCATTTCATGTGTATTTGCGCTTTGAAAAAAATCGTACAAGTATTACGATTAAGTTAACATTTATTAAGTTTCAGATTGGCTGAAATAACATACGTTTTATTTTGTCAGGATTTGAGACTGTTTCTTTTATGATTTCTTTTAATAAAATTATGTTATTTTTATAAGTTTTTATGTTACTTCAACGATCTTATGTATGTTTTTCCAGTTCAAAATTTGTATTCGAACTTTAACACCACTTTCAAATATTCGAATCGGTTTACATTTTACATACTGTCTCAAATCCGATAACAATCTAATATTATTATGATTTTCGGTGGTTACCATTTATACTTATTTTATAGGATAACACAAAAAATTTCGGATGGATTGCCGCCAAGAAATTTATGAAAAAGTTTTAGATCAGATAATACAAGACGGAGATTGTTGGGTTTTTTAACTTTTATGTATTTTTTAGCACTGAATCCAAAAATTGCCTTAATTTTTAACCATCATGTCAGGATATTTCGCAAATCATAAATTGTCAAATTTAAAGAATAAGAAAATTCGGATACTATAAAGGAGATGAGATGGTTGTATTTTTTGACTTTTGATAATTGATTTTTACGTACTTTTTAGCACTAAATCTGAAAATGACTTTCATTTTTAACCATCACGTTAGGATTTTTTTGCAAACGTGTAAGTTAAAATATAGCAAAAATCTCATACTATAAAACATGTGCAAAACATTTTTTATTTTATTTGATTCAATAATGTATTCGATATTTTTGCTTATCTTGGGATTCTTACAGCTGGGTGGTGTGATGAGATGGGGGAGGAGATTAAATTTTAACTTTGAACTTTTTAACTTTGAAATTTACAATTTGCGAAAAATCTTGATGTGATGGCTAAAAATGAAGGTCAATTCCGGATTCGGCGGTACAGAATACATAAGAATCAATTATCAAAAGCTAAAAAACATGAAATAACCCAACTTTTGCAGGCTAGTGTAATCTAATAACATTTTAAAATACGTATCATTTTGTAAAGAATTGAGGCTGTTAATTTAGCATCATTTTAATTAACAAAAATTCTGTTTTCTTTTGTTTCTTCTTAAATGTGTATTACAAATTGTATATTTTGCATTAATATGTCAGAATGACTAAAGATTTCAAATTTATATTGCAATGTTAATTTTACTCTCAACCATTTTTTAATATATCTGACGAAATTATATTTCAACTAAATTTGTGAATGACCCCCAATTTGCAGCAAAAAATATGCTCCAACTTTAAACAAGTATTACTCGGTCAATTTTAATCGTAGAACAACGGGACTTTTTTTGTATTACTTGTCAGTGTAAAAGGAAAATTTTACTAAATATAACTTATAGGACCGGGGGACCGTATAAAAATTTTAATTTCGTAATTTCTTAAGAAATGTTTTTATTGACTCAAATCGCTTTTAAAGTATTTCTTTACCTGATTTAAAACATTTTTGTAATTGGAACTATATGTCTATGACTAACGGTTTAGGAATTACCCATTGGACACCGTTGAGACCGGACACCCTGTATATTAAAAGGCCAAGAAATTGTTTGTGAGCAAAATTAAAACATTTGTAACTTTGCGTAAAATAATCGCATCTGCATGCGGTTTTCCGCGAATTACGTAGAACAAATTGAAATAGAATAATACACACAGAAATAAATGTCGATTTTGGTGTCGATTTTTCTCCAATAAAGGTCCACGGTCCTCTTAAACAATTGTTTTTGCATTAACTGCCAGAGATCGATTTGTACGAAGGACGTTTTTTACTTTTAAGATTTTGTTTATAGATATTTTTAACTAAGACACTTTAATATTTGGAACCGGTTTCGAAAGTGAAAGCATCCTCTTGAAAAAAATCTGCAAAATAAATCGAAAAAGTAACAAGTTGCAAATTGCTCGTCAAACGTGGCAAATGAGGTGCGTTCGTACTATAACTAGTTTTATAAATATTTTTTTCGCCGCATATTGTACAGAATGTATATTTTAGTGTACTTCGAAAGACTATAACATCGAAGAAATGTTATAAACACATGTATAATAATCACTTATAAACAGATAAAGTTAAAAAATTAATTATTTTTAATTTAATTTTATGGTTGCAATATTTTTCATTATGCATCATGTCTCGTGACATTGTTTACTAGGTTTATTGTTTTAAAATATTTTGCGAAAGTATTTTCTATCATAAATGATTTTGAAAATGTCGCCGTTGGTGCGACGAAACGATCGTCAATCTTAATAAAGATTTTCTATCACTTTTTATAGCATTTTTTAACTTTATCTGACTATAACATCATTAATTTGCACTTGAAATAATTTTTTCCCATTGGCCGTAATGTAACGGAAAACTTATGACTGTCCCTGTAATTAAACTATACATCCGATTTTCATAAAATATGAAATGACTCGACAAAATCATGCAACAATTATATATTTATAATTTCAGACTATTCGGAAGGCTGTAACATCATTAAAATGCACTTGCAATAATTTCTTCCCATTGGCCGTAATGTAACGGAAAACTTTTGATTGTCCCTGTAATTAAACTATACATCCGATTTCCATAAAAATTGAAATGACTCGACAAAATTATGCAACAATTATATAGCTTAAATTTTAAACGATTCGGTTGGGTAGTTTTTGCTCTGTTATATGCGGACGGACGGACAGACAGACGGACTGAACGACAACTATAGGTGCTACGTATTTATATAATTACAAACGCACCTAAAAAAGGACAGATGTACGGATCAGCCTCAGATATCCAATGTAAAAAGATCATTTAAAAATATTCAAATGCAAACGAGATATATTAAAATTTTTCTTCTACATGATTAGCATTAGCGAGCGAGTCTTTCCAGGTGACAGAAGTAGCTTCTTAAGGGGGCTCAGGGCTTGATCGATACCAAAAAACATGTAAACAGAGCTCCCGCTTCGAGTCCATATAAAAACAGAAGCATTCAATGTAACTAATTTAAACTTTCTGATGCTTTTTAGGTATGTTTGTAGTCTTGTAAAATTATAAAATGAAGTACTTTAATGTAATAAAATAAAAAAATATAGCAAAATTTATATAACATAATTTTCGAAAAAAAATTTAGGTGTCATATCACCATCCGCAAACTATCTTAACGTTGAATTGACATAAGAACCTAATTTTTGCTTTAAAATAATAAATAAACTTTACTCTATAGAATGAATCAAGGATATAACTATCAAACAAAGGAAACCTTATTAAAAAACTCTCAAATTTAATAATTTAAAAAACCCTAAAAAATAATTTTTTTTTCTTTAAGAATACTCAAAATATTAAACTATCTATAATATTAGATGTAAATTTCCAACTGGGCGAAAAATGTCTGGACCAGGACTCGAACCAGGGATCTCCTGGGTGAAGTCGCCAGTGCTCTACCATCTGGGCTATCCCGGACGAATCTGGTGGAACTTTTTCACCCAGCTAACCTTAATGATTATAGCATCTGGTCTGAAACCTGGTTCAGCTCAACAGAATAAATCTCAGGTAATGGAATTCCAGAAATCGCTGGATACGTAATTACACTAGATTAGTTTTAACACAGCTATTCTAACTGGTAAATAAATCATATTAGATGTAAATTTCAGACTGGGCGAAAAATGTCTTCAGCTAGGAGATCCCTGGTTCGAATCCTGGTCCAGACATTTTTCGCCCAGTTGGAAATTTACATTTAATATGATTTATTTACCAATTAGAATAATTGTGTTGAAATTAATCTAGTATCTGTAATATATTAATTTATTCTATATATAATGATGTTATATGCATGCAAAACAAATTTTAAGCCATTCCATCAAATAGTTTTTTTTTTTTTTTTTAAATCTTACGGATAGTCGTCAAAAATCAAGTTTTGAGAAAACGCAACTTAAAGTTGCAATTAAATGGGTGCGGCTTTGGAAGTGATTGTTACATTAATGCTTATAACTCCGTTAAAAATGCAAATATTTATATGCGGTTTTTTGCAATGTGTTCAGAATTAATTTAATAATCAAAATAGATACTATAACAAAATCGATTTTTTTTTAAAGTTTAAAAGCCCTGACCCCCCTTAACGTACGGACTCAGATCAATCGTTTTTGGAAGTGCGTTTTCCTCTGTGGTATGCCTTTTAAACTGATCTAATTTTGAGTGTATTATATAGCGTATATAAATTCTATAGATCGCATACAGGGCTACACAAACGATATACCGGATATGGATAAAAACTGCTGAAAATTTATTTTTACTGAGTTATCTTTTTTAACACTTTCCAACAAAGTTGAAATGTGTTTATGACTTCGGTTTGTGATGTACCCGACTGTCCGTTTGTACTCGCTATAACTCTCGTAAACATACTCGGATTTCCCTGAAATGTTTTGATGCTATTGACGTTTACCATAGCACGATCCCTATTTCAAATGAAGTTTGTAGCATGTTTAGTTCATCTACAGGGACAGTCAAAAGTATTGCGTTGCATTAGGGTCAATGGGAAAACACTTTTGAAATGATTTTTAATGATGTTACACGCATCCAAACATAACAAAATTTATCTGCATTTATGAAGTGCACTAAAATATGCATTCTGTAGAATATGCTGTGCAAAGATAGTTATTATTCATATACAGGGCCACACAAAAGAATTCCGTTGCATAATGATATAGGGGGGGGGATTGTTTGCGGCATATTTTAATTATGTTAAACTATTTCATATATCATGAAATTGATATACGTCGCTGAGGTTTACTATAAGTTACTTCATATAATACAAAATATTACGATTCATATAATGCAATAATTATTTCATATAAGTTATATAATACGAAGTGCGTAGCATTTACAGGGACACACAAAAGATTTCAGATATTATATTGTATCAGAAGTACTATACATTAGCGGTGATTGCTGGAAATGCATTTTCAATTATGATATGCGCTTTTATGTTTCACTATATTTATGCATACTATATGATGTGTATAAATGCTATAATTTATATACAGGACTACACAAAAGAATTCGTAAAGGTTACTTCGTATGAGCGCAAATTGCTTAAAGGTGGTTTTTAAAGGAGTTATGCATTTTTACGCTGAACTGCATTTAGTTTATTAAGAAATGTTTGTAGAATATACATAAAAGGATATACAGGGTCACGCAAAGAATTGGATACAAACCGTCTATGGATGATAATTTCTGGAAATGTAATTTCAGTAGTTTTAAGAGTGTTTTAGTTTTATTTACATTTTAACTAAATAGTGGCTTGTAATAAAGGCACTAGTTAAACTACAGAGCTGTACAAAAGTATTCAAGTATGTTTCCATCTATTAGGATAAATTAATGAAAGAGAAAGTTCATCCTGTTATGAATTTTCTTGCTAAACTAAATTTTCCCATTGTATATATATCAACATACTGATCAAATACAGGGCTGTTCAATAGAATTGGAATACATATTTGGCTATGGACGGTAACTGCTGAAATCAATTTTTTAAATGTTTACTTAGTTGTCTTATTTACCTTATTTCCCTAAATAACGAAGTTTTGTTAAAGCTTTCAGGGAGTGTTGGAAAGTGTTTCATAATATATGCTGTACGCATGATTTTTCTTTGTTGGTTTTTTTTAGTTGCTTATTAATAGAAGACGTCTTATTTCGCTCTATTGGAAAAAAATGAACTTTCTTAATAATATCCAGTTAGTGGGGAAAATATATTCCTTTTGCATGATTTCACGTTCTTTTTAAGACTTTAAAACACAGTTGAAAAGTGTTTATGAATTTTGTTTGTCTGTCCGTCTGTCTGTTCTCCTGTTCTGCCAAACTATTCAGGCTTCATTATTTTCTTCATCTTCTGATGATGTCTCACCTTTTTGGGGGAGTTTTCCTGTTGATTCTTAATTTCTTTTTTGGTTTTGCAGGTTGGTTTGCCTTCTTTTTCCTTAATATATGTTTCCAGCTCTAATTTATAGGGCGAAGTATTTAAAATAATAGTTTCCCCCTTCTTTTACCAGCTATTTTCTCAATCCTAAAGCCTTCCTGCAGAGGGGGTAATAACATTTTATGCGAAATTGGAAATGCAGATTGAAGGCTACACAATCTGGGGTCTCGATAGAAGAGGCTCTGGATGTTGCAAACTGCTGGACGTGTAATGTCCACTCTTTTAGATGTCGAAGTATGAGTTTCATTATCCTGTGCTGTTTCAGATATATTTATTGCTGCAGCTACGCCAACCCATGACTGCGTAGATGTATGTGTGTTATCACTGATATTCTTGGGTTCCTCTGTCATTTCAGAAGAACCAAATAGATGGTCTGGAAAAATAACGTTGTTGTAGGTGAAAATCCTCGTTTTCTCAAACAGTCTGATTGGAATATTTGCAAGTACTGCTCTAAAAAATGCAGCTTTGAGTAATTTTCCAATTTCGTAAATTGTTACAGATCGTCAATATTTGGAAAGTAAGCTCTCGTCACCCCTTGTTTAAAGTATGAGTTTAGAGGCGGTATGAATGACACATCAAGGGGCTAAAAGTACTTAACAGCATTAAATTGCAGTTTAAAGCTCCATGCTAAATTATTAAATATCCTAAAAAAATCATTCAATGATTGTAGGACAAAACCGGCTATACCCGGTTTTGACCCACTCCTAAGTACTTGGTTTTACCCCCGACATGACACAGATTTAAAAATATGGCATCAAAACTCTCAAATCCTATAGTGAAAGATCAGTAAAACTGTTAAAATACTGGGAGGAAAACAGAGAATTAGATATAGTACTTACCAAAATTGTATATGTTGACAAACAGTTAATATATGCGGAAAACCTTGAATCAAACAAAACAATTTTTAAGGGGGCTGGTCTCTCAGCTTACGGTTTTCCGTCACTAATGTAAAGTCTATGGGCATTTGATTTATTCGTATATTTAAAATATCCCCTCGGGAAATTAATATTTTTAACTTCTACTTTTTGTGTACACTTCCTAAAAGATGTCTCTTTTTTTCTTAGTTCTCAAAATATTTCTATAATATAGACTTAAATTTATATGAAGTGTTAAAATCTTACTCACAGTTCGCCCGCTTTTAACACATAAAATATTAAATTCAGCATAGATTTTAGAAATATTTTGAAAACAAAGAAAAAAAGAGGCATCCTTCAAGAAAAATACACAGTAAAAAGATGTTAAAAATATGAATTTCCCGAGAATATATTTTAAATTTACCAATGCATCAAAAGTCCATAGACGTAACATTACGGAGGAGAATTCCGAAGCTGAGTGACCATCCCCCTTAAGAGAAATTCAAACGTTATCCTTCGCACAAAACATAACCGCACACAGTAGCTTTTCGTTCAGCTACAAATGCCGTAATGACTCTCGGCAAGCAATTTCTCGTGTTGGTTGATAGGATTAAAGTTCAAATCAAAGAGGTATCTGCGCTACTCGGTTTTGTACAACTCTCCCTTACATGTTTTATTTTCATAAGATGAATTTTTGTACATTTATTGATCGGGTGTTAATTGTTTTCCTTTTACTATTCTTTTAATATATATATTTATTTATATTATTTCATTTCAGAAACTTCCTAGAAAGTGAATGGTGCCTTTTGGAATTTCGAACTACGTATGGACGCCAAAAAGAATAAATAATTGAGTTACAACCTATTTAACCTGTGGAGAAAACAACTTTTGGAACACATTTCCAGCTGTCTGTCCAACTCGAAGTAATTTCAGAAGTCACACTCTTAAACCAATGTGTCCAATTACGTATATGTGGTTACAGTAGAGAAAGGAAATATGTTTCACTTTAGAAGCGTATATTGCTGTTTATTTAAAGAATTATCATAAATTCTGATCTCAAAATGATAGAGGCAAAAACATCAATTTAAATTATTCATTTCCTGAAGTAAGATTTGAAATATAAAATGCGTAATATGAACTTTAAAAAATTCTTTGTTTTAAAAGACGACTAAAATAATAAAAGAGAGATGTTACAATTTAGAAATATACATTTTATTTTAAAACTTCTTACTACTTTCAGGCTTTACCAAGCCCTTCATCAGATAATATTATAATAACTAATTGCTGTTTATTACAAATACATCACTTCGTTTTGAAAACGAGAGAGACAATAATTATTAGAGTTGAAAGTAAAAGTAGCAGTTTCTTGGATTGACCTTAATTAAAATATATATATATATATTATTAGTAACTGCAGTTCTATTTATTTTATTACATCACTTAGTTCTCCAACATCACTTTCATTTTAAATGTGTAGATGGATAGTCGAAGTAGCAGTGTTTCAGATTAAATTTGTGTAGAACTTTTCTACAGTGTGCTACTTCGACTGTCCAGCTACACATTTAAAATGAAAGTGACGCATGCGTACAGAGTGATGTGACATAAAATAAATGGAACTGCAGTTAATAATAATATATATTTTCTCTAATTAAGTTCAATCCAAGAAACTTCTACTTTCAACTCTAATAATCATTGGCTCTCTCGTTTTCAAAACAAAGTGACGTATTTGTATAAACAAACAGCAATTAGTTATTATAATATTCTCTGATGAAGGGCTTGATAAAGCCTGAAAGTACTAAGAAGTTTAAACAAAAAGTATATTTTTAAGTTGTAACATCTCTCTTGCATTATTTTAGTCGTCTTTTAAGTAAAATAGTGAACTTTTTAAAGTTCATATTACCTATTTTATGTTTAAATCAAGGTGAAATATGTCGTTTCGTCTAATGATTTTATTTGTAAGAATTTAAGTAGATCTGAATGTATGCAAACTTGTAAATAAAACATGTATTAATCAAAATGTCTGTTAATTTGGATTTTTTTTAATGAATAATAGAATGAAAGACTTCCTAAATCAAAATAATTTATCATTTGAAGAGCGCAGATGATAAAGGTGGTAAGAGACGCAGTCATAATTTTGAGAAAATGAGCTTTAGAGTCATAAAATACACAATATGAACTTACAAAGTGTCGGAGTTTCCTCTTAGTCTGCATAACTTCGAAGAAATTCCGTTCTATTTATATTCTGCCACCACCGATATGATTACGTGATATCGGTCACGCACTGAGAAGATTGTTTAAAAGAAAACCAACGCTTTCAATTAACTAAATTAACAGTTTATTTACACACTATTTACACAACAACAAAACACTATTTACCCTTACAAACTCGGATATAGATGATCCGGTTCAAAATGAAATTGAATACAGTAAATGCTGGCTGTGTAGTGTTAAACTACGTTAAATCACTCTCACTCTACACACGTTAAATTAGCTTTCCGGAGATCAATCTCGATCTCCCAACACATATGTGCTCTAAGCCTAAGCTCTCCGAGCCTCACTAAATCCTACGCTCTATCTCTGCGAGCTATACACAGTGACTACCTTGCGCTTGGCGCTCTCGGCTCCAACTGAACCCTGTGCTCTATCTAAGAGCTACACACAGTAACTCTCCTTGCGCCTTGCATGCCAACTTTCAACTGACTCTCTCAGCAGAAGAGACTGCCTTCCAGCAACCCCTTCCTCCTTCTCAATGTAACCCCTCCGGGGTTTTCTACCTGGCTCCCATTCCAAACTCTTTTCTTCGTTCGTGGAATGCTTTTGTCTCCCCATCTTCCACAGACATCTCAAAAGGTTGGGCACATTCCTCTCCAACTATCTTTTTCCCATCTATACATTTTCACCGGCTTAGATCCAGTTTTAGATAAAGAAAGACTGTTATTTTGAAATTCCAGTACACAGCCCATACAATATATAATATATTAAGACAAAAATAATATAGAACCTCAGTTCTAATAGCAGATGTTTCTCAGAACCTGACACAAAGCTCACTGTTTTACTTAAAAGGCGACAAATTTAATATAGATGTTACAAGTTAAAAATATACATTTTATTTAAATTTCCTAGTACTTTCAACCTGCAATACCGTGCCCATTTTCAGGGAATATTTTTATTTATTGCTATTTCATTCATTCAAATACGTCACTTCATTTGAAATGGGAGGGTCTATAACTATTAGGGTAGTTGTAAGTAGCAGTAGCAGTGCCTTGGATTGAACTTATGTAAAGAAAAAAAATATCTACTGTCCCATTTATTTTAATATGGCACTTTCTTTTTTAAATGCGTAGCTGGACAGTAGTAGAAGTAGCGGTGTTTCGGATTAAACTTGTGTCGAGGAAAATATTTAACTGCCCTATTTTTCTCTACATAAGTTCAATCCAAGGCACTGCTACTTCTACTTCCAGTTACCCTAATAATTATAAAACTCTCCCATTTCAATTGAGGTGAAGTATTTGAATGAATGGAACAGTAATTAATAAAAATATTTCCTGACGATGGCTGCGGGATTGCAGGTCGAAAGTAGTAAGAAATTTAAATAAATAATTTTAACTTGCAACACCGATATTATTATTATTATCTTTGTTACCTTTTACGCAAAACAGTGAGCTTTTTATGTTTATATTGTGTATTTTGTGATTTAATCAAGGCGGAATATTGCCTTTCGTATTTTGATTTTATTTATTGAGCTGTAAAGTTCCCAATCTTTATTTGTGTTCATTGACAAATGCCTCCTTTATCAATTAAAATCACAGTGAGTATTAGGTTTTTCCAAATAGTAAATTAACAGATCGTCGAGGACTATCGGTTATCTTCAATCATGTGATTAACTCAATTGTTTTTTATTTTTCATATACCACCTTTATCACCTAAGCTCTTCATATTTTTAAACTTGACATACTCTTCACTGTTAAAATTTTTCTGTGAAATTGCAGAGAATCTACTGGTAATCCGTTATCTTAAGGCTCTTCTCAACTGCTCTGCTAAACAAGCGCAAAACGTTTTGACACATTTACAAATTCATTTTTTAACGGAAAGATATAACATTTGAAGGCCTGACTGTGGAAGTGATTTGGAATCGAACTGTTTTTTCCATTTTTATACATAAATTACCTATTGAGTTATAAGAGATTTTGATCACGTGACAAAGACATTTTACACCCTTTCTTGAGTGGTTATTCTTCTTTCGCGAGAAAATTCGTTTGAAAACGCCCACTTTGACACTATTTTCTGAAACACCTTTTGCGTTTGTAAAAAAAAAAAAAAAAAAAAAAAAAAAAAAAAAAAAAAACGGGAAAAAAGTTTGATTTTATAGTTTCTGAACAACAACACCTGCTAGTCTCATGCATTTCCGAAGAAAAATAAATTAAAACTTATGTCGTAAAGTTGCCATTTTGGATTTTAGAACAGCCTTAATAGCCCAGTGGTTAGGGGGTTGAATTAAGAAATAATTAGGGGAAAGCTGGAAATTGTTTTGATCCTATCAATTTAGGTCTAGAATGAATATGCTATGTTTCCCCCCGTACTAGGTGAGCGTTAGGAAATATATATAGATTTATAGTAAAAAAACACGTTTTTTATATACCATAACAATATCTCCAAACAGCTAATTCTGTCAAAAACATTGTAAATACAAATGTTATAGAGCTTAAAATTCTGAGTAAAATGAGTACCTATACTTAATATTTTTGTCGAACATTAAGGTCACAAATCCACTTTAAAGTTTTAGACCCATGGTCAGGGGGTTGCACTCAGAATTAATTAGGAGAAAACTGGAAATTGTTTTAATCCCTTCAGTTTAGGTCTAAAATGAGCGTATCGTGTTTTCTTCCTCGTACTTGGGTGAATGTTAGAAAATATGTACATATTTATTTTCGAAAAACACTTTTTTTTAAATTACCTTAACAATATCTCAAAACAGCTAACTCTATAAAAAAACATTGTCAATACAAATGTAGTAGAGCTTAAAATTCTGAATAAAATGAGTACCATCATTAATATTTTTGTTCAACATTAAGGTCGAAATTCTATTTCAAAATTTTTCAAATCAAGATCATGAAGCCAGGAGAGACCAAGTTAACTTAACAATATCTCAAAACTGCGGCCTTAATATTGAACAAAAATATTAAGTGTAGCTACTCATTTTACTCAGAATTTTAGGCTCTACAACTTTTGTACTGACAATGTTTTTGATAAAGTTAGCTGTTTTGAGGTATTGTTAAGTTAACTTGGTCTCTCCTGGCTTCAAACTCTTGATTAGCGATTAAGGCAAAATTTTGAAATAGAATTGCGACCTTAATGTTGAGCAAAAATATTAATGATGGTAATCATTTTATTCAGAATTTTAAGCTCTACAACATTTGCATTGACAATGTTTTTTCTAGCGTTAGCTGTTTTGAAATATTGTTAAGGTAATTAAAAAAAAACGTGTTTTTCGAAAATAAATATCTACATATTTTCTAACATTCACGCATGTACGAGTAACAAAACATAGTACGTACATTTTAGACCTAAACGGAAGGGATTAAAACAATTTCCAGTTTTCTCTTAATTAATTCTGAGTTCAACCCCCTGACCACGGGTCTAACATTTTAAAGTGGAATTGTGACCTTAATGTTCAACAAAAATATTAAGTGTAGGTACTCATTTTACTTAGAATTTTAAGCTCTACAACATTTGTATTGACAGTGTTTTTGACAGAGTTAGCTGTTTGGAGATACTGTTATGGTATGTAAAAAAAACGTGTTTTTTTACTATAAATCTATGCATATTTCTTAACGCTCACCTAGTACGAGGGGAAAAATACAGCATATTCATTCTAGACCTAAACTGAAGGGATTAAAACAATTTCCAGCTTTCCCCTAATTAATTCCGAATTCGGCCTTTTTTTGCTCCCCTACCACTGGGCTATAAGCGTAATGGAAAATTATAAAGTTTAGAGAAATAGAAGCACTGGTAAATTGCAAATAAATTATTCGGTACATTTACAGTAGACTATTCTCTATTTATCTATTAGCCTCCATTACAACCTTTATGAAAGCAAATAAATAATACAGCAATATGAAACGTTAAAGGAAAATTCAACGAGATATGAGGGGCTCACAACCATAGTAGGCCAAGTCCATTTAGAACACTGTAAATAGAAAAGAAAAAAATTGTAGCTAAACGATGTAAATTTAGAGAAATATGTATGCTTACTAAAATTTTATCTGCAAGCTGTGCAGAAAAAGATGTAAATCTACAAAACTAGTTTTTGTAAAGCTACAGATTTCTGTAGCTTTACAATACAAAAACTAGGTTTTGTAGATTTACATTTTTTTTTGTATCGGGTACAGATAAAATTTTAGTAAGTATACAGATTTATGTAAATTTACAACTGTATAATTACATTTTTTTTACAATGTACTAAAACATTCTTAAAATAAGGTACACTTTTTTTGTAATGAGTACTTTGTCTAATTTTTAAAATATGCGTGAGAATAAAACTGTATGGACTTCTTCTCAGCTGTTTACAACAAAATTAAACTAAATCATCTCCCATAAGACCTTCCCTCACTGGACAAGAAATTTTTGAAATGGCGCCCTGAGGACTAAACCCTTTGGTTTTACTTTACCACGTACACTGTTAAAAATACTTTCTGTTTTAGCAGAATTTTATAGTATTTTAAAAAGAATATCTACATTTCATGTAAAATATAGAGTTTCTACGTTATCTAGACAAGATATAGTTTTCACCATCTAGCGAAAACAAGTTTAAAGTCATAAGATTCTTCACTTTTGACTGACAAAAAAAAAAATCGCAAATACCACAAACACCGTAGCGAAAAATGGTTGTATATTTGTACAAAGAACTTTTATTTTAATCATTCCAATTGTACAAGAAATTCCATAAAAGAAGATGAGAGCGACGGTCTCATAAATATCTGCGGATTTTAGTTTTATGTGATGCTTTTGTAGTTTTGGTTTGGCTTTTAATTTAGCATAATTCAAGCATTAGGCACTTTTTAACACATTTCTAACACTTCTGGACGTTACTAAAAGTTCTAGAGCATATTTTATAGTATAAGAATAAGCACAATCTTGAACCGTCATTCTAATAACTTCCCGTTTATACCGGGCTAAGGGTTTTGATAGCCATCCGTTTCTTTTATTTCTAACATAATTCATTAAATCATAACAAAAATTGGGCACAATAGTTTCAAATTTATTTATTTTTAGGGCAATTTGCCTTTCAGTCAGCCCGCAATCCAAAAAAAGCCTTTTTTTTTTTTTACCCTTTTCTTCTTCAGTAAAAGATTTCCAGCGCATCACGCTCAAAGCAGCGGTTGCATATCACAAAACTTCAAATCTAGCGACTACTAACCTATCTGTATATATAAAAGCCGTTCTCTCTGTGTATGTCCTTTATACAAATCTTTAATTTTTGACCGATTTGCACGGAACTTCATGTACATAGGCTTTAGAACGTGGAATAGATCCCTGTCTGCTTTAAAAAAATATCAGACCACTATTTATCCCTTTTTCTACCATTTTCATAATTTAACATTATAGAAATATCTCTTTTTAAATCTTTTTTAATTCAAACGTTTCTTTCCTGTTGCCAAACCCTAAAAAATGACACAATAATGTGAAAAAATTAACGATAACGCGGTGCTATATTTTTACAGTTTTGAAATTGACGTCATTCTAAACAGAAAACGCACATTATTTATATGTAAAATAAAAACTTCAACTATAAGAGCGGTAAAATGACGTAGCACCTTAATTTAATTGTTTTTTTTAATTAAAATATCTACTTTAATACAAACAGTCAAATTTCATGAAAACAATTTAGGAACAAGAAAAAAAAGGCTAGATATGACGTCACATTCCATCAAATCTCTTCAACATGTAGTCAACTCACCGTAAATAAATGGGTCCTATATTTCGTTTACTTCTTCGATTGTATGCTACAGCCATAATCTGTTAAGTTCGTGTTTTATTCTATGTTATTTTTGGCGTTTTAATTTCGTTTGCCAATTTAGTTATTGAATATTACACGAAAACAAACAAATTCTAAATTAGTTACAATGTTTTTGAACAATTGAGTTAATATTTTGTGATTGGATTGCAAGCATATTTAAAAAATATGCATGCTTGAAAATTACTTTAAAATCCATAAAAAAATCTGTAAATTGAGATAAACATTACAAACCAATCTTACTGAAAGTACTTTTGTTTTCTATAAGACGTTGAAACAATCGAATGTGCGAGGTTTAGAGGTTAAATTGCAGTAAAAGGGAAATTACTTATTGTGTTAGGTTGTTGTCACAGAAAATATGATACCAGGTTACTCATAGACATGTCTTTTCTTTATACAATTGCATTAAGAGTAAAGGGGTTCATTTTTCGTAATCGGGATGCACGTACCTTTAAAAATATCCATGCATGAAAATTACTTTAAAATCCATTAAAATCAGAAAATTGAGATACAATTTTGAAACAAATTTCATTTGAAAGAACTTTTTTCTATTCGACAATGTAAAAAATGAAATTGTGTGATGTTTAGAAGTTAGAAAAATTGCAGTAAAGGCGCAATTTATGGGTTACAATTTATGGGCACTGACATAGTGTTTGTACTTTATATATATACCAAGCAAACGAGAATTTCACTAAATGCTGCGCGATTTGGTGGATTTTTTTTTTTTCGTATTGTGAGGAAAATCACACATTTTTCTCTTACATCCGGCAAAGATAACGCGCATTCTGTTATTAAAGCTCAGAGATTTTACTATGGTTGAGAGACAATAACGTCATGTTTTCTGAGTGCCTTTTTAACGTTTTGTGGATGGGAATGAATGCACAAGTTTCAGTTATTGTGATTGCCGTATTATTTCGTTTTAATTTATTTTACCTGAAAGGCTCCTTATAATTGACACGGGCGAAGCCGGGTAGTTCTGCTAGTAACTCATAAAATACTACATTGAAGACGTCATCTCATTATGCTAGATTTAAAAGAAGATACTGGTCCTAAACTTATTTCCATTTGTTAACATTACAAGATTTTAACACTTGTAGAAAAAAATACTTTTTAACTTTTACAGTTGAATTAAATTCATACATTATATCAGATACAGTGAAACCTCCCTGTGCGACCATCTCCCTGAACGATCATTTTTTCGTGGAACGAAATTTATTCCCGTAGGCTCAATACAAATTTTACCTCCATTCAGAGACCACCTCAGTTGAACTCCCTCCATGAGCGACCAATTTCTTTGAAGAAAATGAAAACAATTCCGTTCTTTCCCGGTCGCTTGAAGAAGGTTTTATTAGAATAATAATTCCGGTGAGCTCATTATTCAACAAACTTCTGAACTAAGTTTAAAATTTTTATTTATTCCGGTAACTTTTAAGTGTTTAAACCCCTTTGTGCCTTTTTAGGCAATGACATTAACTCTGATGACAAAGTAAGGATGACGCTCAATAAACTCCCCTGCCCTATTCTCTCAGGAAGCTCTCAAAGAAATAGATAAATTGATGAAATCGTTATAATTTATTCCCGTCCAAAAAAAAAATTTGCATTTATTTACTGAACTTCGAAAGGACTTGGAAATAGAAGTTATAGAAGATAAAACCGTAAAATCAAAGCAAATGTCAATGTATTCATTTTTTAAACGCTGCACTAATTAACTTGTGTAATTAACTTTTGTTTTGATATCTAAATTTTCATATTTTTTCCAAAAAGAGAAAAATAAATTTTAGTAACGTTAATTGTTACCTTAAAATCTAGATTTAAACATAACCTCCATTAAGACACCACCTTTCGAAGCGACCAATTTTTATTGGAACGGAAGTGGTCACTTTAGGGAGGTTTTACTGTATTTATGATGAGATTCTCATTTATGGCTTGTTCCATGTGTTTTTGTAGTGTATGTCACATAGCTATAACTGCTATGCTTGTTGGCCACCGTTATTTTTGAAAAGTTTTCTTCGCCTTATTCAATTAATGAGATATCTCCGATAAACTAAGTCGAATTTTTCCTTGCAAAAATACTGGTACAGTCCTCCCCACTTAATCGGGTCACGGATAATCGAATACCACGCTTTTTCGAATAGAATCCCCGGAACCGAATTTATTCCTATTGGTTCTATGTTATTTTTCTCCGCTTAAACCAAATACATTTTACGAACGTCCCCGCTTAATCAAATAACAACTGTGAGACCGATGTTTGAAAATAGGCCCAGAAAGCACGTTTCAGCTGGAATTTCCTTCCACCTTTTGTCATTTTCGGTTCCTTTACGCTCTAAACAAATTTTCAGTTCTTCCTGCAATGATTTCCGGCAATGCCGGCATGTGTATAATGGACAGGTCAAATGATTTCCCCACCATCACTTCTCCGTCACTTCGAGACTCGAGATAGTAGTTGTGATATTTTGCACTCATTCGAAAAATAACTCGATATTTACTCCTTTAAAATTGGACTTAAACAAACAACTTTGAACAATTTTTTTAAGGCAGTATAAGTAACGTAAATTAGAAATAGCAAAGTTTTGACCACATTCAAACGAGCTGCATTAAGTGTGATGTAAACCATATAAATGTATGTACTGACATTAAATTAATATGTATTTATATTAGCACTTGCATTTATTTTAGTTCATGTTATTTATTATGCTGTTAATTAAATGTACCTTAGATGGTTATTTTGCCTAATTATTACGCATTAAATATTACAGTTATGATTCCCCTGTTAATCAAAACCCGCTTAATCGAATATTATTTCTGGAACCGCCAATATTCGTTTAAACGGGAACGACTGTAGCCAAAAATCGTAGCAAGGGAAGTACTCATGCAAATAGCCTTATAAATAGGTAAGGTTCTTGCTATGTAAGGCAGAAAAAATTCTGTTTAATGGAGAGCAACCATGTTTCTGTTGAACAGGGTTGCATTTTCTATTCGATGGAGACATTTAGTTTCCTACAAAGAAATTCTGTTTCTGTTTAACATAACTACAATGTATATTACATGGATACATTTTATGTCATAGAGAAAAAATTTATACGCTGAAAAAAATGAAGTACTCAAAAATGAGTAAATCGATGTACTCATATCGAATTGAGTATATTTGGATCGAAAATGAACATACGTTTTCTCAATTTTGAAACTTCACATACCATCGAAACCAAACAAAAACGATAATTTTGTGCCCTGTAGTGATTTGTTTCATTTATGGTGGCATAAAAGATGTTCATAATGATTCAAATATTAAATTATGTACAGTATTTTAAAATAATTTGAAAGTGCTTACAAATAAAGCTCTTCTTATAAAAAATATTTGATTTGGGTATCTTGCTACTAATTTTGCTATTTTTCTTAATAAATAATCAATTAAACGTTTCTTATTAATAATTTAGATCGGAAAATAAATGTTACTACATTTTTACTTTAATTTCTAGGTTTATGGGGGGGGGGGGGGCAGTACATAACGATTCATATTTGAACACAACCATGGGATCAAATGAGTGCATGTGTTTCTCAATTTTGAGTAAATTTGGATCGGAGATATTTTGAGTATGTCACGTATTTAAAATTGAGTACTTTTTACTCAATTTTGAGTACCCATTTTTTTTTCAGTGTACTCATATAACAGGATTTTTCTGCATAAATTGCAGGGGAAACTGCTAGCATTGCTGATAGCATATTTCTTTAAAATCTATAGGATTTTTTTTTCCGAATGTATCACCGATACATGGATAGATTGGATTTCTAATAATGAAAAAATAACCTCGATACATTTATAAGAATTTTATACAAAAATCAACTGAAAAGTAATAATATATTTTCCTTTTTTCTATTTAAAATTTACATTAATTTCTGAAGGCTACCTATACAATAAAATTAATTCCAATAAGCGTATTCTGAATTTCTCCAAAAATAGTATATTTATTCGACCAAGTCTAGCATTTAGTATAGAAATGAGACCCATTCATTCAGTTGGCCTCAGGTGCGGATACCCGACTAAATGATTGCTTTAGTCAATTTCTCAATAAAATTTACGATTGGGATTATTATTACGCAATAGAAATAAGCAAAAACACTATTAAAAATAAGCACGATCTCAACAAGTAATCTCATTTTTCAGTATTTTTCTTTCTTGTTATAGTTCCGAATCGCAACCTTAAAAAATATTGCTACTTTTTTTCTCTTTTGGTATATTTATTAATTTATTTTCAGTTAAAAGCATGTAGTGACGTAAGACTGATGATATTCATTGGTATTAAAAATAAATATGTACTCTTGAATACGTTTAACGGATGTACGCTTATACGTTTAAGGATACACTTAAACATATCGTTTACAAGGTATATGTACTTTATACATACATGTTATACGTAACTGGTTTTCCACTTGACTGACAGGCTTTATTCTTTAATTGCGCTCATCAGATTAAATGGCGGTTTGCGAAAATTCTCATTTTTAATTCAGTTGCCAGTTGATTGTTCTGCTGTTCACTAACAAGGAAGGTCTCCTTACAGGGCATACTCAGAATATGTTGAAAAAACTGTTAGTGAAACTACTCATGTATGTAATAAGGGATCAGTTAAATTTAGCGGCGGAATTTAAGTAGAAAGTCTGTAAAAAAATAAAATACTTTCGAATATTTTGCGCGAAAATACGAAAGTGACCCGCGATTTGGCGAGCAAGATTTTTCCTCGCCAAAAGCAAAGCAAGCGATTTTAATGCATCTGAAAATTGTTTATTAATTGTTTTTTAGAATGCACGGTTTTTAATGAATCTAAACTTAATCAATGAAAGAAGTTATTATATATTTTTTATATTACATGTATATGTTGCTTGTTGCTGTAGTTATTTAATTTTATCACTGTAAAAATATTTTCTATGCTTTGCAAGTTGCAAATATCTATTTTACGTTATAGCCAGCTGACATTTGATTGCCATAATACATGTCCATATCGAAAACAAAATCGTTTCCATAGCAACAAAATCAAATCGACAGCGTTCTATCTGCCTTATTTTTGAGCTTGAAACAATTTAAATCCATTTAAATTTTGTTTTAAATCGTAAAATATGATAATTAAATTTTATTATAAATACATCTAAATATATATATGACAAATTATAGTTAAAAAAATTAAAAATGACAAAACTAAAGTTATTTAAATTAAACTTATATAAACAAATTCAACATAAAAAGTTTTTTTCTACATAAAAGCGTATTTCTTTTCATCGCCGACCGGTGATAAATCGCCAAATAAACGAAAATTTCGTTATTTTTTTACGGACGCTGTATAGGGGTTCCGCAAAATTTTTTTTATAAACATATATATCCATATGAGAAGAACATTCTGTATTTTTTTTTAGATTTTTCTGAGTATGCCCGTATGGAGACCTTCCTTGTAAGTAAAATAGCTCTCAGGGCAGTGTTGCCAGTTTGGCCTCCATTTTTATTACAAAATTTCACATTTATACCGGAAATCTTGAAAAAAAAAAAGAATCTGTACATTATGTAATCACAAAATTTCCTTCATTAAATGAAACAAAAAACACTATTTTTAATTTCTGGCTCGAACTCTGATTTTGTGAATGAAAGTGGTGGCCAAATTGGTAACCCTGTCTCACAGGTACACCAGTAAACAACTTTATACCTGAATACTTCGCCGGTTCTCACATGTACTGGAGGTCGCTTTATTAAATTCTCATATTAATAAAAATTGTAACACGCTGTTATTACAGACTGCGGATTAGTTTTAATTCAGCAGCTCAAAGGAATTTAACTTTCATCGCTTGCAACGAAAAAAAAAAATCTCTATACCGTTGAATTTGCCATAAATTTTAAACAGTAAATTCAATTCAAAAGAAATAGCAATGTAACGAAATACTCTGTTTATGCAAAAAAATTTATACTTATCATGAAGTATAAAAATTTTAATCAGCTTGGTTAGATTTTCTCCCAACATATATTTATTCGCCAATATGATGTTTCTAAAAATCGATTTCTGCTAATGTTTTATAGGTTACGATACTAATGTTTTTCAAATATTAATTTAAAAAATATATATAAAATTAATATTCACACAAATATGTATTATAAAAGTTTTAACAGAAATCTATTTCTAGAATCTTAAAATATGCGAATCCAAAATTATAGTTCTTTCCGCAAGTAGTTTTAGAGTTATGCTTTAATTATTACAACCCCTTTCAATCTGTTTTCGAATGAATAAAAATGAGTTTAACAAGAAGAGTTCAAACTTTACATCTGCATAATTCCTAAACTAGTTGTCCGAATGGTTATCCCTTTGTTATCTGAAGGTAAAAATTTCTGAGGAACCTAAATATGATGTCCAGATTAGGTGTTGTATCAAAAATCTTAAATTTTGACAATATCTATATACGTAGACGACTCTCAAAGTACCATTTAACACTAGAACATCAGGAAATTTTACCCAACCTGAATAAAAACATTTTAACACCAAAATATTTATTTAAAACAAATTCACTTATTAATTTAACCGAGTTTCCTCTAGTTAAAATTTAACCAATTTTTCGAAAAAAATTCTAGTTCGAATCGACAACAGCTGGACGTTCTAGTGTTAAGGGGTCTTGTACCTTTTAAACGCGTCGAAAATGAACGAAAACTTCAAAGTTTGAATTAGCCTATCTTCAAAACCTTTTTATGTATAAACATGAAATTTTGGATATTGATTAAACAGATTGTGCTTTGTAATATACTACCAACAGAAATTTATTAACCCTTTACAGAATTTGTGTATTGTTGAAATCAAAATAGCTCTTTTTTTTTACCTCATAAGTCATTGAGCGCATGATATCTTGAGAAAGTATGTATGGATTGTCATGAAATTTGGTAAATATACTAAACAAATATGTGTGTTTAAAATGATCTACTTTTAAGTATTTACAATGGTAATATTTTTAGTTATGACTATTTTTATTCATTAAAAATACAAAATTTTTATTTTTTTTTACGAAAATATTTTTTTATATAGTTAATGAAATAATTTTAGCCTAAGAGTAGATCATTTTAAACACACATATATGATTAGTATCTTTACCGAATTTCATGCGAATCCATATATACTTTCTCAAGATATCATGCGCGCAATGACTTATGGGGTAAAAAAGAACTATTTTGATTTCAACAATACACAAATTCTGTAAAGGGTTAATAAATTTCTAATGGTAGCATATTACAAAGCACAATCTGTTTAATCAATACCCAAAATTCCATTTTTATACATAAAAAGGCTTTGAAGATAGACTAATTCAAACTTTGAAGTTTTTCGTTCATTTTCAAAGCGTTTAAAAGGTACAAGACCCCTTAAGCAAAACATTAATTATTAGATATTATTATTAACAAGTACAGCTGGTATCAGTGTAAATTTTACATGATAATTTATGGTAGAGTTAGAAACAACTACTACTACAACTTGTTCATTCTATAACCTCTTCGGTCCCTGGGTCCCCTTACGGGGACCTCTGTTCTTTTCCTTATAAAAACTAAAATGTCCGATTTTTTAACATTTTCATAATAGCTGAATGTTTTTTGCGTTAAAAGCAAACGAATAAATGGCAGCATCTAAGCCGATTCCCACATAAAATAAATGTTATTTTCATCTAAGTTTGCAAAAGGCCTAAACATACCCAAAAGACAGCATGACCAAGAAAGTGAAAAAAATTAATAAGTATTTAACTTAAATCTTTTTCAATAAAAAAATTTGAGGATTTGTAGATTATTTACTTGTTTAAGCTCTTACATTTGTGATTGCGTTAATTTAGGTTAATGGTTATTAAATTGATGTTTTTAAGGGTTTTTGTAGTTTTAGATCACTATTTTTGAACCTAAATTACTAAGCGCCTAAAGGATCCGTTTCAGAAAAGATATTTTTTCTGCCATTTACGATGTCATTTTATTCGGAAAAAACCAATGAATAAGCATTTGTATTATTATTTTAGCTTCGGAACTGAAGAGGATAAGGTAAGTGCATGTTTACAAACACTTACGTTAATTGATCTAATTCTTATATTTTTGCTTTAGAGATCACTACAGGAATCATAATGGGGGTGTAGACCAATCGTATCACAGACAAGTTAATCGTACACCAATCAGAACGTAAATGACCTATTTGAAGGCGATGAGTTCGTTTGTACAGTAGGAGACATATAGACGGAAAGTTATCCCAAACTAATTTTACCAAAAGTGACGTCAGTTACCTTTTCTGCATGACAGTGCAGAATCAGAAGATCTGACTTTCGATCAGGCTGTAGGAGTCTCTTAGTAGTTGAGTTTTGAGATGCAGGCAAGAAAAATATTCAATGCCGCTTTAAGCATAGAGTTTGAAATGAGTCAAATTCTTATTTTCGCATTACAAGTATGAAAAGAAAAACTTTTGAAAGGCTCTAAAACAAAGTTTATTTCGACATCTAATGTAATCTGAATGTTCATTTAAAAATTAGATACTATCAATGTCGGTTTAACATCTTGCGGTCTATGACGCACGCAGCGTGCGTCGTGCTATTTTGGTCATTTCCGACAATGACGTACACCATGATACTAACTGGCTATTTTTTTAATTAGACATTTCGAATTCCCACCAGAAAGTTTTAACTCTTATTTTTGCTTTATTGTGATTGATTTTCCATAAAATAAAAATAAAAATAAAAATAAAATTACCAATTAATTTTTTCTGATGTGAGTTCAAAATTTCTATTAAAAAAAATTGCCAGGTGCGGCAACACTGGTGGCTAGTGACATACTCCCGCTAACAGCGCTAGAGCGCAAGGGATTAATGGCATCAAATGAATGCTTGCGAATTAACTCCCTGAACTCAGTTTTGTACAAGCCTCGCATACTCTTCCGGGGTTTAATTAGAAAGTAAAATTCAACCGAAGAGAAAATAACTCTGTGGAAGTTTTGAATAGAAATTTCATTCATACAAAAAAAAAAAAAAAAAAAAAAAAATCAACAATTTGAAAAAGAAACAACGCAGTAAAAATCCATTTTTAGCAAATGCTGTACATAGTCTGCAATATCTGTGAACATTTTCGTACAGCTCTGTATCTGATCTATAGAATTTGTATACGCCACATGAAAAACTAATAAGAACGAAAAATCATGCATGAGAAATAGATTATGAAACACTTTCCAACACTAACAGAATATTATATCCCTTTAACCCTTTCAAAGGCGGTGGCTAGTGGGTCTAGCCACCTAATTTTAATTCCAAAACAGACAAATAGCACCAAGAATATTTTAATAATATTTTGTTTTTCTAATGGAAGTGCAAAATAGCGGGCTTTTATTACCTAAGAAATTCGTTTGAATATTCTGGTGTCAATCAATTATTTCATCATTTTACGAACAGAATTCTTCTGCCCCTGAAAGGGTTAAGACCCGATGTATTTGTAAACAAAGTTAGTCATGCCTGTAGAAAGTAAAACGTGCTCTGCAATTGCTACCTGTTGATAAAAAATGATACTTTACTCTATCTGCAAACCAGAACTATCGTTCGATTCGAATTTTTATTACATACGACTCAGAAACAAACGTCTTAAAGGGATAAAGAAATGTGACAATAAAATCAAAACACTGTACTAAAAACTAGTACCGCGAAGGAATTCTCACTTTGTTATGTATATAAAAGTTAAAAAACATGCATATAATTACTTAAAAGGTGCTATAAACTTATAAAGACGTTAGTTAATATACCCGAGTTCTTTCAAAAACACACGCGTTCATTTTCAAGGGGAACAGATGATTGAGTGGAATACACGAAAACATACGTAAAACAAGATAAAATACTACGCATGTGCAAGCAAAGTTCAGTCCACCGCTCCAAAAAGACGGGGGGTGGGTGAAAAGACTCAGTCATATTTTCAGGAGCTCTCGAAATACCCAGAATGTTAAACCAAATCGCGGGAGCATTATAAGAAAGGAACATCGTTACAAACACTATCATTTCTCAGTAAAATCTCAATGGATTCACGGATTATTTAGCAGTAATGGTTAGATGTTGGAATGATTATTTTAGCTTTTTCAAAATTTAGATTCCATCAAAAAAAAATTAAGATAAATTTCGAAAAAGCTAAAATAACTGAAAATGAATGCGTGTGCGTTTGAACGATCTCTGAGAATATTAACTAACATCTGTATAAGTTTATAGCACCTTTTGAGTAATTATATGCATTTTTTTTTTTAATTTTATAAGAAATATGACTTTTTATTCGATGGAATGGGATATTTAAATAAGTGATTTGAATAAAATTTATTGCAAATGAATTTTCCTCTCAGATAATGTTCTATTCTGCTCAGACCATTCTTTGTTTATCCGTGTAATTAAACAATAAATGCTGCACACTTTATTTCCAATACAGAACATTTTATAGTATGGCTTCATTAACACACACAAATTACACATCTATCTGAGTATATTCACAAGAGTTATGAGTACGGATAGACGGACAGAGAGAAAACTAATACATAAAAACTTTTCAACAATGTTGGAAAATGTTAAATATGAGTTAATTTTTTTTAATTCATACCACAGTTGCAAACGTACTTCCTAAAAGTATCGCTCGTAGTAGTCCTGTAACCGAATTCTTTTGTGTTTCTCTGTAGATTATGGATAAACTCTATGTACTCCATAATCTATTGAATACATATTGTAATGCATGCCAATTTCAATACATTTGAAGCAATGTAACATCATTGAAATACCCTGGAAGCAATTTCCCTTCCCATACACACATATATCATAATGTAATGGTATTTTTATGTGCGGTCCTGTAAACGAATTAAAAGCGGTACTTTATTATACTCTACTCAGGGTTATCGCTGCCGCTCGCCATTGTGCCAAATCGCGACAAAATGCTTCATTTGGCGAGTAAGCGAACAATCAGACTTGTCAAGCTGTGAGTGCTCAATTTCTTCACTTTTCATATGTGTTTCTGTGCCAATACGGTCGAGATTCTTATCCGCGTTGCTAAACGATTGATGTTGCTTTAAATGTTCAATTGCACCGTGCCATTTACATTGCTCTATTCATAGAGATACTGACGCAACACCAATTCAGTTTAGCAACAGTCAAAGACTCAGAAAGGGTTATGCCATAGGTATTTATTTCTCTGTTGTCAGTTAATCACTGTCTTTGTGCCGATAAAAACACAAACAAAATTACTCGCATCAAGCGCCAAATAGATAAAAGTTTTGCTGGAATGCGGTGTTTGAAATAATCATATGCCATAGTTTTTATTAGTTGCATGCAAAGTATTATTGACCAGTCATTTTTTTCTATCTGTTAGAGTAGAAATATCATAGCAATTTTTAATGTATATTTCCACAATGATAAATCAAAGATAGCTTGTTTTTATTCAGAATTTTTATTCAGGCTACTAAAAGAATGTCTTAAACATTTACACATTTAGGAGACATTTAGAATGTGCTTATTTCTAATAGTTTCTGTAGCGTTTAATCGAATTTTTTATTTTAAAAGCAATTACAAAAAAAAAAAAAAAAAAAAAAAAAAAAAAAAAAAAAAAAAAAAAAGGGATACATTAAGGGCTTAGATAGACTGATGATAGATTTTTCAGTGTTTTCACGCCGAATCTATTGTGCTAACTTTTTTTCATTTGGCTACTGTTTTTTTATTTCTTATTCGCCAAATCACTAATGTTGTTTAAAAGTGTTTTAATGTTGTTGACTTTTTGTGGTTTGTGGGAACCCTGTATGCAAATTATAAATGTACACACTTTATTTTCAATAGTAAGAATGCTATAGCAAACATCAATGTCACATATCAAATACATGACAATCTATGTAGATTTGCGAGAATTAGAGCACAGACAGACAGAACAGACGACAAAAAATCCGAAGTAATAAATACTTTTCAACTACATTGGAAATTGTTAAAATGGGTAAATAACACAACCAGTTTTTGATATAACATGGCTTAAAAATTAAAAAAAAATAATTAAAATCAAGTGTATACCTACAAAGTTACCGAATATTTTATAACCTCTGAGAGATTCTCTGCATTATAATGCTTTGTAAGCCATATCCGTTTGGGTATATAAGTATATGTATGTCTTCTTCCCTAACTTGATTCTGATAATTACCGACTATCATAATATTGGCCACTTGCTCTCCTTGAAAATACGATTTTAATAAATTAATGTGATAGATTTTAGATTTCTCGCTCCCACCTGGGACATTAACTACATAACTGGTCTTCAAAAATTACCTCTCAATTATTCCTAGACCTGCACAATTCACCGATAACGCGAGACTAACGAAAAAGACAGGCTACCGCGGTGCATTTCTCATATCTTTTTTTACAGACCGCTAGAGTGACGTCATACTCTTTTCGTACACCTGTATTGGTGCATTCGAGCATCACGTGACTCCAGCGGTCTGTAAAAAAAGATACGCGTTAAGAACCATGGTAGCCTGTCTTTTTCGTTAGCTTAGCGATAAGTTGTTTGGTTTCGAAAGAGGCAAAAATTGTACTGTATTACCTATTTTAAGTCTTCTTTGTACCACGTTACAGTCATACCAGAATTTTCGTTTATCTCTGGTAAGGTTCATTCTTTCTATCGCCAAGTCTTGGCATCTGTTCATTTTGTTTATTAGGTCAAAACATACTATGTGACTAAATATTCTTTTCCTTCCTCCTCCACCCACTTCTCAAATAAAGGAGTTTCCGGCGTTCTAAGGTTTCTGCCGTGAATCAATTCAGTGCTGTTATATAATTATCCCCTCTCTTTCATTTTATCATGGGTAAAGCATTGATTTGCAGATACAAATTTGGGCATTTATTATATCTGTAAAACTGATAAAATCCGAAAACAATATGATGGAGTGATGTCGTGGACTGCTGAAAAAATTATAAAAACACATCACACACACAAAGAAAAAAAATATATATATATACAATGCAAATATGTCCAAAAAACCATGAAGAAGAGTTGAAGTTGGGACTTCTAAAAGGCGTTTAAAACATAAAACAAGTCAGAAATTGTACGTCAAACGTGGCAAATGAGGTGCGTTCGTATTACATTCAGTTTTATAAATATTCAGATCTTGGTACAATAGCTGTAGCACTCTTATGCAGCATAAATAAAACTTATTAACATAATATATATTAAATTCAGCAATATGGAAATAATCGGACTCCATCTTTAATGGGACGTAAACTTCATGGCAACCTAGAATCAGTACTTATCATGAGATATAATTGAATTATTTATGTATGACAGGATTTAATAGAATGAAGAAAACTCTTATTAATATCTTTTTAAATTTTAATTCGATTTTCATAAATCTTAAAATGACTCGGCAACATCTTGCAACGATTATCTATATCTATATCTATACTCATCTATCTATACTCATATTATAAAGAGGTAAAAATTGTTTATTTTGTAGGAGGTAAGCTCTGGAACTATCGAACCGATTCCAAAAGTAATGGTATCAAAATGGTGGTGTTAGTCCAACTTAGAACATAGGCTATATTTTATGTCGGTGCCACTACCCGAAAGGGGGTGCAGGAGCAAAAAACGTTCTAAAAACGCGATTTTTGCGTTACTGAAGGGCCTAGAAATATGAAATTTGGAATATTAGTTACTTATAAGATATAAATGATGTCTAAGAACAGTTCTTAAACAATTCGAAATTAAAAAGGTGTGAAAATGCACAAAAAGCGTTCTAAAAAACGTTCTAAATGGTAGTTTCTACATAATCTCCGGAAATACCAAACCGATTTAAAAAATATTGGTGTCAAATAATGGTGACAACACTTGCTCCAAGATAGGCTATGTTTTATGTCGGTGCCACAACCCCAAAGGGGGTGCAGGATCAAAAAACGTTCTAAAAATGCGATTTATTTGTTACTGAAGGGCCTAGAAATATGAAATTTGAAATATTAGCTACTTATTAGGTATAAAGGATTTCTAAGAACAGTTCTTAAACAATTCGAAATTTAAAAGGGATGAAAATGCACAAAAAGCGTTCTAAAAAACGTTCGAAATGGTGATTTCTACACAATCTCAGGAAATACCAAACCGATTAAAAAAATAATGGCGTCAAAATGATGGTGAAAACCCTTGCTCCAACATAGGCTATGTTTTATATCGGTGCCACTACCCCAAAGGGGGTGCAGGTGAAAAACGTTCTAAATTGCGGTTTTTGCGTTACGGAAGGCCTAGAATAGTGAAATTTGGAATGGTAGTTAGTTATAAGGTATCAATGATCTCTAAGGGCATTTCCTAAAAAAATCGAAATTTAAAAGGGAGTCAAAATGCGCAAAAAGCGTTGTAAAATCGTTCTAAATTGCGATTTCTATGCATTCTTAGGAAGTACTGAACCGATTTCAAATATAATGGTGTAAAAATTATGCTGACAGATCACGCTCCAAGTTAGGCTATATTTTATATCTGTTTTCACTACCCCAGAGGAGATGCAGGAGGTAAATGCGCGAAAAGCGTCCTAAAAACGTTCTAAATGCCGATTTGTCAGCGATATCTCAGGAAGAATCAAACTGATTTCAAAAGAAATGGTAGGAAATTGATGCTGACAGACTCTGCTCTAACACAGATGCTATTTTATGTCGGTATCACTATCACCTAGACGTTGCAGGAGCAAAAAAGCGTTCTAAATTTCGATTTTTGTGATCGGTACTGGCTAGCAACTTAAAATTAGGCAAGGTACATATTTATTAGATATAAATGATCTTTAAGAACAGTTTCGGGAAAATTAGAAATTTAAAAAGGGGTGAAAATGCACGAAAAGCTTTCTAAAAGCGTTCTAAATTGCGATTTATACTCAATCTCTGGAAATACCAAAGCTATTTCAAAAGTAATGGTTGCAAATCAATGGTGATAGTCCCTGCTATAAAATAGGTTATATTTTATGTTGCTGTCACTACCATCTGAGGGTTGCAAAAGCAAAACATGTTCTAATTTGCGTTTTTTGCACAACTGGGGGGTCTAACACTTTGAAGTATGGCATGGTATTTACTTACAAGATACAACTGCTTTCAAAGAACAGTCGAAAGAAATTTCCAAATTTAAAAAGATGAAGTAAGCGAAAAGCGTTATAAATTAGAATTTTTATGCAATCTTGTCAAATACTAAATCGATTAAAAAAATGATGATGACAAATTGTTGGTGTTAGAACCTGCTCAAACATAAGCTATATTTTATATCTGTGCCACTACCACCAGAGGGTTGCAGGAGCTAAAAACTTTCTAATTTGCGATTTCTGTGATACTGAAAAGGCTAGAAACTTTAAATATGGCATGGTAGTTACTTATAAAATATAAATGCCATCGAAGGACTGTCGAAAATAAATTCGAATTAAAAAGGGGTGAAGCGAAGGGCAGGTGTGAAAAGCATTCTAAAAAAGTCCTAAATTACGATATCTATGCAATTTCAGGGAATATAAACCGATTATAAAAGTAATAGTTGCGAATCAATGGTAACAGTCTCTGATCCTACACAGGCCGATGATTCTACCACCTGGGGTTTACAGAAACAACAAACGTTCTATAAAAGGCATTTAAAAGCTCTCTAAATTACGTTTCTGTGGAATATTAAAAAAAACAAACCGATTTCAAAATTAATGTTGGCAAATTAATGGTGATAGTTCCTATTTCAACATAGCCCTTTCTGTTGGTAGAGATGGTGGGACTTGGAATTTGACATGATAGTTAATTTTAAGATGTAAGAAGAGGGTTTCTAAAAAATTCAAAACTTCAAATGAATACTGAAATTAGGGTATTAAATGAGCAGAAAGGTTACAAAATATTTTCTAAATTATCATTTATTTAGTTTTATTAATTTCAGTCTTCTTTCTGGCTAATGCAGTGTAATAATGATGTTTAATAAAACTGTGTTTTAAATAGTAATTTTTGAATTATTCTTAAAAGTAATAAGTAAAAATTTAGTTAGTACCTTTTAATAAAAATTAGACATATAAATATCACTTGGCATATTACAAATATTACGCGAGCGAAGCCGCGGGGTTTGCTAGTATATAATAAATTTCAAACCATTCGGCTGGATAGTTTTTGCACTTTTATATGCGAACAGACGAACAGACAGACGAACGGACCAGACGACAACTATAGGTGCTAGGTACTTATATAATTATGACATTTCCCCATAGACCATAATGTAATGGAATACTTTTGAGTGTGTCTGTAAATAAACTATGAACGCTACATAATTTGTTTTCAATGCTGAACATGGCATAGTAAATCTCAATAGCATATATCAGTTACAAAGTAATCCAACTATATTAATGCAAGTTAGAGTTCGGATAGACAGCCAGCCAGACAAACCGAATTCGTAAACAGTTTCCAAAAACGTTGGAAAATTTCAAAAACGCATAATAGGTTCAAATTTCGGTTTCGGCAATTTATACGAATAGACGGAAGCATACTTGAATACTTTTGTACAGCCCTGTATTTTACTTACTATCTTTATATACACGCCACTATTTAGCTAAAATTTATTTAAAAATAAAACACGCTTAAATTACTGAAATCACACTTCCAGCGATTATCTCTCATAGACGTCTATGTATCCAATTCTTTGCGTGACACTGTATATCATCTACACTGTATATCACTGTATATCACTGTATATCTATATTCTACAAACATATCTTAGTATACAAAATGTAGTTCAGCATAAAAATGTATAACTCATTTAAAAAGAGATTTAAACTATTTCCGTTCATACTCAGCAATCCTAGTGATTTCTTTTGTGCAGCCCTGCATATGATCTACAACATTTATAATCACAGTGTAATGTGCAAAAATTTAGTTACACATAAAATCTCATCTCTCAACTAAAAATGTAATTCCAGCAATCATCGCTAATATACAGTACTTAGGATACAGTGTAGTATCCGAAATCTTTTGTGTGTCCCTATAAATACTATGCGCTTTCTATTATACAGGAAATAACTTGTCGTAAACCTCAGCAACGTATATCAATGTCATTATATGTGAAATACTTTAACATAATTAAAATGCACCGCAAACAATATTTCCCCCTATATCATTACTAGCCGCCTTCGCCCGTTACGCTGGTCGGTTTTTCTAAAGAAATCTTGAATGAAACAAAATATATCTGTGAATTGAATCATGCGTTTTAAAGCAATATGGACTTTTACCAGGTGTATCCAACCGAATTTCTGAAAGCAATATGAATGTCATTATGCTATTATATCTTTTATTGAGTCATACAAAATTTAGACTGCTAAGGACCAATTTCTTTAGTTGATCTGTTAGTGTAGGATTCGGTAAAGAACAATAGAATAATATGTAATATACTAAAAGCGTTCATGAAAAATTATCAATGCAAGTCTCATCAGAATCTGTTAATTGGACTTATTGAAAAGGCTGATTGTTCATAATAATTAGGTTCGCCTGATTCTAGAACTTTCATCTATAATTCTACAATCAAGCAACCTAATAACCAAGCAACAGCAAATGATATGTGCTTTATACTAAAAAATTCACTGAAAAATTAACTAACCGATCAAGTTGCATCGAAATCCACTTAGCAGAATCTTTTAAACTGGAAAATATACCGAAACCTTCCCTAAAATTGATCTAATTAACAGTTTAAATCCCATAAAAATCCATTCAGTGGAACCTTTAAAAAAAAGCAAATCTTTCAAAATTGGGTTCATCTGATTTAGAACTTTCCCCATAATTATTTAACTAAGCAACGTAGAACGTTATATTTTATACTAACATCTTTTCTGAAAAATTATCTAACTAACAATGTAAGTCCCGTCAAAATCTATTTAGCAGAACTCAAGATATAAGCGGCCGGAATGAAATTTCTCTTTGCATTATATATATATTGAGATAGTAAATATAACTTTCATAATCGCTTTAACCAGATTATAGAACTCTCTGGGAGGTAGGGTAGGTATATACTGCATCACTTCTGAATTTTTTAAGGAACTCAGCTCAAATTCCCTAACTATAGCATATATACTCTCTAGTATACCCTATCTCTGTAGCGTATATCTTCCGATTTTCTTTACTGTACCACTGAGAAATTTTTCCGCATAGCTCCGTAACTAAACAACACAGAATGATATGATAAATATTGAAAAAATCTCTGAAATATTATCTAACTTACTGTGCATTTTATAAGTTGGCTTGAAATCTTTCATAATCGAGTCCACCTAATTTTAGAACTCCCATAGCAACTTAGAATGATGGTTTTTACATTAAACCATTTATAAACCAAATTTACTATTTAACAGCGTAAGTTCTACAAAATTCTGTTCAGTAGAATCTGAGTTATAGTCATATTTACAATATTTATTGCTCATTAAACCTTTTTTCTTTACATTTGAAATAAAATCGGTAACTGTTTTGGTATTTCCTTGTTATGCCAGCACCATTTTCACCAAGCTTAATAGTTGGAACAAAAATGAAATGATACATTTGAAAATAATAATAATAATTTTGTTGATAAAAAATGAGCATTTAAAAAATATAACTTTTGAAAATTACAAACTTTGACCTACCATTTTTCTAAATCAATAAATATAATGGTACTGCTTGGTTATCCCGTCGACCAAAAATCTATTGCCAAACTATAAGATTAAATGCCAATAATGATTGATCGTAAATGTCACATTCACTTGACTTTAAGCAAGTTACACGTATTTACGTCATCAGGTGATTTTTATTTCAACGTTTTAAATGTATTTTTATTAATTTTATACTAATTTATTTGTTCTTTCGTTATTTAAAATAAAAATTATGTCAATTTATATAATTTGGTGAGTGGTTTGGTGATTTATATAATTTGGCGAAATTGGTTGACGGGTACCAAAATAAATACTTAAAATATAACAATAAATAAATATTTTGCAAGTAATAAAATATAGTCAATTTAAACTGCAGTCTTGAAATTGTAAATGTCTTTTACTACTGAAGCATGGCTTACGTAATACGTATCTCTCACATTGCAGTAAACATTTCATTCTTTCAATGAAGACATTCATGGTGTTTTGAACAAAACATTTTTATATGTATAATTCCTAACGTCTGAAATAATTTTATTGTAGCTCCCTCACAGTGATGGAACAGTGGCGCAGCAGTTGGGCGATTGCCACCACTAAATTTTTATCGTATTCTTCACCTTTAAAAGTCTGAGAAATTCTATCTTGAAGTAAGACGAAGACTACTATTAAAATTTAGCGGTGTCAATTAATTCTTTGGTGCTACACTGTTCCATCACTGCTCCCTCATCATCAGATAACTGCGAGATGGTAAAATATATATCAGTATCAGTAATAAATATTTTTTATTAAAAAAATAACAAATTAAGAAGTTTTGCGAGATTATGATGGAATAAAAGAAATTCCATCATTAAAAATTCCTGCATAAAAATATTCACGTTCAGTAATAAGCAAATGTTAATGTGTGGCACGGTTTGCAAAAAAATCGTTTGCCCGATTAGGGTTGAAATAAATGGCTCGCTACCATACATTTTGCATGGTATCGCGACGAAAATTAGAACGAACCACAGTTTTTTTTTATTATTTAGTTTTAGTTTTTGAGGCGTTTGAATTTTTTTTTCTAATTGATGAAGTTGTTTTTATTTAACCAAAAGGATTGGTTAAAAAATTATTCAATTTGAATTTTTTCCCTTGCTATAGTAACAGAATGAAAAGAATGAGTTTTTAGAAATTATCGCTTGAAAAATTCAGGTTTTGGCGCCAAAGATAGTGCCAAATTAGAGAAATATGATATATAATCTCTCGAACTATTGGGATTAAAAGAATTTAGTTAGTACCATTTGATTCAGCATACAAAAATACACCAAATATGATATCAGTTGAAAAATAACTATAAAATCTGATTTTTAAGGAATTTTTTAAAAGTTCGTTCTCTTTTTTACCCCCTTAGGGGTGGAATTTCGGAAAATCCTTTCTTAGCGGCACTCTATATCATAAGAAGTATTTTTACCCCGATTTTCAAGATTTTAGGTTCAGTAGTTTTGGCTGCGCGTTGTTTAATACAAAATCCAGACTTTCTTATATATATATAAATGTCGCGGAATTCTTATGTGTGACCCTGTAAATGAATAATAAATATTCTTTGCACAGCATATTCTACAGAATGTATACTTACTGCACTTCATAAATGCATGTCAATTTCATTATGTTCGAAAGGGTGTAACATCATTAAAATGCACTTGTAGCTATTTTTTCCCATTGACCGTAATGTAACAGAATACTTTTGACAGTCCCTCTAATTCAACTGTACATTAAATTTTCATAAAATCTGAAATAACTAAACAAAATTCTGCAACAGTTCTATATTTAAAATTTCAAACCATTCGGTTCGGCAGTTTTTACGATTTTACATGCGAACAGTTAGATAGACAGACGGTCCGACCAGACGACGACTATAAGTTGCGCGTATTTATAAAATTACGAACGCACCTAAAAAGGGATTAATCACCTACACATTTATCCCTCATACAATATCTTACATATGGTACACTATTCTTGGATATACTTGTATGTGTTTTAATATATATTTTTAAACAATTATTCATTGCTACTTAACATCGATTTTAATATTTTTAAAAATAATTACTTAATTATTATTAAGACCTATTTAATAATAATTATGAATTTTTCTTTAATTATTGTGACGTTTACTAGTAGTTGTATTTTACCTTATACTTCTTTTATCCTCTATTCACTTCTACATAGATTTTAAATAATGTGATTTCATCCGTCAATTTTTAGCCAAATGACTGTCCTTTTAATCTACATTTAGGTAAAATAGTTAATCATATCAGTTCTAGATGGCAGCACATGTTCTTTTATACATGTAATTTTTAACTCTTTAGCCAACATCTCACATGCTAAGATGCTTTTCCAAAGCACATGATTTATTTCTTTGTTATCTTAATTTCTTCCAATTATTTTTACTTTCTTCTATCTTTACAAGAATGTATTGGATTCGTGAAATTTTTCGAATTCCGGTTTTCGGCGGATTTACACTTTTTAGGGGTCAAAGAACCCGAAAAACATGTTTTTACAAAATATCTGTCTGTGTGAGTCTGTCTGTTTGTGACACAAATTTTTTGGGCGCTCTATCTCAAGAACTAATGAACGGAATTTAATAAAACTTTAGATTCAGTTAGTCCCTGATATAAATAGGTGCTGATTACTTTTTGACGTAAATCTCCCGCTGGTGACGCTGCTATGCTGCATTATTCATGATTTCCACAATAGCTATATCTCAAGAACTAAAGCACGGATTTTCTAAAAAACTTCAGATTCAGTTGGTCCATAATATAATTTGGTGCTGATAACCTTTTGGTATAATTCGCTCAATAGGCGACGCTGCTATGCTGCATTATTCATGATTATCGCAATAGCTCTATCTCAAGAACTACACACGAATTGTCGTCAAACTTCAGATTCAGTTAGTCCCTGATATAAATTAGAGTTGTTTAGTGTTTCGTGTAAATCGTCAAGCAGGTGGCACAATATGCTGCATTTTTCACGATTTTCGCGACAGCTGTATCTCAAGAACAAATGCATGAATTTTCCTCTCACTTTAGATTCAGTTAGCCCTAATATAAATTGATCCTGATAAGTTTTTGATGTAAATTGCCAACAGGTGCCACTGCTATGCAGAACTTTTCACGATTTCCGATAGCTCTATCTCAAAACTAAAGCACGGATTTTCATCAAACTTCAAATTCAGTTAAAAGTTGGCATAAGCTGTTACTGATTAGATTTTTATGTAAATCATCTAACCGGTGGCGCTGCTATAATGCATTTTTCAGGAAGTATTGACATGTATGAGATAGAAGAAAGTTTTGGGATTGCCACTTCCGACTAGTTTTGATATTAAGATACACAAACATTTTAACGTCTGAATTAAAATCTATAAATTAATTTTCATACATTAGACAGACTTGACTACACTTAAATTAAAAAAAATATATAAAACATTTAATTTAAAACTAAAAATATATACAAAAGACGTTTCGCTGTGCAAACGCACAGCCTCATCAGTACACATATCAGCTACAGCAGAATATCAAAACACGTACTGTACTCGGTCATAATCAAAGTTAAAGTTAATCATTTAAAAACAAAAATATTCCATCGGGATCGCACCGAATTCGTTGAGTGTATAAGGGTATAATTTTGTAAACCAGCTCTCCATGAACAATCTATAATGATAAGTGTTGCAATTTCTCTTCAATATTAAAGAATTTTCGAAGGCTGGGGTTACAGTAACAACATGCAATAACAATATTAGTACAACATACATATGAAACGGACCACACCCTAGCCTTCGAAAATTCTTTAATTTTGAAGAGAAATTGCAACACTTATCATTATAGATTGTTCATGGAGAGTTGGTTTACAAAATTATACCCTTATACACTCAACGAATCCGGTGCGATCCCGATGGAATATTTTTTGTTTTTAAATGATTAACTTTAACTTTGATTTTGACTGTGTCCGAGGCATGTTTTTATATTCTGCTGTAGCTGATATGTGTACTGATGAGGCTGTGCGTTTGCACAGCGAAACGTCTTTTGTATATATTTTTAGTTTTTAATTAAATGTTTTTATATATTTTTTAATTTAAGTATAGTCAAGTCTGTCTAATGTATGAAAATTAATTTATAGTTTTGATATGTTATAAGAGCTTAATATTGACATTCTTAGGTTTAATTCTTACATTACGACAACATAACATATCTATACTCTGAATTATTCTTATGAAGATCTACTGACAAATAAATAAAGCAATCATAGTTTCCCGTATTTGCATTTTCAATAAATAGTTTTTAATTTTTGTATTATCTTTTCCTTTGATTTTTATGCATATGATCTTACTTTAATTATATATATGTGTATGAGAATCTACCTTTAAATAGTTTAATCAAATTTCAACTCTTAGTTTTATTTTTTAATATTAACTTGTACCTAATAAAAATCTTTATTAAACTAAAAAAACTAATTGATGGCATATTTCATATGTTTTAAAGAATAAATTTCAAAATCTCTAATTAATTAAAAGAATTTCAATAAATATGCCCATTTTTTATTTCATTAATTAATTAATAGAATCTTGGAGGAAAGAAAATATTTTTGTCGTTTCTTTTTCTTAAAAGTAATACAATATTATTTTCTTAGATTAAAGTATCTCGCTCTTTTTAAAAGCTATAAAATTCCGGATAATATAGAAAATTAAATATCCTGAATATTTACTTAAATGTAATTAAAATTATATATCCATACGATATATTTTTTTTTCAAAAGGGGAAAATTACAAAATAAAATAAAAAATAAAAAATAGAATTCTAATGACCTAGTATTAAAAAATACTTCCATTGTATTCTAAAATAAACCGTTGGGTTTTTTAATTCAATAAAAGCAAACAGTGACAGCTATGAAGTTATACTTGCACGAGAGTACGGTTTGAAGTCGGGAATTTCTTTTTCATCCTGTTTTAGTTGCAAATAAAGTACTCTGTTTAAAAAACGGTTTAACGTTTCACGAAGAAATTTGTACCACTTTAGCTGCGCCGATAATATAAAAAAAAAAATTGTTGCTATGTTTCACCAGTTTATTGGTTTTTACATGTAACATTATATTAGTGAATATAATGCTATGAACCAATTTCAGGTTTAAATGCACTGTAAAAAAAAAAAAAAAAAAAAAAAAAAAAAAAAAAAAAAACGACATTTTTACAGTACAAGGTACTGGCATCTCGCGCACAAACTCGATCACAGTGAATGTGCTGTATCTTTCTTTGGTTTCCTGACTGTATTAACATGGAAAATACAGTAGTTGCGTAAAATTAACAGCGCAATCTGCTGGCAATTTGGACGCCAGCAGTTTGTGCTGTAAAAAAATACGTTCAAATTGCCAGCATGTTCTTGATTCATGTTTTTTTCTAAACCAGTTTTATGGCAAAAGATCGTACTGTGATTGAAATTTTCTCTATACCAATTTGATGATGAAAATTTAACCATGATTCGGAGTTTTTTCTAAGCCAATTTTATGTTAAAAGTTGAACCATGATTCATGTATTTTTTTCTAAACCATTTTAATGGTGAAAGGTTAAACCATGATTCAGGTTTTTTTTCTAAAGTAATATTATGACGAAATTCGAACGAAGTTTCAAGGGTTTTTTTTTTATTTCGAAACCAATCTTGTATGAACTATTAAACCATAATTCAGGTTTTTTATCTAAACAAAAGTTAGAGCGAAACCCTCAACCATGTTTCGGGTTTCCTCTAAAGAAATTTTATGGAAAAAAGTTCAAGGATTGAATCAGGATACTGTTTTTTTGGAAGTACTTTGCTGGGAAATTTTGAACAAGTATTACAATGTTTAAGTTATCATTCTATGGTGCAATACTGAACAAACCTCAGATTCTCTCTGCCTCTGTTTTGTCGCTCCAAAGAAGAAAAAAAAATATTAGCATTAAACTGCAAAAAAAAGAAAGGAAAACAGAATAGATTCATGGACGTCCACATGTGGTACAAAAGAAAGGAAGTGTCTCCCCCGGAATTTTCAAATTTAAAGAGTGACCACGATTAATGTTACAAATGGCTTAATTTTACCGAAATTAACTGGTACCGTCTACTGCCGGTATTCAATTTTATACTGTGATTAATGGCTTTGTGGGATACTGTTTTCGTATAATATTATCGCATTTTAAGCAGACCAGTTCTTGAAAAGTGTGCATCTGAAAGCGAAGTTGTACTGGAAACCCGTTTAAAGCAGGAAAGCAGGATTTCAAAGAAATAAATAAAATAAGCTTTCTATCACTATACAGGGTGTCCATAAAAGAATGCCCCAGTTTCAATGGCATATTATAACAGTTTAATTTAGACTATTTACTACAAATCATACCTCAAATTGAAGGTAAACTAACCTGGTTTTTCTTAGAAATGTTCAGTAGGTACACCTTTAGTTATACGGCACACCTAAAGTCCAATTCTTACCACTCTTCGGTTAAGAAGTCCGGAGTAATGGAAGTAATAGCCTCTCCAATTCCGGTCCTCAACTCTGGAAAATCATTAGGTAGCGACGGAACGTAGGAACGATACACTTTAAAAAAAAAGGGGGGGGGCTAAAATACGGAAATTGTACTGCCAATCGAGACGCCAGTACTATTTCCGCATTTTAACGGAAAATTTTCCCGTACATTATATAAAAATTTCCATTTTTCTGGAATTTACGGAGGAAATTTCCGTTAAAATACGGAAATAGTACTGGCGTCTCGATTGCCAATACAATTTCCGTATTTTTGTCCATTTTTTTACTGTGTATTTTATAAAGCCCCAAAGAAAAAAATTGCATAGCTCTAACGGCTTTTGAATCTTCAGCCCATCAATAACGCTTTACGTTCATGAGTCGCCCTATTGTGTATGTGGCACTGCAAGAGAGTAATTACAAAGCAGTACTGGCGCAAGCGCTTATCTAAAACTGTTTGAGTTACTCTTTATATGTGACATTCATCCAACACTCTACAACGCTTACAGCTGATACTATTAAAATTTATAACTGGGAAATTATTTTATGAACTAGGGGGCTCGGCCCCCTACGAGCTACGCTCTCCAACCCCCGTCCAGACACCGCAGACTCTAAATGCACACTAATTTGATCGGCTTTAAAAAGATTTCGAAAGATTGAATTATAATTTAAAAAACAGTGGCGATCTCCCTATAAACGGATTTCTATTCATTTCTCTTTGATTGGGGAATTTTAAGGCCAAATCCACTGCGGTACTACTTGATTATCCAGTCGACCAATTTCGCCAAATTATACAAATTGACATAATTTTTATTTTAAATAACGAAAGAACAAATAAATTAGTACAACATTAATAAAAATACAAATAAAACTTCGAAATAAAAATAACTTGATGACGTAGACACGTGTAACAACGTTTCAAAATTAGCTAATATAAAAGGAATTAAGTAAATAGAGTCTTTGTCTCCTGGTATTTTTTAACAAAGCGAAAAGAAAGTTCTTTTAAATGAGACATTTTAAATTAATCGTTTTTAATCTGACGTAATTTTGACAAAGCTATTCTTTCTCTTTTAAATATTCACGTGACAATACTTTTGTTAGAAATGAAATATTATTTGCGCTTTCCTAACAAAAATACTTGAAAAGATCCTCTCAAAATATCAGATAAATGTCTAGCGCAATTTCTAAATTTAAACTGTTTTGTAATATTATTTTGTGTTCATTTTATGTAATAACTGTAATGTGACGTAAATATGACGTAATTTCTCCTATTTAAGACTTCTAACGCATGTTAATGAATTTATTATTTTACAATATCCTTTCTCTTTTAAAATTCACGTGTATACTTTTTATGACGTAATTTTTAATAAGTTCCTGATTTTTGTACATAATTATTTAATTCTAATTCCAAATGATTTTTTCTGTTTATAATAGTCACGTGTAAATATTTTTTTAATTTGAAGCAAACATTATTGTTTCCGTTGTTTATACAGGTGGCAACAGGTTAAATTAGTACAATTTTCTAAAATAAGTAAAAAATATCTCTCGAAATGCTGAAAATTTGAATTTAAAATAAAAATGAAACCTCGAAAAATGAGTCAAATTAAAAAATTAAATGAATTCTGCACACCGGGAAATTATAACGTATAAAATGATCTAAAAATTATTAAATTCTGATGTATAGTTTTTTCTCCTATAAAACGATTTTAGTGGAACGATTTTGTCCAACTTTAGCATTAAATCTCTCTAAAAATAATTCTTCGATTTGAAAACTGTTTGCATCAGCGTGTTTATCAAACATTTCTGTATAACACTACCGATTTTCATATTTTTGTATGCATTATTTTTCTTAATATTAAAGAAGAAAGACCTCCGGTCACAAAATATTCAAAACCGGCGGCGGCGGTGACAGCGGTAGTTACTTTTTTTTAGAATAGAGAGATACTGTGTATTACTGTTTAGTACTTTCTTTACACAGAGGCTAATTTATAGTAGCTTCAAAGCTCACGGGAACTGAAATTTGCCAAAATGTTTTCGAAGAAATACTTATTAATTATATGTTCGGGTAGATAAGTAAATGTATGGGAACATTACCTACAAATATGGATGAAAAACGCGCTGTAAATTTTAAATTGAAGTGTACAACATAGCTAGAATAATTATAAAATAATTTTAAAAAGTAACAAAATATCGATTTTTAGATTTTGGTATAATACAGTAGCCGGATTCTTTATCTTTCCAAATCTGTTTGAAATTTATTTATATCTTATTTAGAAGTCAAGTGATTGCCTTTTTAAAATTACTAAGTATCAGTATTTTGAAACTGAAAGTATCATTCTGCTCACCGGAAGCCAGCTGAATTTTTTTGTTTACGTTTAGTTTTGTTTTAATATGAGCTTCAAAACTAGTTTTCTTATTTATTATAAATTTTAAACTAATTAGAAAGAAAGTTTTAAAGCACAGATTTTGAATGTGGCAACATAAGTCCAGGGGAAATGTACAAAAAAAAAGGGGTTACCTTGCAAAAGGTCGGGTAGAAGATTTTTTTTTCTGAATTGTTTATAATAATGCAAACAGGGAAAAACCAAGTTTTCTAACAAAATTTCTTAAGGCTAAATTTTCTGTGGCCAAAAAACAACAAAATTTTGGGACCTTTTTATATTGTTTTGAAATATCTCGAGACCCGTTGCCGTAGCATATTATTTGTCAATTACAATATTAAAGAGGATAAAATTCTCTACAACTTTCATATTTAACCACTTCACCGGCGACGGGTATAGGGAAACAGTGCTTTTACCTCCGAGTTATGTCGGGGAAAACGTTGAAGCGGTTAAAACTTTTTTATACACCCAATAGCAAGTGCAGTACGCCATTTCAAAAATAGGACAATTTTTTCAATTTTCATGAAAACCGTGAAAAACGTAGCTCTGCCCCGATTATTCAAATGTTTCCCACAGATTTAATCTTGTATGTCAGCTTTTATATATTGGTAGCAGTAAATTGCTTTTGAAAATTTTAAGTGTGTAATCATTAAATACGTAATGCTGAACTACGTAATCAGCTTTGTAAAATATTGATTCATTGAAACCTTGAAAACCGAACCGAAAAAACCTGAAATATATTCCGCTTTAAACGGGTTTCTATCTTAGCAGGTATAATTGTTCATATTCTTTCTCTTGAAAATATATATTTTTCCGCATTCCGTATATAGAGATTTCATTTTCAAAGATTTTACGGTAGTTGTTGTATTGAGGCGTTTAAAGTCGCAGTTATATGAATTATGAGACTAAATTAGTCACAAGAAGACATTCGCAAGGTAATATTAAACCTATGGAAGCGTACTTGGTTCTTGACAAATATCTCGCTTCCATTTTATTACTTTCAAATAATTTTTTTTTCGTGGGATACCTGAGACCAATATCTAATGTTGTGCTTTTGTACTTTTCAGGTTTGGTTGCATTCTTTTTTAATGTTGGAACATTTTCATTTTTGGAAAACTGTTTGGAACCCGTTCTGAAATTTAAAGTATCTTCATTAAAAAATTGCAACCAAATTCGAAAAATTAAAAACGCACAACGTTAGGTATCGACCTCAGTTATCACATGAAAAAATAAATAAATATTGAAATTCAAGCAAGAATTCTGAAAAAAATGCTCCCATTGGTTTAACTTTAGCGTGCAAATGTTTTCGCGTGAGACTACACTAGTCAAAGTGGAAGGAAGTGCAGGAAAATGCTGATAAATGGGAAGTATTAGACTTTTTACCTCTAGATGATCCAGATATGTGTTTTATTCATGATAAGGGTATTCCTTTGAAACTGGATGCTAATAATCCTACAACAATGCCATCAAAGAGAAAAAAATATTGTTAAATAGCCTGTAGAAATTGTTATTATTAAAACACATTTTTTTTTCATTTAGCTTATGCAGTCCTATTGCATACCTTACTTTGTGTACGGAAAGTGGAGTTGAATGTGTCAGGGAATCAATGCGAAAACAAAAATGTTTATATGACCTACAATCATAAATAAATTGGTATTTCACTTCATAAATGGTAACACTAAGATCATTAAACAGGTATAGTTTCAAAACAGTACATAAAACAGAAGATTAGAATATTCCACAAAGCATATTTTTCAACAACCAAAGTATGTTTTTCTGTTTGAGCCTTAAAGCAATTAATAGATAATCTTAAAGTTTTATATATTTTTGCATGCTAAAATCATATAATCTCTTGTTATATTTATTGTTATAAATGGGAAAAAATTTGACAATATTTTTTAAAACTAATCTTTTAAATATTTTTATGAAACTATTGATCTCAAATATTTTATTGAAAGAATTTTTAAATTTTACAAGAGATAAATGCATAACATTACTTAATGAAATGATCTGTTTTCATTTTTATTGTAGCTATAAGGTAAAAGTATTTCTTACATAAAAGATATTTCTTTTTTGCGTCCCCCCTTTTATATGGAACTCTACAATCCAATGTTTACTATCTTTAAAACAATAGAACATTAAAACATATACTATCAATAATTGGTAAATAAAATATACCATTGTAGTGTGGAATAAAATATGTTTTTCACAAATTTTCATACCTATCCAATTGATATCTGTAAAAATATGTATGCATTATAGAAGTTATTAAAATTATAAAATTATTAAAATTATTAAAATTAAACAAAAATTCTTTCTTAATTGAAACTATCGTGACAATAACTTACTAAATATTGAAGTATTCTTTTAAACAATACTTTGAAGTTAACATTGTATACACTTAAAGATACTGTCTAAATATGAAAATTGTCTCATTCGTCTACACTCTGCCCTACTTTTAAAATTGTATAAATTTATTGAATATAAAATGTCTGTTGAGATGAAAATAAAGACGTGAGTGTGCAAATAATAAATAATTTACTGCTACCTGTTTTTAGAAGTCGAAATGCACGATTAAATCCACGGGGAACATTTGAATAATCGGGGCAAAACTACGTTTTTCGCAGTTTTTAAGAAATTGAAAAAAAGTCTTATTTTTGAAATGGCGTACTGCACTTGCTATTGAGTGTATAAAAAAGTTGTAAAAATGAAAGTTGTAGAGAATTTTATCCTCTTTAATATTGTAATTGACAAATAATATGTTACTGCAACGGGTCTTGAGACATTTACAAAAAGATAAAAAAAAAAGTCCCAAAATTTTGTTGTTTTTTGGCCACAAAAAATTTAGCCTTAAGAAATTTTGTTAGAAAATTTGGTTTTTCCATATTGGCATCATTATAAACAATTCAGAAAAATAAAATCTTCTACCCGACGTTTTGCAAGGTAAAATTTCCCCTGGACAAACATAGGTTTTCTAAAACCTTTTGGCAACAAGTTCAAAGCGTCTTTTACAGTTTGTTTGCAAACATTGTTTATGCGTCGTATTGTTGTAAGTTTTAGCAATTTTTATTGACGTTTATTTCCAAAATTTTTATAGTGAGTAGTGTCATTTTTTCTTCTAAAATGGTAAAAAGTATTGCTATAATGAAAAAGAGACAATTTAAAGGTAATAGGTTTTAAAAAAAATGTGAAAACATCGTGTGTAATGAAGATAATACACAGACTATTTGTGCATCAAAGACAGGAATGTCAGACTTTTCAGAACAACTAGTTTCAAATACTAGCATTACTGGTAATAGAATTTTTGACATGAATATATTGCTGGATGTTTTTAAAGATCTCCCGTGTCCAAAATGCTTAAATAATGCATTATTTATTGATGAAGATTCAAGCTATGGCTTATGTTCGCATCTAAATTTGAAATGTAGATCTTATGATTTTATAAAAAGTTTTGAATCATCAAATAAAATTGTAAATGAATCAGAAATAAATGCTAGATTTGTTTATAGAAAGAGACAGATAGGCAAAGGATTTTCTGCTGCATATAAACTGTGCACAACATTAAATTTGCCATGTATATCAAAATCTGCTTATAAAAGGCAAAAAGAAAAGGTTTTGAAAGTTGTTTCAGAAATATCAGAAGAATAATGAAAAATGCAGCCGCTGAAGTTATAACTGAAACCAACAGCAATGAATGTGGTGTTTCCGTACGTGGAACTTGGCAACAGCGAGGATTTAAATCTTTAAATGGATGTGTTGCTGCAATTTCAGTCGATACAGGTAAAGTTGTAGATGTCGAAGTGATGTCGTCATACTGTATGATTTGAAAAAAGTTGCATAAAATGGAGAAGAATTTGAATTATGTTTATGAATCAGAGAAAGCAGACCACGTATGTCATGCAAATTTTGTCGGTTCTGCAGGTAAAATGGAAACTGTCGGGACGACAAGAATATTTTCGAGATCACGGAAAAGAGGAAATTAAAATACGTAAAGTATTACGGTGATGGTGACTCTAAATGTACTATGTGTACAAAATACATGTGGTGAAAATAGTGTTTCCAAAAAGGAGTGTATTGGACATATCCAAAAGCGTTTAGGTACTCAGTTGTGGAGTCTGAAATCAAAAACGAAAGATCTCTCTGGAATAGAAAAACTTACAGATACTTTTATCGACAGGTTACAAAACTATTAAAGAATAGCGATTCGAGCTAATATGGATAATTTAAATAGTATGCAACAAAATTTCATAGCTGCATTATTTCACTGTGCTTCAAGTTCTAAAAATCCTATGCATGGTCAATATCCTACTGGTGAAAAAAGTTTGTGTTTTTATCAACGTTCTGTAGCGCAGAAAACAAAAAATGTGAAAAATATCCTGGTTTACCTCAAAGCGTGCTGAATATTATCAAGCCAGTATATATGAAACTGTGTTCCAGAGAATTGCTTGGAAAATGTTTGCAAGGAAAAACCCAGAATGCAAACGAAAGTTTTAATGGTGTAATTTGGCAGCGAATACCAAAGGAGGTGTTTATTAGCGTAAAAACTGTTAAATTAGGTGCATATGATGCTACTATTCAATATAATAGTGGCTAGTTTAGAAGTATTAAACAAAATGAAAATAAGCGAAATTGGATTTTATACACGTAACGGATATCAGATGGTCGATAAAACACGAATATCCGATTCCGAAAGCCATGCAACCGTAATTGCCAAAAAGCGACGGAAATTTTTAAGAGCAGTTAGAAAAAAAAACTAGAGAACAGGAATTCTGCTTTTTCAGAATTTAGTGTCGCCCCCGGCATTTCCATTACTTCATTTTCTACTGATGGACTGATGGCTTCTATTATTATGAAACAGCCATTATAAATGAAGTGTTAGGTGAAGGTTAGGTCGTAAAAAGTTAGAACTCTGATTTTCTGGTCAGAATGGAGGGGGAAAAATGGCCTTTTTTTTACGGCTGCTCTTTCATCTTCACCTAAAACTTCATTTATAATGGCTGTTTCATAATAATAGAAGCCACAAGTCCATCAGAACAAAATAACTCGGTTAAGCGGGACTCTACTACAGTATAAAACACATTTCAATTTTAAGACTTAAAGCACACGTTTCATTTTATATAAAATGACGTTATTCGCATCCGCTTAAGAATTCCACATTTACGATCTACTCTTAAACATCTACAGTAAAGCATCCATAGCACATCGCTATCGCGAAATAATGCACAGATGAAGCAAAAAGATTCCGTCATTCAAGAAAGTCGAAAAAAAAAAAGGCTATCTAATGATTTATAGATACTTACAATTAAATATAGTATATAATAGCTCCATTGTTTTAACAGAAATCATTTGTTTATATTTTTACTTTCTTCTATCTTCAATAGAAGAAAGTATTGTAATCGAAATTTTTTTCGACTTCCGGTTTTCGACGGATTTGCATGTTTTAGGGGTCAGAGATTCCAAAAAACATGTTTATAGAAAATGTCTGTCTGTCTGTGTGTCCGTCTGTCCGTCTGTCCGTCCGTCCGTCTGTCCGTCTGTCCGTCTGTCTGTCGCCATTGTACCATCAAAAAGTGTATGAAGTTATGTATAGAATTAAACCAAAATTTTATTATAAGTTTTTGGCTATGGCAAGCAGGTCCTCCCGGAATTAGGAAAAAATTCGCCGGTAGGGCGCGCTGATATAACAATTTTTGTGCGATTTTGAATATTGTACCATCTAAAAGTGTATGGAGTTATGCATAGAATTGAACCAAATTTTTAGTTTAAGTTTTTGGATATGACAAGCAGGTCCTCCCTGAATTTGGAAAAATTTCGCCGGTAGGGGGCGCTGTAAATGCGTTTTTTGTGCGATTTTGAATATTGTACCATCGAAAAGTGTATGAAGTTATGCATAGAATTGAACCAAATTTTTATTTTAAGTTTTTGGCTATGGCAAGCAGGTCCTCCCTGAATTTGGAAAAAATTCGCCGCTAGGGGGCGCTGTAATAGCGATTTTTGTGCGACTTTGAATATTGTACCGTCCAAAAGTGTATGAAGTTATGCATAGAATTAACCAAATTTTTATTTTAAGTTTTTGGCTATGGAAAGCAGGTCCTCCCTGAATTTGGAAAAAATTCGCCGGTAGGGGGCGCTGTAATAGCGATTTTTGTGCTATTTTGAATATTGTACCGTCCAAAAGTGTATGAAGTTATGCATAGAATTAAACCAAATTTTTATTTTAAGTTTTTGGATATGGCTAGCAGGTCCTCCATGAATTTGTAAAAAATTCGCCGTTAGGGGGCGCTGTAATAGCGATTTTTGTGCGATTTTGAATATTGCACCATCGAAAAGTGTATGAAGTTATGCATAGAATTGAACCAAGAAAAATTTTAAGTTCTTGGCTATGGCAAGGAGGTCCTCCCTTAATTTGTAAAAAAATCGCTCGTAGAGGGCGCTGTAATACCGATTTTTGTACAATTTTTGTGCCATTTTCAATATTGTACCGCCGAAAAGTGTATGAAGTTATGCATAGAATTGAACCAAATTTTATGTGTTTATTTTTGGTCATGTCACGAAGGTCCTCCCTGAATTTGGAAAAATTCTGCCGGAAGGGGGCACTGTAATTGCGATGTCTGTACCATTTTCATTATTGAACCATCGAAAAGTGTATGAAGTTATCCATATAATTGAACCAAATTTTTTGTGCATGTTTCTGGCTATGGCAAACAAGTCCTCCCTGAACTTGAAAAAATTCCGAAAGAGGGGGGCGCTATAATTCCGATCTCTGTGCCATTTTCATTATTGTACCATCGAACAGCGTATAAAATTATGCATACAATTGAACCAAAATGTGTCTGCTTGTTTTTGGCTTTGACCAACAGGTTCTCCTTGAATTTGGAAATATTGCGCGGTAAAGGGGCTCCGTGCTAGCGATTTTTGCATACTTTTCTTGATTTTTCGTAGTTCTATTGTGCATCGGCAGCTCATGCAGCGGCGGGAAATCGCTTCCTGCTATGCCGGCTATTCGCAAACAGCTGATAACGACAGAAGAAGGAAAAATTAATAATTTTAACAAATATCATGATATAGATTAACTCGTTTTTAGTCCGTTTAATTGACTTGAGCAGAAATTTAAGATGAAAATCAAAGTTGGTATAGTATTGAACTAATAATATTGAAGTATTAACATGTGTAACTAGGTTTTGAAATATTAAGATGTATAAGATAGAAGAAAGTTTTGGGATTGGCACATCCAACTAGTTTTCAAAATAGCACGTATTTTAATTACATTTTCTTTCGGTTTTTACGAGAAAATTGCAACAGAAATATATAACTAATATTTTAAAACTATTTTTCCTTTACTTTCTACAGAAATGGAGTACTTTCGTTGCCAATATTAAGGAAATGGCTCCAAAAACTACAAAAAAATTAATATTTCAAAAATAAATAGAGATACAGTTTTCAAACGAAATGCATTTAAAAGAACTTTTTTTTTCCAATACGATGGTATAAAAATTGAAAATGTGCGATGCTTAGAAGTTTAAAAATTGCTAAATCGTAATGCTTTGTTTTACGGTTAGCTTCTGTAAGGTAACGTTATTTTTTGGACACAAAATAAGCTGGGACAAAGAAATAGCATACCGTACCGGAGGCTAATAATACATTGTATAAATCAGGTGCATATTAATTGTTTTATTACTGTGTTAAAATTCAATGTTTTGTGTTTTCTCAAAATAAAAATTTTAACATTTTGTGCTTACACGGGGTTTATGTAAAATGTCATAACAGAAAAATTTATGGATTAAAATAGATAATTTTTTTAATCTATATTTGGAAAAGGCTGATAAAAGGAATAAACTACATTAATTGCTGTAGATGTATTTTTTTTTTAAATTATTATTATTATTATTGATAATATTTAGGGTTCGCAAAAACATTTTGAGTACTTTTTGCTTTGTCAATAATTTTGTTTGTTATTTTTTTAGATTTTTAAGTCACGAATATGAAAGTAGTTTATTCTATAGGAAAAGATTTAATATTTATAATAAAGCTTACAAAGTCAAAATATCTTGATTTAAAGTTTAGTTGTGATGTTTTGCAAGCATACGGATTTCTATCTTTTTTTACGTTTTTCAATGCTATGTAAACCCACTGGTGATGAGAAAGAAAGACTTTACTAAGCATGAAGCTGTTATGAACTTTTTGAATAAATAGTAAAGAAAGGGATAAAAGTCAATTAAAACATTATATTAAAAAACAATATATGATGTTTCATTATAGCATCTGTTTGTTTTGTGTGTGGATGTAGTTTCGGCACTTCAGTCACTCGTCCGACAATATATATATATATATTTTTTTTTATAGTGGTTAAAGTTACATCTATTTTAGGGTTTATTTCCTTCAATATAACATATATTTACTTAACCAAACCTAGCTATAACTAATAATAGACTATTTCGACAAAACGACATAAACTTTTTAAAGCTATGAAACTGATGTAACAGATGTGGCATCCATTTTGTTACAACGTAACGAAAGTAAACAGTAAGGCGTGTCTCATCGTGTACCTACTATGTGGCTCTGATGTTAAAAAAAGTTATTTATTAATAAAAGAAGGTTTTTCTCTGCCTCTCTCTTTCTGCGTGTGTGTGTGGGCGTGCGATGGCTAGGGAAATCTGTTAAACGTAAGAGACTGAAAATTTGTATGAAGATAGCCTAACGTCTACCGTTGTCCACCCTAGGCTCATATTTTTAGTATTTTGAAAACCTAGAATTATTAATTAGAAATCATAAACTGCAGAAAATTATCGATGGAGTGTAAATCAAAATTTATGAAAATATATACATTGTCTAACTGTGCACCACTTGTGGTAAACAGTGTGCAAAACTTGAGAACAAAACTTGTGGTAGACAGTGAGACAATTTCCGATACATTGTTATGCTGCTTCTGTGCTTTTATAAATAACTTTTTTAAAACCATTTGTACATTAATGTGTAGCGTATTTGTGTAGCTTAAAGATGTCGCATTTTTTTTTTTTTCAAAAGAATAAAAATCATCGCCATTCGTTAAGTAATAATAATTTTCGTCTTACTGCCTAGTACCCTCCCCTATAGAATTTGTGTGTAATGGAATCCTTTCTTAACAGGAAAAGTTTCATAATCGAAATAGAAAAGAAACCACAGAATCATACACTGTAAAAAACCACTGTAAATTTGCCAGAACAAACTCAATCACACTGAATGTGCTGTATCTTTCTTTGGTTTCCTGACTATATAAACATGGAAAATACACTAGTTGCGTAAAATGCGCAGCTACTGTATTTTTGATGTTTATATAGTCAGGAAACCAAAGAAAGATACAGCACATTCACTGTGATCGAGTTTGTGCGCGAGATGAACAGTACTTTTTTTTTTTTTTTTTTTTTTACAGTGTATCTGCATTATAAATGGAAATGATCATCACTCATCTAAATATTACGCGGGTCGGAAAAAAACTTACAAATTATACGGTGGGCTGCATATGAATAAATTTTGTGAATCACATCAGAGGATTCTAAAGTTCAAATCTTCCTATGATTAAGAATTAACTGTGGTTTTGTGTATATTTGGGGGGGGGGGGGCTCACAACCATTACGTCCATTTTGAAAAATAAAATTATATCGTCCGTTTAGAAGGAGCATAACACTTATTTTATACACAGCCATAGTAAACCAAGCCTGAAACAAATGCCATATATGAGAAAGTATGTGAAAACAGACTTGGATCACTATGGGAATAATTAAAACAGATTTTATACAACTTTTAAATGGACTATCTCATTTTTTTTTTACAAAATGGGCTCGATCTACTATGGTTGTGAACCCCTCATACTATGGACTTATGCAACTTAAACATGGTCAGAATAAAAACAACACAGACATTCTAATAATTTTAATATATTATTTATCAACAACAACAAAAAAAAAAGACATTCAACATATTTTTACACATAACCTATTTTCGTAAAATAAATCATTTTTCCTGTTATTGAGCAGGGTTTTTTCTCCTTTTGTAAAAACTCCAAATAATCACATTGAATTTCCTTGGCAAGAAGCGATCTACTTCATTCTCGATGCTGTATCTTGTTCTTTCAACACCGAACAATACGGTACAAGATTCTGAAATCAATCCAGCACATTAGCTTAGCTTTTGGCGTTAAAAAAACTGGAAGGGAAATATGCTGTCTTTAAGGTCCACGTCTGCTCCCGAACCTGCCTCCAGACTCTAAAAGTTTCACGCACAGGAGTTTGGAAATTTCATCATCAATCAAGAAATGAAGAACACAATCGTCGTTAATAGCAAAACTTTTCATGTCGCCAGATACCAAGTGGGCTGAAAATGGAAAATAACAGCAGTCACATGCTCGAAAAAAGTAGTTCTAACTTTTTTTGATATTTTCTCAAATAGTTACTACCCAATACTCTCGAAAAAAAAATGCAGGGAACATTTATTTTTCCATTTTAACCCCTTGCCGGTGGAATATAATTGATAAAAACGTGCCAAAAATGGAAAAAAATATCTGTTTAATTTTGTTCGTTATTATCATCAAAATGTTAGAAATAGAGTATTTAAAAAAAAAATTAAACGAAATAACAACTAAATTCAATATTTTCACATATATGGGAAATGTTAATGGATTGCAGCAATTTTTTCTTAGATTATAGCTAAATAAATCAAATTACATAATTTTCAAGATATATAATAAACTAATACAACAATATTATTACTTATATCACTGTCATGAATTCCATGTCCTTCAGATTCCTTTGAATTTTCCGCCTGTCAAACATAATGTGGTTTGAATGAAATTTGGCAAGAACTACAAAATTAAAACAATCCCATGAATGGCGCGAAACTGCCAAGGTTTTCGCAGGAAACTATCGCCATGGTAACTTACATATTATGCATTGGACGAACTGAGTTCGGGCTTCACGTGAATTGAAAAACCAATTTTTCTCTTGCCTGAACTCAGGCCGGACATTCCAAATTGGCGCATTTGTGTTGCCGGATCTGAGCTCGGGCGACACAGGCAAGGGTTAAAAGTTTCATTTTAGTTTCAAATAATAATTCAAAAGGGATCACATATAAGTTTCTTTGAAAAATTGAATAGATAACTTGTAATACATCGATAACATTTAAAATAACATTTCAGCGTGTTTTATACACTTAATTTTGAAAGAGAAGAAATTAACCAACTCACATGAGAAATAAAGTGAAATAATATATTATCCGCATAACTCCGAAGGCATATCGGAGGAATCCCCCGCCACAATTAATGGCAAGTAGAGGTTAAATTTCAATTTGCCAAAAGACAAGGCTACGTTATTCCTGCCCTCAAGGGGCATGTGGAAGTTGCGTAAATCCGCATTTGCCATTGCGTGTTTAGACTATTTTCGTGCCTGCCTCCAAGGGTATTACGAGATGGGTCATAGTACAATGCAATTTTCCTCCTCTCACGATTTTTATTATATTTGACAATTTCTTCATTTTTGTATAATTTTCACTCGAACTATTGAACCCAATACTCACAAACTCGAATAATGCAGCATTGTTTGTTTATTATATACTATTAAATTAATAAAAAAACTATGGAAACAATTTTTATATTACTATTATAAACATATTTATAATAATGCAGAGTTCTTCTGTGTTGTATTAGGAGTGGAGGGTAGCGGTAGATGTTTAAAAGTTAAGCACAGTTGGAAAAAATATATATTTCGTTAAACTTTAATGTAAAAAAAAAATATTTTGTCCGATTTTTATTCACTTATATGCTTTGGTTTTAATAAATACTGAAACCCCGAATTAGAAAGCACAAAAATCAAATTACGTTGTACATTTCCCTCGAATGGTAGGTCGAGTGCATAATACGGATAACATAAAAAATATGTTGAAGACAAATATTCTCCTCCTCAATCAGAAGGCATGTCGAGGGATTCCTCCAGCAAAAGTGATGGCAAGTAGAGGTTGAAGATCAACTTACCTAATGGCAAGTCTACCGTGTTCCTGCCTTCAAGGAGCATGACGAGGTTGGGTAAATCCGCATTTCCCATAGAGTGATTGTATTAGTTCCGTGCTTGCCTTCAAAACTATCACGTGATGGGTCATCGTACAATGCAGTGTTCCTAACTCATCATTTGAATTCTAAATGATTCTTTTGAATTTTGCAATATTTTTACTCGAACTACCAAACGCATTATACACAACTTTGGATAATGCCCATTTTTTTTGTTTTTTTATATTTCAAAATTAGTAAAACACAATTTGAATAGAATTTTCGTATTATTATCTTAAAGATATTGATACGATGCATAGTTCTCTTGTTTTGTATTAGGAGGGATGGGTTGCGTTAATACTCTTATTAACAGAATTAAATACACTTTGAAAAAAAAATACATTTCGTTTATATTTATATTTTCGTTAATTTATTATTTTTTCCGACTTTTTTCCAATTATTTACTTTGGTTTTAAAAAATATAATTTTATGCCATTTCTTAATTTATTTATAAGCTATTTAATGAAAGAGAATTTTAGATAACGTTAGATATTTCGGCATTGAAACTCCAATTAAGAAAGAAGATAAATTCAAATTACGTTTTACTCTTCGCTCGAATGGTACGTCGAATACCTAATCCGGACAACTTAAAAATTATCTCGAAATCATATTTTCTCCTTCTCAATCAGAAAGCATGTCAAGGGATTCGTCCACCACAAGCGACGACAAGAGAAGGTTGCGGATCAACTTACCTAATGGCAAGTCTACCGTGTTCCTGCCCTCAAAGAGCATGATGAGGTTGGGTAAATCCGCATTTCCCATAGAGATGTTATATTATTTTTGTGATAGTCTCCATATCTTTCACGCGATGGATCTTCATCAGTGTTCCTGCTCTCACAATTTAAGTTCTAATTTATACTTTCAGATTTATGCACAATTTTTAAATCGATCTACCAAACGCATTATACACTACCTTGGATAATGACGATTTTTTTGTATAATTTATAGTAGTAAATTAGTAGAAAGTGGCTGTGCATGTATAACGTTATCAACATTTTGGTAATTTAATACATCCTCCCCCCCCCCCCTTACGATATTATACGTTATCATCCCCCGACACCCCCCCCCTCGTGATTATATCGTTATCAATGTATAAAAATTCTTTAGATTTTTGGAATCATTTTCTTTTAATTGGAATGATATACAAATAGGGTTACATTTATTTTTCGCATATTGTATTAATTCAAATGAAGAGTAGTCAATAAATTATCAGTCAATAAATTATCTCCTCCTCAATCAGAAGGTATGTCGAGGGATACCTCCAGCAAAAGTGATGGCAAGGAGAGGTTGCGGATCAACTTACCTAATGGCAAGTCTACCGTGTTCCTGCCCTCAAGGAGCATGACGAGGTTGGGTAAATCCACATTTCTGATAGAGTGTTTATATTATTTCCGTGCTTGACTTCAAATCTCTCACGCGATGGTGCATTTTACAATGCAGTGTTCCTCACTCATCATTTTAATTCTTAATGATTCTTTTGAATTTTGCACAATTTCTACTCGAACTACCAAACGCAATATAGAAAACTTTGGATAATGCCCATTTTTTTTTTTTTATATATTTTAAAATTAGTAAAACACTATTTGAATAGAATTTTCGTATTATTATCTTAAAGATATTGATAACGATGCAGAGTTCTTTTGTTTTGTATTAGGAGGTGTGGGTTGCTGTAATACTCTTATTAACAGACTTAAATACACTTTGAAAAAAAAAATAGATTTCGTTTATAATTTATTATTTTGTCCGACTTTTTTCCAATTATTTACGTTGGTTTTAAAAAATATCATTCTATACCATTTCTTAATTTATTTATAAGCTATTTAATGAAAGATAATTTTAGACGACGTTAGATATTACGCCATTGAAACTCCGATTTAGAAAGCGGCAAAATTCAAATTACTCTTTACTCTTCGCTCGAATGGTAGATCGAGTACGTAATCCGGAGAACTTAAAAATGTTCGAAATCATATATTCTCATTCTCAATCAGAAGGCATGTCAAGGGATTCATCAACCACAAGCCTTGGCAAGAGGAGGTTGTGGATCAACTTACCTAATGGCAAGTCTACCGTGTTCCTGCCCTCAAGGAGCATGACGAGGTTGGGTAAATCCGCATTTCCCATAGAGATTTTATATTATTTTTGTGATAGCCTCCATATCTCTCACGCGAGGGATCATCATCAGTGTGCCTGCTCTCACGATTTAATTCTAATTTACACTTTCTGAATTATGCACAATTTTTACTCGAACTACCAAACGCATAATACACTACCTTGTTTAATGACGATATTTTGTATAATTTATATTAGTAAATTAGTAGAAAGTGGCTTTGCATATATAACGTCATCAACTTTTTTCTAATTTAATACTTCCCCCCACCCCCCTTACGATATCAAAAGCTTTCATCCCTCCCCCTCCCCCGTGATGATATCGTTATCAATTTACAAATTTCTTTAGATTTTTGGAATCTATTTAATTTGTTTGGAATGATATGCAAATAGGGGAACATTTATTTTTCGCATACTGTATTGATTCAAATGAAGAGCAGTCAAAAAATTATCAGTTAATATATCATACAACGCTTAAAGAAATAGTTACTATTTAAAAGTATTTAATAATAGATTTTTGTTCCATAATGTATTCGACAGTAATAATGTCTTTTTGCACTTGCTCCTCTACGGGGTCGGGCTTGTTATCAACAAGTCAGGTGGACAATATTCTTTCTCTTTTATTTACAAATAAATGCAATTATCATTTCAAACATACTTCGCGTGTGGTTTGTGGGACAGCGGATTATATATGTATACGGTTATGACAGAAGAATAGGAATAAAAACATTGGGGAGTTCCATATTTTGTAATTTAATAATTTTATAAAGACTTTAATATCTTTAATTAAATCTTTGTACTTTTATAAAAATGGATTACATACTATAAATAAGATAACATACTACTTTCATGTAAAGAACATGTTACAAATAAAAATGGATAAAACATGATAACGATATCAAAAGACAACCCCCCTTCTGGAGATATATTACGATATCATGTACCAGACCACCCACCATCCCCCGTAAAATGAAAGCGTTATACATGCATAGACACAAAGAAACTTTAAATGTAATTTTTATATTACTATCATGAACATATTAATACTGATTTGTAATTCTTTTGTTTTGTATTAGGAGGTTTGGGTGGCGGTAGAACGTTTAAAATTAAGTGCAGTTTGAAAAATAAAGTATACTTTTCGTTAATTTTTAATGTAAAAAATAATTTGTCCGATATTATTTTCATTTATTTACTGTGGTTTTAAAATATCGGTTTATTACACTTTTTGGTTTACTTATCTGGTATTTAATGAAAACGAATTTTAGATTACATTAGTGATTTCAGCACTGAAACTGCGAATTAGAAAGCACAAATTTAAGTTATGTTGTACATTTCGCTGGAATGGTAGGTCGAGTTAGTAATACGGCTTACTCCAAAAATATTTCTATATCATATATTCTCCTCCTCAATCAGAAGGTATGTCGAGGGATACCTCCAGCAAAAGTGATGGCAAGTAGAGGTTGCGGATCAACTTACCTAATGGCAAGTCTACCGTGTTCCTGCCCTCAAGGAGCATGACGAGGTTGGGTAAATCCGCATTTCTGATAGAGTGTTTACATTATTTCCGTGCTTGTCTTCAGATCTCTCTCGCGATGGTGCATTGTACAATGCAGTGTTCCTCACTCATCATTTTAATTCTTAATGACTCTTTTAGATTTTTGCACAATTTCTACTCGAACTACCAAACGCAATATACAAAACTTTGGATAATGCCCATTTTTTTTTTTTTTTGATGTATTTTAAAATTAGTAAAACACTCTTTGAATAGAATTTTCGTATTATTATCTTAAAGATATTGATACGATGCATAGTTCTCTTGTTTTGTATTAGGAGGGATGGGTTGCGTTAATACTCTTATTAACAGAATTAGATACACTTTGAAAAAAAAAATACATTTCGTTTATATTTATATTTTCGTTAATTTATTATTTTTTCCGACTTTTTTCCAATTATTTACTTTGGTTTTAAAAAATATAATTTTATGCCATTTCTTAATTTATTTATAAGCTATTTAATGAAAGAGAATTTTAGATAACGTTAGATATTTCGGCATTGAAACTCCAATTCAGAAAGAAGATAAATTCAAATTACGTTTTACTCTTCGCTCGAATGGTACGTCGAATACCTAATCCGGACAACTTAAAAATTATCTCGAAATCATATATTCTCATTCTCAATCAGAAGGCATGTCAAGGGATTCGTCCACCACAAGCGACGACAAGAGAAGGTTGCGGATCAACTTACCTAATGGCAAGTCTACCGTGTTCCTGCCCTCAAGGAGCATGATGAGGTTGGGTAAATCCGCATTTCCCATAGAGATGTTATATTATTTTTGTGATAGCCTCCATATCTTTCACGCGATGGATCTTCATCAGTGTTCCTGCTCTCACAATTTAAGTTCTAATTTATACTTTCAGATTTATGCACAATTTTTAAATCGATCTACCAAACGCATTATACACTACCTTGGATAATGACGATTTTTTTGTATAATTTATAGTAGTAAATTAGTAGAAAGTGGCTGTGCATGTATAACGTTATCAACATTTTGGTAATTTAATACATCCTTCCCCCCCCCTTACGATATTATACGTTATCATCCCCCGACACCCCCCCCCCCCGTGATTATATCGTTATCAATGTATAAAAATTCTTTAGATTTTTGGAATCATTTTCTTTTAATTGGAATGATATACAAATAGGGTTACATTTATTTTTCGCATATTGTATTAATTCAAATGAAGAGTAGTCAATAAATTATCAGTTAATATGTCAAACATTACTTAAAGAAGTAGCTACTATTTAAATGTGTTTAATAATACATTTTCATTACATAATGCATTCGACAGTAATAATGGCTTTTTGCAATTTCTCCTGCACGGAGTCTCGCAGACAGTACTTAATATCAAAAAACAGGTGGACAATATTCTTTCTCTTTTATTTACTATTAAATACAAGTATCATTTCAAACATACTTCGCATACGGTTTGTGGGCCAGAGGATTATAAATGTATGCTGGTATTACAGAAAAATGGGAATAAAAACATTGGGGAGTTCCATATTTTGGAATTTCATAATTTTATAATCATTTATAATGTATTAAGTAATAACGTTGTACTTCCATAAAAATAGTTAATAATCTATAAATAAGATAACATACTATTTTGATGTAAAGATCATTTTACAAATAAAAATGTATAAAAAATGATAACGATATCAAAAGACAACCCACCCCCCCTAGAGTTATCGTACGGTATCATGTGCCAGTCCCCCCTCCCGCCTAAAATGATAACGTTATATATGCATAGACCCAAAGACACTTTAAAGGGAATTTTTATATTACTATCATGAAATTATTGATACTGATGAGTAATTCTTTTGCTTTGTATTAGGAGGTTTGGGTGGCGGTAGAACATTGAAAATTAAGTACAGTTTGAAAAAAAGGTATACTTTTCGTTAATTTCTAATATAAAAAATAATTTGTCTTACATTATTTTGAATTATTTACTGTGGTTTTAAAAAACATCGGTTTATCACACTTTTTGGTTTACTTATCTGGTATTTAATGAAAACGAATTTTAGATTACATTAGTGATTTCAGCACTGAAACACCGAATTAGAAAGCACAAATTTGAGTTATATTGTACATTTCGCTGGAATGGTAGATCGAGTTAGTAATACGGCTTACTGAAAAAATATTTCTATATCATATATTCTCCTCCTCAATCAGAAGATAAGTCAAGGGATTCCTCCAGCAAAAGTGATGGCAAGTAGAGGTTGCGGATCAACTTACCTAATGGCAAGTCTACCGTGTTCCTGCCCTCAATTAGCATGACGAGGTTGGGTAAATCCGCATTTCCGATTGAGGGTTTATATTAATTCTGTGCTTGCCTCCAAATCTCTCACGCGATGGGGCATCGTACAATGCAGTGTTCCTCACTCATCATTTTAATTCTTAATGACTCTTTTGATTTTTGCACAATTTTTACTCGAACTACCAAACGCAATATACAAAACTTTGGATAATGCCCTCTTTTTTTTATGATATATTTTAAAATTAGTAAAACACTCTTTGAATAGAATTTTCGTATTATTATCTTAAAGATATTGATAACGATGCAGAGTTCTTTTGTTTTGTATTAGGAGGGTTAGGTTGCGGTATTACTCTTATTAACAGAATTAAATACACTTTGAAAAAAAATAGATTTCGTTTATAATTTATGTTTTCGTTAATTTATTATTTTGTCCGACTTTTTTCCAATTATTTACTTTGGTTTTAAATAATAGCATTTTATGCCATTCCTTAATTTATTTATAAGCTATTTAATGAAAGAGAATGTTAGACGACGTTAGATATTACGCCATTGAAACTCCGATTCTGAAAGCGGCAAAATTCAAATTATGTTTTACTCTTCGCTGAGAACTTAAAAAATATCTCGAAATCATATATTCTCATTCTCAATCAGAAGGCATGTCAAGAGATTCTCCCACCACAAGCGATGGCAAGAAGAAGTTGCGGATCAACTTACCTAATGGCATGTCTACCGTGTTCCTGCACTCAAGGAGCATGACGAGGTTGGGTAAATCCGCATTTCCCATAGATATTTTATATTATTTTTGTGATAGTCTCCATATCTCTCACGCGATGGATCATCACCAGTGTGCCTGCTCTCACGATTTGAATTCTCTTTTATGCACATTTTTTACACGAACTACCAAACGCATTATACACTACCTTGGATAATGACGATTTTTTGTATAATTTATATTAGTAAATTAGTAGAGAGTGTCTGTGCCTATATAACGTTATCAACTTCTTTGTAATTTATTACCTCCTCCCACCCCCCTTACGATATCAAACGTTTTCATCCCTCCCCCTCCCCCGTGATGATATTGTTATCAATGTATACAAATTAATTAGATTTTTGGAATCTATTTCATTTGTTTCGAATGATATACAAATAGGGGGACATTTATTTTTAACATGCTGTACTGATTCAAATGAAGCGCAGTCAAAAAATTATCAGTTAATATATGAAACAACACTTAAAGAAATAGTTACTATTAAAAAGTATTTAATAACAGATTTTTGTTACATAATGCATTCGACAGTAATAATGTCTTATTGCACTTGCTCCTGCACGGGGTCGGGCTTCTTATCAACAAGTCAGGTGGACAATATTATCTCTTCTTTATTTACTATTAAATACAATTATAATTTCAAACATACTTCGCGTGTGGTTTGTGGGACAGCGGATTATATATGTATACAGGTATGACAAAAGAATAGGAATAAAAACATTGGGGAGTTCATATTTTGTAATTTAATAATTTTATAAAGACTTAATATATTTAATAAAATCTTTGTACTTTCATAAAAATGGTTAACATACTATAAATAAGATAACATACTATTTTCATGTAAAGAACATGTTACAAATAAAAATGGATAAAACTTGATAACGATATCAAAAGACAACCCCCCTTCTGGAGATATCTTACGATATCATGTACCAGACCACCCACCATCCCCCGTAAAATGAAAGCGTTATACATGCATAGACACAAAGAAACTTTAAATGTAATTTTTATATTACTATCATGAACTTATTAATACTGATTTGTAATTCATTTGTTTTGTATTAGGAGGTTTGGGTGGCGGTAGAACGTTTAAAATTAAGTGCAGTTTGAAAAATAAAGTATACTTTTCGTTAATTTTTAATGTAAAAAATAATTTGTCCGATATTATTTTCAGTTATTTACTGTGGTTTTAAAATATCGGTTTATCACACTTTTTGGTTTACTTATCTGGTATTTAATGAAAACGAATTTAAGATTACATTAGTGATTTCAGCACTGAAACTCCGAATTAGAAAGCACAAATTTAAGTTATGTTGTACATTTCGCTGGAATGGTAGGTCGATTTAGTAATACGGCTTACTACAAAAATATTTCTATATCATATATTCTCCTCCTCAATCAGAAGGTATGTCGAGGGATACCTCCAGCAAAAGTGATGGCAAGTAGAGGTTGCGGATCAACTTACCTAATGGCAAGTCTACCGTGTTCCTGGCCTCAATTAGCATGACGAGGTTGGGTAAATCCACATTTCTGATAGAGTGTTTATATTATTTCCGTGCTTGCCTTCAAATCTCTCACGCGATGGTGCATTGTACAATGCAGTGTTCCTCACTCATCATTTTAATTCTTAATGACTCTTTTAATTTTTGCACAATTTCTACTCGAACTACCAAACGCAATATACAAAACTTTGGATAATGCCCCCCCTTTTTTTTTTTTTTTTTTTTTTTTTTTGATATATTTTAAAATTAGTAAAACACTCTTTGAATAGAATTTTCGTATTATTATCTTAAAGATATTGGTAACGATGCAGAGTTCTTTTGTTTTTTATTAGGAGGGGTGGGTTGCTGTAATACTCTTATTAACAGACTTAAATACACTTTGAAAAAAAAAATAGATTTCGTTTATAATTTATTATTTTGTCCGACTTTTTTCCAATTATTTACTTTGGTTTTAAAAATATCATTCTATACCATTTCTTAATTTATTTATAAGCTATTTAATGAAAGATAATTTTAGACGACTGTTGATATTACGCCATTGAAACTCCGATTTAGAAAGCGGCAAAATTCAAATTACTCTTTACTCTTCGCTCGAATGGTAGGTCGAGTACATAATCCGGAGAACTTAAAAAATGTCTCGAAATCATATATTCTCATTCTCAATCAGAAGGCATGTCAAGGGATTCGTCCAAAACAAGCGATGGCAAGAGGAGGTTGCGGATCAACTTACCTAATGGCAAGTCTACCGTGTTCCTGCCCTCAAGGAGCATGAAGCGGTTGGGTAAATGCGCATTTCCTATAGAGATTTTATATTATTTTTGTGATAGCCTCCATATCTCTCACGCGAGGGATCATCATCAGTGTGCCTGCTCTCACCATTTAATTCTAATTTACACTTTCTGAATTATGCACAATTTTTACTCGAACTACCAAACGCATAATACACTACCTTGTTTAATGACGATTTCTTGTATTATTTATATTAGTAAATTAGTAGAAAGTGGCTTTGCATATATAACGTCATCAACTTTTTTCTAATTTAATACTTCCTCCCACCCTCCTTACGATATCAAAAGTTTTCATCCCTCCCCGTCCCCCGTGATGATATCGTTATCAATTTATAAAAGTTCTTTATATTTTTGGAATCTATTTAATTTGTTTGGAATGATATACAAATAGGGGGACATTTATTTTTCGCATACTGTATTGATTCAAATGAAGAGCAGTCAAAAAATTATCAGTTAATATATCATACAACACTTAAAGAAATAGTTACTATTTAAAAGTATTTAATAATAGATTTTTGTTCCATAATGTATTCGACAGTAATAATGTCTTTTTGCACTTGCTCCTGCACGGGGTCGGGCTTCTTATCAACAAGTCAGGTGGACAATATTCTTTCTCTTTTATTTACAAATAAATGCAATTTTCATTTCAAACATACTTCGCGTGTGGTTTGTGGGACAGCGGATTATATATGTATACGGTTATGACAGAGGAATAGGAATAAAAGACATTGGGAAGTTCCATATTTTGTAATTTAATAATTTTATAAAGACTTAATATATTTAATAAAATCTTTGTACTTTCATAAAAAAGGTTAACATACTATAAATAAGATAACATACTATTTTCATGTAAAGAACATGTTACAAATAAAAATGGATAAAACTTGATAACGATATCAAAAGACAACCCCCCTTCTGGAGATATCTTACGATATCATGTACCAGACCACCCACCATCCCCCGTAAAATGAAAGCGTTATACATGCATAGACACAAAGAAACTTTAAATGTAATTTTTATATTACTATCATGAACTTATTAATACTGATTTGTAATTCATTTGTTTTGTATTAGGAGGTTTGGGTGGCGGTAGAACGTTTAAAATTAAGTGCAGTTTGAAAAATAAAGTATACTTTTCGTTAATTTTTAATGTAAAAAATAATTTGTCCGATATTATTTTCATTTATTTACTGTGGTTTTAAAATATCGGTTTATCACACATTTTGGTTTACTTATCTGGTATTTAATGAAAACGAATTTTAGATTACATTAGTGATTTCAGGACTGAAACTCCGAATTAGAAATCACAAATTTAAGTTATGTTGTACATTTCGCTGGAATGGTAGGTCGAGTTAGTAATACGGCTTACAACAAAAATATTTCTATATCATATATTCTCCTCCTCAATCAGAATGTATGTCGAGGGATACCTCCAGCAAAAGTGATGACATGTAGAGGTTGCGGATCAACTTACCTAATGGCAAGTCTACCGTGTTCCTGCCCTCAAGGAGCATGACGAGGTTGGGTAAATCCGCATTTCTGATAGAGTGTTTACATTATTTCCGTGCTTGTCTTCAAATCTCTCACGCGATGGTGCATTGTACAATGCAGTGTTCCTCACTCATCATTTTAATTCTTAATGACTCTTTTAGATTTTTGCACAATTTCTACTCGAACTACCAAACGCAATATACAAAACTTTGGATAATGCCCATTTTTTTTTTTTGATGTATTTTAAAATTAGTAAAACACTCTTTGAATAGAATTTTCGTATTATTATCTTAAAGATATTGATACGATGCATAGTTCTCTTGTTTTGTATTAGGAGGGATGGGTTGCGTTAATACTCTTATTAACAGAATTAGATACACTTTGAAAAAAAAAATACATTTCGTTTATATTTATATTTTCGTTAATTTATTATTTTTTCCGACTTTTTTCCAATTATTTACTTTGGTTTTAAAAAATATAATTTTATGCCATTTCTTAATTTATTTATAAGCTATTTAATGAAAGAGAATTTTAGATAACGTTAGATATTTCGGCATTGAAACTCCAATTCAGAAAGAAGATAAATTCAAATTACGTTTTACTCTTCGCTCGAATGGTACGTCGAATACCTAATCCGGACAACTTAAAAATTATCTCGAAATCATATATTCTCATTCTCAATCAGAAGGCATGTCAAGGGATTCGTCCACCACAAGCGACGACAAGAGAAGGTTGCGGATCAACTTACCTAATGGCAAGTCTACCGTGTTCCTGCCCTCAAGGAGCATGATGAGGTTGGGTAAATCCGCATTTCCCATAGAGATGTTATATTATTTTTGTGATAGCCTCCATATCTTTCACGCGATGGATCTTCATCAGTGTTCCTGCTCTCACAATTTAAGTTCTAATTTATACTTTCAGATTTATGCACAATTTTTAAATCGATCTACCAAACGCATTATACACTACCTTGGATAATGACGATTTTTTTGTATAATTTATAGTAGTAAATTAGTAGAAAGTGGCTGTGCATGTATAACGTTATCAACATTTTGGTAATTTAATACATCCTTCCCCCCCCCTTACGATATTATACGTTATCATCCCCCGACACCCCCCCCCCCCCGTGATTATATCGTTATCAATGTATAAAAATTCTTTAGATTTTTGGAATCATTTTCTTTTAATTGGAATGATATACAAATAGGGTTACATTTATTTTTCGCATATTGTATTAATTCAAATGAAGAGTAGTCAATAAATTATCAGTTAATATGTCAAACATTACTTAAAGAAGTAGCTACTATTTAAATGTGTTTAATAATACATTTTCATTACATAATGCATTCGACAGTAATAATGGCTTTTTGCAATTTCTCCTGCACGGGGTCTCGCAGACAGTACTTAATATCAAAAAACAGGTGGACAATATTCTTTCTCTTTTATTTACTATTAAATACAAGTATCATTTCAAACATACTTCGCATACGGTTTGTGGGCCAGAGGATTATATATGTATGCAGGTATTACAGAAAAATGGGAATAAAAACATTGGGGAGTTCCATATTTTGGAATTTCATAATTTTATAATCATTTATAATGTATTAAGTAATAACGTTGTACTTCCATAAAAATAGTTAATAATCTATAAATAAGATAACATACTATTTTGATGTAAAGATCATTTTACAAATAAAAATGTATAAAAAATGATAACGATATCAAAAGACAACCCACCCCCCCTAGAGTTATCGTACGGTATCATGTGCCAGTCCCCCCTCCCGCCTAAAATGATAACGTTATATATGCATAGACCGAAAGACACTTTAAAGGGAATTTTTATATTACTATCATGAAATTATTGATACTGATGAGTAATTCTTTTGCTTTGTATTAGGAGGTTTGGGTGGCGGTAGAACATTGAAAATTAAGTACAGTTTGAAAAAAAGGTATACTTTTCGTTAATTTCTAATATAAAAAATAATTTGTCTTACATTATTTTGAATTATTTACTGTGGTTTTAAAAAACATCGGTTTATCACACTTTTTGGTTTACTTATCTGGTATTTAATGAAAACGAATTTTAGATTACATTAGTGATTTCAGCACTGAAACACCGAATTAGAAAGCACAAATTTGAGTTATATTGTACATTTCGCTGGAATGGTAGATCGAGTTAGTAATACGGCTTACTGAAAAAATATTTCTATATCATATATTCTCCTCCTCAATCAGAAGATAAGTCAAGGGATTCCTCCAGCAAAAGTGATGGCAAGTAGAGGTTGCGGATCAACTTACCTAGTGGCAAGTCTACCGTGTTCCTGCCCTCAATTAGCATGACGAGGTTGGGTAAATCCGCATTTCCGATTGAGGGTTTATATTAATTCTGTGCTTGCCTCCAAATCTCTCACGCGATGGGGCATCGTACAATGCAGTGTTCCTCACTCATCATTTTAATTCTTAATGACTCTTTTGATTTTTGCACAATTTTTACTCGAACTACAAAACGCAATATACAAAACTTTGGATAATGCCCTCTTTTTTTTTATGATATATTTTAAAATTAGTAAAACACTCTTTGAATAGAATTTTCGTATTATTATCTTAAAGATATTGATAACGATGCAGAGTTCTTTTGTTTTGTATTAGGAGGGTTAGGTTGCGGTATTACTCTTATTAACAGAATTAAATACACTTTGAAAAAAAATAGATTTCGTTTATAATTTATGTTTTCGTTAATTTATTATTTTGTCCGACTTTTTTCCAATTATTTACTTTGGTTTTAAATAATAGCATTTTATGCCATTCCTTAATTTATTTATAAGCTATTTAATGAAAGAGAATGTTAGACGACGTTAGATATTACGCCATTGAAACTCCGATTCTGAAAGCGGCAAAATTCAAATTATGTTTTACTCTTCGCTGAGAACTTAAAAAATATCTCGAAATCATATATTCTCATTCTCAATCAGAAGGCATGTCAAGAGATTCTCCCACCACAAGCGATGGCAAGAAGAAGTTGCGGATCAACTTACCTAATGGCATGTCTACCGTGTTCCTGCACTCAAGGAGCATGACGAGGTTGGGTAAATCCGCATTTCCCATAGATATTTTATATTATTTTTGTGATAGTCTCCATATCTCTCACGCGATGGATCATCACCAGTGTGCCTGCTCTCACGATTTGAATTCTCTTTTATGCACATTTTTTACACGAACTACCAAACGCATTATACACTACCTTGGATAATGACGATTTTTTGTATAATTTATATTAGTAAATTAGTAGAGAGTGTCTGTGCCTATATAACGTTATCAACTTCTTTGTAATTTATTACCTCCTCCCACCCCCCTTACGATATCAAACGTTTTCATCCCTCCCCCTCCCCCGTGATGATATTGTTATCAATGTATACAAATTAATTAGATTTTTGGAATCTATTTCATTTGTTTCGAATGATATACAAATAGGGGGACATTTATTTTTAACATGCTGTACTGATTCAAATGAAGCGCAGTCAAAAAATTATCAGTTAATATATGAAACAACACTTAAAGAAATAGTTACTATTAAAAAGTATTTAATAACAGATTTTTGTTACATAATGCATTCGACAGTAATAATGTCTTATTGCACTTGCTCCTGCACGGGGTCGGGCTTCTTATCAACAAGTCAGGTGGACAATATTATCTCTTCTTTATTTACTATTAAATACAATTATAATTTCAAACATACTTCGCGTGTGGTTTGTGGGACAGCGGATTATATATGTATACAGGTATGACAAAAGAATAGGAATAAAAACATTGGGGAGTTCATATTTTGTAATTTAATAATTTTATAAAGACTTAATATATTTAATAAAATCTTTGTACTTTCATAAAAATGGTTAACATACTATAAATAAGATAACATACTATTTTCATGTAAAGAACATGTTACAAATAAAAATGGATAAAACTTGATAACGATATCAAAAGACAACCCCCCTTCTGGAGATATCTTACGATATCATGTACCAGACCACCCACCATCCCCCGTAAAATGAAAGCGTTATACATGCATAGACACAAAGAAACTTTAAATGTAATTTTTATATTACTATCATGAACTTATTAATACTGATTTGTAATTCATTTGTTTTGTATTAGGAGGTTTGGGTGGCGGTAGAACGTTTAAAATTAAGTGCAGTTTGAAAAATAAAGTATACTTTTCGTTAATTTTTAATGTAAAAAATAATTTGTCCGATATTATTTTCATTTATTTACTGTGGTTTTAAAATATCGGTTTATCACACTTTTTGGTTTACTTATCTGGTATTTAATGAAAACGAATTTAAGATTACATTAGTGATTTCAGCACTGAAACTCCGAATTAGAAAGCACAAATTTAAGTTATGTTGTACATTTCGCTGGAATGGTAGGTCGATTTAGTAATACGGCTTACTACAAAAATATTTCTATATCATATATTCTCCTCCTCAATCAGAAGGTATGTCGAGGGATACCTCCAGCAAAAGTGATGGCAAGTAGAGGTTGCGGATCAACTTACCTAATGGCAAGTCTACCGTGTTCCTGGCCTCAATTAGCATGACGAGGTTGGGTAAATCCACATTTCTGATAGAGTGTTTATATTATTTCCGTGCTTGCCTTCAAATCTCTCACGCGATGGTGCATTGTACAATGCAGTGTTCCTCACTCATCATTTTAATTCTTAATGACTCTTTTAATTTTTGCACAATTTCTACTCGAACTACCAAACGCAATATACAAAACTTTGGATAATGCCCCCCCTTTTTTTTTTTTTTTTTTTTTTTTTTTTGATATATTTTAAAATTAGTAAAACACTCTTTGAATAGAATTTTCGTATTATTATCTTAAAGATATTGGTAACGATGCAGAGTTCTTTTGTTTTTTATTAGGAGGGGTGGGTTGCTGTAATACTCTTATTAACAGACTTAAATACACTTTGAAAAAAAAAATAGATTTCGTTTATAATTTATTATTTTGTCCGACTTTTTTCCAATTATTTACTTTGGTTTTAAAAATATCATTCTATACCATTTCTTAATTTATTTATAAGCTATTTAATGAAAGATAATTTTAGACGACTGTTGATATTACGCCATTGAAACTCCGATTTAGAAAGCGGCAAAATTCAAATTACTCTTTACTCTTCGCTCGAATGGTAGGTCGAGTACATAATCCGGAGAACTTAAAAAATGTCTCGAAATCATATATTCTCATTCTCAATCAGAAGGCATGTCAAGGGATTCGTCCAAAACAAGCGATAGCAAGAGGAGGTTGCGGATCAACTTACCTAATGGCAAGTCTACCGTCTTCCTGCCCTCAAGGAGCATGAAGCGGTTGGGTAAATGCGCATTTCCTATAGAGATTTTATATTATTTTTGTGATAGCCTCCATATCTCTCACGCGAGGGATCATCATCAGTATGCCTGCTCTCACCATTTAATTCTAATTTACACTTTCTGAATTATGCACAATTTTTACTCGAACTACCAAACGCATAATACACTACCTTGTTTAATGACGATTTCTTGTATTATTTATATTAGTAAATTAGTAGAAAGTGGCTTTGCATATATAACGTCATCAACTTTTTTCTAATTTAATACTTCCTCCCACCCCCCTTACGATATCAAAAGTTTTCATCCCTCCCCGTCCCCCGTGATGATATCGTTATCAATTTATAAAAGTTCTTTATATTTTTGGAATCTATTTAATTTGTTTGGAATGATATACAAATAGGGGGACATTTATTTTTCGCATACTTTATTGATTCAAATGAAGAGCAGTCAAAAAATTATCAGTTAATATATCACACAACACTTAAAGAAATAGTTACTATTTAAAAGTATTTAATAATAGATTTTTGTCCCATAATGCATTCGACAGTAATAATGTATTTTTGCACTTGCTCCTGCACGGGGTCGGCCTTCTTATCAACAAGTCAGGTGGACAATATTCTGTCTCTTTTATTTACAATTAAATGCAATTATCATTTCAAACATACTTCGCGTGAGGTTTGTGGGACAGCGGATTATATATGTATACGGTTATGACAGAAGAATAGGAATAAAAACATTGTGGAGTTCCATATTTTGTAATTTTATAATTTTATAAAGACTTAATATATTTAATAAAATCTTTGTACTTTCATAAAAATGGATAACATACTATAAATAAGATAACATAATATTTTCATGTAATGAACATGTTACAAATAAAAAGGGATAAAACATGATAACGATATCAAAAGACAACCCCCCTTCTGGAGATATCTTACGATATCATGTACCAGACCACCCACCATCCCCCGTAAAATGAAAGCGTTATACATGCATAGACACAAAGAAACTTTAAATGTAATTTTTATATTACTATCATGAACTTATTGATACTGATTTGTAATTCTTTTGTTTTGTATTAGGAGGTTTGGGTGGCGGTAGAACGTTTAAAATTAAGTGCAGTTTGAAAAATAAAGTATACTTTTCGTTAATTTTTAATGTAAAAAATAATTTGTCCGATATTATTTTCATTTATTTACTGTGGTTTTAAAATATCGGTTTATCACACATTTTGGTTTACTTATCTGGTATTTAATGAAAACGAATTTTAGATTACATTAGTGATTTCAGCACTGAAACTGCGAATTAGAAAGCACAAATTTAAGTTATGTTGTACATTTCGCTGGAATGGTAGGTCGAGTTAGTAATACGGCTTACTCCAAAAATATTTCCATATCATATATTCTCCTCCTCAATCAGAAGATATGTCGAGGGATACCTCCAGCAAAAGTGATGGCAAGTAGAGGTTGCGGATCAACTTACCTAATGGCAAGTCTACCGTGTTCCTGCCCTCAAGGAGCATGACGAGGTTGGGTAAATCCGCATTTCTGATAGAGTGTTTACATTATTTCCGTGCTTGCCTTCAAATATCTCTCGCGATGGTGCATTGTACAATGCAGTGTTCCTCACTCATCATTTTAATTCTTAATGACTCTTTTAGATTTTTGCACAATTTCTACTCGAACTACCAAACGCAATATACAAAACTTTGGATAATGCCCATTTTTTTTTTTTTTTTTTTTTTTTTTTTTTTTTTTTTGATGTATTTTAAAATTAGTAAAACACTCTTTGAATAGAATTTTCGTATTATTATCTTAAAGATATTGATAACGATGCAGAGTTCTTTTGTTTTGTATTAGGAGGGGTGGGTTGCTGTAATACTCTTAGTAACAGACTTAAATACACTTTGAAAAAAAAAATAGATTTCGTTTATAATTTATTATTTTGTCCGACTTTTTTCCAATTAATTACTTTGGTTTTAAAAAATATCATTCTATACCGTTTCTTAATTTATTTATAAGCTATTTAATGAAAGATAATTTTAGACGACGTTAGATATTACGCCATTGAAACTCCGATTTAGAAAGCGGCAAAATTCAAATTACTCTTTACTCTTCGCTCGAATGGTAGGTCGAGTACGTAATCCGGAGAACTTAAAAAATGTCTCGAAATCATATATTCTCATTCTCAATCAGAAGGCATGTCAAGGGATTCGTCCACCACAAGCGATGGCAAGAGGAGGTTGCGGATCAACTTACCTAATGGCAAGTCTACCGTGTTCCTGCCCTCAAGGAGCATGACGAGGTTGGGTAAATCCGCATTTCCCATAGAGATTTTATATTATTTTTGTGATAGCCTCCATATCTCTCACGCGAGGGATCATCATCAGTGTGTCTGCTCTCACGATTTAATTCTAATCTACACTTTCTGAATTATGCACAATTTTTACTCGAACTATCAAACGCATAATACACTACCTTGTTTAATGACGATTTCTTGTATTATTTATATTAGTAAATTAGTAGAAAGTGGCTTTGCATATATAACGTCATCAACTTTTTTCTAATTTAATACTTCCTCCCACCCCCCTTACGATATCAAAAGTTTTCATCCCTCCCCCTCCCCCATGATGATATCGTTATCAATTTATAAAAATTCTTTAGATTTTTGGAATCTATTTAATTTGTTTAGAATGATATGCAAATAGGGGAACATTTATTTATCGCATACTGTATTGATTCAAATGAAGAGCAGTCAAAAAATTATCAGTTAATATATCATACAACACTTAAAGAAATAGTTACTATTTAAAAGTATTTAATAATAGATTTTTGTTCCATAATGTATTCGACAGTAATAATGTCTTTTTGCACTTGCTCCTGCACGGGGTCGGGCTCCTTATCAACAAGTCAGGTGGACAATATTCTTTCTCTTTTATTTACAAATAAATGCAATTTTCATTTCAAACATACTTCGCGTGTGGTTTGTGGGACAGCGGATTATATATGTATACGGTTATGACAGAGGATTAGGAATAAAAGACATTGGGAAGTTCCATATTTTGTAATTTAATAATTTTATAAAGACTTAATATATTTAATAAAATCTTTGTACTTTCATAAAAAAGGTTAACATACTATAAATAAGATAACATACTATTTTCATGTAAAGAACATGTTACAAATAAAAATGGATAAAACTTGATAACGATATCAAAAGACAACCCCCCTTCTGGAGATATCTTACGATATCATGTACCAGACCACCCACCATCCCCCGTAAAATGAAAGCGTTATACATGCATAGACACAAAGAAACTTTAAATGTAATTTTTATATTACTATCATGAACTTATTAATACTGATTTGTAATTCATTTGTTTTGTATTAGGAGGTTTGGGTGGCGGTAGAACGTTTAAAATTAAGTGCAGTTTGAAAAATAAAGTATACTTTTCGTTAATTTTTAATGTAAAAAATAATTTGTCCGATATTATTTTCATTTATTTACTGTGGTTTTAAAATATCGGTTTATCACACATTTTGGTTTACTTATCTGGTATTTAATGAAAACGAATTTTAGATTACATTAGTGATTTCAGGACTGAAACTCCGAATTAGAAATCACAAATTTAAGTTATGTTGTACATTTCGCTGGAATGGTAGGTCGAGTTAGTAATACGGCTTACAACAAAAATATTTCTATATCATATATTCTCCTCCTCAATCAGAATGTATGTCGAGGGATACCTCCAGCAAAAGTGATGACATGTAGAGGTTGCGGATCAACTTACCTAATGGCAAGTCTACCGTGTTCCTGCCCTCAAGGAGCATGACGAGGTTGGGTAAATCCGCATTTCTGATAGAGTGTTTATATTATTTCCGTGCTTGTCTTCAAATCTCTCACGCGATGGTGCATTGTACAATGCAGTGTTCCTCACTCATCATTTTAATTCTTAATGACTCTTTTGATTTTTGCACAAATTCTACTCGAACTACCAAACGCAATATACAAAACTTTGGATAATGCCCATTTTTTTTATATATTTTAAAATTAGTAAAACACTCTTTGAATAGAATTTTCGTATTATTATATTAAAGATATTGATAACGATGCAGAGTTCTTTTGTTTTGAATTAGGAGGGGTGGGTTGCTGTAATACTCTTATTAACAGACTTAAATACACTTTGAAAAAAATTAGATTTCGTTTATAATTTATTATTTTGTCCGAATTTTTCCAATTATTTACGTTGGTTTTAAAAAATATCATTCTATACCATTTCTTAACTTATTTATAAGCTATTTAATGAAAGATAATTTTAGACGACATTAGATATTACGCCATTGAAACTCCGATTTAGAAAGCGGCAAAATTCAAATTACTCTTTACTCTTCGCTCGAATGGTAGGTCGAGTACCTAATCCGGAGAACTTAAAAAATGTCTCGAAATCATATATTCTCATTCTCAATCAGAAGGCATGTCAAGGGATTCGTCCACCACAAGCGATGGTGTGAGGAGGTTGCGGATCAACTTACCTAATGGCAAGTCTACCGTTTTCCTGCTCTCAAGGAGCATGACGAGATTTTGTAAATCCGCATTTCCCATAGAGATTTTATATTATTTTTGTGATAGCCTCCATATCTCTCACGCGAGGGATCATCATCAGTGTGCTTGCTCTCATGATTTAATTCAAGTCTACCGTGTTCCTGCTCTCAAGGAGCATGACGAGATTTTGTAAATCCGCATTTCCCATAGAGATTTTATATTATTTTTGTGATAGCCTCCATATCTCTCACGCGAGGGATCATCATCAGTGTGCTTGCTCTCATGATTTAATTCTAATTTACACTTTCTGAATTATGCACAATTTTTACTCGAACTACCAAACGCATAATACACTACCTTGTTTAATGACGATTTTTTGTATAATTTATATTAGTAAATTAGTAGAAAGTGGCTTTGCATATATAACGTCATCAACTTTTTTCTAATTTAATACTTCCTCCCACCCCCCTTACGATATCAAAAGTTTTCATCCTTACCCTCCCCCGTGATTATATCGTTATCAATTTATAAAAATTCTTTATATTTTGGGAATCTATTTAATTTGTTTGGAATGATATACAAATAGGGGGACATTTATTTTTCGCATACTGTATTGATTCAAATGAAGAGCAGTCAAAAAATTATCAGTTAATATATCATACAACACTTAAAGAAATAGTTACTATTTAAAAGTATTTAATAATAGATTTTTGTTCCATAATGTATCCGACAGTAATAATGTCTTTTTGCATTTGCTCCTTCACGGGGTCGGGCTTCTTATCAACAAGTCATGTGGACAATATTCCCTCGCTTTTATTTACAATTAAATGCAATTATCATTTCAAACATACTTCGCGTGTGGTTTGTGGGACAGCGGATTATATATGTATACGGTTATGACAGAGGAATAGGAATAAAAGACATTGGGAAGTTCCATATTTTGTAATTTAATAATTTTATAAAGACTTAATATATTTAATAAAATCTTTGTACTTTCATAAAAAAGGTTAACATACTATAAAGAAGATAACATACTATTTTCATGTAAAGATCATGTTACAAATAAAAATGGATAACACATGATAACGATATCAAAAGACAACCCCCCTTCTGGAGATATCTTACGATATCATGTACCAGACCACCCACCATCCCCCGTAATATGAAAGCGTTATACATGCATAGACACAAAGAAACTTTAAATGTAATTTTTATATTACTATCATGAACTTATTGATACTGAGTTGTAATTATTTTGTTTTGTATTAGGAGGTTTGGGTGGCGGTAGAACGTTTAAAATTAAGTGCAGTTTGAAAAATAAAGTATACTTTTCGTTAATTTTTACTGTAAAAAGTAATTTGTCCGATATTATTTTCATTTATTTACTGTGGTTTTAAAATATCGGTTTATCACACTTTTTGGTTTACTTATCTGGTATTTAATGAAAACGAATTTTAGATTACATTAGTGATTTCAGCACTGAAACTCCGAATTAGAAAGCACAAATTTAAGTTATGTTGTACATTTCGCTGGAATGGTAGGTCGAGTTAGTAATACGGCTTACTCCAAAAATATTTCTATATCATATATTCTCCCCCTCAATCAGAAGGTATGTCGAGGGATACCTCCAGCAAAAGTGATGGCAAGTAGATGTTGCGGATCAACTTACCTAATGACAAGTCAACCGTGTTCCTGCCCTCAAGGAGCATGACGAGGTTGGCTAAATCCGCATTTCTGATAGAGTGTTTATATTATTTCCGTACTTGCCTTCAAATCTCTCACGCGATGGTGCATTGTACAATGCAGTGTTCCTCACTCATCATTTTAATTCTTAATGACTCTTTTGATTTTTGCACAAATTCTACTCGAACTACCAAACGCAATATACAAAACTTTGGATAATGCCCATTTTTTTGATATATTTTAAAATTAGTAAAACATTCCTTGAATAGAATTTTCGTATTATTATCTTAAAGATATTGATAACGATGCAGAGTTCTTTTATTTTGTATTAGGAGGGGTGGGTTGCTATAATACTCTTATTAACAGACTTAAATACACTTTGACAAAAAAAAAATAGATTTCGTTTATAATTTATTATTTTGTCCGACTTTTTTCCAATTATTTACGTTGGTTTTAAAAAATATCATTATATACCATATCTTAATTTATTTATAAGCTATTTAATGAAAGATAATTTTAGACGACGTTAGATATTACGCCATTGAAACTCCGATTTAGAAAGCGGCAAAATTCAAATTACTCTTTACTCTTCGCTCGAATAATAGGTCGAGTACGTAATCCGGAGAACTTAAAAAATGTCTCGAAATCATATATTCTCATTCTCAATCAGAAGGCATGTCAAGAGATTCATCCACCACAAGCGATGGCAAGAGGAGGTTGCGGATAACTTACCTAATGGCAAGTCTACCGTGTTCCTGCCCTCAAGGAGCATGACGAGGTTGGGTAAATCGGCATTTCCCATAGAGATTTTTATATTATTTTTGTGATAGCCTACATATCTCTCACGCGAGGGATCATCATCAGTGTGCCTGCACTCATGATTTAATTCTAATTTACACTTTCTGAATTATGCACAATTTTTACTCGAACTACCAAACGCATAATAAACTACCTTGTTTAATGACGATTTTTTGTATAATTTATATTAGTAAATTAGTAGAAAGTGGCTTTGCATATATAACGTCATCAACTTTTTTCTAATTTAATACTTCCTCCCACCCCCCTTACGATATCAAAAGTTTTCACCCTACCCTCCCCCGTGATGATATCGTTATCAATTTATAAAAATTCTTTAAATTTTGGGAATCTATTTAATTTGTTTGGAATGATATACAAATAGGGGGACATTTATTTTTCGCATACTGTATTGATTCAAATGAAGAGCAGTCAAAAAATTATGAGTTAATATATCGTACAACACTTAAAGAAATAGTTACTATTTAAAAGTATTTAATAATAGATTTTTGTTCCATAATGTATTCGACAGTAATAATGTCTTTTTGCATTTGCTCCTGCACGGGGTCGGGCTTCTTATCAACAAGTCATGTGGACAATATTCTCTCTCTTTTATTTACAATTAAATGCAGTTATCATTTCAAACATACTTCGCGTGTGGTTTGTGGGACAGCGGATTATATATGTATACGGTTATGACAGAAGAATAGGAATAAAAACATTGGGGAGTTCCATATTTTGTAATTTAATAATTTTATAAAGACTTAATATATTTAATAAAATCTTTGTACTTTCATAAAAATGGATAACATACTATAAATAAGATAACATACTATTTTCATGTAAAGATCATGTTACAAATAAAAATGGATAAAACATGATAACGATATCAAAAGACAAACCCCCTTCTGGAGATATCTTACGATATCATGTACCAGACCACCCACCATCCCCCGTAAAATGAAAGCGTTATACATGCATAGACACAAAGAAACTTTAAATGTAATTTTTATATTACTATCATGAACTTATTGATCATGATATGTAACTCTTTTGTTTTGTATTAGGAGGTTTGGGTGGCGGTAGAACGTTTAAAATTAAGTGCAGTTTGAAAAATAAAGTATACTTTTCGTTAATTTTTACTGTAAAAAGTAATTTGTCCGATATTATTTTCATTTATTTACTGTGGTTTTAAAATATCGGTTTATCACACTTTTTGGTTTACTTATCTGGTATTTAATGAAAACGAATTTTAGATTACATTAGTGATTTCAGCACTGAAACTCCGAATTAGAAAGCACAAATTTAAGTTATGTTGTACATTTCGCTGGAATGGTACGCCGAGTTAGTAATACGGCTTACTCCAAAAATATTTCTATATTATATATTCTCCTCCTCAATCAGAAGGTATGTTGAGGGATACCTCCAGCAAAAGTGAGGGCAAGTAGAGGTTGCGGATCAACTTACCTAATGGCAGGTCTACCGTGTTCCTGCCCTCAAGGAGCATGACGAGGTTGGGTAAATCCGCATTTCTGATAGAGTGTTTATATTATTTCCGTGCTTGCCTTCAAATCTCTCACGCGATGGTGCATTGTACAATGCAGTGTTCCTCACTCATCATTTTAATTCTTAATGACTCTTTTGATTTTTGCACAATTTCTACTCGAACTACCAAACGCAATATACAAAACTTTGGATAATGCCCATTTTTTTTTTTTGATATATTTTAAAATTAGTAAAACACTCTTTGAATAGAATTTTCGTATTATTATCTTAAAGATATTGATACGATGCATAGTTCTTTTGTTTTGTATTAGGAGGGGTGGGTTGCTGTAATACTCTTATTAACAGACTTAAATACACTTTGAAAAAAAAAACAGATTTCGTTTATAATTTATTATTTTGTCCGATTTTTTCCAATTATTTACTTTGGTTTTAAAAAATATCATTCTATACCATTTCTTAATTTATTTATAAGCTTTATTTATATTAATGAAAGATAATTTTAGACGACGATAGATATTACATCATTGAAACTCCGATTTAGAAAGCAGCAAAATTCAAATTACTCTTTACTCTTCGCTCGAATCGGAGGTCGAGTACCTATTCCAGAGAACTTAAAAAATGTCTCGAAATCATATATTCTCATTCTCAATCAGAAGGCATGTCAAGGGATTCGTCCACCACAAGCGATGGCAAGAGAGGTTGCGGATCAACTTACCTAATGGCAAGTCTACCGTGTTCCTGCCCTCAAGGAGCATGACGAGGTTGGGTAAATCCGCATTTCCCATAGAGATTTTATATTATTTTTGTGATAGCCTCCATACCTCTCACGAGAGGGATCATCATCAATGTGCCTGCTCTCACGATTTAATTCTAATTTACACTTTCTGAATTATGCACAATTTTTACTCGAACTACCAAACGCATAATACACTACCTTGTTTAATAACGATTTTTTGTATAATTTGTATTAGTAAATTAGTAGAAAGTGGCTTTGCATATATAACGTCATCAACTTTTTCCTAATTTAATACTTCCTCCCACCCCCCCTTACGATATCAAAAGTTTTCATCCCTCCCCCGTGATGATATCGTTATCAATTTATAAAAATTCTTTAGATTTTGGGAATCTATTTAATTTGTTTGGAATGATATACAAATAGGAGGACATTTATTTTTCGCATACTGTATTGATTCAAATGAAGAGCAGTCAAAAAATTATCAGTTAATATATCATACAACACTTAAAGAAATAGTTACTATTTAAAAGTATATAATAATAAATTTTTGTTCCATAATGTATTCGACAGTAATAATGTCTTTTTGCATTTGCTCCTGCACGGGGTCGGGCTTCTTATCAACAAGTCTGGTGGACAATATTCTTTCTCTTTTATTTACAATTAAATACAATTATCATTTCAAACATACTTCGCGTGTGGTTTGTGGGACAGCGGATTATATATGTATATGGTTATGACAGAAGAATAGGAATAAAAACATTGGGGAGTTCCATAATTTTTAATTTAATAATTTTATAAACACTTAATATATTTAATAAAATCCTTGTATTTTCATAAAAATGGATAACATACTATAAATAAGATAACATACTATTTTCATGTAAAGAACATGTTAAAAATGAAAATGGATAAAAAATGATAACGATATCAAAAGACAACCCCCCTTCTGGATATATCTTACGATATCATGTACCAGACCACCCACCATTCCTCGAAAAATGAAATCGTTATATATGCATAGACACAAAGAAACTTTAAATGTAGTTTTTATATTACTATCATGAACTTATTGATGCTGATTTGTAATTCTTTTGTTTTGTATTAGGAGGTTTGGTTGGCGGTAGAACGTTTAAAATTAAGTGCAGTTTGAAAAATAAAGTATACTTTTCGGTAATTTTTAATGTAAAAAATAATTTGTCCGAAATTATTTTAATTTATTTACTGTGGTTTTAAAATATGGGTTTATCACACTTTTTGGTTTACTTATCTGGTATTTAATGAAAACGAATTTTAGATTACATTAGTGATTTCAGCACTGAAACTCCGAATTAGAAAGCACAAATTTAAGTTATGTTGTACATTTCGCTGGAATGGTACGCCGAGTTAGTAATACGGCTTACTCCAAAAATATTTCTATATTATATATTCTCCTCCTCAATCAGAAGGTATGTTGAGGGATACCTCCAGCAAAAGTGAGGGCAAGTAGAGGTTGCGGATCAACTTACCTAATGGCAGGTCTACCGTGTTCCTGCCCTCAAGGAGCATGACGAGGTTGGGTAAATCCGCATTTCTGATAGGGTGTTTATATTATTTCCGTGCTTGCCTTCAAATCTCTCATGCGATGGTGCATCATACAATGCAGTGTTCCTCACTCATCAGTTTAATTCTTAATGACTCTTTTGATTTTTGCACAATTTCTACTCGAACTACCAAACGCAATATACAAAACTTTGGATAATGCCCATTTTTTTTTTTTATATATATTTTAAAATTAGTAAAACACTCTTTGAATAGAATTTTCGTATTATTATCTTAAAGATATTGATAAGGATGCAGAGTTCTTTTGTTTTGTATTAGGAGGGGTGGGTTGCTGTAATACTCTTATTAACAGACTTAAATACACTTTGAAAAAAAAATAGATTTCGTTTATAATTTATTATATTGTCCGACTTTTTTCCAATTATTTACGTTGGTTTTAAAAAATATCATTCTATACCATATTTTAATTTATTTATAAGCTATTTAATGAAAGATAATTTTAGACGACGTTAGATATTACGCCATTGAAACTCCGATTTAGAAAGCGGCAAAATTCAAATTACTCTTTACTCTTCGCTCGAATGGTAGGTCGAGTACGTAATCCGGAGAACTTAAAAAATGTCTCGAAATCATATATTCTCATTCGCAATCAGAAGGCATGTCAAGGGATTCATCCACCACAAGCGATGGCAAGAGGAGGTTGCGGATCAACTTACCTAATGACAAGTCTACCGTGTTCCTGCCCTCAAGGAGCATGACGAGGTTGGGTAAATCCGCATTTCCCATAGAAATTTTATATTATTTTTGTGATAGCCTCCATATCTCTCACACGAGGGATCATCATCAGTGTACCTGCTCTAACGATTTAGTTCTAATTTACACTTTCTGAATTATGCACAATTTTTACTCGAACAACCAAACGCATAATACACTACCTTGTTTAATGACGATTTTTTGTATAATTTATATTAGTTAATTAGTAGAATGTGGCTTTGCATATATAATGTCATCAACTTTTTTCAAATTTAATACATCTCTCACCCCCCTTACGATATCAAAAGTTTTCATCCCTCTCCCTCCCCCGTGATGATATCGTTATCAATTTATAAAAATTCTTTAGATTTTTGGAATCTATTTAATTTGTTTGGAATGATATACAAATAGGGGGACATTTATATTTCGCATACTGTATTGATTCAAATGAAGAGCAGTCAAAAAATTATCAGTTAATATATCATACAACACTTAAAAAAATAGTTACTATTTAAAAGTATTTAATAATAGATTTTTGTTCCATAATGTATTCGACAGTAATAATGTCTTTTTGCACTTGCTCCTGCACTTGGTGGGGCTTCTTATCAACAAGTCAGGTGGACAATATTTTTTCTCTTTTATTTACAATTAAATACAATTATCATTTCAAACATACTTCGCGTGTGGTTTGTGGGACAGCGGATTATATATGTATACGGTTACGACAGAAGAATAGGAATAAAAACATTGGGGAGTTCCATAATTTTTAATTTAATAATTTTATAAACACTTAATATATTTAATAAAATCTTTGTAGTTTCATAAAAATGGATAACATACTATAAATAAGATAACATACTATTTTCATGTAAAGAACATGTTACAAATAAAAATGGATAAAAAATGATAACGATATCAAAAGACAACCCCACTTCTGGATATATCTTACGATATCATGTACCAGACCACCCACCATCCCTCGTAAAATAAAATCGTTATATATGCATAGACACAAAGAAACTTTAAATGTAGTTTTTATATTACTATCATGAACTTATTGATGCTGATTTGTAATTCTTTTGTTTTGTATTAGGAGGTTTGGGTGGCGGTAGAACGTTTAAAATTAAGTGCAGTTTGAAAAATAAAGTATACTTTTCGGTAATTTTTAATGTAAAAAATAATTTGTCCGATATTATTTTAATTTATTTACTGTGGTTTTAAAATATGGGTTTATCACACTTTTTGGTTTACTTATCTGGTATTTAATGAAAACGAATTTTAGATTACATTAGTGATTTCAGCACTGAAACTCCGAATTAGAAAGCACAAATTTAAGTTATGTTGTACATTTCGCTGGAATGGTACGCCGAGTTAGTACTACTGCTTACTCCAAAAATATTTCTATATTATATATTCTCCTCCTCAATCAGAAGGTATGTTGAGGGATAACTCCAGCAAAAGTGAGGGCAAGTAGAGGTTTTGGATCAACTTACCTAATGGCAGGTCTACCGTGTTCCTGCCCTCAAGGAGCATGACGAGGTTGGGTAAATCCGCATTTCTGATAGAGTGTTTATATTATTTCCGTGCTTGCCTTCAAATCTCTCACGCGATGGTGCATCATACAATGCAGTGTTCCTCACTCATCAGTTTAATTCTTAATGACTCTTTTGATTTTTGCACAATTTCTACTCGAACTACCAAACGCAATATACAAAACTTTGGATAATGCCCATCTTTTTTTTTATATATATTTTAAAATTAGTAAAACACTCTTTGAATAGAATTTTCGTATTATTATCTTAAAGATATTGATAAGGATGCAGGGTTCTTTTGTTTTGTATTAGGAGGGGTGGGTTGCTGTAATACTCTTATTCACAGACTTAAATACACTTTGAAAAAAAAATAGATTTCGTTTATAATTTATTATTTTGTCCGACTTTTTTCCAATTATTTACGTTGGTTTTAAAAAATATCATTCTATATCATATTTTAATTTATTTATAAGCTATTTAATGAAAGATAATTTTAGACGACGTTAGATATTACGCCATTGAAACTCCGATTTAGAAAGCGGCAAAATTCAAATTACTCTTTACTCTTCGCTCGAATGGTAGGTCGAGTACGTAATCCGGAGAACTTAAAAAATGTCTGGAAATCATATATTCTCATTCTCAATCAGAAGGCATGTCAAGGGATTCATCCACCACAAGCGATGGCAAGAGGAGGTTGCGGATCAACTTAACTAATGACAAGTCTACCGTGTTCCTGCCCTCAAGGAGCATGACGAGGTTGGGTAAATCCGCATTTCCCATAGAGATTTTATATTATTTTTGTGATAGCCTCCATACCTCTCACGAGAGGGATCATCATCAATGTGCCTGCTCTCACGATTTAATTCTAATTTACACTTTCTGAATTATGCACAATTTTTACTCGAACTACCAAACGCATAATACACTACCTTGTTTAATAACGATTTTTTGTATAATTTGTATTAGTAATTTAGTAGAAAGTGGCTTTGCATATATAACGTCATCAACTTTTTTCTAATTTAATACTTCCTCCCACCCCCCCCCCCTTACGATTTCAAAAGTTTTCATCCCTCCCCCGTGATGATATCGTTATCAATTTATAAAAATTCTTTAGATTTTGGGAATCTATTTAATTTGTTTGGAATGATATACAAATAGGAGGACATTTATTTTTCGCATACTGTATTGATTCAAATGAAGAGCAGTCAAAAAATTATCAGTTAATATATCATACAACACTTAAAGAAATAGTTACTATTTAAAAGTATATAATAATAAATTTTTGTTCCATAATGTATTCGACAGTAATAATGTCTTTTTGCATTTGCTCCTGCACGGGGTCGGGCTTCTTATCAACAAGTCTGGTGGACAATATTCTTTCTCTTTTATTTACAATTAAATACAATTATCATTTCAAACATACTTCGCGTGTGGTTTGTGGGACAGCGGATTATATATGTATATGGTTATGACAGAAGAATAGGAATAAAAACATTGGGGAGTTCCATAATTTTTAATTTAATAATTTTATAAACACTTAATATATTTAATAAAATCCTTGTATTTTCATAAAAATGGATAACATACTATAAATAAGATAACATACTATTTTCATGTAAAGAACATGTTAAAAATGAAAATGGATAAAAAATGATAACGATATCAAAAGACAACCCCCCTTCTGGATATATCTTACGATATCATGTACCAGACCACCCACCATTCCTCGAAAAATGAAATCGTTATATATGCATAGACACAAAGAAACTTTAAATGTAGTTTTTATATTACTATCATGAACTTATTGATGCTGATTTGTAATTCTTTTGTTTTGTATTAGGAGGTTTGGTTGGCGGTAGAACGTTTAAAATTAAGTGCAGTTTGAAAAATAAAGTATACTTTTCGGTAATTTTTAATGTAAAAAATAATTTGTCCGATATTATTTTCATTTATTTACTGTGGTTTTAAAATATCGGTTTATCACACATTTTGGTTTACTTATCTGGTATTTAATGAAAACGAATTTTAGATTACATTAGTGATTTCAGGACTGAAACTCCGAATTAGAAATCACAAATTTAAGTTATGTTGTACATTTCGCTGGAATGGTAGGTCGAGTTAGTAATACGGCTTACAACAAAAATATTTCTATATCATATATTCTCCTCCTCAATCAGAATGTATGTCGAGGGATACCTCCAGCAAAAGTGATGACATGTAGAGGTTGCGGATCAACTTACCTAATGGCAAGTCTACCGTGTTCCTGCCCTCAAGGAGCATGACGAGGTTGGGTAAATCCGCATTTCTGATAGAGTGTTTATATTATTTCCGTGCTTGTCTTCAAATCTCTCACGCGATGGTGCATTGTACAATGCAGTGTTCCTCACTCATCATTTTAATTCTTAATGACTCTTTTGATTTTTGCACAAATTCTACTCGAACTACCAAACGCAATATACAAAACTTTGGATAATGCCCATTTTTTTTATATATTTTAAAATTAGTAAAACACTCTTTGAATAGAATTTTCGTATTATTATATTAAAGATATTGATAACGATGCAGAGTTCTTTTGTTTTGAATTAGGAGGGGTGGGTTGCTGTAATACTCTTATTAACAGACTTAAATACACTTTGAAAAAAATTAGATTTCGTTTATAATTTATTATTTTGTCCGAATTTTTCCAATTATTTACGTTGGTTTTAAAAAATATCATTCTATACCATTTCTTAACTTATTTATAAGCTATTTAATGAAAGATAATTTTAGACGACATTAGATATTACGCCATTGAAACTCCGATTTAGAAAGCGGCAAAATTCAAATTACTCTTTACTCTTCGCTCGAATGGTAGGTCGAGTACCTAATCCGGAGAACTTAAAAAATGTCTCGAAATCATATATTCTCATTCTCAATCAGAAGGCATGTCAAGGGATTCGTCCACCACAAGCGATGGTGTGAGGAGGTTGCGGATCAACTTACCTAATGGCAAGTCTACCGTGTTCCTGCTCTCAAGGAGCATGACGAGATTTTGTAAATCCGCATTTCCCATAGAGATTTTATATTATTTTTGTGATAGCCTCCATATCTCTCACGCGAGGGATCATCATCAGTGTGCTTGCTCTCATGATTTAATTCAAGTCTACCGTGTTCCTGCTCTCAAGGAGCATGACGAGATTTTGTAAATCCGCATTTCCCATAGAGATTTTATATTATTTTTGTGATAGCCTCCATATCTCTCACGCGAGGGATCATCATCAGTGTGCTTGCTCTCATGATTTAATTCTAATTTACACTTTCTGAATTATGCACAATTTTTACTCGAACTACCAAACGCATAATACACTACCTTGTTTAATGACGATTTTTTGTGTAATTTATATTAGTAAATTAGTAGAAAGTGGCTTTGCATATATAACGTCATCAACTTTTTTCTAATTTAATACTTCCTCCCACCCCCCTTACGATATCAAAAGTTTTCATCCTTACCCTCCCCCGTGATTATATCGTTATCAATTTATAAAAATTCTTTATATTTTGGGAATCTATTTAATTTGTTTGGAATGATATACAAATAGGGGGACATTTATTTTTCGCATACTGTATTGATTCAAATGAAGAGCAGTCAAAAAATTATCAGTTAATATATCATACAACACTTAAAGAAATAGTTACTATTTAAAAGTATTTAATAATAGATTTTTGTTCCATAATGTATCCGACAGTAATAATGTCTTTTTGCATTTGCTCCTTCACGGGGTCGGGCTTCTTATCAACAAGTCATGTGGACAATATTCCCTCGCTTTTATTTACAATTAAATGCAATTATCATTTCAAACATACTTCGCGTGTGGTTTGTGGGACAGCGGATTATATATGTATACGGTTATGACAGAGGAATAGGAATAAAAGACATTGGGAAGTTCCATATTTTGTAATTTAATAATTTTATAAAGACTTAATATATTTAATAAAATCTTTGTACTTTCATAAAAAAGGTTAACATACTATAAAGAAGATAACATACTATTTTCATGTAAAGATCATGTTACAAATAAAAATGGATAACACATGATAACGATATCAAAAGACAACCCCCCTTCTGGAGATATCTTACGATATCATGTACCAGACCACCCACCATCCCCCGTAATATGAAAGCGTTATACATGCATAGACACAAAGAAACTTTAAATGTAATTTTTATATTACTATCATGAACTTATTGATACTGAGTTGTAATTATTTTGTTTTGTATTAGGAGGTTTGGGTGGCGGTAGAACGTTTAAAATTAAGTGCAGTTTGAAAAATAAAGTATACTTTTCGTTAATTTTTACTGTAAAAAGTAATTTGTCCGATATTATTTTCATTTATTTACTGTGGTTTTAAAATATCGGTTTATCACACTTTTTGGTTTACTTATCTGGTATTTAATGAAAACGAATTTTAGATTACATTAGTGATTTCAGCACTGAAACTCCGAATTAGAAAGCACAAATTTAAGTTATGTTGTACATTTCGCTGGAATGGTAGGTCGAGTTAGTAATACGGCTTACTCCAAAAATATTTCTATATCATATATTCTCCCCCTCAATCAGAAGGTATGTCGAGGGATACCTCCAGCAAAAGTGATGGCAAGTAGATGTTGCGGATCAACTTACCTAATGACAAGTCAACCGTGTTCCTGCCCTCAAGGAGCATGACGAGGTTGGGTAAATCCGCATTTCTGATAGAGTGTTTATATTATTTCCGTACTTGCCTTCAAATCTCTCACGCGATGGTGCATTGTACAATGCAGTGTTCCTCACTCATCATTTTAATTCTTAATGACTCTTTTGATTTTTGCACAAATTCTACTCGAACTACCAAACGCAATATACAAAACTTTGGATAATGCCCATTTTTTTGATATATTTTAAAATTAGTAAAACATTCCTTGAATAGAATTTTCGTATTATTATCTTAAAGATATTGATAACGATGCAGAGTTCTTTTATTTTGTATTAGGAGGGGTGGGTTGCTATAATACTCTTATTAAAAGACTTAAATACACTTTGACAAAAAAAAAATAGATTTCGTTTATAATTTATTATTTTGTCCGATTTTTTTCCAATTATTTACGTTGGTTTTAAAAAATATCATTATATACCATATCTTAATTTATTTATAAGCTATTTAATGAAAGATAATTTTAGACGACGTTAGATATTACGCCATTGAAACTCCGATTTAGAAAGCGGCAAAATTCAAATTACTCTTTACTCTTCGCTCGAATAATAGGTCGAGTACGTAATCCGGAGAACTTAAAAAATGTCTCGAAATCATATATTCTCATTCTCAATCAGAAGGCATGTCAAGAGATTCATCCACCACAAGCGATGGCAAGAGGAGGTTGCGGATAACTTACCTAATGGCAAGTCTACCGTGTTCCTGCCCTCAAGGAGCATGACGAGGTTGGGTAAATCGGCATTTCCCATAGAGATTTTTATATTATTTTTGTGATAGCCTACATATCTCTCACGCGAGGGATCATCATCAGTGTGCCTGCACTCATGATTTAATTCTAATTTACACTTTCTGAATTATGCACAATTTTTACTCGAACTACCAAACGCATAATAAACTACCTTGTTTAATGACGATTTTTTGTATAATTTATATTAGTAAATTAGTAGAAAGTGGCTTTGCATATATAACGTCATCAACTTTTTTCTAATTTAATACTTCCTCCCACCCCCCTTACGATATCAAAAGTTTTCACCCTACCCACCCCCGTGATGATATCGTTATCAATTTATAAAAATTCTTTAAATTTTGGGAATCTATTTAATTTGTTTGGAATGATATACAAATAGGGGGACATTTATTTTTCGCATACTGTATTGATTCAAATGAAGAGCAGTCAAAAAATTATGAGTTAATATATCATACAACACTTAAAGAAATAGTTACTATTTAAAAGTATTTAATAATAGATTTTTGTTCCATAATGTATTCGACAGTAATAATGTCTTTTTGCATTTGCTCCTGCACGGGGTCGGGCTTCTTATCAACAAGTCATGTGGACAATATTCTCTCTCTTTTATTTACAATTAAATGCAGTTATCATTTCAAACATACTTCGCGTGTGGTTTGTGGGACAGCGGATTATATATGTATACGGTTATGACAGAAGAATAGGAATAAAAACATTGGGGAGTTCCATATTTTGTAATTTAATAATTTTATAAAGACTTAATATATTTAATAAAATCTTTGTACTTTCATAAAAATGGATAACATACTATAAATAAGATAACATACTATTTTCATGTAAAGATCATGTTACAAATAAAAATGGATAAAACATGATAACGATATCAAAAGACAAACCCCCTTCTGGAGATATCTTACGATATCATGTACCAGACCACCCACCATCCCCCGTAAAATGAAAGCGTTATACATGCATAGACACAAAGAAACTTTAAATGTAATTTTTATATTACTATCATGAACTTATTGATCATGATATGTAACTCTTTTGTTTTGTATTAGGAGGTTTGGGTGGCGGTAGAACGTTTAAAATTAAGTGCAGTTTGAAAAATAAAGTATACTTTTCGTTAATTTTTACTGTAAAAAGTAATTTGTCCGATATTATTTTCATTTATTTACTGTGGTTTTAAAATATCGGTTTATCACACTTTTTGGTTTACTTATCTGGTATTTAATGAAAACGAATTTTAGATTACATTAGTGATTTCAGCACTGAAACTCCGAATTAGAAAGCACAAATTTAAGTTATGTTGTACATTTCGCTGGAATGGTACGCCGAGTTAGTAATACGGCTTACTCCAAAAATATTTCTATATTATATATTCTCCTCCTCAATCAGAAGGTATGTTGAGGGATACCTCCAGCAAAAGTGAGGGCAAGTAGAGGTTGCGGATCAACTTACCTAACGGCAGGTCTACCGTGTTCCTGCCCTCAAGGAGCATGACGAGGTTGGGTAAATCCGCATTTCTGATAGAGTGTTTATATTATTTCCGTGCTTGCCTTCAAATCTCTCACGCGATGGTGCATTGTACAATGCAGTGTTCCTCACTCATCATTTTAATTCTTAATGACTCTTTTGATTTTTGCACAATTTCTACTCGAACTACCAAACGCAATATACAAAACTTTGGATAATGCCCATTTTTTTTTTTTGATATATTTTAAAATTAGTAAAACACTCTTTGAATAGAATTTTCGTATTATTATCTTAAAGATATTGATAACGATGCAGAGTTCTTTTGTTTTGTATTAGGAGGGGTGGGTTGCTGTAATACTCTTATTAACAGACTTAAATACACTTTGAAAAAAAAAACAGATTTCGTTTATAATTTATTATTTTGTCCGATTTTTTCCAATTATTTACTTTGGTTTTAAAAAATATCATTCTATACCATTTCTTAATTTATTTATAAGCTTTATTTATATTAATGAAAGATAATTTTAGACGACGATAGATATTACATCATTGAAACTCCGATTTAGAAAGCAGCAAAATTCAAATTACTCTTTACTCTTCGCTCGAATCGGAGGTCGAGTACCTATTCCAGAGAACTTAAAAAATGTCTCGAAATCATATATTCTCATTCTCAATCAGAAGGCATGTCAAGGGATTCGTCCACCACAAGCGATGGCAAGAGAGGTTGCGGATCAACTTACCTAATGGCAAGTCTACCGTGTTCCTGCCCTCAAGGAGCATGACGAGGTTGGGTAAATCCGCATTTCCCATAGAGATTTTATATTATTTTTGTGATAGCCTCCATACCTCTCACGAGAGGGATCATCATCAATGTGCCTGCTCTCACGATTTAATTCTAATTTACACTTTCTGAATTATGCACAATTTTTACTCGAACTACCAAACGCATAATACACTACCTTGTTTAATAACGATTTTTTGTATAATTTGTATTAGTAAATTAGTAGAAAGTGGCTTTGCATATATAACGTCATCAACTTTTTCCTAATTTAATACTTCCTCCCACCCCCCCTTACGATATCAAAAGTTTTCATCCCTCCCCCGTGATGATATCGTTATCAATTTATAAAAATTCTTTAGATTTTGGGAATCTATTTAATTTGTTTGGAATGATATACAAATAGGAGGACATTTATTTTTCGCATACTGTATTGATTCAAATGAAGAGCAGTCAAAAAATTATCAGTTAATATATCATACAACACTTAAAGAAATAGTTACTATTTAAAAGTATATAATAATAAATTTTTGTTCCATAATGTATTCGACAGTAATAATGTCTTTTTGCATTTGCTCCTGCACGGGGTCGGGCTTCTTATCAACAAGTCTGGTGGACAATATTCTTTCTCTTTTATTTACAATTAAATACAATTATCATTTCAAACATACTTCGCGTGTGGTTTGTGGGACAGCGGATTATATATGTATATGGTTATGACAGAAGAATAGGAATAAAAACATTGGGGAGTTCCATAATTTTTAATTTAATAATTTTATAAACACTTAATATATTTAATAAAATCCTTGTATTTTCATAAAAATGGATAACATACTATAAATAAGATAACATACTATTTTCATGTAAAGAACATGTTAAAAATGAAAATGGATAAAAAATGATAACGATATCAAAAGACAACCCCCCTTCTGGATATATCTTACGATATCATGTACCAGACCACCCACCATTCCTCGAAAAATGAAATCGTTATATATGCATAGACACAAAGAAACTTTAAATGTAGTTTTTATATTACTATCATGAACTTATTGATGCTGATTTGTAATTCTTTTGTTTTGTATTAGGAGGTTTGGTTGGCGGTAGAACGTTTAAAATTAAGTGCAGTTTGAAAAATAAAGTATACTTTTCGGTAATTTTTAATGTAAAAAATAATTTGTCCGAAATTATTTTAATTTATTTACTGTGGTTTTAAAATATGGGTTTATCACACTTTTTGGTTTACTTATCTGGTATTTAATGAAAACGAATTTTAGATTACATTAGTGATTTCAGCACTGAAACTCCGAATTAGAAAGCACAAATTTAAGTTATGTTGTACATTTCGCTGGAATGGTACGCCGAGTTAGTAATACGGCTTACTCCAAAAATATTTCTATATTATATATTCTCCTCCTCAATCAGAAGGTATGTTGAGGGATACCTCCAGCAAAAGTGAGGGCAAGTAGAGGTTGCGGATCAACTTACCTAATGGCAGGTCTACCGTGTTCCTGCCCTCAAGGAGCATGACGAGGTTGGGTAAATCCGCATTTCTGATAGGGTGTTTATATTATTTCCGTGCTTGCCTTCAAATCTCTCATGCGATGGTGCATCATACAATGCAGTGTTCCTCACTCATCAGTTTAATTCTTAATGACTCTTTTGATTTTTGCACAATTTCTACTCGAACTACCAAACGCAATATACAAAACTTTGGATAATGCCCATTTTTTTTTTTTATATATATTTTAAAATTAGTAAAACACTCTTTGAATAGAATTTTCGTATTATTATCTTAAAGATATTGATAAGGATGCAGAGTTCTTTTGTTTTGTATTAGGAGGGGTGGGTTGCTGTAATACTCTTATTAACAGACTTAAATACACTTTGAAAAAAAAATAGATTTCGTTTATAATTTATTATATTGTCCGACTTTTTTCCAATTATTTACGTTGGTTTTAAAAAATATCATTCTATACCATATTTTAATTTATTTATAAGCTATTTAATGAAAGATAATTTTAGACGACGTTAGATATTACGCCATTGAAACTCCGATTTAGAAAGCGGCAAAATTCAAATTACTCTTTACTCTTCGCTCGAATGGTAGGTCGAGTACGTAATCCGGAGAACTTAAAAAATGTCTCGAAATCATATATTCTCATTCGCAATCAGAAGGCATGTCAAGGGATTCATCCACCACAAGCGATGGCAAGAGGAGGTTGCGGATCAACTTACCTAATGACAAGTCTACCGTGTTCCTGCCCTCAAGGAGCATGACGAGGTTGGGTAAATCCGCATTTCCCATAGAAATTTTATATTATTTTTGTGATAGCCTCCATATCTCTCACACGAGGGATCATCATCAGTGTACCTGCTCTAACGATTTAGTTCTAATTTACACTTTCTGAATTATGCACAATTTTTACTCGAACAACCAAACGCATAATACACTACCTTGTTTAATGACGATTTTTTGTATAATTTATATTAGTTAATTAGTAGAATGTGGCTTTGCATATATAATGTCATCAACTTTTTTCAAATTTAATACATCTCTCACCCCCCTTACGATATCAAAAGTTTTCATCCCTCTCCCTCCCCCGTGATGATATCGTTATCAATTTATAAAAATTCTTTAGATTTTTGGAATCTATTTAATTTGTTTGGAATGATATACAAATAGGGGGACATTTATATTTCGCATACTGTATTGATTCAAATGAAGAGCAGTCAAAAAATTATCAGTTAATATATCATACAACACTTAAAAAAATAGTTACTATTTAAAAGTATTTAATAATAGATTTTTGTTCCATAATGTATTCGACAGTAATAATGTCTTTTTGCACTTGCTCCTGCACTTGGTGGGGCTTCTTATCAACAAGTCAGGTGGACAATATTTTTTCTCTTTTATTTACAATTAAATACAATTATCATTTCAAACATACTTCGCGTGTGGTTTGTGGGACAGCGGATTATATATGTATACGGTTATGACAGAAGAATAGGAATAAAAACATTGGGGAGTTCCATAATTTTTAATTTAATAATTTTATAAACACTTAATATATTTAATAAAATCTTTGTAGTTTCATAAAAATGGATAACATACTATAAATAAGATAACATACTATTTTCATGTAAAGAACATGTTACAAATAAAAATGGATAAAAAATGATAACGATATCAAAAGACAACCCCACTTCTGGATATATCTTACGATATCATGTACCAGACCACCCACCATCCCTCGTAAAATAAAATCGTTATATATGCATAGACACAAAGAAACTTTAAATGTAGTTTTTATATTACTATCATGAACTTATTGATGCTGATTTGTAATTCTTTTGTTTTGTATTAGGAGGTTTGGGTGGCGGTAGAACGTTTAAAATTAAGTGCAGTTTGAAAAATAAAGTATACTTTTCGGTAATTTTTAATGTAAAAAATAATTTGTCCGATATTATTTTAATTTATTTACTGTGGTTTTAAAATATGGGTTTATCACACTTTTTGGTTTACTTATCTGGTATTTAATGAAAACGAATTTTAGATTACATTAGTGATTTCAGCACTGAAACTCCGAATTAGAAAGCACAAATTTAAGTTATGTTGTACATTTCGCTGGAATGGTACGCCGAGTTAGTACTACTGCTTACTCCAAAAATATTTCTATATTATATATTCTCCTCCTCAATCAGAAGGTATGTTGAGGGATACCTCCAGCAAAAGTGAGGGCAAGTAGAGGTTTTGGATCAACTTACCTAATGGCAGGTCTACCGTGTTCCTGCCCTCAAGGAGCATGACGAGGTTGGGTAAATCCGCATTTCTGATAGAGTGTTTATATTATTTCCGTGCTTGCCTTCAAATCTCTCACGCGATGGTGCATCATACAATGCAGTGTTCCTCACTCATCAGTTTAATTCTTAATGACTCTTTTGATTTTTGCACAATTTCTACTCGAACTACCAAACGCAATATACAAAACTTTGGATAATGCCCATCTTTTTTTTATATATATTTTAAAATTAGTAAAACACTCTTTGAATAGAATTTTCGTATTATTATCTTAAAGATATTGATAAGGATGCAGGGTTCTTTTGTTTTGTATTAGGAGGGGTGGGTTGCTGTAATACTCTTATTCACAGACTTAAATACACTTTGAAAAAAAAAATAGATTTCGTTTATAATTTATTATTTTGTCCGACTTTTTTCCAATTATTTACGTTGGTTTTAAAAAATATCATTCTATATCATATTTTAATTTATTTATAAGCTATTTAATGAAAGATAATTTTAGACGACGTTAGATATTACGCCATTGAAACTCCGATTTAGAAAGCGGCAAAATTCAAATTACTCTTTACTCTTCGCTCGAATGGTAGGTCGAGTACGTAATCCGGAGAACTTAAAAAATGTCTGGAAATCATATATTCTCATTCTCAATCAGAAGGCATGTCAAGGGATTCATCCACCACAAGCGATGGCAAGAGGAGGTTGCGGATCAACTTAACTAATGACAAGTCTACCGTGTTCCTGCCCTCAAGGAGCATGACGAGGTTGGGTAAATCCGCATTTCCCATAGAGATTTTATATTATTTTTGTGATAGCCTCCATACCTCTCACGAGAGGGATCATCATCAATGTGCCTGCTCTCACGATTTAATTCTAATTTACACTTTCTGAATTATGCACAATTTTTACTCGAACTACCAAACGCATAATACACTACCTTGTTTAATAACGATTTTTTGTATAATTTGTATTAGTAATTTAGTAGAAAGTGGCTTTGCATATATAACGTCATCAACTTTTTTCTAATTTAATACTTCCTCCCACCCCCCCCCCCTTACGATTTCAAAAGTTTTCATCCCTCCCCCGTGATGATATCGTTATCAATTTATAAAAATTCTTTAGATTTTGGGAATCTATTTAATTTGTTTGGAATGATATACAAATAGGAGGACATTTATTTTTCGCATACTGTATTGATTCAAATGAAGAGCAGTCAAAAAATTATCAGTTAATATATCATACAACACTTAAAGAAATAGTTACTATTTAAAAGTATATAATAATAAATTTTTGTTCCATAATGTATTCGACAGTAATAATGTCTTTTTGCATTTGCTCCTGCACGGGGTCGGGCTTCTTATCAACAAGTCAGGTGGACAATATTTTTTCTCTTTTATTTACAATTAAATACAATTATCATTTCAAACATACTTCGCGTGTGGTTTGTGGGACAGCGGATTATATATGTATATGGTTATGACAGAAGAATAGGAATAAAAACATTGGGGAGTTCCATAATTTTTAATTTAATAATTTTATAAACACTTAATATATTTAATAAAATCCTTGTATTTTCATAAAAATGGATAACATACTATAAATAAGATAACATACTATTTTCATGTAAAGAACATGTTAAAAATGAAAATGGATAAAAAATGATAACGATATCAAAAGACAACCCCCCTTCTGGATATATCTTACGATATCATGTACAAGACCACCCACCATTCCTCGAAAAATGAAATCGTTATATATGCATAGACACAAAGAAACTTTAAATGTAGTTTTTATATTACTATCATGAACTTATTGATGCTGATTTGTAATTCTTTTGTTTTGTATTAGGAGGTTTGGTTGGCGGTAGAACGTTTAAAATTAAGTGCAGTTTGAAAAATAAAGTATACTTTTCGGTAATTTTTAATGTAAAAAATAATTTGTCCGAAATTATTTTAATTTATTTACTGTGGTTTTAAAATATGGGTTTATCACACTTTTTGGTTTACTTATCTGGTATTTAATGAAAACGAATTTTAGATTACATTAGTGATTTCAGCACTGAAACTCCGAATTAGAAAGCACAAATTTAAGTTATGTTGTACATTTCGCTGGAATGGTACGCCGAGTTAGTAATACGGCTTACTCCAAAAATATTTCTATATTATATATTCTCCTCCTCAATCAGAAGGTATGTTGAGGGATACCTCCAGCAAAAGTGAGGGCAAGTAGAGGTTGCGGATCAACTTACCTAATGGCAGGTCTACCGTGTTCCTGCCATCAAGGAGCATGACGAGGTTGGGTAAATCCGCATTTCTGATAGGGTGTTTATATTATTTCCGTGCTTGCCTTCAAATCTCTCATGCGATGGTGCATCATACAATGCAGTGTTCCTCACTCATCAGTTTAATTCTTAATGACTCTTTTGATTTTTGCACAATTTCTACTCGAACTACCAAACGCAATATACAAAACTTTGGATAATGCCCATTTTTTTTTATATATATTTTAAAATTAGTAAAACACTCTTTGAATAGAATTTTCGTATTATTATCTTAAAGATATTGATAAGGATGCAGAGTTCTTTTGTTTTGTATTAGGAGGGGTGGGTTGCTGTAATACTCTTATTAACAGACTTAAATACACTTTGAAAAAAATATAGATTTCGTTTATAATTTATTATATTGTCCGACTTTTTTCCAATTATTTACGTTGGTTTTAAAAAATATCATTCTATACCATATTTTAATTTATTTATAAGCTATTTAATGAAAGATAATTTTAGACGACGTTAGATATTACGCCATTGAAACTCCGATTTAGAAAGCGGCAAAATTCAAATTACTCTTTACTCTTCGCTCGAATGGTAGGTCGAGTACGTAATCCGGAGAACTTAAAAAATGTCTCGAAATCATATATTCTCATTCGCAATCAGAAGGCATGTCAAGGGATTCATCCACCACAAGCGATGGCAAGAGGAGGTTGCGGATCAACTTACCTAATGACAAGTCTACCGTGTTCCTGCCCTCAAGGAGCATGACGAGGTTGGGTAAATCCGCATTTCCCATAGAAATTTTATATTATTTTTGTGATAGCCTCCATATCTCTCACACGAGGGATCATCATCAGTGTACCTGCTCTAACGATTTAGTTCTAATTTACACTTTCTGAATTATGCACAGTTTTTACTCGAACAACCAAACGCATAATACACTACCTTGTTTAATGACGATTTTTTGTATAATTTATATTAGTTAATTAGTAGAATGTGGCTTTGCATATATAATGTCATCAACTTTTTTCAAATTTAATACATCTCTCACCCCCCTTACGATATCAAAAGTTTTCATCCCTCTCCCTCCCCCGTGATGATATAGTTATCAATTTATAAAAATTCTTTAGATTTTTGGAATCTATTTAATTTGTTTGGAATGATATACAAATAGGGGGACATTTATATTTCGCATACTGTATTGATTCAAATGAAGAGCAGTCAAAAAATTATCAGTTAATATATCATACAACACTTAAAAAAATAGTTACTATTTAAAAGTATTTAATAATAGATTTTTGTTCCATAATGTATTCGACAGTAATAATGTCTTTTTGCACTTGCTCCTGCACTTGGTGGGGCTTCTTATCAACAAGTCAGGTGGACAATATTTTTTCTCTTTTATTTACAATTAAATACAATTATCATTTCAAACATACTTCGCGTGTGGTTTGTGGGACAGCGGATTATATATGTATACGGTTATGACAGAAGAATAGGAATAAAAACATTGGGGAGTTCCATAATTTTTAATTTAATAATTTTATAAACACTTAATATATTTAATAAAATCTTTGTATTTTCATAAAAATGGATAACATACTATAAATAAGATAACATACTATTTTCATGTAAAGAACATGTTACAAATAAAAATGGATAAAAAATGATAACGATATCAAAAGACAACCCCCCTTCTGGATATATCTTACGATATCATGTACCAGACCACCCACCATCCCTCGTAAAATAAAATCGTTATATATGCATAGACACAAAGAAACTTTAAATGTAGTTTTTATATTACTATCATGAACTTATTAATGCTGATTTGTAATTCTTTTGTTTTGTATTAGGAGGTTTGGGTGGCGGTAGAACGTTTAAAATTAAGTGCAGTTTGAAAAATAAAGTATACTTTTCGGTAATTTTTAATGTAAAAAATAATTTGTCCGATATTATTTTAATTTATTTACTGTGGTTTTAAAATATGGGTTTATCACACTTTTTGGTTTACTTATCTGGTATTTAATGAAAACGAATTTTAGATTACATTAGTGATTTCAGCATTGAAACTCCGAATTAGATAGCACAAATTTAAGTTATGTTGTACATTTCGCTGGAATGGTAGGTCGAGTTAGTAATACGGCTTACTCCAAAAATATTTCCATATCATATATTCTCCTCCTCAATCAGAAGGTATGTCGAGGGATACCTCCAGCAAAAGTGATGGCAAGTAGAGGTTGCGGATCAACTTACCTAATGGTGGGTCTACCGTGTTCCTGCCCTCAATGAGCATGACGAGGTTGGGTAAATCCGCATTTCTGATAGAGTGTTTATATTATTTCCGTGCTTGCCTTCAAATCTCTCACGCGATGGGGCATCGTACAATGCAGTGTTCCTTACGCATCATTTTAATTCTTAATGACTCTTTTGATTTTTGCACAAATTATACTCGAACTACCAAACGCAATATACAAAACTTTGGATAATGCCCATTTTTTTATATATATATTTTAAAATTAGTAAAACACTCTTTGAATAGAATTTTCGTATTATTATATTAAAGATATTGATAACGATGCAGAGTTCTTTTGTTTTGTATTAGGAGGGGTGGGTTGCTGTAATACTCTTATTAACAGACATAAATACACTTTGGTAAAAAAAATAGATTTCGTTTATAATTTATTATTTTGTCCGAATTTTTCCAATTATTTACTTTGGTTTTAAAAAATATCATTCTATACCATTTCTTAATTTATTTATAAGCTTTATTTATATTAATGAAAGATAATTTTAGACGACGATAGATATTACATCATTGAAACTCAAATTTAAGTTATGTTGTACATTTCGCTGGAATGGTAGATCGAGTTAGTAATACGGCTTACTCCAAAAATATTTCTATATCATATGTTCTCCTCCTCAATCAGAAGGTATGTCGAGGGATACCTCCAGCAAAAGTGATGGCAAGTAGAGGTTGCGGATCAACTTACTTAATGGCAAGTCTACCGTGTTCCTGCCCTCAAGGAGCATGACGAGGTTGGGTAAATCCGCATTTCTGATAGAGTGTTTATATTATTTCCGTGCTTGCCTTCAAATCTCTCACGCGATGGTGCATCGTAGAATGCAGTGTTCCTCACTCATCATTTTAATTCTTAATGACTCTTTTGATTTTTGCACAATTTCTACTCGAACTACCAAACGCAATATACAAAACTTTGGATAATGCCCATTTTTATTTATTTATTTATTTTTTTTTTGATATATTTTAAAATTAGTAAAACACTATTTGAATAGAATTTTCGTATTATTATCTTAAAGATATTAATAACGATGCAGAGTTCTTTTGTTTTGTATTAGGAGGGGTGGGTTGCTGTAATACTCTTATTAACAGATATAAATACACTTTGAAAAAAAAATAGATTTCGTTTATAATTTATTATTTTGTCCGAATTTTTCCAATTATTTACTTTGGTTTTAAAAAATATCATTCTATACCATTTCTTAATTTATTTATAAACTAGCAGGCTATGCCCGCTGCGCTGGTCAATATTTCCAAATGAACCTTGGATTAAACTAAATGGTGAATTTGAACTTGTATTTTAAACAATATGGATCTTCAGCTTGACCTTGCTCATTACTGAAAACGATCCGAACGCCATTGCGATATAATGTTATCTTAAGCGTTGGACAAAATTTAGCAATTAAGAAGTAATTGTTTTAGTTGATTATAAACAGCGCACTTATGGTCGGTTAATGAGACCGTTATGACAACAGGAATTAATACCTCTGTAACTAATCAACATATAATGAAATCGTATATACTAACACCATTCCTAAAAGTCGTGCAACAGGTCCACTTGTAACAAAATATGTTCTGTAGATTTTTTTTAAAAAGGCTAAATTTTCATAATCAGGTTCACTTAATTTTTGAACTTTTACTATTGCTCTATAAATAAGTACCCTTGAACAATATGTATACACTAAAACCTTTCCAAAATTATTACCTAACTAATTGTGGTATATCCTACGAAAGTATTATAAACAATCGGAATGAAATACAAATTTCCGTTGTAAATATATAGTAGATGATGATGATGCGATTTTGTGTAATAGAATTTATCGTAAAGTTTTCGCTTCAAACATAAACGATGCTTTCAACATTAAAGCTAATACACCAATATGTGAAGTATCCGATTACGGAAGGTTAACTTGAATTCTCATGAGCAACTACTCAAAGAAAAGTGAATATGTGGCTTTTGTGATACTTTTATGTCAGACTGGCGCAGGTAATAAATCAATAAAGATTGTTTTCATAGCATATTCTTATTTTATTATTTTCATTTAAAACACAAACCTTTCACTCATTTCATTTAAAATGCATGCCTTATACTAATTTCATTTAAAAAACTGAAAAGATAAACAATAACAGGAAATAATGCCATAATTAAAAACAAAAAAAATATTTTTAATTTACATACGCAAAATGTAACTACTGCTACTGGGAATTTTAAAAATGCTATCAGCGAGATGTGCGCACGGTTGTTATAAATGTACCCATTTTTTCTTCTTATCGAGGAGCAATTTATAAATCGCACAATATTATTCCAATTCCAATTTCTTTCATTGAGGAACCCATGACCGGAAAAAATGGAAAAAGACTCTTGTAGATTCTTCGGATGACGGCATCTGACGCCATAAACCGAGTTTACATATATATGAAAATAATTTTTATGTCGTTACAAACATTGCTTTCACACTTAAATATTTTCATTGGTACTACTTGTTATCCCGTCGACCAATTTCGCCAAATTATATAAATCCTCAAACCATTCGCCAAATTATATAAATTGACATAATCTTTATTTTAAATAACGAAATAACAAATAAATTAGTATAACATTAATAAAAATACAAATAAAACGTCGAAATTAAAATCACTTGATGACGTAAACACGTGTAGTTTTTTTAAATTCAAGTGAATTTGATATTTACGATCAACCATTATTGGCATTTAATCTTATAGTTTGACGATAGATTTTTGGTCGACGGAATAACTAAGTAGTACCTTTTCCATTTTTGTTTTATAACGCTAAATTCTCAGTAATTTTTCCCCTTTTATTTTACATAAAATCACTATTTTTTATAAAAAATTGAGATGCTTGCATTTTTATTTCAAACTCATAGAGCCGTTTTTATTTTTTAGCCAAAAGGGTTGATTTGAATTTTTTCCGTTGCTAGAGTAACGGATGTAATGATAGATATTTTGAGGTTTAGATGCCAAAGACACCGCCAAATTAGAAAAATATGAAATGTGTCATGAACTGTTAGACTTATAAAAATTTATTTGGTAGCATTCGATTCAGCATACAAAACTACATTAAAACATGCTATCATTTGACGCATAATTTTGATATTCAATTTTTTCCCCTCCCCGTGCAAAAACCATTAGGGGTGACACTTTAGAAAATCCTTTCTTAGCAGAAGTTTGTGACATAAGAAGTATTTTTACCAGGATTTTCAAGATTTTAGGTTCAGTAGTTTGTGCTGTGCGTTAATTAGTCCCCTAATCCAGACTTTATTTTATATACTATATTAGATATGCGATTTTGCGGTGAATCGATGATCGAAAATTAGTCCAATATCATTTGAAATATTGCACAACAGAGGAGAAAGTACGAAGAAAGACGAAGAAGAAATGACGAATTACAAAAGACTTGTAATTTTTTTTTTCAAAATGTTGAATTTTTCCATAGTAATAACGTATTAAAACATAAATTCCCTTAAAAATTATCTTTATTTCCTAGATTTTGAATCTGTGAATTTTCCTATAAATGAAATTGGCGATATGACTTGAGAAAATAGATAATATTTGCTTAAATAAAATGGGTAATATTCGTTGATCTGAGTTCGAGTTTATAAATATCACATGCTTTCGGAATTACGGCGAAAAACATTTTAAAAAGTATGAAATTATTTTACAATATGTATGTGTGGCAGAAATTCACACTGCAATTTAAGTATTCGATTCCATTTTTAAAATATTAACTGATATCTATATAAGTTACAATTGAATATGAAAATGTACTCAAAAAATGATCTCTTTAACCTAAAAAAACACCATTTGTGAGAACATCCTCAAGCTAATGTCACGCTTATTCATTTTTGGCTTAAAATCACATTGTTTGGCGACAAAAGAAAAATAAAAAATTGTAAAGAAACAAATAGTAATTACACATGTGACTCACAATTACATCTGCTTGTTTCTTCTATAAGTCACGTTATGGGACAATTAGATATATATAAAAAAAAAAAAAAAAGAAAAGAGCAGAACAGAAAGAAAATGTCGTTAAAATTTCATCTAATCAAATTTTCAGATTCATTTTCATATCTAACGCAAGCGATAAAGAGCCAAATATTGCGTATGAAGTGTAATATTTCTTATTAAATTAATTTTTAAGCATTACAAATATTTCATTCAGGTTTTGATTAAATGTTTCCGTTTTTTAATATTATCACTCATTAAAACGGATTTTCTTCTTCTTTTTTTCGTTTTTTTTTTCATTTAAATAAAATTAGTAACAGTTTTTCTTTTATTTTTCGAAGTTTAATAGCCGTTTCAATTATTTTTATCAACGATGAATTTCGCCAAGAAATAAAATGGTAACCTTATCGCCCAAAATAACAGAATTTTCCGTCATAATTCTAAAACTAATATAGGTAGAATAATGTGTTATAGATTAAAACCTTCCCTGAAACAATACCTATCTAACGGTATAGGTTCCGTAAAAATCCATGCAGTAGAACTCGAAATCTAGGCGTTCGGAACGAAATTTCTGTTTGGATGTTATATATATAATAGATAATAGAATTGATAATAGATTTTATATATATATAATAGTATAGATAATAGATTATGTGTTATGAACTATCTCAAAGTTTAAAACAGATCGCATTGTTAGATTTCCTAATTTTAACAATATCGCGTTATGTTAGTTCCACATTCCACCACCAGGGAGCGCACTCTATTCTTAACGACTGCATATCTGAACGAAACTCCTTCATGCAACCTTTCCGTAGATACATGAATCGGGAGGGTGGCGGTCTTAACCAATAATTTAAGATAATTGCTGAAATTACTACGAAAAATATTTTAAAGGGGCTCTACGCGGCCCCCTAATAGAGTTAGAGGAAATCGGAAGACGGCAAAATAATCGCGGAGAAAAGTTTGCTTGGTTACTTCGGAGCTACTTTTGGCGCGAGATCTAAGCTCTACGACCAATAGGAGCCCAGATATTTAAGGAAATATGAAGTAACTAAGTCCAAAATAATAGAATTTTCCGTAATAATTCTATAACTAATCTAGTTAGAATGATGTGTTATAGCTTAAAACCTTCCCTGGAACGATACCTATCTAACGGTATAAGTTTCGTAAAAATCCATGCGGTAGAACTCGAAATCTCGGCGTTCGGAACGAAATTTCCGTTTGGATTATATATATATAATAGACTATTTAATGAAAGATAATTTTAGACGACGTTAGATATTACGCCATTGAAACTCCGATTTAGAAAGCAGCAAAATTCAAATTACTCTTTACTCTTCGCTCGAATCGTAGGTCGAGTACCTAATCCGGAGAACTTAAAAAATGTCTCGAAATCATATATTCTCTTTCTCAATCAGAAGGCATGTCAATGGATTCGTCCACCACAAGCGATGGCAAGAGGAGGTTGCGGATCAACTTACCTAATGGCAAGTCTACCGTGTTCCTGCCCTCAAGGAGCATGACGAGGTTGTGTAAATCCGCATTTCCCATAGAGATTTTATATTATTTTTGTGATAGCCTCCATATCTCTCACGCGAGGGATCATCATCAGTGTGCCTGCTCTCATGATTTAATTCTAATTTACACTTTCTGAATTATGCACAATTTTTACTCGAACTACCAAACGCATAATACACTACCTTGTTTAATGACGATTTTTTGTATAATTTATATTAGTAAATTAGTAGAAAGTGGCTTTGCATATATAACGTCATCAACTTTTTTCTTATTTAATACTTCCTCCCACTCCCCTTACGATATCAAAAGTTTTCATCCCTCCCCCGTGATGATATCGTTATCAATTTATAAAAATTCTTTAGATTTTTCTAATCTATTTAATTTTTTTGGAATGATATACAAATAGGGGGGCATTTATTTTTCGCATACTGTATTGATTCAAACGAAGAGCAGTCAAAAAATTATCAGTTAATATATCATACAACACTTAAAGAAATAGTTACTATTTAAAAGTACTTAATAATAGATTTTTGTTCCATAATGTATTCGACAGTAATAATGTCTTTTTGCGCTTGCTCCTGCACGGGGTCGGGCTTCTTATCAACAAGTCAGGTGGACAATATTCTTTCTCTTTTATTTACAATTAAATGCAATCATCATTTGAAACATACTTCGCGTGTGGTTTGTGGGACAGCGGATTATATATGTATACGGTTATGACAGAAGAATAGGAATAAAAACATTGGGGAGTTCCATATTTTTTAATTTAATAATTTTATAAACACTTAATATATTTAATAAAAACTTTGTACTTTCATAAAAATGGATAACATACCATAAATAAGTTAACATACTACTTTCATGTAAAGAACATGTTACAAATAAAAATGGATAAAAAATGATAACGATATCAAAAGACAACCCCCCTTTTTGAAATATCTTACGATATCATTTACCAGACCACCCACCATCCCCCGTAAAATGAAAGCGTTATACATGCATAGACACAAAGAAACTTTAAATTTAATTTTTATATTACTAACATGAACTTATTGATACTGATTTGTAATTCTTTTGTTTTGTATTAGGAGGTTTGGGTGGCGGTAGAACGTTTAAAATTAAGTGCACTTTGAAAAATAAAGTATACTTTTCGTTAATTTTTAATGTAAAAAATAATTTGTCCGATATTATTTTCATTTATTTACTGTGGTTTTAAATCATCGGTTTATCACACTTTTTGGTTTACTTATCTGGTATTTAATGAAAACGAATTTTAGATTACATTAGTGATTTAAGCACTGAAACTCCGAATTAGAAAGCACAAATTTAAGTTATGTTGTACATTTCGCTGGAATGGTAGATCGAGTTAGTAATACGGCTTACTCCAAAAATATTTCTATATCATATATTCTCCTCCTCAATCAGAAGGTATGTCGAGGGATACCTCCAGCAAAAGTGATGGCAAGTAGAGGTTGCGGATCAACTTACTTAATGGCAAGTCTACCGTGTTCCTGCCCTCAAGGAGCATGACGAGGTTGGGTAAATCCGCATTTCTGATAGAGTGTTTATATTATTTCCGTGCTTGCCTTCAAATCTCTCACGCGATGGTGCATCGTACAATGCAGTGTTCCTCACTCATCATTTTAATTCTTAATGACTCTTTTGATTTTTGCACAATTTCTACTCGAACTACCAAACGCAATATACAAAACTTTGGATAATGCCCATTTTTTTTTTTTTTTTTTTTTTTTTTTGATATATTTTAAAATTAGTAAAACACTATTTGAATAGAATTTTCGTATTATTATCTTAAAAATATTGATAACGATGCAGAGTTCTTTTGTTTTGTATTAGGAGGGGTGGGTTGCTGTAATACTCTTATTAACAGACATAAATACACTTTGGTAAAAAAAATAGATTTCGTTTATAATTTATTATTTTGTCCGAATTTTTCCAATTATTTACTTTGGTTTTAAAAAATATTATTCTATACAATTTCTTAATTTATTTATAAGCTTTATTTATATTAATGAAAGATAATTTTAGACGACGATAGATATTACATCATTGAAACTCCAATTTAGAAAGCAGCAAAATTCAAATTACTCTTTACTCTTCGCTCGAATCGTAGGTCGAGTACCTATTCCGGAGAACTTAAAAAATGTCTCGAAATCATATATTCTCTTTCTCAATCAGAAGGCATGTCAAGGGATTCGACCACCACAAGCGATGGCAAGAGGAGGTTGCGGATCAACTTACCTAATGGCAAGTCTACCGTGTTCCTGCCCTCAAGGAGCATGACGAGGTTGGGTAAATCCGCATTTCCCATAGAGATTTTATATTATTTTTGTGATAGCCTCCATATCTCTCACGCGAGGGATCATCATCAGTGTGCCTGCTCTCACGATTTAATTCTAATTTACACTTTTTGAATTATGCACAATTTTTACTAGAGCTACCAAACGCATAATACACTACCTTGTTTAATGACGATTATTTGTATAATTTATATTAGTAAATTAGTAGAAAGTGGCTTTGCATATATAACGTCATCAACTTTTTTCTAATTTAATACTTCCTCCCACCCCCCTTACGATATCAAAAGTTTTCATCCCTCCCCCGTGATGATATCGTTATCAATTTATAAAAAAACTTTAGATTTTTCTAATCTATTTAATTTTTTTGGAATGATATACAAATAGGGGGGCATTTATTTTTCGCATACTGTATTGATTCAAACGAAGAGCAGTGAAAAAATTATCAGTTAATATATCATACAACACTTAAAGAAATAGTTACTATTTAAAAGTACTTAATAATAGATATTTGTTCCATAATGTATTCGACAGTAATAATGTCTTTTTGCGCTTGCTCCTGCACGGGGTCGGGCTTCTTATCAACAAGTCAGGTGGACAATATTCTTTCTCTTTTATTTACAATTAAATGCAATCATCATTTGAAACATACTTCGCGTGTGGTTTGTGGGACAGCGGATTATATATGTATACGGTTATGACAGAAGAATAGGAATAAAAACATTGGGGAGTTCCATATTTTTTAATTTAATAATTTTATAAACACATAATATATTTAATAAAAACTTTGTACTTTCATAAAAATGGATAACATACCATAAATAAGTTAACATACTACTTTCATGTAAAGAACATGTTACAAATAAAAATGGATAAAAAATGATAACGATATCAAAAGACAACCCCCCTTTTTGAGATATCTTACGATATCATTTACCCGACCACCCACCATCCCCCGTAAAATGAAAGCGTTATACATGCGTAGACACAAAGAAACTTTAAATTTAATTTTTATATTACTAACATGAACTTATTGATACTGATTTGTAATTCTTTAGTTTTGTATTAGGAGGTTTGGGTGGCGGTAGAACGTTTAAAATTAAGTGCACTTTGAAAAATAAAGTATACTTTTCGTTAATTTTTAATGTAAAAAATAATTTGTCCGATATTATTTTCATTTATTTACTGTGGTTTTAAATCATCGGTTTATCACACTTTTTGGTTTACTTATCTGGTATTTAATGAAAACGAATTTTAGATTACATTAGTGATTAAAGCACTGAAACTCCGAATTAGAAAGCACAAATTTAAGTTATGTTGTACATTTCGCTGGAATGGTAGATCGAGTTAGTAATACGGCTTACTCCAAAAATATTTCTATATCATATATTCTCCTCCTCAATCAGAAGGTATGTCGAGGGATACCTCCAGCAAAAGTGATGGCAAGTAGAGGTTGCGGATCAACTTACTTAATGGCAAGTCTACCGTGTTCCTGCCCTCAAGGAGCATGACGAGGTTGGGTAAATCCGCATTTCTGATAGAGTGTTTATATTATTTCCGTGCTTGCCTTCAAATCTCTCACGCGATGGTGCATCGTACAATGCAGTGTTCCTCACTCATCATTTTAATTCTTAATGACTCTTTTGATTTTTGCACAATTTCTACTCGATCTACCAAACGCAATATACAAAACTTTGGATAATGCCCATTTTTTTTTTTTTTTTTTTTTTTTTTGATATATTTTAAAATTAGTAAAACACTATTTGAATAGATTTTTCGTATTATTATCTTAAAAATATTGATAACGATGCAGAGTTCTTTTGTTTTGTATTAGGAGGGGTGGGTTGCTGTAATACTCCTATTAACAGACTTAAATACACTTTGAAAAAAAAATAGATTTCATTTATAATTTATTATTTTCTCCGAATTTTTCCAATTATTTACTTTGGTTTTAAAAAATATCATTCTATACCATTTCTTAATTTATTTATAAACTATTTAATGAAAGATAATTTTAGACGACGTTAGATATTACGCCATTGAAACTCCGATTTAGAAAGCGGCAAAATTCAAATTACTCTTTACTCTTCGCTCGAATGGTAGGTCGAGTACGTAATCCGGAGAACTTAAAAATAGTCTCGAAATCATATATTCTCATTCTCAATCAGAAGGCATGTCAAGGGATTTGTCCACCACAAGCGATGGCAAGAGGAGGTTGCGGATCAACTTACCTAATGGCAAGACTACCGTGTTCCTGCCCTCAAGGAGCATGACGAGGTTGGGTAAATCCGCTTTTCCCATAGAGATTTTATATTATTTTTGTGATAGCCTCCATATCTCTCACGCGAGGGATCATCATCAGTGTGCCTGCTCTCACGATTTAATTCTAATTTACACTTTCTCAATAATGCACAATTTTTACTCGAACTACCAAACGCATAATACACTACCTTGTTTAATGACGATTTTTTGTATAAATTATATTAGTAAATTAGTAGAAAGTGGCTTTGCATATATGACATCATCAACTTTTTTCTAATTTAATACTTCCTCCCACCCCCCCTTACGATATCAAAAGTTTTCATCCCTCCCCCTCCCCCGTGATGATATCGTTATAAATTTATAAAAATTCTTTAGATTTTTGGAATCTATTTAATTTGTTTTTAATGATATACAAATAGGGGGACATTTATTTTTCGCATACTGTATTGAGTCAAATGAAGAGCAGTCAAAAAATTATCAGTTAATATATCATACAATACTTAAAGAAATAGTTACTATTTAAAAGTATTTAATAATAGATTTTTGTTCCATAATGTATTCGACAGTAATAATGTCTTTTTGCACTTGCTCCTGCACGGGGTCGGGTATCTTATCAACAAGTCAGGTGGACAATATTCTTTCTCTTTTATTTACAATTAAATGCAATTATCATTTCAAACATACTTCGCGTGTGGTTTGTGGGACATCGGATTATATATGTATACGGTTATGACAGAAGAATAGGAATAAAAACATTGGGGAGTTCCATATTTTGTAATTTAATAATTTTATAAAGACTTAATATATTTAATAAAATCTTTGTACTTTCATAAAAATGGATAACATACTATAAATAAGATAACATACTATTTTCATGTAAAGAACATGTTACAAATAAAAATGGATAAAAAATGATAACGATATCAAAAGACAACCCCCCTTCTGGAGATATCTTACGATACCACGTACCAGACCACCCACCATCTCCCGTAAAATGAAAGCGTTATACATGCATAGACACAAAGAAACTTTAAATGTAATTATTATATTACTATCATGAACTTATTGCTACTGATTTGTAATTGATTTGTTTTGCATTAGGAGGTTTGGGTGGCGGTATAACGTTTAAAATTAAGTGCAGTTTGAAAAATAATGTATACTTTTCGTTAATTTTTAATGTAAAAAATAATTTGTCCGATATTATTTTCATTTATTTACTGTGGTTTTAAATCATCCGTTTATCACACTTTTTGGTTTACTTATCTGGTATTTAATGAAAACGAATTTTAGATTACATTAGTGATTTCAGCATTGAAACTCCGAATTAGAAAGTACAAATTTAAGTTATCTTGTACATTTCGCTGGAATGGTAGGTCGAGTTAGTAATACGGCTTACTCCAAAAATATTTCTATATCATATATTCTCCTCCTCAATCAAAAGGTATGTCGAGGGATACTTCCAGCAAAAGTGAGGGCAAGTAGAGGTTGCGGATCAACTTACCTAATTGCAAGTCTACCGTGTTCCTGCCCTCAAGGAGCATGACGAGGTTGGGTAAATCCGCATTTCTGATAGAGTGTTTACATTATTTCCGTGCCTGCCTTCAAATCTCTCACGCGATGGTGCATCGTACAATGCAGTGTTCCTCACTCATCATTTTAATTCTTAATGACTCTTTTGATTTTTGCACAATTTCTACTCGAACTACCAAAGACAATATACAAAACTTTGGATAATGCCCATTTTTTTTTTTTTTTTGATATATTTTAAAATTAGAACACACTTTGAATAGAATTTTCCTATTATTATCTTAAAGATATTGATAACGATGCAGAGTTCTTTTGTTTTGTTTTAGGAGGGGAGGGTTTCTGTAATACTCTTATTAACAGACTTAAATAAACTTTGAAAAAAAAAAATAGATTTCGTTTATAATTTATTATTTTGTCCGACTTTTTTCCAATTATTTACTTTGGTTTTAAAAAATATCATTCTATACCATTTCTTAATTTATTTATAAGCTATTTAATGAAAGATAATTTTAGACGACGTTAGATATTACACCATTGAAACTCCGATTTAGAAAGCGGCAAAATTCAAATTACTCTTTACTCTTCGCTCGAATGGTAGGTCGAGAACGTAATCCGGAGAACTTAAAAAATGTCTGGAAATCATATATTCTCATTCTCAATCAGCAGGGATGTCAAGGGATTCGTCCACCACAAGCGATGGCAAGAGGAGGTTGCGGATCAACTTACCTAATGGCAAGTCTACCGTGTTCCTACCCTCAAGGAGCATGACGAGGTTGGGTAAATCCGCATTTCCCATAGAGATTTTATATTATTTTTGTGATAGCCTCCATATCTCTCACGCGAGGGATCATCATCAGTGTGCCTGCTCTCACGATTTAACTCTAATTTACACTTTCTGAATTATGCACAATTTTTACTCGAACTACCAAACGCATAATACACTACCTTGTTTAAAGACGATTTTTTGTATAATTTATATTAGTAAATTAGTAGAAAGTGGCTTTGCATATATAACGTCATCAACTTTTTTCTAATTTAATACTTCCTCCCACCCCCCTTACGATATCAAAAGTTTTCATCCCCCCCCCCCTCCCCCGTGATGATATCGTTATCAATTTATAAAAATTCTTTAGATTTTTGGAATCTATTTAATTTGTTTGGAATGATATACAAATAGGGGGACATTTATTTTTCGCATACTGTATTGATTCAAATGAAGAGCAGTCAAAAAATTGTCAGTTAATATATCATACAACACTTAAAGAAATAGTTACTATTTAAAAGTATTTAATAATAGATTTTTGTTCCATAATGTATTCGACAGTAATAATGTCTTTTTGCACTTGCTCTTGCACGGGGTCGGTCTTCTTATCAAAAAGTCAGGTGGACAATATTCTTTCTCTTTTATTTACAATTAAATGCAATTATCATTTGAAACATACTTCGCGTGTGGTTTGTGGGACAGCGGATTATATATGTATACGGTAATGATAGAAGAATAGGAATAAAAACATTGGGGAGTTCCATATTTACTAATTTAATAATTTTATAAAGACTTAATATATTTAATAAAATCTTTGTACTTTCATAAAAATGGATAACATACTATAAATAAGATAATATACTATTTTCATGTAAAGAACACGTTACAAATAAAAATGAATAAAAAATGATAACGATATCAAGAGACAACCCTCCTTCTGGAGATATCTTACGATACCACGTACCAGACCACCCACCATCCCCCGTAAAATTAAAGCGTTATACATGCATAGACACAAAGAAACTTTAAATATAATTTTTATATTACTATCATGAACTTATTGATACTGATTTGTAATTGTTTTGTTTTGTATTAGGAGGTTTGTGTGGCGGTAGAACGTTTAAAATTAAGTGCAGTTTGAAAAATAATGTAAACTTTTCATTAATTTTTAATGTAAAAAATAATTTGTCCGATATTATTTTCATTTATTTACTGTGGTTTTAAAATATCGGTTTATCACACATTTTGGTTTACTTATCTGGTATTTAATGAAAACGAATTTTAGATTACATTAGTGATTTCAGCACTGAAACTTCGAATTAGAAAGCACAAATTTAAGATATGTTGTACATTTCGCTGGAATGGTAGGTCGAGTTAGTAATACGGCTTACTCCAAAAATATTTCTATATCATATATTCTCCTCCTCAATCAGAAGGTATGTCGAGGGATACCTCCAGCAAAAGTGATGGCAAGTAGAGGTTGCGGATCAACTTACTTAATGGCAAGTCTACCGTGTTCCTGCCCTCAAGGAGCATGACGAGGTTGGGTAAATCCGCATTTCTGATAGAGTGTTTATATTATTTCCGTGCTTGCCTTCAAATCTCTCACGCGATGGTGCATCGTACAATGCAGTGTTCCTCACTCATCATTTTAATTCTTAATGACTCTTTTGATTTTTGCACAATTTCTACTCGAACTACCAAACGCAATATACAAAACTTTGGATAATGCCCATTTTTTTTTTTTTTTTGATATATTTTAAAATTAGTAAAACACTATTTGAATAGAATTTTCGTATTATTATCTTAAAAATATTGATAACGATGCAGAGTTCTTTTGTTTTGTATTAGGAGTGGTGGGTTGCTGTAATACTCTTATTAACAGACATAAATACACTTTGAAAAAAAAAACAGATTTCGTTTATAATTTATTATTTTGTCCGATTTTTTCCAATTATTTACTTTGGTTTTAAAAAATATCATTCTATACAATTTCTTAATTTATTTATAAGCTTTATTTATATTAATGAAAGATAATTTTAGACGACGATAGATATTACATCATTGAAACTCCAATTTAGAAAGCAGCAAAATTCAAATTACTCTTTACTCTTCGCTCGAATCGTAGGTCGAGTACCTATTCCGGAGAACTTAAAAAATGTCTCGAAATAATATATTCTCTTTCTCAATCAGAAGGCATGTCAAGGGATTCGACCACCACAAGCGATGGCAAGAGGAGGTTGCGGATCAACTTACCTAATGGCAAGTCTACCGTGTTCCTGCCCTCAAGGAGCATGACGAGGTTGGGTAAATCCGCATTTCCCATAGAGATTTTATATTATTTTTGTGATAGCCTCCATATCTCTCACGCGAGGGATCATCATCAGTGTGCCTGCTCTCACGATTTAATTCTAATTTACACTTTTTGAATTATGCACAATTTTTACTCGAGCTACCAAACGCATAATACACCACCTTGTTTAATGACGATTATTTGTATAATTTATATTAGTAAATTAGTAGAAAGTGGCTTTGCATATATAACGTCATCAACTTTTTTCTAATTTAATACTTCCTCCCACCCCCCTTACGATATCAAAAGTTTTCATCCCTCCCCCGTGATGATATCGTTATCAATTTATAAAAATTCTTTAGATTTTTCTAATCTATTTAATTTTTTTGGAATGATATACAAATAGGGGGGCATTTATTTTTCGCATACTGTATTGATTCAAACGAAGAGCAGTGAAAAAATTATCAGTTAATATATCATACAACACTTAAAGAAATAGTTACTATTTAAAAGTACTTAATAATAGATTTTTGTTCCATAATGTATTCGACAGTAATAATGTCTTTTTGCGCTTGCTCCTGCACGGGGTCGGGCTTCTTATCAACAAGTCAGGTGGACAATATTCTTTCTCTTTTATTTACAATTAAATGCAATCATCATTTGAAACATACTTCGCGTGTGGTTTGTGGGACAGCGGATTATATATGTATACGGTTATGACAGAAGAATAGGAATAAAAACATTGGGGAGTTCCATATTTTTTAATTTAATAATTTTATAAACACTTAATATATTTAATAAAAACTTTGTACTTTCATAAAAATGGATAACATACCATAAATAAGTTAACATACTACTTTCATGTAAAGAACATGTTACAAATAAAAATGGATAAAAAATGATAACTATATCAAAAGACAACCCCCCTTTTTGAGATATCTTACGATATCATTTACCAGACCACCCACTATCCCCCGTAAAATGAAAGCGTTATACATGCGTAGACACAAAGAAACTTTAAATTTAATTTTTATATTACTAACATGAACTTATTGATACTGATTTGTAATTCTTTTGTTTTGTATTAGGAGGTTTGGGTGGCGGTAGAACGTTTAAAATTAAGTGCACTTTGAAAAATAAAGTATACTTTTCGTTAATTTTTAATGTAAAAAATAATTTGTCCGATATTATTTTCATTTATTTACTGTGGTTTTAAATCATCGGTTTATCACACTTTTTGGTTTACTTATCTGGTATTTAATGAAAACGAATTTTAGATTACATTAGTGATTAAAGCACTGAAACTCCGAATTAGAAAGCACAAATTTAAGTTATGTTGTACATTTCGCTGGAATGGTAGATCGAGTTAGTAATACGGCTTACTCCAAAAATATTTCTATATCATATATTCTCCTCCTCAATCAGAAGGTATGTCGAGGGATACCTCCAGCAAAAGTGATGGCAAGTAGAGGTTGCGGATCAACTTACTTAATGGCAAGTCTACCGTGTTCCTGCCCTCAAGGAGCATGACGAGGTTGGGTAAATCCGCATTTCTGATAGAGTGTTTATATTATTTCCGTGCTTGCCTTCAAATCTCTCACGCGATGGTGCATCGTACAATGCAGTGTTCCTCACTCATCATTTTAATTCTTAATGACTCTTTTGATTTTTGCACAATTTCTACTCGAACTACCAAACGCAATATACAAAACATTGGATAATGCTCATTTTTTTTTTTTTTTTTTTTTTGATATATTTTAAAATTAGTAAAACACTATTTGAATAGAATTTTCGTATTATTATCTTAAAAATATTGATAACGATGCAGAGTTCTTTTGTTTTGTATTAGGAGGGGTGGGTTGCTGTAATACTCTTATTAACAGACTTAAATACACTTTGAAAAAAAAATAGATTTCATTTATAATTTATTATTTTCTCCGAATTTTTCCAATTATTTACTTTGGTTTTAAAAAATATCATTCTATACCATTTCTTAATTTATTTATAAACTATTTAATGAAAGATAATTTTAGACGACGTTAGATATTACGCCATTGAAACTCCGATTTAGAAAGCAGCAAAATTCAAATTACTCTTTACTCTTCGCTCGAATCGTAGGTCGAGTACCTAATCCGGAGAACTTAAAAAATGTCTCGAAATCATATATTCTCTTTCTCAATCAGAAGGCATGTCAATGGATTCGTCCACCACAAGCGATGGCAAGAGGAGGTTGCGGATCAACTTACCTAATGGCAAGTCTACCGTGTTCCTGCCCTCAAGGAGCATGACGAGGTTGTGTAAATCCGCATTTCCCATAGAGATTTTATATTATTTTTGTGATAGCCTCCATATCTCTCACGCGAGGGATCATCATCAGTGTGCCTGCTCTCATGATTTAATTCTAATTTACACTTTCTGAATTATGCACAATTTTTACTCGAACTACCAAACGCATAAAACACTACCTTGTTTAATGACGATTTTTTGTATAATTTATATTAGTAAATTAGTAGAAAGTGGCTTTGCATATATAACGTCATCAACTTTTTTCTTATTTAATACTTCCTCCCACTCCCCTTACGATATCAAAAGTTTTCATCCCTCCCCCGTGATGATATCGTTATCAATTTATAAAAATTCTTTAGATTTTTCTAATCTATTTAATTTTTTTGGAATGATATACAAATAGGGGGGCATTTATTTTTCGCATACTGTATTGATTCAAACGAAGAGCAGTCAAAAAATTATCAGTTAATATATCATACAACACTTAAAGAAATAGTTACTATTTAAAAGTACTTAATAATAGATTTTTGTTCCATAATGTATTCGACAGTAATAATGTCTTTTTGCGCTTGCTCCTGCACGGGGTCGGTCTTTTTATCAACAAGTCAGGTGGACAATATTCTTTCTCTTTTATTTACAATTAAATGCAATCATCATTTGAAACATACTTCGCGTGTGGTTTGTGGGACAGCGGATTATATATGTATACGGTTATGACAGAAGAATAGGAATAAAAACATTGGGGAGTTCCATATTTTTTAATTTAATAATTTTATAAACACTTAATATATTTAATAAAAACTTTGTACTTTCATAAAAATGGATAACATACCATAAATAAGTTAACATACTACTTTCATGTAAAGAACATGTTACAAATAAAAATGGATAAAAAATGATAACGATATCAAAAGACAACCCCCCTTTTTGAAATATCTTACGATATCATTTACCAGACCACCCACCATCCCCGTAAAATGAAAGCGTTATACATGCATAGACACAAAGAAACTTTAAATTTAATTTTTATATTACTAACATGAACTTATTGATACTGATTTGTAATTCTTTTGTTTTGTATTAGGAGGTTTGGGTGGCGGTAGAACGTTTAAAATTAAGTGCACTTTGAAAAATAAAGTATACTTTTCGTTAATTTTTAATGTAAAAAATAATTTGTCCGATATTATTTTCATTTATTTACTGTGGTTTTAAATCATCGGTTTATCACACTTTTTGGTTTACTTATCTGGTATTTAATGAAAACGAATTTTAGATTACATTAGTGATTTAAGCACTGAAACTCCGAATTAGAAAGCACAAATTTAAGTTATGTTGTACATTTCGCTGGAATGGTAGATCGAGTTAGTAATACGGCTTACTCCAAAAATATTTCTATATCATATATTCTCCTCCTCAATCAGAAGGTATGTCGAGGGATACCTCCAGCAAAAGTGATGGCAAGTAGAGGTTGCGGATCAACTTACTTAATGGCAAGTCTACCGTGTTCCTGCCCTCAAGGAGCATGACGAGGTTGGGTAAATCCGCATTTCTGATAGAGTGTTTATATTATTTCCGTGCTTGCCTTCAAATCTCTCACGCGATGGTGCATCGTACAATGCAGTGTTCCTCACTCATCATTTTAATTCTTAATGACTCTTTTGATTTTTGCACAATTTCTACTCGAACTACCAAACGCAATATACAAAACTTTGGATAATGCCCATTTTTTTTTTTTTTTTTTTTTTTTGATATATTTTAAAATTAGTAAAACACTATTTGAATAGAATTTTCGTATTATTATCTTAAAAATATTGATAACGATGCAGAGTTCTTTTGTTTTGTATTAGGAGTGGTGGGTTGCTGTAATACTCTTATTAACAGACATAAATACACTTTGGTAAAAAAAATAGATTTCGTTTATAATTTATTATTTTGTCCGAATTTTTCCAATTATTTACTTTGGTTTTAAAAAATATTATTCTATACAATTTCTTAATTTATTTATAAGCTTTATTTATATTAATGAAAGATAATTTTAGACGACGATAGATATTACATCATTGAAACTCCAATTTAGAAAGCAGCAAAATTCAAATTACTCTTTACTCTTCGCTCGAATCGTAGGTCGAGTACCTATTCCGGAGAACTTAAAAAATGTCTCGAAATCATATATTCTCATTCTCAATCAGAAGGCATGTCAAGGGATTTGTCCACCACAAGCGATGGCAAGAGGAGGTTGCGGATCAACTTACCTAATGGCAAGACTACCGTGTTCCTGCCCTCAAGGAGCATGACGAGGTTGGGTAAATCCGCTTTTCCCATACAGATTTTATATTATTTTTGTGATAGCCTCCATATCTCTCACGCGAGGGATCATCATCAGTGTGCCTGCTCTCACGATTTAATTCTAATTTACACTTTCTCAATTATGCACAATTTTTACTCGAACTACCAAACGCATAATACACTACCTTGTTTAATGACGATTTTTTGTATAAATTATATTAGTAAATTAGTAGAAAGTGGCTTTGCATATATGACATCATCAACTTTTTTCTAATTTAATACTTCCTCCCACCCCCCATTACGATATCAAAAGTTTTCATCCCTCCCCCTCCCCCGTGATGATATCGTTATCAATTTATAAAAATTCTTTAGATTTTTGGAATCTATTTAATTTGTTTTTAATGATATACAAATAGGGGGACATTTATTTTTCGCATACTGTATTGAGTCAAATGAAGAGCAGTCAAAAAATTATCAGTTAATATATCATACAATACTTAAAGAAATAGTTACTATTTAAAAGTATTTAATAATAGATTTTTGTTCCATAATGTATTCGACAGTAATAATGTCTTTTTGCACTTGCTCCTGCACGGGGTCGGGTATCTTATCAACAAGTCAGGTGGACAATATTCTTTCTCTTTTATTTACAATTAAATGCAATTATCATTTCAAACATACTTCGCGTGTGGTTTGTGGGACATCGGATTATATATGTATACGGTTATGACAGAAGAATAGGAATAAAAACATTGGGGAGTTCCATATTTTGTAATTTAATAATTTTATAAAGACTTAATATATTTAATAAAATCTTTGTACTTTCATAAAAATGGATAACATACTATAAATAAGATAACATAGTATTTTCATGTAAAGAACATGTTACAAATAAAAATGGATAAAAAATGATAACGATATCAAAAGACAACCCCCCTTCTGGAGATATCTTACGATACCACGTACCAGACCACCCACCATCTCCCGTAAAATGAAAGCGTTATACATGCATAGACACAAAGAAACTTTAAATGTAATTATTATATTACTATCATGAACTTATTGCTACTGATTTGTAATTGATTTGTTTTGCATTAGGAGGTTTGGGTGGCGGTATAACGTTTAAAATTAAGTGCAGTTTGAAAAATAATGTATACTTTTCGTTAATTTTTAATGTAAAAAATAATTTGTCCGATATTATTTTCATTTATTTACTGTGGTTTTAAAATATCGGTTTATCACACTTTTTGGTTTACTTATCTGGTATTTAATGAAAACGAATTTTAGATTACATTAGTGATTTCAGCATTGAAACTCCGAATTAGAAAGTACAAATTTAAGTTATCTTGTACATTTCGCTGGAATGGTAGGTCGAGTTAGTAATACGGCTTACTCCAAAAATATTTCTATATCATATATTCTCCTCCTCAATCAGAAGGTATGTCGAGGGATACTTCCAGCAAAAGTGAGGGCAAGTAGAGGTTGCGGATCAACTTACCTAATTGCAAGTCTACCGTGTTCCTGCCCTCAAGGAGCATGACGAGTTTGGGTAAATCCGCATTTCTGATAGAGTGTTTACATTATTTCCGTGCCTGCCTTCAAATCTCTCACGCGATGGTGCATCGTACAATGCAGTGTTCCTCACTCATCATTTTAATTCTTAATGACTCTTTTGATTTTTGCACAATTTCTACTCGAACTACCAAAGACAATATACAAAACTTTGGATAATGCCCATTTTTTTTTTTTTTTGATATATTTTAAAATTAGTAAAACACACTTTGAATAGAATTTTCCTATTATTATCTTAAAGATATTGATAACGATGCAGAGTTCTTTTGTTTTGTTTTAGGAGGGGAGGGTTTCTGTAATACTCTTATTAACAGACTTAAATAAACTTTGAAAAAAAAATAGATTTCGTTTATAATTTATTATTTTGTCCGACTTTTTTCCAATTATTTACTTTGGTTTTAAAAAATATCATTCTATACCATTTCTTAATTTATTTATAAGCTATTTAATGAAAGATAATTTTAGACGACGTTAGATATTACGCCATTGAAACTCCGATTTAGAAAGCGGCAAAATTCAAATTACTCTTTACTCTTCGCTCGAATGGTAGGTCGAGAACGTAATCCGGAGAAATTAAAAAATGTCTGGAAATCATATATTCTCATTCTCAATCAGAAGGCATGTCAAGGGATTCGTCCACCACAAGCGACGGCAAGAGGAGGTTGCGGATCAACTTACCTAATGGCAAGTCTACCGTGTTCCTACCCTCAAGGAGCATGACGAGGTTGGGTAAATCCGCATTTCCCATAGAGATTTTATATTATTTTTGTGATAGCCTCCATATCTCTCACGCGAGGGATCATCATCAGTGTGCCTGCTCTCACGATTTAACTCTAATTTACACTTTCTGAATTATGCACAATTTTTACTCGAACTACCAAACGCATAATACACTACCTTGTTTAAAGACGATTTTTTGTATAATTTATATTAGTAAATTAGTAGAAAGTGGCTTTGCATATATAACGTCATCAACTTTTTTCTTATTTAATACTTCCTCCCACTCCCCTTACGATATCAAAAGTTTTCATCCCTCCCCCGTGATGATATCGTTATCAATTTATAAAAATTCTTTAGATTTTTCTAATCTATTTAATTTTTTTGGAATGATATACAAATAGGGGGGCATTTATTTTTCGCATACTGTATTGATTCAAACGAAGAGCAGTCAAAAAATTATCAGTTAATATATCATACAACACTTAAAGAAATAGTTACTATTTAAAAGTACTTAATAATAGATTTTTGTTCCATAATGTATTCGACAGTAATAATGTCTTTTTGCGCTTGCTCCTGCACGGGGTCGGTCTTCTTATCAACAAGTCAGGTGGACAATATTCTTTCTCTTTTATTTACAATTAAATGCAATCATCATTTGAAACATACTTCGCGTGTGGTTTGTGGGACAGCGGATTATATATGTATACGGTTATGACAGAAGAATAGGAATAAAAACATTGGGGAGTTCCATATTTTTTAATTTAATAATTTTATAAACACTTAATATATTTAATAAAAACTTTGTACTTTCATAAAAATGGATAACATACCATAAATAAGTTAACATACTACTTTCATGTAAAGAACATGTTACAAATAAAAATGGATAAAAAATGATAACGATATCAAAAGACAACCCCCCTTTTTGAAATATCTTACGATATCATTTACCAGACCACCCACCATCCCCCGTAAAATGAAAGCGTTATACATGCATAGACACAAAGAAACTTTAAATTTAATTTTTATATTACTAACATGAACTTATTGATACTGATTTGTAATTCTTTTCTTTGTATTAGGAGGTTTGGGTGGCGGTAGAACGTTTAAAATTAAGTGCACTTTGAAAAATAAAGTATACTTTTCGTTAATTTTTAATGTAAAAAATAATTTGTCCGATATTATTTTCATTTATTTACTGTGGTTTTAAATCACCGGTTTATCACACTTTTTGGTTTACTTATCTGGTATTTAATGAAAACGAATTTTAGATTACATTAGTGATTTAAGCACTGAAACTCCGAATTAGAAAGCACAAATTTAAGTTATGTTGTACATTTCGCTGGAATGGTAGATCGAGTTAGTAATACGGCTTACTCCAAAAATATTTCTATATCATATATTCTCCTCCTCAATCAGAAGGTATGTCGAGGGATACCTCCAGCAAAAGTGATGGCAAGTAGAGGTTGCGGATCAACTTACTTAATGGCAAGTCTACCGTGTTCCTGCCCTCAAGGAGCATGACGAGGTTGGGTAAATCCGCATTTCTGATAGAGTGTTTATATTATTTCCGTGCTTGCCTTCAAATCTCTCACGCGATGGTGCATCGTACAATGCAGTGTTCCTCACTCATCATTTTAATTCTTAATGACTCTTTTGATTTTTGCACAATTTCTACTCGAACTACCAAACGCAATATACAAAACTTTGGATAATGCCCATTTTTTTTTTTTTTTTTTTTTTTTGATATATTTTAAAATTAGTAAAACACTATTTGAATAGAATTTTCGTATTATTATCTTAAAAATATTGATAACGATGCAGAGTTCTTTTGTTTTGTATTAGGAGTGGTGGGTTGCTGTAATACTCTTATTAACAGACATAAATACACTTTGGTAAAAAAAATAGATTTCGTTTATAATTTATTATTTTGTCCGAATTTTTCCAATTATTTACTTTGGTTTTAAAAAATATTATTCTATACAATTTCTTAATTTATTTATAAGCTTTATTTATATTAATGAAAGATAATTTTAGACGACGATAGATATTACATCATTGAAACTCCAATTTAGAAAGCAGCAAAATTCAAATTACTCTTTACTCTTCGCTCGAATCGTAGGTCGAGTACCTATTCCGGAGAACTTAAAAAATGTCTCGAAATCATATATTCTCATTCTCAATCAGAAGGCATGTCAAGGGATTTGTCCACCACAAGCGATGGCAAGAGGAGGTTGCGGATCAACTTACCTAATGGCAAGACTACCGTGTTCCTGCCCTCAAGGAGCATGACGAGGTTGGGTAAATCCGCTTTTCCCATAGAGATTTTATATTATTTTTGTGATAGCCTCCATATCTCTCACGCGAGGGATCATCATCAGTGTGCCTGCTCTCACGATTTAATTCTAATTTACACTTTCTCAATTATGCACAATTTTTACTCGAACTACCAAACGCATAATACACTACCTTGTTTAATGACGATTTTTTGTATAAATTATATTAGTAAATTAGTAGAAAGTGGCTTTGCATATATGACATCATCAACTTTTTTCTAATTTAATACTTCCTCCCACCCCCCCTTACGATATCAAAAGTTTTCATCCCTCCCCCTCCCCCGTGATGATATCGTTATCAATTTATAAAAATTCTTTAGATTTTTGGAATCTATTTAATTTGTTTTTAATGATATACAAATAGGGGGACATTTATTTTTCGCATACTGTATTGAGTCAAATGAAGAGCAGTCAAAAAATTATCAGTTAATATATCATACAATACTTAAAGAAATAGTTACTATTTAAAAGTATTTAATAATAGATTTTTGTTCCATAATGTATTCGACAGTAATAATGTCTTTTTGCACTTGCTCCTGCACGGGGTCGGGTATCTTATCAACAAGTCAGGTGGACAATATTCTTTCTCTTTTATTTACAATTAAATGCAATTATCATTTCAAACATACTTCGCGTGTGGTTTGTGGGACATCGGATTATATATGTATACGGTTATGACAGAAGAATAGGAATAAAAACATTGGGGAGTTCCATATTTTGTAATTTAATAATTTTATAAAGACTTAATATATTTAATAAAATCTTTGTACTTTCATAAAAATGGATAACATACTATAAATAAGATAACATACTATTTTCATGTAAAGAACATGTTACAAATAAAAATGGATAAAAAATGATAACGATATCAAAAGACAACCCCCCTTCTGGAGATATCTTACGATACCACGTACCAGACCACCCACCATCTCCCGTAAAATGAAAGCGTTATACATGCATAGACACAAAGAAACTTTAAATGTAGTTATTATATTACTATCATGAACTTATTGCTACTGATTTGTAATTGATTTGTTTTGCATTAGGAGGTTTGGGTGGCGGTATAACGTTTAAAATTAAGTGCAGTTTGAAAAATAATGTATACTTTTCGTTAATTTTTAATGTAAAAAATAATTTGTCCGATATTATTTTCATTTATTTACTGTGGTTTTAAAATATCGGTTTATCACACTTTTTGGTTTACTTATCTGGTATTTAATGAAAACGAATTTTAGATTACATTAGTGATTTCAGCATTGAAACTCCGAATTAGAAAGTACAAATTTAAGTTATCTTGTACATTTCGCTGGAATGGTAGGTCGAGTTAGTAATACGGCTTACTCCAAAAATATTTCTATATCATATATTCTCCTCCTCAATCAGAAGGTATGTCGAGGGATACTTCCAGCAAAAGTGAGGGCAAGTAGAGGTTGCGGATCAAGTTACCTAATTGCAAGTCTACCGTGTTCCTGCCCTCAAGGAGCATGACGAGGTTGGGTAAATCCGCATTTCTGATAGAGTGTTTACATTATTTCCGTGCCTGCCTTCAAATCTCTCACGCGATGGTGCATCGTACAATGCAGTGTTCCTCACTCATCATTTTAATTCTTAATGACTCTTTTGATTTTTGCACAATTTCTACTCGAACTACCAAAGACAATATACAAAACTTTGGATAATGCCCATTTTTTTTTTTTGATATATTTTAAAATTAGTAAAACACACTTTGAATAGAATTTTCCTATTATTATCTTAAAGATATTGATAACGATGCAGAGTTCTTTTGTTTTGTTTTAGGAGGGGAGGGTTTCTGTAATACTCTTATTAACAGACTTAAATAAACTTTGAAAAAAAAAATAGATTTCGTTTATAATTTATTATTTTGTCCGAATTTTTTCCAATTATTTACTTTGGTTTTAAAAAATATCATTCTATACCATTTCTTAATTTATTTATAAGCTATTTAATGAAAGATAATTTTAGACGACGTTAGATATTACGCCATTGAAACTCCGATTTAGAAAGCGGCAAAATTCAAATTACTCTTTACTCTTCGCTCGAATGGTAGGTCGAGAACGTAATCCGGAGAAATTAAAAAATGTCTGGAAATCATATATTCTCATTCTCAATCAGAAGGCATGTCAAGGGATTCGTCCACCACAAGCGATGGCAAGAGGAGGTTGCGGATCAACTTACCTAATGGCAAGTCTACCGTGTTCCTACCCTCAAGGAGCATGACGAGGTTGGGTAAATCCGCATTTCCCATAGAGATTTTATATTATTTTTGTGATAGCCTCCATATCTCTCACGCGAGGGATCATCATCAGTGTGCCTGCTCTCACGATTTAACTCTAATTTACACTTTCTGAATTATGCACAATTTTTACTCGAACTACCAAACGCATAATACACTACCTTGTTTAAAGACGATTTTTTGTATAATTTATATTAGTAAATTAGTAGAAAGTGGCTTTGCATATATAACGTCATCAACTTTTTTCTAATTTAATACTTCCTCCCACCCCCCTTACGATATCAAAAGTTTTCATCCCCCCCCCCTCCCCCGTGATGATATCGTTATCAATTTATAAAAATTCTTTAGATTTTTGGAATCTATTTAATTTGTTTGGAATGATATACAAATAGGGGGACATTTATTTTTCGCATACTGTATTGATTCAAATGAAGAGCAGTCAAAAAATTGTCAGTTAATATATCATACAACACTTAAAGAAATAGTTACTATTTAAAAGTATTTAATAATAGATTTTTGTTCCATAATGTATTCGACAGTAATAATGTCTTTTTGCACTTGCTCTTGCACGGGGCCGGTCTTCTTATCAAAAATTCAGGTGGACAATATTCTTTCTCTTTTATTTACAATTAAATGCAATTATCATTTGAAACATACTTCGCGTGTGGTTTGTGGGACAGCGGATTATATATGTATACGGTAATGATAGAAGAATAGGAATAAAAACATTGGGGAGTTCCATATTTACTAATTTAATAATTTTATAAAGACTTAATATATTTAATAAAATCTTTGTACTTTCATAAAAATGGATAACATACTATAAATAAGATAATATACTATTTTCATGTAAAGAACACGTTACAAATAAAAATGAATAAAAAATGATAACGATATCAAGAGACAACCCTCCTTCTGGAGATATCTTACGATACCACGTACCAGACCACCCACCATCCCCCGTAAAATTAAAGCGTTATACATGCATAGACACAAAGAAACTTTAAATATAATTTTTATATTACTATCATGAACTTATTGATACTGATTTGTAATTGTTTTGTTTTGTATTCGGAGGTTTGGGTGGCGGTAGAACGTTTAAAATTAAGTGCAGTTTGAAAAATAATGTAAACTTTTCGTTAATTTTTAATGTAAAAAATAATTTGTCCGATATTATTTTCATTTATTTACTGTGGTTTTAAAATATCGGTTTATCACACATTTTGGTTTACTTATCTGGTATTTAATGAAAACGAATTTTAGATTACATTAGTGATTTCAGCACTGAAACTTCGAATTAGAAAGCACAAATTTAAGATATGTTGTACATTTCGCTGGAATGGTAGGTCGAGTTAGTAATACGGCTTACTCCAAAAATATTTCTATATCATATATTCTCCTCCTCAATCAGAAGGTATGTCGAGGGATACCTCCAGCAAAAGTGATGGCAAGTAGAGGTTGCGGATCAACTTACCTAATGGCAAGTCTACCGTGTTCCTGCCCTCAAGGAGCATGACGAGGTTGGGTAAATCCTCATTTCTGATAGAGTGTTTATATTATTTCGGTGCTCTCCTTCAAATCTCTCACGCGATGGCGCATCGTACAATGCAGTGTTCCTCACTCATCATTTTAATTCTTAATGACTCTTGATTTTTGCACAATTTCTACTCGAACTACCAAACGCAGTATACAAATCTTTGGATAATGCCCATTTTTTTTTTTTTTTTTTTTTTTTTTTTTTTTTTTTTTTTTTTAATTAGTAAAACACTCTTTGAATAGAATTTTCGTATTATTATATTAAAGATATTGATAAAGATACAGAGTTGTTTTGTTTTGTATTAGGAGGGAAAGGTTGCGGTAATACTCTTATTAACAGAATTAGATACACTTTGAAAAAAAAATAGATTTCGTTTATAATTTATGTTTTCGTTAATTTATTATTTTGTCCGAATTTTCTCCAATTATTTACTTTGGTTTTAAATAATAGCATTTTACGCCATTTCTTATTTTTTTCTATAAGCTATTAAATGAAAGATAATGTTAGACGACGTTAGAAATTACGCCATTGAAACTCCGATTTAGAAAGCGGCAAAATTCAAATTACGTTTTACTCTTCGCTCGAATGGTAGGTCGAGTACTTAATCCGGAGAACTTAAAAAATATCTCGAAATCATTTATTCTCATCCTCAATCAGAAGGCATGTCAAGGGATTCGTCCACCACAAGCCATGGCAAGAGGAGGTTGCGCATCAACTTACCTAATGGCAAGTCTACCGTGTTCCTGCCCTCAAGGAGCATGACGAGGTTGGGTAAATCCGCATTTCTGATAGAGTGTTTATATTATTTCCGTGCTTGCCTTCAAATCTCTCACGAGATGGTGCATCGTGCAATGCAGTGTTCCTCACTCATCAGTTTAATTCTTAATGACTCTTATGATTTTTGCACAATTTCTACTCGAACTACCAAACGCAATATACAAAACTTTGGATAATGCCCATTTTTTTTTTTTTTTTTGATATATTTTAAAATTAGTAAAATACTCTTTGAATAGAATTTTCGTATTATTATCTTAAAGATATTGATAACAATGCAGAGTTCTTTTGTTTTGTATTTGGGGGGGGGGGGGGGTTGCTGTAATACTCTTATTAACAGACTTAAATACACTTTGAAAAAAAAATAGATTTCGTTTATAATTTGTTATTTTGTCCGACTTTTTCCCAATTATTTACTTTTGTTTTTAAAAATATCATTCAATACCATTTCTTACAATATTTATAAGCTATTTAATGAGAGATAATTTTAGACGACGTTAGATATTACGCCATTGAAACTCCGATTTAGAAAGCGGCAAAATTCAAATTAATCTTTACTCTTCGCTCGAATGGTAGGTCGAGTACGTAATCCGGAGAACTTAAAAAATGTCTCGAAATCATATATTCTCATTCTCAATCAGAAGGCATGTCAAGGGATTCGTCCTCCACAAGCGATGGCAAGAGGAGGTTGCGGATCAACTTACCTAATGACAAGTCTACCATGTTTCTGCCCTCAAGGAGCATGACGAGGTTGGGTAAATCCGCATTTCCCATAGAGATTTTATATTATTTTTGTGATAGCCTCCATATCTCTCACGCGAGGGATCATCATCAGTGTGCCTGCTCTCACGATTTAATTCTAATTTACACTTTCTGAATTATGCACAATTTTTACTAGAACTACCAAACGCATATTACTTTACCTTGTTTAATGACGATTTTTTGTATAATTTATATTAGTAAATTAGTAGAAAGTGGCTTTGCATATATAACGTCATCAACTTTTTTCTAATTTAATACTTCCTCCCACACCCCTTACGATATCAAAAGTTTTCATCCCTCCCCCTCCCCCGTGATGATACCGTTATCAATTTATAAAAATTCTTTAGATTTTTTGAATCTATTTAATTTGTTTGGAATGATATAAAAATAGGGGGCCATTTATTTTTCGCATACCGTATTGATTCAAAGGAAGAGCAGTCAAAAAATTATCAGTTAATATATCATACAACACTTAAAGAAATAGTTACTATTTAAAAGTATTTAATAATAGATTTTTGTTCCATAATGTATTCGACAGTAATAATGTCTTTTTGCACTTGCTCTTGCACGGGTTCGGTCTTCTTATCAACAAGTCAGGTGGACAATATTCTTTTTCTTTTATTTACGATTAAATGCAATTATCATTTTAAACATACTTCGCGTGTGGTTTGTGGGACAGCGGTTTATATATGTATACGGTTATGACAGAAGAATAGGAATAAAAACATTGGTGAATTCCATATTTTGTAATTTTATAATTTTATAAACACTTAATCTATTTAATAAAATCTTTGTACTTTCATAAAAATGGATAATATACTATAAATAAGATAACATACTATTTTCATGTAAAGAACATGTTTCAAATAAAAATGGATAAAAAATGATAACGATATCAAAAGACAACCCGCCTTCTGGAGATATCTTACGATACCACGTACCAGACCACCCACCATCCCCAAAAAATGAAAGCGTTATACATGCATATACACAAAGAAACTTTAAATGTAATTTTTATATTACTATCATGATCTTATTGATACTGATTTGTAATTCTTTTGTTTTGTATTAGGAGGTTTGGGTGGCGGTAGAACGTTTAAAATTAAGTGCAGTTTGAAAAATAAAGTATACTTTTCGTTAATTTTTAATGTAAAAAATAATTTGTCCGATATTATTTTCATTTATTTACTGTGGTTTTAAAATATCGGTTTATCACACATTTTGGTTTACTTTTCTGGTATTTAATGAAAACGAATTTTAGATTACATTAGTGATTTCAGCACTGAAACTCCGAATTAGAAAGTACAAATTTAAGTTATGTTGTACATTTCGCTGGAATGGTAGGTCGAGTTAGTAATACGGCTTACTCCAAAAATATTTCTATATCATATATTCTCCTCCTCAATCAGAAGGTATGTCGAGGGATACCTCCAGCATAAGTGATGGCAAGTAGAGGTTGCTTATCAACTTACCTAATGGCACGTCTACCGTGTTCCTGCCCTCAAGGAGCATGACGAGTTTGGGTAAATCCACATTTCTGATAGAGTGTTTACATTATTTACGTGCTTGCCTTCAAATCTCTCACGCGATGGTGCATCGTACAATGCAGTGTTCCTCACTCACCATTTTAATTCTTAATGACTCTTTTTATTTTTGCACAATTTCTACTCGAACTGCCAACCGCAGTATACAAATCTTTGGATAATGCCATTTTTTTTTTGATATATTTTAAAATTAGTAAAACACTCTTTGAATAGAATTTTCGTATTATTATATTAAAGATATTGATAAAGATGCAGAGTTCTTTTGTTTTGTATTAGGAGGGAAAGGTTGCGGTAATACTCTTATTAACAGAATTAGATACACTTCGAAAAAAAAATAGATTTCGTTTATAATTTATGTTTTCGTTAATTTATTAGTTTGTCCGAATTTTTTCCAATTATTTACTTTGGTTTTAAATAATAGCATTTTATACCATTTCTTATTTTATTTATAAGTTATTAAATGAAATAGAATGTTAGACGACGTTAGAAATTACGCCATTGAAACTCCGATTTAGAAAGCGGCAAAATTCAAATTATGTTTTACTCTTCGCTCGAATGGTAGGTCGAGTACCTAATCCGGAGAACTTAAAAAATATCTCGAAATCATTTATTCTCATCCTCAATCAGAAGGCATGTCAAGGGATTCGTCCACCACAAGCCATGGCAAGAGGAGGTTGCGTATCAACTTACCTAATTGCAAGTCTACCGTGTTCCTGCCCTCAAGGAGCACGACGAGGTTGGGTAAATCCGCATTTCCCATAGAGATTTTTTATTATTTTTGTGATAGTCTCCATATCTCTCACGCAAGGGATCATCATCAGTGTGCTTGCTCTCACGATTTGAATTCTAATTTACACTTTCTGATTTATGCACAACTTTTACACGAACTACCAAACGCATTATACACTACCTTCGTTAATAACGATTTTTTGTATAATTTAAATTAGTAAATTAGTAGAAATTGGCTGTGCATACATAACGTTATCAACTTTTTTGTAATTTAATACCTCCTCCTACCCCCCCTTACGATATCAAACATTTTCATCCCTCCCCCTCCCCCGTGAATATATCTTTATCAATTTATAAAAATTCTTTAGATTTTTTGAATCCATTTCATTTGTTTGAAATGATATACAAATAGGGGGACATTTATTTTTCGCATACTGTATTGATTCAAATGAAGAGCAGTCAAAAAATTATCAGTTAATATATCATACAACACTTAAAGAAATAGTTACTATTTAAAACAATTTAATAATAGATTTTTGTTACATAATGCATTCGACAGTAATAATGTCTTTTTGTACTTGCTACTGCACGGGATATGGCTTCTTATCAACAAGACAGGTGGAGAATAATCTTTCTATTTTATTTTGTACTAAATACAAGTATCATTTCAAGCATACATCGCATGTGGTTTGTGGGACAGCGGATTATATATGTATACAGGTATGACAGAAGAATAGGATTAAAAACATTGGGGAGTTCGATATTTTGTAATTTAATAATTTTATAATCATTTAATGTATTTAATAAGAACTTTGTACTTTCATAAAAATAGATAATATACTATAAATAAGATAACATACTATTTTGATGTAAAGATCATGTTACAAATACAAAATGGATAAAAAATGATAATGATATCAAAATACAACCTCCCTCTAGAGATATCTTACGATATCATGTACCAGACCACCCCCCCCTCCCCCGTAAAATAAAATCGTTATATATGCATTGCTCCAAAGAAACTTTAAAGGTAATTTTTATATTACTATCATGAACCTTTTGATACTGATGTGTAATTCTTTTGTTTTGTATTAGGAGGTTTGGGATGCTGTAAAACATTTAAAATTAAGTGCAGTTTGAAAAAAATTTATACTTTTCGTTAATTTTTAATGTAAAATATAATTTGTGTGACATTATTTTCAATTATTTACAGTGGGTTTAAAATATCGGTTTTACATTTTTGCATACACATTTTCATACATATATATTACATACACATTGGGTTTATTTATCTGGTATTTAATGAAAACGAATTTTAGATAACATTATTGATTTCAGCACGAAAACTCCGAATTAGAAAGCACAAATTTGTTGCACAAATTTGTTGTACATTTCGCTGGAATCGTAAGTCGAGTTAGTAATACGGCTTACTCAAAAAATATTTCTATATCATATATTCTCCTCTTCAATCAGAAGGCATGTCGAGGGATTCCTCGCCCAAAAGAGATGGCAAGTTGAGGCTGCGGATCGACTTATCTAATGGCAAGTCTACCTTGTTCCTGCCTTCAAGGAGCATGACGAGGTTGAGTAAATCCGCATTTCCCATAGAGTGTTTATATTATTTCCGTGCTTGCCTTCAAATATTTCACGCGATGGGGCTTCGTACAATACAGAGTTCCTCACTCATCATTTTAATTCTAAATGACACTTTTGATTTTTACACAATTTTTACTCGAACTACCAAACGCAATATACAAAACTTTGGATAACACCCATTTTTTTTTTTTTGTTTTTTTATATTTTAAAATTAGTAAAACACACTTTGAATAGAATTTTCGCATTATTATCTGAAAGATATTGATACCGATGCAGAGTTCTTTTGTATTATTTTTGTAATAGCCCAAATATCTCTAACGCGATGGATCATCATCAGTGTACCTGATCTCACAATTTGAATTCTAATTTACACTTTCTGATTTATGCACAATTTTTACTCCAACTACCAAACGCATTACACACTACCTTGGATAATGACGATTTTTTGTATAATTTATATTAGTAAATTAGTAGATAGTGGCTGTGCGTATATAACGTTATCATCTTTTTGGTAATTTAATACCTCCTCCCTCCCCTCTTACGATGTCAAACGTTATCATACCTTCCTCTCCCCCTTGATGATATCGTTATCAATGTATAAAAATTCATTAGATTTTTGGAATCTTTTTCATTTGTTTGGAATTATATACAAATAAGATGACATTTATTTTTCGTATACTGTATTGATTCAAATGAAAAGCAGTCAAAAAATTATCAGTTAATATATCAAACAACACTTAAAGAAATAGTTACTATTTAAAATTATTTAATAAGAAATTTCTGTTACATAATGCATTCGACAGTAATAATGTCTTTTTGATCTTGCTCCTGCTCGGAGTCAGGCAGACAGTACTTCTTATCAACAAGACGTGTGGACAATATTCTTTCTTTTTTTATTAACTATTATATACAAGTATCATTTCAAGCATACATCACATGTGGTTTGTGGGACAGCGGATTATATATGTATACAGGTATGACAGAAGAATAGGTATAAACACATTGGGGAGTTCCATATTTTGAAATTTAATAATTTAATAATCATTTAATGTATTTAATAATCACTTTGTACTTTCATACAAATAGATAACATACTATAAATAAGATAACATACTATTTTGATGTAAAGATCATGCTACAAATAAAAATGGATAAAAAATGATAACGATATCAAAAGACAGCCCCCCCCCTAGAGATATCTTATGCGAGACCCCCCTTAGATATCATGTGTCCCTTAGATATCATGTGCCAGATACCCCTTCCCCCTAAAATGATAACGTTATATATGCATAGACCCAAAGTCACTTTAAAGTTAATTTTCATATTACTATCGTGAACTTATTGATACTGATGATTAATTCTTTTGTTTTGTATCAGGCTTTGTTTGGGTGGCGACAGAAAATTGAAAATTTAGTGCCGTTAAAAAAAAAGCATAATTTTCGTTAATTTTTATAATAAAAAATAATTTTTCCGACATTATTTTCAATTAATTACTGTGGTTATAAAAAATATCGGTTTATCTCACTTTTTGGTTTATTTATCTGGTATTTAATGAAAACGAATTTTAGATTACATAAGTGATTTCAGCACTGAAACTCCGAATTAGAAAGCACAAAATTTAAGTTATGTTGTACACTTCGCTGGAATGGTCGGTCAAGTTAATAATACAGCTTACCCAAGAAATATCTCGATATCGTATATTCTCCTCCTGAATCAGTAGGAATGTTGAGGAATTCCTCCACTGAAAGCGATGACAATTAGAGGTTGCGGATGAACTTACCTAATGGCAAGTCTACCGTGTTCCTGCCCTCAAGGAGCACGACGAGGTTGGGTAAATCCGCATTTCCCATAGAGATTTTTTATTATTTTTGTGATAGTCTCCATATCTCTCACGCAAGGGATCATCATCAGTGTGCCTGCTCTCACGATTTGAATTCTGGTTTACTCTTTCTGATTTATGCAAAATTTTTACTCGAACTACTAAAAGCAATGTACACTACCTTGGATAATGACGATTTTTTGTTTGTTTTATATTAGTAAATTAGTAGAAAGGGGCTGTGCATGTATAATGTTATCAAATTTTTGGTAATTTAATACTTCCTCCCACCCCCCTTACGATACCAAAAGTTTTCATCCCTCCCCCGCCCCCGTGATGATATCGTTATCAATGTATAAAAATTCTTAAATTTTTGGAATCCTTTTCTTTTGATTGGAATGATATACAAATAGGGCTACATTTATTTTTCTGTATTGATTCAAATGAAGAGTAGTCTATAAATTATCAGTTAATATATCAAACAACACTTAAAGAAATAGTTACTATTTAAAATTATTTAATAATAGATTATTTTTACATAATGCATTCGACAGTAATAATGTCTTTTTGCACTCTCTCCTGCACGGTGTCGGGCAGACAGTATTTCTTATTAACAAGACGGGTAGACAATATTCTTTCTCTTTTATTTACTATTAAATACAAGTATCATTTCCAACATGCTTTGCATATTGTTTGTGGGACAGCGGATTATATATTTTTACACGTATGACAGAAGAATAGGCATAGAAATATTGGGGTTTTCCATATTTTGGAAATTAATAATTTTATAATCATTTAATGTATTTAATAATAGCTTCGCACTTTCATAAAAATAGATAACATACTATATAAAAGATAACATACCATTTTGATGTAAAGATCAAGTTGGAAATAAAAATGGATAAAAAATGATAACGATATCAAAAGACAACCCCCCCTCCCCTAGAGATAATATAAGTAAATCAACCCTTTGCCTCAAATTAGGAAGAACTCAATTTAGGAATAAGATAATTATAATGATACATTAATATATGAGTATTGCACATAAATATAATTTTTATACAGTACTTAAATATCAATTTTCTTTCATACGATATATATTAATAATAACAAAATAATATTGAGATACCCTTACCACTTGGAATCGGATTGTTAGACATTAGGCAGAGAGTAAGTCCTGAGATGCACCTGGACCTTTTATCCCATGATCTTCACCTATTTCCCATCTACAAAACCTGACATCTAATCTGTAACTGAAGAAAGCGATTTCTCTTTTAAAAATATATTATTACAATGTTAAATGCTACACTATTATACATTAATATAGCTAAACATATCTACACTGCTGTTCAGAACGACTCCCATTGTTCAATATAAAGCGTTAACCCTTTGTGTACTGAATTATTGAATTCATATATATTTTATCTTCTAAAACATTTTTCGTGAATTTTTGAAACTACATTAGAAGATTTATATAATCATATAATAAATATTAGAAGGATTGAAGGATTTAGAAGGCTTCATTGAATTTAAATTTATAGGGATTTTGTGCAATATTTATAACCCCTATCCAATCATTTATTTTTTATATTTTACTTAGTATTTTGCAGAATTAAGAAATGTACTAATATAATGTTCTTACAATAGAAATATAGAAATTTTTCCGAATTGAAAAATTCCCCTCCCCCTCCTCGCAGCGCCAAGAAAGCTGAAAAGATACAAAGGCAAAAGAAATCATCCTTTAAAAAATATTTTTGTTTTTTGTCACCAATAATGCTTTTGGAACAAGATAAAGTAATTCATCTATAACTCATTCTAAACTATATTACTAATAATTGATGTATTACAGGAATTTTATAACAAGTTATTTTAATGGTAGTTATAAGAACCGTCAGTAGATAAAGGGTTAAAGTGTTGTCACAGTAAAAACAAACCTACGCTGTTTTTTGGATTCTATGAAGTTTTTCAATAATGACAAATTAAATGAAGTATCCTAAATAACAACATGCAAAAGCATTATTCTTTTAAAAAATATAACGTAAATTTTAATTTACAGCTATACATTTCAAAAATTTGCAATGCACACAAGAAGTACTTTATAACTCAACTTTATAACTCAAAATAAGAATAATATGAAAATCCATGTCATTGGCTTTCAAAAGCAAATTACAAGAACATAAAACATCCATCCATACATTTTCATCGTGCAGCCTAATAAATTCTCCGTGTGAATTATTTGATAAATAAATATTTTAAACAGTATCATTTCTGAATCAGCATTATGCATGAATATACTTAATCTTTTCTAAAATATTTAAACCGAACTTTGCAAACATTAAACATACAGGATAAATCCTGATATAAATCTCTTTTACAGATTTTTCACTAGTTTTATATACACAAATATTTCTTCCAAAATTATGCACCTTTTCAAGCAATTATAGTGCATAAAGAAAACATATATGGTACTTTTCGGTTTCCCGACTATAGTGTTATATATACATATATATATACACACATATATATACACATTTACAAATATATATATATGTGTGTGTCTGTGCGTGTATGTACGTATATTTGCATATACATGTATATACATGTGTATATAAAAAATTTGCGCCCAACTAACCGAAAAGTCCAACATATTTTTTCATAAATAATATTATATGACTTCAAAAGCTTATGTCAATATATTAGTATTCTATAGAAAAGTATTTTGTATACGCTACGCATACATTGACTTATCTTCTTACAGTAGATAACTGAAATATTGATCGGCAAGACTCACCACATGACAAACTGCTGAAAGTTCGGTGGGGAAATTAGATGCCCCGAGACGTATTTGTACTAGTAAAAGGTAATAAAATTTGAGTCCCAGGAACTCCATTAATTTTAAGCCTATTGAATCTTACTTATTATCTACAATTGACGGACGCGAGGAATATGCATTGTTAGAAACAATTTGTACAATTGTTAAATTTCACATGAATATACATTTTTAACGTTAAACAACCTACATTGTTGTTAATAAATTCTACCATTGTTAAATATAACGCGTTTTTGCATTGTTACATGAAAATGCCTACATTGTTCTTTATAAATTTTTTAATGCATATATATATATATATATATATATATATATATATATATATATATATATATATATATATATATATACATATGCGTGTGTCTGTGTGTGTGTGTGCGTACAGGTTATTTCATAAAAAAGGGACAAAACTGAGAGGTGGTAGTGCACATCCAATCGAACAAATTTCATCAAAGAATGTATGGTAGGAAATAAAATGCAAAGGTGCTGGTGCGTTTGGCAACTTGGTCCATGCAAACGTTAAAGTTCCATTCCTGTTGCGAGTTATCAGAAGAAGAAAGACACTAATAGCATGCGAATGTGATGAAGAAGTGAGGAAGAAGTAAATGTAATAATGAGTGAAGAAGAACAAAGCGAATGCAAAATTTTGCCTCGATTAATATATAAAAACCGCTGACCCGAGTGTGCAACTGTCAATTGTGGTAAGAAGGTATCGGAAGATGTTGCCTTTCACTAATAGGGAAAAGGCTGACATGCACTTTATCGACGGAAATGCAAATGGAAATGTCCCAGAGGATTAACAATTGTATGGAGAGCTAATTCCCAACTTGCTTTTGTGACTTAATCGTTGTTTGTGTGTTTTTCTCGTATATCGTTTCGGCACTCCCTATCACCTTTGCGTTTTAATTCCGACCATGAATTCTTTGATGACAATTGTTTGTTTGGATGTATACTATCACCTCTTAAAATGTTGCCTATCTTTTATGAAACACCCTGTACATCCAAAATTTCATAATACTAATATTTTCTGTATCAGTAATTTCATCAAAACCTTTTCTAAAATTCATAAAATCAACTTCCCAAACATTCAACTTTGAACATAGATCCTAAGTTTCTTTTACAATGTTTTTACTAGTTGTATATTAACAAATATTTCCTTCACAGTTATCCATATTCATCAGTAATTACATTGTATAAAGATGTAAAATGTCTTTTTGTAAATAACATTATAAAAGCGGCTTGAAAAGTTACGTTAAAATATAAGACTTTTATACAAAGTTACGTTGTATACAGTGCTATATATTAAAATATATTCTTACAGCAGAAAACTGAAAAATTGATCATTAAATGCTTACCATTGGACAAGGAACTCGTGAAAGTTTGTTGGAGATAAGTCCTACGACATATTTTGGACAAATTAAACCCAATAAAAATTGGACTTCTCTAATTTTCAGCCTAATAAACCAAACGTCCAATCTGCAACTAACGGACGAGAGAGAAATTCATTGTTGGAAAGAATTTGTGTCGTTGTTAAAGTTATGGCGATTATACATTCCTACAATTAAAAAACCTACATTGTTGTTATGAACTTCTCCCATTGTTGAATATAACGTGTTTTTACATTGTTACATAAATAAACCTAGATTGTTCTCCAGAACATGGTGTTTTTAGCCCCCGGTATGCTATTTCTTTCTCCCAGCTTATTTTGTGTCGTCTCCAAAAAATAACGTTACCTTACAGAAGCCAGCCGTAAAACAAAGCATTACGATTAAATATTCTATAGCAATTTTTAAAACTTCTAAGCATCGGACATTTTCAATTTTTATGCCGTCGTATTGGGAAGAAAAGTACTTTTAAATGCAATTTGTTAGAAAACTGTATCTCCATTTATATTTGAAATATTATTATTTTTTTTTTAGTTTAGTTTTTAGAGCCATTTGCTTAATACTGGCAACGGAAGTACTTTTTTTCTGCAGAAAGTAACGGAAAAATAGTTCTAATATAGTAATTATATATTTTTGTTGCCATTTTTTCATAACAACCGAAACAAAAGTGTAATTAAAATACGTGCTATTTTGAAAAAATATCAACGAATGATTTCAGTTAAAACATGGAGCTATAATAAACTATATTTAATTTTAAGTATCTATATTGATGTTACAAACAAATGAAACCTATGAATCATTAGATAGCCTTTTTTTATCGAGTTTCTTTAATGACGGCATCTTTTTGCTGCATTTGTGTATTATTTTGTGATAGTGACTTCCTATGCATCCTTTACTGTAGTTGTTTAAGAGTGGATCGTAAATGTGAAATTCTTAAGCGGACTCGAATGACGTCATTTTACATAAAATAAAAGCGTGTGCTTTAAGTCCTAAAATTGAAATATGTTTTTTACTATGTATATATACATTTTGTTTTTCACCGGGTGTTACACTAAATTCTCAAAAAGCAGAATTCCTGTTTTCTAGTTTGTTTTTACACTCTTTTCTTTAAATTAACCTAGTTTTTGTATTAGTCCAGGAACCGGTGACATAAAAAGTCCCATCATCACAGAATTGACAAAAAAATCAACAGTAAAAAGTCATACGAACAAAATGAGCTAAATATGACCAGCGTTAGACTGGGACAAGGAAAAGGGCGCAGACCTTGGATTTTCAGAGGGCGCAAAAATTTTAACGAACTCGCACCAATTTGATTTGCTTGTGTTGTATCTAGCTTCACAAGGTTTAACACATTCACATAGCACCAAATATGAAAATGGATTAATATTATATCTCTGAGTCTAGATAGAAGACTTCATTATATCCACCGTGCATGTTTAAAGTTCCATCAAATCTACACAATGCTACGTAATTTTCAAAAACGAATCATGTAACATCTAAAAGTTCCAGCAAATTAAACACAGATTAGTTTGTAGTAGATGATTAGTATAGGGCTTACTTATTTTATTCTTTTGTCAATAGATACCTTATAAGAATCATGTAAAGGAAAGTTATCAACCCCTATTAATTCTCTTGCAAATGACAATATAAAAAAGACGTAGGTACAAATTGATTGTGAATAACATCTACCTACTTTAGATGCGAAGATTTTTTTTATAAACTACTTTAAAAATTCAACTTTTTAAAAAATAAATTGTGAGTACTTTTGAATGAATGATAAAAGTAATTGTTATTTATTTTTAAATTTGAAAACTTTTTTTCTTGTAAATTAAATTAGAAGTCTTAATTTATATAACTTTTGGTTTTTCACTTTTAAAAGAAATTCGTATTTTAGTATTAACAGAGCGCATGCGTGCTAGGAATGAACCCGGGTTGGCAAGTTTTTGACATGCGACGGTTTAAACCGATTTTAACCATGGTTTATATCGTCGTGTCAAAAAGGTCAAAAAGTGTCAAAATCTCAGTGTTAATAAAATAATTAAAAATATACAGTGGCGGTCAAAAGTTTCCGGCCAGTTAGTTTCTTTGATTTCTTTGATAGAACGTTTTAGTTTAGAAGAAGCACAATTGCTCCAAAAGTTAGGAATAAGTAAAGTACCTCTGACCACGTGATCATTTTGATTGGATGCTTAAGATACTTGATGCAAAGGAGAGGAATTCGAAATTCGCGCGAGCAAAAGTTTCCGGCCATTCGTCATCCATTAGTTTTTGCTATCGCTAAAGTGTTTTTTTTTTTTTTGCCTGTTTGTTAATTAATCAACGTGAATAATGCATTTGAAATTCAAAAATGAAAATTTTAACAATTTATTGTTCCTAAACGAGTGATTTGTTTGTCGCTAAAGGGACAAATCTTCTCGTGAGATTGCGGCAAAGTTGTCGATAGGAAAATTTGCTGCAAACGATATTTTAAAGAAATATAAAGATGGTCATGGCCTTCGGAACTTTCCACTGTCCGGGGGACTCCGGAAAACGACTATTCTTGTAGACAGAATTATCAGACGAAAAGCAGTTGATGACCCGCGTAAAAATGCTGCTGTAATTCCAAGCGATTTATGGTGTTAAAATATGGCTGAAATAAGTCTGTCTACAGTATCAAGACGCTTATGTGACGTAGAACTTTATGGGACAGTCGGTGTTAAAAAACCTTTCATAAATAAAAAAAATTCAGAGGGCCCGACTGGCGTTTGCCAAGGAATACAAAGACTGGTGAAGTGAAAACTGGAAAAAAGTACTATTTTCCGATGAATCTACATTCAATCTTTTTGGTAGTGATAAAAAACATTATAACCGACGACCTAAAAACAAAAAATAAGATGCGAGATATATTATTCCTACAATTAAGCACGGCGGAGGTCACATGCTGTAGGGAGCATTTTCTGGAAAATGTCCGTTATTATGTCCGTTATTTGAAATCTGCGGCAAGATGAATAGTGAAATGCTTAAGGATATTTTGCAAGAACATTTGCTGCCTTATTGGAGGAAAAATTGTGGTCTCAACTATTTGTTTCATCATGATAACGACCAAAAGCACGCATGCAAGCTCCTCAAGCAGTGGCTTTCACACAAGAAAAATTCGCTTTTGAAATGGACAGCCCAATCATCCGATTTGAATACAATAGAAAATCTTTGAAGCTAACTTGAAAACGTGTGTGGAATTATAAATATTAAAATTCAGCAGCATTTTCACAAAAATTGTAAGAACCGTAGACAAAACGTAACACTGATGATCTACAACCGTTCATTGAATCGATGCCACGTTGCTGCGCCGCAGTACTTATTGCTAAATGTATGAATACAAAATACTAATTGTAAATGTTGTTGATCACTGTTATTTTCTGTTATAACACCATTTTTTTCTAAACTTGCAAAGGTGGCCGGAAACTTTTGAGAACATGAGTTTTCTTTAGCAATTAATTTTGTCTATTAAATTTATTAATATTTAATTTTTATTCCATAAATAAGTTCTTAATTGTTATGTCAATAAAGTGTATAAGTATCACTTTGAGATTCCTCTTCATGTGGATATACTTACAAATTAACCAAAAATTTTATACTGGCCGGAAACTTTTGACCGCCACTGTATATATTTAGCAGAGTTATACAGACTTTCGATAATTTCTAAATAAAACTGCATAAATACAATAAAATTGTGGGGTATAAATGGCACAAGCATGATATTTTTTTAATTATTTGAATAATGCATGCTTTTACGATGAACAGTTAATAAATCCTTAATTATTTGTAATCATTAAAAATTATGTAGGTTTAATCTAAATTTTGCAGAGGTAAATTGTTTAGATTTTTTCATTTGTTATGGCTAGATTCAGAAACTCATCTGCCACAATTGGTACCTGATGAGAATATTTACTTTCTTTAAGATAGAGCAAACTCAAAGGTACAGTCGAACCTCGTTATACAGAAACCCGGTTTTCACGTCTCTCCGCTTATCCCGTCAGTTTTACAAAGTCGCTATTTTCTGTATATGATTTTAATGTAAATAAACTCCGGATTTTACGTCGTTGAATAATTTTCAATTCCGGATACCCCGATGGTTTAGGAAAATTACCCATTTTTTACAATCCATCATATAAATACGGAAATTGAGCAGTAAGTATTATCTGAGCAAAACTTTTTTACAAAAGTGTCTAAATTACCAACTGAGATAAATGAGAAATTTTACTTCAATCGTTTATCTGAATAAATAAACCCACACATTATGAATTACCCACTTAAGCTATAAACAGACTTATCAGTCTACTCACGGTCTTGTTGTTTTGGTCAGGTGGCGCTTTTTTGAGTGTTACACGGCGTTTTTCATCCGGCTAAAACCGAAGCATTGCATTTCATTCAAACGATCAGAAATTATCTAACATCCATTTCTAAAACATCGAACATTGATTATAATTCATTGTATAATATTGAAAAAAGAATTTAGGAAGCACATAAGGATAAGAAAACCGTAATTCATCAATATTTCATGTAATTATAAAGAAAAAAGTCATCATAAATCTGATTTTTATTATTTTCAATTTTCAATTTTGGTTTTGTGTTTATTTTGCTCAATAATTTTTATTGCTTAAAACTGCAAGAACAATTATGAATTTAAATTGTCTTAAATTAATAAAATACAGCTTTTGATAAACATATTTTTCTCCAAATCCGGTTACTACGACACTCCGCTTATGACGACACTTTTTTCTGGTAAATAGAGTGTCGGGATAACGAGGTTCAACTGTATTTCTCTTCCAGTACAAAACAGTATTGCTATTGCTACAAAACTAGTATTCTGGCTTTCCCACTTCTTATGGATGGAGTTGTTTAAGTGGCTACATCGCAAACGCGTAAACACCCAACACACAGATTAATCTGTGAAACATAAATTTTTGGCCCTACTTTTAGAAGTAATAAAAACTTTAAACTGATTCGATATGTACAAAATTTAAGAAGTTATAGGGGTTTTTCGGTTTTCACAAAACCCCTCCCTATTTCCATCCCCTTGGACCGATTTTGCCCATTAACGAACTCGACCGAGATTTTATGCCCCTTGATTTTATGTATCAGTTTGGAAGAGATTGGTGCAGAATTGTGGAAGTTATCGTGTCCAGAAGAAAGTGATATATATAGATAGATACATACATACATACATATATATATATATATATATATATATATATATATTAGGGTGGAGCGAAAAAAATGAATTTTTTAAAATTAAAAACGGGTAGGTGCCAAAAGTTGCCTTTATACTAGTACATCATCTGTGGGCAATATTACCGCTGAGAAAAAATGGCTTGAGTCTGCGCTTTTGGTCCAAAAGTCGAAATTTTGGGTAAATTTTGAAATTTTTTCAAAAATTAAAAAAAAATTCTATTGAGATGGTTATTATTTAAAAGTGTTATTTAAACCTTTATTATTAATGACTTAACATATTTAAACGATAAAACTATATCTTTGTTCTGTATAACTGGAACAAAACTCACAACTTTTGGTGAAAAAAAGGCGTTTTCACTCTGTTGTGTCATACAACTAATTGTTGTTTGGAATACAGCTCTTACCTAGTTGCTTTCAAAACTACCCAGGAGGTACCACATGGAGGTGGCTGCATTTCATGTCACAACAGTGCATAGCTCGACAACCCTACCATCTAAACTCAATTTTTTATTTATACATTGATTTGTTATTTTTTTTATCAAAGACTGGCATAAGTTTTCTATGTATCAATCTGGTACATCTTTTCTTTAAATCCACAGACTTTCAATGCTGCTGCTGTGATCTCATTTACGTATTTTTCTACTGTTTATGTAAGAGAAGACAAACAGTGTAATGCAGTGCGGATGATATTAATGTAATCTATTCAGTCTTCTATTATCTTCACCAAGATTGCACACGATAAATGCGTATTGATCAAAGGTTCTGTTACCACAACACTTTTCCAATGAGTTAGATTTATATAATTATCCGCTTCAAAGTTGATTGTCGATATTTCCGATTTGCGTATGCCATCATTTACTCTCATCTTTCGACTATTATGTGCTGAGCAGCTAGCTGTTTAATGTGATGGCAATCGTCGGAGAGCATTGAAATAAGAGTTTCCTCTGCGTATGCAAAGCAACCATTGTCCTAAATAACCTGTTTTTTAGTATTTTTTTTATTCCGTTTAGTGTGTTGTTTAGTAGCCAAGTTGTTTTTATGTAGCCAATTTCCCATGAGTTTTTAGATCCCTTCTTTAACTGTGGATTACATTTGATTGTAAACTATTCTGGAGCCAAACTTGGATAACATAGTACTTTTTGAGTGAACGTAGAGACCTGATGGGCAGTGAGTGCTCATTTGAAGGCGGATAATTCTGTTAGTCATTGTCATCCATTCTGCGAGGGGCATGTTTAGAATGAACCATTACAATTGATCATATGTCTCCTCCAAGTCCAGTTAATTTCCTCTGCACTCTTTATTAGATAAAATCGTTGGCAAAAATTAGATTCTAGCCCACAGGGATGCGCCGGACCAACAAGAAAATCTTTGTCCACGTGCTTATTCCCTTCTCATTTCAATTTTTGAAGCTATAGAGAGTAATTTTTAAACATTATTTCCTGAAATCAAGAAAAGGGTACTCAGCATATACCAGAAATACCTAATAGATATCTGCAAAGTTATTTCATCAAGATATTGCTCAGAAGAACTAGCGAATAGAAACCCAAGAAACTTTTCCTACGCAAGATGGCCAACTACGGTGCATAAAATTATTCGCCTTTATTATTCGCACTGATTGACCATCAGAGTCTGGTTCACTCGAAAAGTATGTAATCCAAGTTTATGCCACATGATGGCTTACACAAAATAAAATCCATATCTAAAAAATTGATCTAAAAACTTATGGGAAATTACTCGGCTACAAAACATCACAGAAAACGGCAAAAAAAAATACTAAAAAAATTTTATTTAGGACAATGGTAGATTTTCACATCGAGAGCAAATTCTTATTGCAATTTTGATGACAATCGCCATCACATTAAACAACAAGCTTATCAGCATATAAAAAATTCAAGAGGTAAGAGTAAAGGATGGCATACTCAAAGATGAAATACCTAAATGTTGTAAAATGTTGTAGGAAAGGAACTCCCAATCACTATGCAGTAACTGGATGTAATTTTGGTGAAGATACTAGAGGGCTGAATAGATTCGATTAATTCCACTGCATTACTCTGCTTGCCTTATCATACACAAGCAGTAGAAATATACGTGAAGAAGTATCACAGCAGCACCCAACGTCTGTGGATACAAAGAAGAGATGGATTAGGTTGATACATAGGAATCTTATGTCAATCTTTGATAAAAAAATCACAATTCAATATATAAATAAAACATTGTGCTCAGATGGAAGGGTGGTTAAGCTATGAACTGTTGTGTCATGAAATGCAGCCACTCCTACGTGATACCCCCTTGGTAGATTTGAAAGCAACTACGTAAGAGCTGTATTCCAAATAACAATTAGTTGTAAGACACAACAGAGTGGAAACGCCTTTTTTTACCAAAAGTTGTCAGTTTTGCTCCCGTTATACAGAACAAAGATATCATTTTATCGTTTAAATGTGTTAAGTCATTAATAATAAAGGGTTAAATAACACTTTTAAATAATGGCCAGCTGTATAGGAATTTTTTTATTTTTTTGAAAAAATGTCAAATTTTACCCAAACTTTCGACTTTCAGACCAAAAGCGCAGACTCAAGCCATTTTTTTCAGCGGTAATATTGCACACAGATGATGTACTAGTATAAAGGCAACTTTTGGCACCTACCCGTTTTTGATTTTCAAAAAATAATTTTTTTCGCTCCACCCTAATATATATATATATATATATATATATATATATATGTATGTATATATATATATATATAAAGTTTTTTACTGAGGGTGGTTTTGAGCTCTAGGGGTCATGATCGGTGTAGATCTGCAAAAATTTTTCAGAAATTCCAACATAAGAACGACGCCAATAGGTAGTATTTCATACGAAATCTACCTAAAAAGGCCACACCACAAATCCACATAACTTGGAAATTGAATAAAAAACAAAGGAAAAAATAACAATTTTCATATTTGACTACAATAGAAAGCATACTATAACGACATTGCACTTTCAGTAAGCAAAAACAATGCTATATTAACAGCAGTTTTTCTGTTTTGTTCTGAGTTTACTCACATATTTGTGTTTTTGACAGTTTAAACAGGTACTTAAATATTTTCCCGTAATTATCTACTTTTACACGTAATTATACTGCATAAAGATCATAATGTATCTTGCTTGTAACATTGATAGATATTTTATGAAATAAAAAAAAAACCTATGTTCTAAATTACAACGAACATCAATATTTTCTGTATCATTAATTACATACCTTAAAAAATATAAGCTAAATTTTAATTTAAAGCTACGACTTTCAAAAATTTACTATGAAAATCTTTAGTAATAACAATAGTATAACTTTTTAACTTAAAAGAAGTTTAAGTCCAAGACTTTGTCTTTTAACAGAAAATAAAAATAAAATAAAATATTTATGAACACAAAGAAACCTTTATATTAAGCGGTTTTAAATTCTCATTTATAGGTCATTAGTTGTATATAAACAAATATTTCTTCAATAATTATGGACACTTACAGATAATTATACTGTTTAAAGACATAAAATTACTTCTGATAAATGGTATTATACGTGACTTGTAAAGCTACGTTAATGTATAGGTATTCTATATAAAAATTCTGTTTATGCAGTACTCATAGTATAGTAACACACCTTCTTACAGTAGATAACTGAAAAATTGATAGCAAATGCTTACCACTGGTATCGAACTGCTGAACGTTTGGCGGAGATAACAGATGTTCTCGAGCCGTATCTTGACAAATGAAAACTAAGAAAATTTCGAACCTGCGAAATTCACAAACTTTCAGCCTACTAAATCTCGCGACCAATCTGCAACTGACGGACGCAAGTAAAATTCATTGTTGGAATGAGTTTGTAACATTGTTACTTTTAATGTGTTTACACATTCACACTGATAACAAACCTACACTGTTGTAAAATACTTCTCTCATTCATGAACGTAACGCGCTTTTCCATTGTTAAATGATACAAACCTACATGCTTGAGAGCACGGTATTTTTTTAAATACGAATTAACAGAAAATTATATCTTAAATTACACAATCATACAAAATTACATTTATCAATATTTCTTGTATCAACATTTTCATCTTCTTAAAATATAACCATAATTTTAATTTAAAACTATGAAATTCTAAAATTTACAATGAAACTCTTAAAATGAAAAATAGTATAACTTTTTAACTTAAAGTCCCCGATTTTGGCTTTGAATAGAAAATAAAAAGAAAATAAATCATTTATAAATGGAAAGTAATATTTATGTTGTGCAGCACAATAGTAAAATTTCACCATATATTTTATTTAGGACATTCTAAACAGAACTGTTTTTGAAACAATATTATGCACAAAGGTTACATAATCTTTCCTAAAACATATGAACCTAACTTCCCAAATTAAAAGATCGGGATAAATACTTTTATAATAATCCCTTCTATGTTTTCACTAGTTGTAAATTTACCAAAATATTTTTTTTTTCTACAACTATGCGCCTTTACATGTAAGTACACTGTATAAAGACCATAATGTATTTTTTTTTTTTTGTAAATTGTATTACATAAGTTTACTTTAAAAGCTAAGTTAATATATAAGTATTGTATATAAATATACATTGTACACGCTGATATGTATAGACCGGGAGGTTGCAGCACAGACAATCACGTCATCGAGTTCATGGCTGAAATTCCGGAAATAGTTAAAACTCGATTCGCATATTAAAAAGCACTCGGTCAGCCATGTCACATCTTGGTGGAAAACACCTGAAAACCCGATTTTAGCGGTTGACTCGTAGGTTTACCATTGTGTTTTCATGCACCCTAAGGTATGAAAACATGGAGGATTGGGAGCAGGAAAACACAATAGTAAACCTACGAGTCAACTGCTAAAATCGGAATTTTCAGATGTCCCAAGATATGACTCGGCAGTCCAATTGCGTATTAATATGCGAATCAAGTTTTAACTAATTCTGGAATTTTAGCCGTGAACTCGACGAGGTGATTGGCTGTGCTGACGCCTCCCGGTCTAATATTAACGTATCCTCTTTTCGCAGAAAACTAAATTATTGATCACCAAATGCTTACTAGTAGGCAAGGAACTGCTGAATGTAAGACGGAGATAAGTGCCGAGAATTATTTTGGGCAATGAAAGTTAATAAAAGTTGAGTCACAGGAACTTCACGAATTTACTGCCTTCAAAACCTGATGTTCAATCTGAAACTGATGGATGCGAGGAAATTCCATTGTTAGAAAAAAGTGTACCATTGTTAAATTTAACGCGATTATACGCATTCCTAAAGATTATACATATTCCTAAATATAACAAAGATACATTGTTATAAAACACACATACTATAATATATAATATAAAACATACAAATAACGCCTGTATTCAACAGTTAACAGTATATATAAATATTATACAGACATACATACAATAAGCACAATAAACCCAACTGGAGTGAAAAAGATACATTATTGTTTAGAACTTCTCCCATTGTTGAATATAACGAGTTTTTTTTTTTTTTTTCATTTTTACATAAAACAAACCTATAATGTTCTTGAGAATATGTTGTTTTAACTTCTTTTCTTTAAATCAACCTGGTTTTTGTATGTTAACATGGAATTTTTAATCGATTTTTAACCCACTGCCTGATAATCTAGAATTATAAATTTACGTTCACTGGTGATACAACTTGACAATACAACCTTTTAACATTTTTTAACGTAATTATAAATTAATACATTCGTTTTAAGGCATTTCTCAGTTCCAGGAAGTGGAAGTGCGGTGCAGCTGCACATCTGGTGTGCAGCAGACTCAAACTTACTACCAAATTTGTTCAAGTCTCACTTTCTGATTACCAATCTCTCCTTATCAAAGAATCTTCGAATCTTATTTGTCGAAACGATGTTAGGCATTTTGTTAGAAATGTTTATATATTTTTAAAAGTTAAAGTCGTAATTTAATTCAGAAAGGTTGTTGCGCAAATGAGTGAATATGCATATATTTCAAAGTGTATATGAAATTTCTCAAATAAGTATTAACAATCAACTAAAGAGGTTCAAACTTCACTTTATCAAACGAGTTATTTTATTAAATCTTGTACTATACCTGTTGCTGGAGTATCAGAGAGATTTCCTGTGTGTCTAACCGTATATGTGCATCGTATTTATATCCAAAATCTCATGCATGTGTGTGTGTGTGTGTGAATTTGTATATGTATATATTTATATATGTGTACGCGTGTGTGTGTGTACTTATAAGTGTGAATAGTTATCTCTATATGTATATGTGTCTGTTTGACTATTTAAAAATATAAAAAGTGAAAGGAAAATTTACTTTATTCTGAAATACATTGTAGAAAATTTACATTACATTAAAAATGCTTTATCAAATAACAACAAAAAAAATATATATAAAAGTTTTAACAAATTAAAAAAGCTATATTAAAATTTAAAAAAATTATCAAATTAAAAAAATAGTTATAACAAATTTTTAAAAATATATAAAATTAAAAAAAGTTATAACTAATTTAAAAAAAGTTTAACCAAATAAAAAAAAGATATTCTATAACAAAAAAATGTAAAAAAAAAGGCTTAAACGCATTAAAAACAAATTTAAAAAGAAAAAAAAAGTTCTATAAAAATTTTGAAAACGTTTTAAAAAGGTTATGAATTTAAAAGTTTAAAAAGTTTAAAAATAAAGGCACTTGTTAGCAAAAGTATTTATACTTAACAAAATCTAGATAAATATGTATATATGATTTTAATATATCTTATACTATAATGAGAGCAAAAATTATGTGTGTGTGTCCGTAAATTTTATGTTGAAAAGGCTCTAACGATTTTGATGAAATTGTGTATTTTACCATTTTCGGGCACAATAAGACCATTGGGCTAGGTCACGTGTTCGAGAAAATTCGATTAGTGGTTCATTTTGGGTTATAATGGGTCAAGGTCAAGCTAATTATATCTAAAAAACGGCTCAATCGATTTTGACTAAATTTTATATCCAACCGTTTTTTGGCATGAGAAAATTATTGAGCTAGGTCACAAGTTCGATTAGTGGGTTTCGATTAGTGGGTCCTTTTTGGGTCAGTGTGGGTCAAGCCAATTTTATCTAAAAAACGACTCTAACGATTTGACTAAATTTTGTAATTTGTCGTTTTCGATTACGAGAAGACCAATGGGATAAGTCACATATTAGAGAAAATTCGATTAGTGTATCAATTTTGGGTCACTGTGGGTCAAGCAAAGTTTATCTAGAAAACGGCTCTAACGATTTTGGCGAAATCTTGTATTCTATCGTTTTCGGGCACTAGAATACCATTGAGCTTGATCGCATGTTCAAGAAAATTCGATTAGTGGGTCATTTTGGGTCACAATGGGTCAGGGTCAAACAAATTGAATAAAAAAATAGGCCTAAAGCATTTCGACAAAATTTTGTAATATACAGTTTCCGGGCATGAGATGACCATTGGACTAACCCTCATAGCATGCATGGTCACAGTGACGTCATTGTGACGTCACTGTAAGTCATTGTGGTCACGTCACATCTGTGACCAAAATACCACCACTCAGTGACGTCACATTGTGACTGAGATGTGAACTTTTTAGAAAACAAAAAAATTACAGAAATTCTTCAAAACATGTTATTTACCTTACCAAAATATATTTCTACCAATTAAAAAAAAATTTGTGACGTCACTTGTATTTCACTGCATGTACCGTGCATCACGTCATATATGTGACAAAAAAGCCACCATATTGTAATGTCTCAGTGTGGCAAAAATGTGAATTTCAAAAACCTTTGAAAATGAAGAGAAATATTTTAAACAGTATACTTTAAACAGGCCGTCTAAATGTATTTGGGAGCTTCGGTCGGATTTATTTTGTACGCATCTCACAAATTATGTTATAATTAGCATATTTATTTATTGACATATCGGAAGACGTTTTTTAAGACCGATTTTGTTAAAAAGTTTAGTAATAACCAAAAATACGAAGAATCACTTAACGCTTCGACATCAACCCATTTACCATATACATAATTATAAGTGTTACTGATCGTAATTAAAATCTCCCGTACGAGGGCGCTGTGTCAGCGCCGTAATTTTATTTATTATTCCAATCGTCTGCGTGTTGACGATAGGTTGTATATTAGTTACTAGTGAGTGGAAACACTGAATTTTTTGTTGTTGTTGTTATTGAGATAATGGAATTTTTGATTTGGAAACGGCCAGAGAGACTGTTTCACTCTTAACAATTATTGTTTTAAAATAAAGAAATATACAGTTCACTGCGAAGAGTTCCTTAAAAATGGTGTCATTGAGTAACTCATTGTTTTATTCTTAACAGAAATTGGTCCGTCGAGCCGGAGTAAACGGATTTATCGTTTGCTTTTAGAATCAAGAATCAGCGACGAGACTTGGTTTCTTCGAATAAGGTAGGACTTTTTCTTTAACATGTCTACTGAATTAAAAAATATTTTGACAAAAAAAAGAGTTTTAAAATGTAAAATTACTAAATTTGTGAGTGAAATTAAATTAAGTGACTCTGATGAATGTTCTTTAGAACTTGTAAATACGAAATGTGATCAATTCAATACAGAATTGAAAGAAATGTTTGATAAAATTTATTCATTGTGCGATGAGGAGGAAATTGATAAATATATCGATGAACAATCATCGATTGAAAAAGAGTTAGATGAAACTTGGTTAAAAATTAAAAGAGCGAAACAAAAACAAATAAATGTTCTTAATGAATCAAAGCCGAAACAAGAGAATAGTGTAACGGAAGTTCGACTTCCCACGATTAATCTACCTTCTTTTAGTGGAAACGTACAGGATTGGATATATTTTAGTGATCTTTTTAAATCTAGCGTTCACAATAATAGCGCACTTTCGGGTGCTCAAAAGTTATCATATTTGAAATCTTCGCTTCATTCTGAAGCTGCAAAAGTTGTACAAAGTATAACGATTTCAGATGATAATTATCAAACAGCGTGGTCCTTATTAGAGGAAAGATATTCCAATAAAAGACAACAAGTGTTTGCTCACATTAAAAAATTAATGTCCATTAATTCAATACAAAGTGAAACACCTAGTGCTATTCTTAATTTAGCAGATACCGCCAGTGAATGTATCAGATCTCTAGAAATTCTCGATCAAAAAATTGAAGGGTTTGCGGATACAATAATAACTTATATATTGTGGCAGAAATTAGATGGGTCCACAAAATTATGGTTTGAACATGAACAAAAAAAAAGACGAGCTACCAAAATTAAAAGAATTAATCGAGTTTTTAAAAAGACAAGCGAGAACACTGCAAGTTTCCAAACCTCTTATAAATAATGTAACTCCTAAACGCAATGCTCAACAACGAATCACTAGTATGGTATCTACATCTAATGGTAAAAACTCAAAAACATTTAAATGTGTTAAGTGTCAGAGTAATGAATTCCACGGTTTGCACAAATGTCCAGAATTCTTAAATCTTTCAGTGGCTTCTAGATATGAATTCGTAAAGAAAAATAATATTTGTTTTAACTGTTTAAAATTCCACTCGGTTAGAAATTGTAAATATACTTGTTCTTGTCAGAAATGTATGAAAAAACATTCGAGTTTACTGCATTTCGAGAATGAAAATGAAAAGCAAATTCAAAACAGCGATAGAAAAAATGAATTTATTTCAAAACCCGAGGTCAGTGATTGCAATACCCAAAACCAGAATCAAATCGTAGCGCATTCAAATCTAGACCCGAATGCTGCAACATTTCACATTTCTAACGAAAGAGCATTTTCAGGTACATCTGTTTGTGAGATGAATTATTTAAGTTCTGGCATCTTATCAACTGTCATTGTTTATATTAAAAATAAATTTGGTGAATTTAAGCCGTTAAGAGGTTTGATTGATGCTGGATCAATGAGCAATTTCATTACGATTCAGTGTGCTGATTATTTAGGAATTAAGAAAGAAAAAATAAAAGTTGCGGTTTCAGGATTAAATGGCATCTCCGTGAATATTAACTCCAAGGTAAAAGCATTAATTTCGAACAATTCAAATTTTAAGGCGGAAATAGAACTTCTTTGTGTACCAAAAATATCGGATACTATTCCAGTAAATCGGATTAACGTTCCAACAGAACAATACCTTAATAACATTAAATTAGCGGATCCAGAATTTTACAAACCTGGAAAAATTCATGTTCTTTTGGGAGCTCAAATATTTTATGATCTTTTAGAAGTCGGTCGAATTGAAGTCCCCAATTCTAATTTAAAATTCCAAAACTCGGTATTTGGATTCATTGCCTGTGGAAGCGTATTAAATCCTGACAATCAAATCACGCAAAATACTCATTGTGGGCTTGTTTGTAACTATGAAGATTTGACAAAAGAAGTTCAAAAATTCTTTCAGTTAGAAACATTAGGGATAAAAGATGATCCCACATGTACTGACGAAGATAGAGCATTAGAAATATTCGAAAAATCTGTATCTTATAAAAATAAACGTTACGAAGTTACCTTACCATGGAAAAAAGATTGGCGAGAAATGAACGACAATCTCAAAATAGCCAATAATAGACTAAACTGTCTTAAAGTGAAAATGAAGCGAAAATTAGAGCTTCGTGCTCAATATTGTGAGACTTTGAAAGATTATGAAAATAAAGGAATCATAGAAAAAATAGCGGAAACGCACAAGCCAGTGGAGAAACCACTTTTTTATCTTCCACATCAACCTGTCTTTAGACAAAGCCTGACAACAAAAATGAGAGTAGTCTTCGATGCCAGCTCACACGATGTTGGCGAATTATCGTTAAATGATTGTCTTTGGCCAGGTCCAAATCTAAATCCAAACATATTCGATCTACTTATCAATTTTAGATTAAACAAAATAGCATTGATAGGTGATATAGAAAAAGCCTTTCTGCAGATATCCCTAGCGGAGAAAGACAGAGATGCAGTGAGGTTTTTATGGATTGGAGATAGAGGTATAGAAATATATCGCTTCAACCGAGTTCTTTTTGGTATGAATGCTTCCCCGTTTCTTCTTGCTGCTACTCTAAGAAAACATATCAAGAAATTTCAAGTTAGATATCCTACAACAACAAAGTTATTAGATAGGTGCCTCTACGTTGATGATTTCATCGCTGGTGCTGACAACTTGCAAGATGCGTTAGAAATCTCTCGAAATGCTGTTTATATTATGAGCGAGGCAAGTATGAAACTCAGAAAATGGTCAACTAATGATAACGATTTGATGGAGCAATGGAAACAAGAAGGGTTTGATACTCAGCCTCTACACAACCCAATTGAATTAGGATTTGACTCAACAAAGGTTCTAGGAATGTCTTGGCATACGAGTGAAGATTGCTTTATCGTAAATGTAAAAGGCTTATTAGAAATGTTATCAAAAAATGAAAACACCAAGCGCTTCATCCTGCGTGCTATTGGAAAAATATTCGACCCTCTTGGCTTGCTCACTCCTTATACTATTCGCATGAAATGCCTATTTCAAGATCTGTGGTTGAGGAAAATTTCTTGGGATGAAGATCTACCAATAGATGTTAAAGAAAAGTGGCTTCAATGGTGTTCTGAGATCCCACGCCTCTCCGACCTAAAAATTCCAAGAATTGTGCTAAATTCAACGAAAGAAGAAAATTCAGATGTGGTAGAGATTCACTGTTTTTGCGATGCTAGTAAGAAAGCCTTCGGCACTGTCATATACCTCAGAATTGTAAAAGAAAATGCTATTGAAGTTAACCTTGTGACTTCAAAAAGTAGAGTTACACCTCTTAAAAAAATCACTTTACCAAGATTAGAGCTATTGGGAGCTTTACTTGCTGCCCGACTAGGTAATGCAGTCAAGAAAATAGTAGATCATAAGAAGCCATCAGATGTGTTCTTCTGGACAGACTCGAAAATCACTTTGTACTGGATTAGAGGTTCTAGTAAAAGATGGAAATCATTCATAGCGAATCGTGTCAACGAGATTCAATCTTTGACTGACTCCAATTCGTGGTTTCATTGTCCGGGAAAGTCTAATCCAGCCGACCTCCTTACCAGAGGCGTCAGAGTTGATATGCTCTTAGAAAAGGATTTGTGGTTTAAAGGTCCCCCCTTTTTGAGAGAAACTGTTCTCCCAACTAATGACTGCAACATCCAAAATTCGCCAGATGACTATTCTGATGAACTAAAGAAAACAGTTAAATGTGAAAATGATAACTCTTTAGTTACTCTAGCTATTTATGATCAAAATTATTTATTAGATTATATTATTAGTGTTAGTAATAATTATATAACTATCATTCGTATTTTATGTTATGTGCTTAGATTTATTCATAACCTTCGAAATGTTAATAGAGTGAAAGATCATCTTACTTCTAAAGAATTGAATGCTGCAGAATTATCACTGATAAAGATGGTTCAACAAAGTGAGTATCAGGAAGAAATAAAATGTCTTCAGAAAGGTAATTCGGTACCAAATAAAAGTAAACTAAATTCTTTAAATTGTTTCTTAGATGAAAGTAATATTTTAAGAGTTGGGGGTAGATTGGGTAACTCATATTTGACAACAAATGAAAAACATCCTATGGTTCTGCCAAGTAAGCATCCCCTTACTTTAATTATTGTAAGATATTTTCATTTAAAGTATTTACATGTAGGATCACAAACATTGTTGTACCATATTCGTCGTAAATTTTGGATAACTAATGGTAGAAACATCTGTCGCAAAATAACATATGAATGTGTCACTTGTTTTAAAAACAAGCCTGTATTAGCGAGTCAAGTTATGGGTGACTTGCCCAAAGAGCGTGTTACACCTTCATTTCCATTTTCCATTATTGGAACTGATTATTGTGGCCCTTTTTACATTAAATTCAAAAATCAAAGGAAAGGTACATATAATAAAGTGTATGTATGTATATTCGTTTGTCTCTGCACCAAAGCTATTCATCTAGATTTCGTTTCAGATCTCACTTCTGCAGCCTTCATTGCTTGTTTTAAGCGCTTTGTTAGCAGAAGGGGAAAGTGTTCAAAAATATTTTCTGACAATGCAAAAAACTTTGTAGGGGCAAACTTAGAATTGAAAAGGCTTCACAATTTGGTTAGACACCCAGATGAAGCATTAGCTGATTATTTTGCAAGGGAAAATATCGAATGGAATTTTATTCCTCCGAAAGCACCGAACTTCGGTGGTCTTTGGGAGGCAGGGGTTAAATCATTCAAATTCCATCTAAAACGCGTAATTGGTAACGCGCACCTCACTTTAGAGGAATTTCTGACAGTAATTCTAGAAATTGAAAGTGTTTTGAACTCAAGACCTCTGTCCCCATTGTCATCAGATTTCGACGATTTCGAGACTCTGTCACCGGGTCATTTTCTTATAGGTAGGCCCTTAACGTCTATTATTGAACCCCAGCTCACTGAAATTTCGGAAAACAAACTTAGCAACTGGCAAAAAATAACAAAATATAGCCAGCAAATATGGAAATTATGGAAGCGAGACTATCTGAACACCTTGCAGCAACGTAATAAATGGCAAATAAATAAAAACAATATAAATGTTGGTTCTCTCGTATTGATCAAAGATGAAAATATGCTCAGCACAAAATGGGCAACAGGTAGGATTTCCGAGATATTTCTCGGTAAGGACAAAAAAGTTCGAGTAGTGAACATTCGTCTACCTAACGGTAGAATAATAAAGAGAGATGTGAGAAGTATTTGTCCCCTTCCAATTAATGGAAACTAATTTCTTTAATGTATATATTTGGTATATTTTGAATATATTTTGTTGTTTAATTTCTATAGTATGTTTTATTGTATTCAAATGTAAAGTAATTTAGCCATTTTTCCTTTGTTATTAATTATATCTTTGCATTGTTACATGTAGTATTATGTAATTTTATATTATATATTAGAGTAGTTTTGAAACCTGCAGGTTTCAACGGTCGGGAGTATGTTACTGATCGTAATTAAAATCTCCCGTACGAGGGCGCTGTGTCAGCGCCGTAATTTTATTTATTATTCCAATCGTCTGCGTGTTGACGATAGATTGTATATTAGTTACTAGTGAGTGGAAACACTGGATTTTTTGTTGTTGTTGTTATTGAGATAATGGAATTTTTGATTTGGAAACGGCCAGAGAGACTGTTTCACTCTTAACAATTATTGTTTTAAAATAAAGAAATATACAGTTCACTGCGAAGAGTTCCTTAAAAATGGTGTCATTGAGTAACTCATTGTTTTATTCTTAACAATAAGTAAGGATCGGGCGAAACAAGTTTTTAAGACCGAAACCGAATTTCGGTAATATTCCTATTTTTGGTCTAAAACGAAAATTTCCAAAAAAATATTTTCTTGAGTAATTAATGCATACATAAATATGCATAATTATTAATTATATCGGTAGCCCAAGTTTTTTCTGTGCCTCTGACCAAAACTTTTTATTCTTATGTAACATAAAATGTAATTAATTTATCAGCAACACAAAATCATTTTCTAAGTATACGAATTCCATCTAATTAAAAATGTTTTATGTGTACATACCTCGATTTATCTTTTTTAATGATTTTTTTAAATAATCGCCTGTTATACTAGAAATTTCTCAAAGATTATTAGAGACATTTTTGCGGTTTCAGACTAAACATTTTCTATTAAAGTTAAGTCAATTCTGCAGCTTTTAATGAGCACTTAGATAGCGACTTCAAAGTTTAGTCATGTATCAATTTCTTGCTTTATGATTTGCATTCAAGTCATATTTTTCCTAGTTAGAGTTTAACTATTTTAAGTAACTATTTAAAAAAAAATTCTACTTCCTTCAGATTTTTAAATAAAATAAAATTAACATTTTCCGAATATATAATAAATATACAAAATTTAAGCAAACCCACGGCATAATTAATCGTCGTTTCATTTTTTGTTTTCCACAAATGTCTAAAAATATAGTTATATTACAAGATGTCTTATTCTACAGAAAATTAATATGAAAAGAATAAGAGATTGACCAAGAAAACACTTTCTACTCGATAACTCTTTTTTTTTTTTTTTAATCTTTTAAGAAGATATTTTGTTTTTATTACGTGGTAAGTATAAACGTGTAATAAAAGTATAAACGTGGTAAGTATATATCACACGTATAAAGTTAGTGTGATACAAACTTTACTTTTTTTAGAAAGAAAAAAAGTTCTTTATTTTTATGCATTTTAAACGATGTTTTGTCTAATAAACTCTAATTATGAATAATGTTATTATAAATAACAGAAAAGAAAATTTACATCCATTTTAATTTAAATACATTAAAAAATTATTCAAATGAAAAAGTTTAATTAGAACCGCTCAGATAGAATTATTATGCATTAAGTTCTGAATCTGTTGTATGCAAAAACAAATAAAACAAACGAAACAAACGAAAAACACCTGCATCGAAACTAGAAGAAACTAAATAATCGTCTGTAGATGTCACGGCCGCAGAATAAATAACTGTAAATAGAAAAAAGCTTTAATAAACGCGACAGACGCGGAAAAGTTTGCCTGACAATATGAATGCGTATTGATGCGGATTAACAAATTGAAACAAGAAAGTACACAGGAGCACCTCCAAGTTAATACATAAAAAAAATATGAGTCCGAGAAATTTACAGTGGCTTTGACTTGGTGAAAACAATTCCAAGCTTTGCAACTGTGATTATTATCGGACTTAATTTGTTCTGCAAAAAATAGTTTAGAAAGAATAACATCAATGAAAACAGGTATGAAAACATATTATTTTCATTGTTTGCTTTTTTTTCTTAAATTATATAATTTTAGTTTGCTTCTTATAAACATAAGTTTAATACATTTATTATTTATTTTGTTAAAATAGATAACTTGCTTATCAACCATTTTGTTCAGCACGTTAGTGATTTAAATTGCATTATAAACTTATTTGTTTTATTATTTAACCCTTAAATGCCGGGTATTGCGTTTCGGCAACATACCCAATTTAGGCTCTAAAATACTATTAGGATAATATTGAAGCTATAATGCCTAATGTTGCCAATAAAATACATTCTGAAAATATTATTAAATCGATTTTCAACATGTAGATGGCAACACTTGTGCTGTTTAAGAATAAAGATAGATTTATTTTTTCAATTGTTGCTACTTGTTCTTTTTGCTTTGTTTGGAAGCTTGGGAAATACCTATTTTGTTCTGCAGTGAGCAAGTAAAATTTATTTCTTATTATAGTTCCTAAAATTCTCGTGGTTTAATATTATAGAATTTTATCAAGAAAAATTATTTTTTCATTTAAAGACCAACATTGCCGATTAGTAATAAACTGTTTTTTAGCCGTAAACCACACTTAAAACAAAATATGATTTTTTTAAGTATTTTTCCCATGATTTATTTAAACAATGAAAGCCGAAAAACATTATTACAATGATTTTTGAAAAATTAGGCATTTAAGGGTTAAAATATCTGGTTGAAATCGCATATTTTCATAATTATGAAAGTATATGGACATGTAATATAATCAATCGTTAATTATTAACTTTTAAAGATAATTAAATTGTTTCATAAAACAGCCTTTTTATAGACAGGGCCATCACTAAGACTTATTATTAGGAGGAGGGGAGGGGACCTTAAATAGCCAAGCCAAATTTCAGTATTTGCCAATTTAGTTTTATAATTTTGCCAAGTTATCACAATTAGAAAATGTAATATAGTTATTATTTGTAAAAAGCTTAATAATATTATCAAGTGGATTTGTAACTTCTGTCAAGTCTATCAGAAATAGAAAGTGTATTATAGTTTTTATTAAAATTTTAAACAAATTTGCCAATTAAGTTTGTAAATTTGTCAAGTGTAACAACATTTGCGAAAGTTTTTTTGGAGGGAGGCCAGGCTCCCCTCCGGCCCCTCCCCCCCGCCCCCCCCCCCCCCCTAGCGAGGGTCCTGTTTATAGAATACAATTACTTGCAAACTTAATTTTTTTTTTATTTTGTTTTAACTAACGTTCTGAAACAATTCTATATATTTATAAAATTTTCACCACACTTTATTCTAAAATTTTCATAGTAGACTCTCTCTTTGTACAATTTATGATAATTTCAGAGTTAAAGTGGCCATGACAACATACATCCAGCCAGACAGATCCTTGGCAAAACGTTCAAAAGTTTCAAATTAGGCCAAAATACAGTAGTTGCGGTGCTGTGTTTTATAAACAATAAAGGATTGTTTAAAAAATCATAGTTAGTAAGAGTTATTATTTTTTTAATATACAGTGAAATACGTTTAACACAAAACTGAGGGGACCGGAAAAAATTTTCATGTTAAAAGAATTTCGCGCTAGAAGATTTGTAAAAAAAGATCAAAATTCACATATGTTTTCGACGTCGTTAAATTTTATTTCGATTTCCTGTTAAACTATTAGTAAGTTGCATCCATTAGAATAAAAAGCAAGTAAAAAAATATTGTTTTTTGGGGGGAAAATCCGATATCTTTTATTTAAGTGTCTTTTTTAGCATTCTGAGAGATCTAGCTTGTTTGAACCTAATAAGCAAAGCTGTCTCTAAATCTCAGTTCTCATACGCTTTCTCTCTGGCTTGATACTGCGCTCAAATATTAACGTAATGAGATGTCCGTTTTTTTATTATTGTTGATAATGTAGAATTGGCAATGCCAAATTCTTTGCAGATTTCTGTTTTCGTTCTTCTTTTGTCAACAACTGCAGCTTCATCTTCATATGAAGCGAAATAACAGTTTTTTTTCGCACCGATTTGTCAGCCATTGTGCTCATAAAACATAAGTTAATTTACAAAAAACACGAAATTCACTCATTTTCACCCAAAATTCAGTGGTTTCATCACAAAATTCACCAATTTCAACTTAAACTATCTAGATCGAAAGCGAATTTTTTTCGTGTTAAACGATTTTTGTTTCGTGTTAAAAGAGAAAAAATGTATTAAATTGCATAGTATACTGTCCGGACCACTATACCATTTCGTGTTAACCGATTTTTCGTGTTAAGCGTTTTCGTGTTAAACGTATTTCACTGTATATAATTTCGTGAATAAAAATGTAATTTTAGCAATCAGTTATTAAAGTTTTTTTTTTAATAATCAAAAAGTTGTTTTTAAGTATGAGTTTTACGGCAGGCAAACCCTGACATAAAATAAATTAACCCCTTGTATCGCCGTACTACATATCTGCAACATACCCAAAAGTCACAATTACATTTACAGTGAGCTTAAAAATACGATTTTATTTATTGTTGCTATCTTCCAACATAGCGATTGTTATCAAAATTGTTCTTAGAATTCTCAACATACTGATACTGGAGATACTGAGTTAATTTTTCATACCAAAGTTGTATTTATCATTTGAGTAGTTCCACGTTGATATTGCAAAAATGTACTTCGTAAATTTTCTAAAATTAAAAGGCTGGAGATAGATATTTACAAAGGTAAGATTGTATATTTTGCAATTTTGTATTTGTAAATGAGGAGTAGCAATTTTCTGTTTATTTCAAACATAAAATAAAATCAACAATTTATTATTTTTATGTTTTAAATCATTTTTTTTTCATTATTTTTTACATATCAACAATTACATATTCTAACATTCAGAGTAAATATAAGTAATTTCATCATTAAGTAGCACTTAAAATAATTATTCGATTTAAAAACTTTTTTAACATATTTATCATATATGTTGCTATAAAAGTACCAGTTTTGATATTTTTACATACAATAGTTTTCTTTGTGTCGTTAAAAGTTGCAATACAATTACAGAAGCAGCAACGTTTGTTGCCTTTCTTTTTTTTTCAGAATAAAGCGCTAGCATGACAAATCATTATTTTAGAATCGAGATAGTTTGAGCTTGTTATGGCACTTTTGTGATATAGTCGATCCTGATTATGGATTACCAAATTATAAAGCATATATGACTTTATAATAATATATGATACAATACAAACAACATTTCGAGAGATAAAATGTCCAGCTGTAGTCATTTATATGCATGATATGTGTATGATGTACATGATATATATAGATACATATATGTGCGTGTAACATGACATATATATGTGGCCTAAAAGACGTAAATACTAATACGTATTATATAATAGCTATATGGAACATGATGAGCGTTTGGAGTATATATATATATATATATATATGACGATATATGATATATATATATATATATATATATATATATATATATATATATATATATATGACGCATGTATAAACTTCACGATGATATTAGAGAGATCGTAAACTTTTGCATAATCAAATTAAGAGGGGTATCTATAACAAAGAAATACCCTATTTTCTCTGTCCCAACTTGTTTGAATTAACGTGCGTTTCAATTAAAATCATATGTAGATTTTTTTATAGTAATCAATATCGTACAACATATAAAATTTAATTACTAAATATCGGCATTCCTTTTTATCTTTCAATTTTTTTTAAAGATAAAAATCGAAAAAATCACCTTCACCAGTGACTTGAGTTCGTAATGCGCATTAAATGTGATAAATTAATTTCATTCAGTATTTCTATAGTTTAAAGAATACAAAAAATACTATATATATATATATATATTATAAGATATTACATTTTTTTATATACATTTTAAATTTATAAAGCTTCGAATATTTAAACAAAACATTTTCTTTGGTAATTTTAATGATTTTGAGTAGAACAAGTAGCTAATTTTGAAAAAAATGTGATCTATCGAATATTCAATTGTCTTCAATATTCTCATTTATTACAACAGAAAAAAAATTCAACAAAGAATGAAGTCTGCGGGGCGTTGCATTTTGATTCAGTAAAATTCTTTTGATGTACTCTTGTTAAATCGATCACAAGTTTTAATTACGATGTATCGTATAATAACGTATAATAACGTTATATATAATAAGTATAAATAATAACGTTATAGATATAGTATAATAACGTTATAGATGTAAATTGTTTTACAACATGTATAACTGTGTCATAGTATGACTTTAGAACAACATTGTCACTGTAGTCACAAATATTCTTCACAAAGTTACTGGCAAAATCGTCAGAAATCGCACAATTTTCATAAACTTGTCACAATGTTACTTCACAACATTGTCACTGCCGTCACAAAACAATCACATGTTAGTGACAATTTCGTCACAAATGACACTTTTCACATATTTGTCACACCATGACATTACAAAATGGTCAAAATATGGCGTCACAAACGGCCATAACGACTTCACAATTTAGTCACCATGACTTCACATCGACGGTCACAAAGTCACAGTGCGACTTCACATCGGCGTCACCATGCCTTACGGGAAGTTACATGAACCAGAAAATTCAATTAGTGGGTCATTTTGGGTCATAATGGGTCAAGGTCAAGCTAATTATATCTAAAAAACGACTCAATCGATTTTGACTAAATTTTATATCGAACTGTTTTTCGGCACGAGAAAACTATTGGGCTAGATCACATGTTCGAGAAATTTCGATCAGTGGGTAATTTTTGGCTTCCTATGGGTTAAGCCAATTTTATCTAAAAAATGGCTCAAACGATTTTGACTAAATTTTATATCCAACTGTTTTTCGGCACGAGAAAACTATTGGACTAGATCACATGTTCGAGAAATTTCGATCAGTGGGTCATTTTTCGCTTCCTATGGGTTAAGCCAATTTTATCTAAAAAATGGCTCAAACGATTTTGACAAAACTTCTTATTACACCGTTTGCTAGCACGTATAGAATAGGTCAGATATTCGATAAATTTAGATTAGTAGGTCCTTTTTGGGTTACCGTGAGTTAAGTTAATTTTATTTATAAAATGACTTTAGAGATTTTAACTAAATTTTGTATTCTATCGTTTTCGGGTTCGAGAAGAGCATTGGTTAGGTCGTGTGTTCGAAAAATTTCGGTTAGTGGGTCCCTATGGCTTAGGATCATGCCAATTTTATCTAAACAGCAAGAATTATATAGTGAGAATGAAATATCGAATTGAACACAAGGCTAATTTTGACCGAGCTTAGCTCGGTCATGCCCGCTAGTATATATATATATGTGTGTGTGTATGTAAATTTTATCTTAAAAACGGCTCTAACGATTTTGACAAAATTTTGTATTTTACCATTTTCGGGCACGAGAAGACTATTGGGCTAGGTCACGTGCTCGAGAAAAATTGATTAGGGGGTCATTTTGGGTCAGAATTAGTCAGGGTCAAGCTAAATATATCTAAAAAATGGCTCAATCGATTTTGACTAAATTTCATATCCAACCATTTTGGTGCACGAGAAAACTATTGGGCTACGCCACATGTTCGAGAAATTTCGATTAGAGGGTCATTTTGGTGTCACTTCGGATCAAGCTAATTTTATCTAAAAAACATCTCTAACGCCCAGTTAGAAAAAGTTTGCAAAAAAAGTGCAAAAAAAAGTGCACAAAAAGCGAGCGTATTTGGCACCTCTGCTTATGCATAATGAGTGCACACTGAATTGTGCACAAAAAGTGTATACCTAAATTGTTCACTTTTTATACACAATCAGAGGTGCCAAATATGCTCGGATTGTGTGCACTTTTTTTGTTTACACTTTTTTTGCATACCTAAATTGTGCACTTTTTATATACAATCAGTGGTGCCAAATACGCTCGGATTTTGTGCACTTTTTTGTTTACACATTTTTTGCATACCTGAGTTGTGCACCTTTTATACACAATCAGTGGTGCCAAATACGCTCAGATTTTGTGCACTTTTTTTTTTACACTTTTTTTGCCTATCTAAATTTTATACTTTTTATGCACAATCACAGGTGCCAAATACGCTCAGATTTTGTGCACTTTTCTTTTTACACTTTTTTTGCCTATCTAAATTTTACCACAAAAAGGCTTAATTATTGCAGTTCCCGGAACAGATGTCATAAGTTCCCACGGCTGCCATCTTGGAATTTTCTTGGCGTGAAAACCCCTTTTCCGCCAAGTAGTAAATGTCGCCAAGCACCGGTTTATACGCATGTTTCGCTTAACGAAAATAAAATGTAAATAATAAACAAAATTCGCTAAAGTGGCAATCAGTAATCTTGTATGAGCACTTCGTGCACATTAACTGAAAAAAAACCATCACTGCATTCAGCAGTTCTTCCGGTGTAGCATTCTCAAAATTCAGCAGTTCTCGCTTTCTAGCAATCTCAAAATATAAAAACTCTTAAGGCAGCAGAATATACATAAAACATGAAACTCGCTAAAGTGGCAATCAGTAATCTTGTATGAGCGCTTCGCGCACATTAACCGAAAAAAAAAACAGCACTGCATTCAGCAGTTCTCCCGGTGTAGCATTCTTAAGATTCCGAAGTTCTCGCTTTCTAGCAATCTCAAAATGTAAAAAACTCTTAAAGCAGCAAAATATACATAAAATTATCAACATACCTTAACAGATATCTGCTTTCTTGAAAGCTCCAGTACGAAATCTTTCTCATAACACCACCATCATTTTCCAAAATAGGCTTATGAATATGCATTGAGACACAATAAACAAACCTACTTTTCTTCTCAAAATTTCCTCATATTTCTTAATTACTTCAGCAAAAGCTTTTAAACAGATTACAGAAACCATATAGTCAGTCAAATACATCCAATAAATTTAACATAAAAATAAAAAGACAGAGCGATACAACACAATATCAAAATCCATCCACAAAATCCGCCACTTCTCAGTGGTTGCCAGAACACAACACGTCAGAATACATATGTCACACGGGGTTCCACATATCGAGGTTGCCATATTTTAAACACCGCCAACACACCAACAAAAAATCGCCAAACAATTCAAAACAACGGCTGAGGGAACATAAGGCATCTAAGCCCAGTTCAGTTCCCTTAACCAGAAACGTACCATCTGTGAGATGGTTTCGTCGATATATCTGCCCTTAATATTTTCGCACTCCGGCATTCAAAACTTATTTTTATGCTGTTATATTAAAAAATTGCTCCTATTAATGCATTACTATCAAAGATTAAATGTTTAAGTTCACTATTTGATAAATTATTAAGTGGTCTGTTTGTGCACGGGATTTTCACATTTCCGGTTAAGGGTTAAACATATTGCTATCACATACATAATTCACACTCCAATATCAATACTGCAAAATCAATAATAAGACCAAAAAACAAGCATAAATTTATTGGTGTACCTGTAATGGAACAGTGGCACAACAGAGAACTGAGCAATATTCTTATAAATAGTATGAAAAAAAAGATGTTTCTATAAATATAACCTAAAATTGAACCTTATAACATACGATGAAGCTATATTTTAAATTTTAAAACATTATGATGAATTCTTCACAATTATTTAATTTCTAATTACAGCTGAAGGAAGGTTAAATGCTTGTAATATTTGGTACTTTATTTCGGTTAGCCGGGCGCCAATGTTATAGATACATATATAAGTCTATATACATGTTTATATAAATATATATACTACATATATATGTATATAGGTGATATAGACAATATATGTATATACATATGTGTGTGTGTATACATATATATGTATGTATATATAACACTGGCGCCCGGCTAAACTAAAACTACCTAATATTTTTACGAGTAGTGCACCAAGTACTCCTGTGAGTACCAAGTAATTGTGTGCAAGAAAAAAGCACTTATGTGCACATGATGTGAGCTTAGTGGTAATACTCCTATGTGTGCATGTGTTTATAAATACACATAAACATTCATCATGAATCAGGGTTGCAAAAAAGCCGGCTAAAATTTAAAAAAAGCCACGCCGGCAGCTTTTATTGGTTTTAAACAGCTTTTTTTGGCCATCATCGGGTTTACAATGAAGCATTGTAATTATAAACTACATATTTTAAAGTGTTTTTAATTAAGAGGACAATAGTTACTTAGTTATATGTTTTATTACTTAATTAATTTTAAGAGCTATTAATATACAAGTCTTATTTTATTTCTAATAAACATTTAAAATTATACATAGTCATATAATAAAAACATCATTTCTCACTATTAAAAAAACATTATGAATAGCATATGCATGAATATGCTTAACAACAAGCTTTTCGTAAATTTATTTAGAGAAATTTTATTTATTTATTTATTTTCTTGTTTAAATGCTCTATTTTTTATACACTTATGTACCTAACTCTTCTCAAATATTATATCCTTTCTAATTTTTCTTTTAACATTTATAAGTTAACTCTCCATATGGACAGATAAGAATGTTTCCATTTTGATGTGCTACATTTTGTCATTGTTTAATTAAATATGATCTTTAAAATGTGTAGTATATGTGGAGCTATATAATGTAATATAAAATTTCAAAACACCAGTTTGGAGTCTAACTTAATATTCTTTTCAATATATATATATATATATATTTTTTTTTTTCAGACATAATGCCTTCACAGTTGCCTTCTAGCAGTTAAAGACTTAGTTATTTGACAAAATTTAATAGAAATTTATAATTTTCTTAGTAGAAAATATTTATAAGTGTATTATAAATTAATTGATCCAAATTTAAAACAAATTAGCTGTAAACAAAATTTTAAAAATAAAAACCGGCTTTTTTCAATAAAAGCCGGCTTTTTTTAAGTGGTTAAAACCAAAAAAAGCCAGCCGGCTTTTTTTGGCCTGGCTAAAAGAGGGCAACCCTGTCATGAACATATAATATTTTTTTTTAATTAACTTCAATTCAAAGTTTAATTTACTGTATACCTTTTGAAGATAATTTTTGTAAATTTCCATGCCCTATAGAAAAAACTTTGGGATATTTAGACACCTGATCGACAAAATTCACAATTTTTCCAAAGCCAATCGATAAAATTCCAATTTTTCTGCACCCAATTGACAAAATTCGCTATTTTTTCACACCCGACTGACAGAATTTACTATTTTTCTACACCCGATAAAACACAAAATTCCCTTTTTTCCGTGCCTGATCGACGAAGTTCGCTATTTTTCCGTGAATCAACGAAATTTCTGATTATTCCACTCCTAATCGACAAAATTCATAATTTTCTACACCTGTTCAACAAAATTTCCTTTTTTTCCAGCGCCTGATCAGCGTAGTTCACTATTTTTCCGTGAATCAACGAAATTTGAGATTTTTCCACACATTATCGACAAAATTCGCACTTTTTCTATGACCGATCAAACAAATTCGCGATTTTTCTACACCAGATTGACAAATTTCGCTATCTTTTCATACCCGACCAGTGAAATTCGCTATTTTTTCACACCTTATTGACAAAATTCACTATTTTTCGACACCCAATCAACAAAATTCCCTTTTTTTTACACCTGATCAACAAAACTCTCCTTTTTCCCCACACCTGATAGACGAAGTTTGCTATTTTTTCGTGATTCAATGAAATTTTGAGATTTTTTCCATTCCGAATCGACAAAATTCATGATTTTCTACACCCTTTCAACAAAATTCCCTTTTTTTCCACACCCGTTCAACAAAATTCTCCTTTTCTGCCGCGCCTGATCGACGAAGTTCGCTATTTTTCCGTGTATCAACGAAATTTGAGATTTTTCCGCACATTATCGACAAAATTCACGCTTTTTCTATGCCCGATCAAACAAATTCGCAATTTTTCTACGCCGGATTGACAAGTTTCGCAATCTTTTCATACCCGACCAGCGAAATTCGCTATTTTTTCACACCCAATTGACAAAATTCACTATTTTTCAACACCCAATCCACAAGATTCCCTTTTTTACACACATGATCAACAAAATTCCCCTTTTTTCCCTCGCATTATTGAAGAAGTTTGCTATTTTTTCGTGAATCAACGAAATTTGAGATTTTTCTGTACATTATCGACAAAATTCACACTTTTTTCATGCCCGATCAAACAAATTCGCGATTTTTCTATGCCAGATTGACAAATTTCGCTATCTTTTCATACCCGACCAGTGAAATTCGCTATTTTTTCACACCTTATTGACAAAATTCACTATTTTTCGATACCCAATCAACAAAATTCCCTTTTTTTCACACCTGATCAACAAAACTCTCCTTTTTTCCCGCACCTGATCGACAAAGTTTGCTATTTTTTCGTGATTCAATGAAATTTTGAGATTTTTTCCATTCCTAATCGACAAAATTCATGATTTTCTACACCCTTTCAACAAAATTCCCTTTTTTTCCACACCCGTTCAACAAAATTCCCCTTTTCTGCCGCGCCTGATCGACGAAGTTCGCTATTTTTCCGTGAATCAACAAAATTTGAGGTTTTTCCACTCCTAATCGACAAAATTCATAATTTTCTACACCTGTTCAACAAAATTTCCTTTTTTTCCATATCCATTCAAGAAAATTCCCCTTTTTCCTGCGCATGATCAACGTAGTTCACTATTTTTCAGAGAAACAATGAAATTTGAGATTTTTCCGCACATTATCGACAAAACTCGCACTTTTTCTATGCCCAATCAAACAAATTCGCGATTTTTCTACGCCAGATTGACAAATTTCGCTATCTTTTCATACCCGACCAGTGAAATTCGCTATTTTTTCACACCTTATTGACAAAATGCACTATTTTTCGACACCCACTCAACAAAATTCCCTTTTTCACACCTGATCAACAAAACTCTCCATTTTCCCCGCACCTGATCGACGAAGTTTGCTATTTTTTCATGATTCAATGAAATTGACATTTTTTCCATTCCTAATCGACAAAATTCACGATTTTCTACACCCTTTCAACAAAATTCCCTTTTTTTCCACACCCGTTCAACAATATTCCCCTTTTCTGCCGCGCCTGATCGACGAAGTTCGCTATTTTTCCGTGAATCAACGAAATTTGAGATTTTTCCGCACATTATCGACAAAATTCACACTTTTTCTATGCCCGATCAAACAAATTCGCAATTTTTCTACGCCGGATTGACAAGTTTCACAACCTTTTCATACCCGACCAGCGAAATTCGCTATTTTTTCACACCCAATTGACAGAATTCGCTATTTTTCGACACCTGGTCAACAAAATTTCCTTTTTTTCTGCACCTGATCGACGAAGTTTGCTATTTTTCCATGAGTCAACGAAATTTGAGATTTTACCACTCCTAATCGACAAAATTCACGATTTTCTACACCCGTTCAACAAAATTCACTTTTTTCCCACATCCGTTCAACAAAATTCCCCTTTTTTTCCTGTTCTTGATCGACAAAGTTCACTATTTTTCCATGAATCAAAGAAATTTGAAATTTTTCCGCACATTATCAACAACCATTACAAGAGAAGACATGGCACGTTGTTGCAGATCTGCAACAAACAAATGTTTACGCTTATTTTATACATATTATAAATTTCTTAGCTCGAAAATGGTCTTTAAATAAAGAATTTAAACTTACCTTTGTAAACAATATACTTGTCTGCAGACTTTTTTAACTCCACTATTTCAAAGCTTAATTCAGCAAAAATCACATTTAGCTGATCAAGCGATAAATGAAACTTTGGCGTGAAAAAAAAATAAATATTCGCCATCTGTTGCGGATTTAATGACATAATTATACTACTAGCAGTGTAGTAGAATAACAACATTCAACAAAATCGTGTTTTGATGTTTACTGTCAAAATATCATTGACTTTTTGGGTATGTTGCAGATCTGCAACACGGTGATACAAAGGGTTAATTTCTTTAGGCAAGTAGGTACCTATTTTAGTTATCAACACAGTTTTGGCAGGAACTATCTGACCTTCTATCTTCGTAGTAAATCGATGAGTTTCCAAGCTATATATTCCAACATCTTGCAGGTCTGCCGTTATTTCTTCACACAATACATCTGTGGGGATGCCATGCAGCAGGAACCACGTGGTAATGCTTTCTTGTTGGAGAACAGGTGATACCAGTATTTCTTCCAATTCTTGGATGTCTAAGATTTGTTGCACGCTGTTTCTAGAGAGCTTGTCGTTGCTAAAAGTTTCCCTCGCCAGGTTAGTTTGAACTCATTAATTTGGTCATGACTGAATAATTTCTTGAATTCCGTTCTTTAGACGACGCGGGTGTATGCTTGGGAGAGCCCCATTTGCTTCCAAAAAGATTATAGGGTACTTTTCAGTTAGCCGGGTGCCAGTGTTATGTACACATAAATATATGTATATACACATGCATGTATACATATATTACATATATACACATGTATGTATATACATATATTGTATATATACACATATATGTATATATACATGTATACATAATACTAGCACCCGGCTAACCGAAAAGTACCGATTTTAATTTCCTCGTACATATCACTCTGCAACACTTGTATTCAGGCCCTGTTTACGGAATAGGCCCATGAAGCCCGTGCTTACCCACTGAGATACGAAAGGGCCCCAAATTTTACTTTTCAAAACTAATTATTAGAAAAAAGAAACTCAATCAGGGTAAAAAATGCATTTTTTTTCTTTTGAAATTTTTTTGTTCTTACTATGTGGCAATTTGTAAATCACAAAAGATATTTTGAAGTTCAAATATCCTCAACTGTAGTTCCATATTTGTCATTTACAAAATAAATTGGTTATTTACAATTAAAAATATAATAAAATACTTTTTCATAGTATGTATATATAGGTAGTTAGTTTTAGTTTAATATTAAGTGTTATTTACTCTAAACTTTGATGATAAAATTTCAAATTATTTAAGCATACGAAAAAGGGATTTAGTAAATAAAAAAGCAATTTGTAGAGTAATAGGGGGCCCTGTGTGACGTCGGGCTTCTCCTACTTCCAAGTGTTAAGCGGGCCCTGCTTGTATTATTTCCTTTGGTGAGATATCCAAATAATAAACGTTGTTTTCCTGAACTGAAGATACGCCGTTTGCTACGGTGTCATCCTCCATCTTGCTGTCGTTCATTTCTCCATTATTCTCAGTGAGGGCATTTGAATCCATTGCATTTTCTTCACTTTCATTTTTAGAAGATATCAATCCCTTTTTCCTAGTATTAGGCTTTATCCTTTTTGAAGTCCGAAGTTTCGATCCAGTTGAGCTCATATTCTGAGCAACAGATATTTTTTATATATTCTAGTAAGTTTTACTCTTATTTCTTACAAATTTCGCTATCGCTACTAAAAACGCCCGCCACGCCGGCCACACAGCTCGATGCATGTAAACACAAGGAAAGGAGTGTTGAGTTGAATTGCAGCTACACATGCGAAAATAAAAATCAAGGCCGTGATCGAGATAGATTTTCGCTGTTAGCGAAACGAGATCCACTAATCAGAAGCCTGTATTTTTGCGACCTTTTCATTGTTTGCAAATATGCAGGCTTCTGATTGGTCAATCTCGTTTGGCTAATATCGAAAAATGTATCTGGATCTCTGCCCAAATGTTTAAATAGAAATTTGAAAGAAATTAATAAGAAATAAACGTTTTTCATTTGATTTTTGAAAGCAGAAGTAATTTTCATAATAACTGGAATTTATGCTTGATCGATGATAAGGGATGCATTTAGTAATCATCAAAAGGAAGAGAGTTTGCGTGAGTGTGTGTGTGTGTGGCGGGGGGGGGGGAGTCCACTGCCCTTCCCTCGATTTTAAAATTTAACTAGCTAAATTTTTTTTTTGATAATTTTGAAAACTTCATAAAATGTATTCTTTTCGAAGAATTTAAAATAAAAGAGGAAGTAAGGAATTTTCTGATAGGGCATGGGAGGGCCATTGCCCTCCCTGCATTTTAAAATTTGATTAATTAAAATTTATTTTTTTCCTATTTTGAAATACAGAGTCAAATTTATTATTTACGTGTAACTTAAAATAAAGATAAACTAAGAATTTTCCTTTGGGGGAAGGGGGCTTAGGAGGGCCATTTCCCCTCCCTCGATTTAAAAATTTAACTAACTAAATTTTATTTTTCTCCGATTTTGAAAAAAAAAAAAAGTAAAATTTATTCTTTCAAGTAACTTAAAATAAAAGTGGAACTGTGGATTTTCTGTTAAGGAGGGGGGGGGGAGGAGAGGTCCATTTTGCCCCTCCCTGGATTTTGAAACTTATTTAATTAAAATGTCTTTTTCACCAATTTTGAAATGCACAGCAAAATTATTTATTTTGAGTACATTAAAAAGGAACTAAGAACTTTTACTTGGGTAGAAGGGGTCATATGAGAGCCATTGCCCCTCCCTCGAATTTGATTTAATCTAAATTATTTCTAAATTTTATTTTCAATGATTTTGAAAAACACAGTAAAATTTTCTCTTTTCGAGTAACTTAACATAAAAGAGGAATTAAATATTTTTCTGTAAAGTTAGAGGGTTTAGGTGAACCATTATCCGTACCGCAGATTTTAAAATTTAATTAATTAAAATTCTTTTTTGCTTATTTTGAAAAACATAGTAAAATTTATTTTTTTCAAGCGACTTAAAATAAAGGGGGAACTCAGGAAATTTCCGTTAAAGAAAGAGGGGGGGGGGAGGAGCCCCATTGCCTCTTCCTGGATTTTGAAATTTAAATAATTAAAATTTGTTTTTTTCTTATTTTGAAAAACATAGTAAAATGTATTTATTTCGTTTACCTTAAAATTAAAATGGAATTGAGAATTTTCGTTTTTTTTCGGGGGGGGGGGGGGTAAATATACTATTTAAAATAAAAGTACTAATTTTTACATCCATAAAAAATATATAATTTTTGGAAAATTAGAATCTACAGTTTTTTTTTTTTTTTTTTTTTTTTGCATAAAAAATGCACACTTTTCGCGAACACGGAATATTAATTTATTTTATGCAAAAAATGTGCACAGTTTTTGACAACATAAGATATACACTTTTTTGTATGTATAAAAAATACAGACAGTTTGCACAAAAGGTGCATACTTTTCGAAGTGTTCAAAAATAGTCACTTTTTATGCACAAATTGTGTACAATCTATACTATTTTGCAAAAAAAGTGCAAACATTTTCTAGCTGGGCGATTTGGACTAAATTTTGTAATCTACTGTTTTGGTTTACGAGAAGACCAATGGGCTAAGTCACATGTTAGAGAAAATTCGATTAGTGGGTCATTTTTGGGTCACTGTGGGTCAAGCTAAGTTTATCTAGAAAACGGCTCTAACGATTTTGACGAAATTTTGTTTTCTATCGTTTTCGGGCGCGAGAATACCATTGGGCTTGGTCACATGTTTAAGAAAATTCGATTAGTGGGTCATTTTGGGTCACAATGGGTCAGGTGTCAAGCTAATTGAATCTACAAAAAGCCTCAAAACATTTTGACAAAGTTTTGTAATATATCACTTCTGGGCTGGAGATGACCATTGGGCTAAGTCACATGTTCGAGAAAATTCGATTAGTAGGTCATTTTGGGGTAACTGTGGGTCAAGCTAATTGTATCTAAAAAACGGCTCTAACGATTTTGACAAAAAATGTTTTTACATCGTTTCCCAGCACGAGAAGATCATTGCGATAGGTCACGTGTTCGATAAATTTAGATTAGTGGGTCATTTTGGGGTCACTGTGGGTCAAACTAATTGTATCTGAAAAACGGCTCAAAATAATTCGACACAATTTTGTATTATATCGTTTCTGAGCATGAGAAGACCATTGGGCTAAGTCATACGTTCGAAAAAATGCGATTAGTGGGTCATTTTTGGGTCACTGTGGATCAAGCTAATTGTATCTAAAAAACGACTCAAACGATTCTGACAAAACTTTGTATTATATCGTTTCTGAGCATGAGAAGAACATTGGGCTAAGTCAGAAGTTAGAGAAAATTCGACTAGTGGATCATTTTTGGGTCACTGTAAGTCAAGCTAAGTTTATCTAGAAAACGGCTCTAACGATTTTGACGAAATTTTGTTTTCTAGCGTTGTCGGGCACGAGAATAGCATTGGGTTTAATCGCATGTTCAATAAAATTGGATTAGTGGGTCATTTGGGGGTCACAATGGAACTGGTATCAAGATAATTGAATCTAAAAAAAGGCTCAAAACATTTCGACAAAATTTTGTAATATACCGCTTCTTGGCATGAGATGACCATTGGATTAAATCGCATCTTCGAGAAAATTCGATTTGTGGGTCATTTTTTGCGTCACCGTGAGTCAAGCTAATTGTATCTAAAAAACGGCTCAAAACATTTTGACAAAATTTTGTATTATATCGTTTCTGAACATGAGAAGACAATTGAGCTAAGTCACATCTTCGAGAAAATTCGATTAGTAGGTCATTTTTGGGTCACTGTGGGTCAAGCTAATTGTATCTAAAAAACGGCTCTAACGATTTTGACAAACATATTTATTACATCGTTTCCCAGCACTAGAAGATCATTGGGATAGGTCACGTGTTAGATAAATTTAGATTAGTGGGTCCCTTTTGGGTTACCATGGGTCAAGCTAATTTTATCTATAAAAGGACTTTAACGATTTTGGCTAAATTTTCTATTCCATCGTTTTCGGGTTTGAGAAGAGCATTGGTTAGGTCGTGTGTTCGAAAAATTTCGGTTAGTTGGTCATTTTGTGTCACTATGTCTCAGGATCATGTCAATTGTATCTAAACAGCAAGAATGATACAGTCAGAATAAACTATGGAATTAAATACAAGGCTAATTTTGACCGAGCTTAGCTCGGTCATCCCTGCTAGTCGTTTATTAACAATCGGATATTGATATAAAAAAATCCCTGCCGTCTTGGTCTACAGGCGCTGGTACATTTCGAAGTTAAGTACTAATTTCAGCAACGAAAACTAAATCATGATTAGAGATAAACCCACTTTAACAATTTTATCTGGACGCTTTTGACGAGTTTTTAATTTCTTTTTTATATACGAGCTGGTTTTATCAGAATTATGTTAAAGCTGTATTTAAAAAAATACGCTCAATGCTCAATAACTCGAAAATTTCTGACACATTTTCAGATTCATTTTTAAAATAAAAAACATAAAACTTACTGACAAGATTTTTGAAAAGATTTATAAGCAACCAGTTTTTCTTTATTTTTCGTTCAATTAATTAGAACTTGATTTATAAACAATTATTTTCTCTGTAGGACAATATTTTTCATTTTCAACACAATCGCTTCGGGAAATTCGGTTCAAAATGGTCTCTTTCACATCATTTTTTTAAATATATTCTGTCTCTGTCAAAAAATCGACCATTACGGTACATTATGTTATTTCTGAATATGAAAACTTACCAATTGGATGCGTTTGAGAGCAAAAATGAATTTAAAAATGAGTCAGAAAATAAGCAGTTTGGATTTCAGTACACCCTTAATACGATGATTTTTTTCTTCAAACGCTATGTATTTCTAATTTGTTTTTGCTGCAAAAATTGTTCCTATCAAAAACTTGTCAATATAAAAGCTGTAAATAATATTAAAAATATATATAATAAATTCATGCGGATTTTATATCTTGTGAATTGGCGAAGGTATGGTTTTTATTGCCCTTCAATCCCCCTTTTTTTTCCGTTTCTAATTTGTTTGCGGTACGAATTTGTCCCATAAAAAACTTGTCATTATAAAAGTTGTAGATAATATTCAGAAGATTTATAATAATTTAATTGGACTTGATATCTTTAGAATTGACGAAGTTATGAAATTTTTTCTCCCCATAACCCTGTTTTTTTTTGTTTTTTTTTTGCCCCTTGAGCCAATTTTTTATTTTATCAAAAATCTGTCATACATAGCTTTTTGGCCCTTTTTTTAGAAGTAATAATAACTTTAAACTGATTCGATATGTATTATAATTAAGAAGTTATGAGATTTTTCGGTTTTCACATAACCCCTCCCAATTTCCACCCCCTTGGTCCAATTTTGTCCATTAACGAACTTGACCGAGATTTTATGCCCCAAACTCATATCAAAAAAAATTATGGCCATTTTTTTCCCCCATTTTGACCAAAAAATCAGAGTTCTAACTTTTTATGACTGCTCTTTCATCTTCACCTAACACTTCACTTATAATGGCTGTTTCAGAATAATGGAAGCCATCAGTCTATCAGAAGAAAATGATCCATTCCAAAGGTATAAGTTCAATTGAAAAAACTATTTAGTACTTTAAGCAGAAAAAAGAGGCTACCTCTGAAATTTTCATGACACTAATAGAATCATATAACTGACAGTTTGTACGGTTTTGTTACCTCTAAAATTTAATACAAATTTTTGCCATATTTAATCGTTGACAAAATTGTTAGATTTCAGCGATTGAATTAGGTAAAATTTACTGGTAAGTTTTAAAGGTAAGAAAAAAAATCTTAGAAATTGGTAGCTATGCAGTAGCGTAATGCTGCAGCAAAATTTACATTCAACAACAACAACAAAAACTATCAAAGTCTTTTTCAAGTAAACAATTTCATTCCCCGTTTTTCTTAAAAGTAACGGAAATGTACCTGAAAGAAATGTTACTAGTACCATAAAAATGAATGAATTAAGGGAAAATTTATATTCCATCTCCTTAGATGGTGACGATTTGTGTAAATCCGGTCTATACGAGTTTTTTGCTTATCCGAGGTGAGCTTAGTCCATATTAACTCGAATAATCGGGACTTTACAGTATAACAAATTTCTATTTAAGCGTAGAAAAACCAATTCATAAAAAAAAAAAAATGCACTCAAGGTTCTATTAGGGGGAAAAAAACGTTACTGAGAGCACAGTAAGCTATATGTATGAAACTGTAATAATATTTTTAAATAATTCCAGGAACCGGAACAATATTTTCCATACTTTCACGAACCGGAATAATATTTGTCACAATTTCACGAACCGGAACACCGTTCCGGTTTTCTCCGGTACATTTTGAGCCCTGAATGAAATGCTATTTTAATTTCAATGTTATAATCCATTAACATTTCAAAAGAAATTTTTCCGGCACATTTATTTTATTTGATATATTTTTACTTTCTTCTATCTTTAGAAGAAGAAAGTATTGGATTCGTGGAAATTTTCGACTTCAGGTTTTGGACGGATTCATACGGTTTAGAATAGGGGTGCACAACCTTTTTAAGAGAAGGGCCACTTACAAAATTTTCTGGGTTGTCGAGGGCCACATCAGTAACACGGAGAGAATTCTATTTCGGGGAAGTGATCTGTGGCCTATAATCAGATGAAAAATATGGTTTCAGAGGGGGGAGTTTTACCCCTCTAGGTTCCCCTATCCTGTCAAAATATCCAATTCAGTTGGCAAGGATATATCAACAGTTTTCATTTGTATATACAACATATATATAAGAAGGATGTTTTAGAAGGGGTGATAATATTCCTTGATTTTTTTGTGTGTGGGGGGGGGGAGAGTAAATTTGCTTTGTTAAAGGTGCTGAAAAACAAACGTAAGCATGAAAGTGGCCAGTGCCGAAAAAAATGTGAATTTTATGAACGAAGGGGGGAGGAGGAGCCGATCAATGAAATTTGCGATTTTTCCGCGCTTGATTGACAAAATTCGCTCTTTTTCCGAAGCCGGTCGACAAAATTCGCAATTTTTCCAAAGCCTGTTCACAAAATTCGCGATTTACCGCCCCTGATCTACGAAATTCGCGCTTTTTCCGCGTCCGATCAACGAAATTCGCGATTCTTAACAGACTCTGACGAAATTTGCAATTTTCGGCCAATTGACGAAATTCGCGATTTTTTCTGGCGATAAACTGACGAAGCTCGCAATTTTTCAGCTGCTGATCAACGAAATTTTCAATTTTTCCGACCATCATCGAGAAAATTAGCGATTTTTTCGACCCTGATTAACAAAATTCGTGATTTTTCTCCGATGATCAACAAATTTCGCAATTTTTCCGAAGCCGGTCCACAAAATTCGCAATTTTTCCGCAGCAGATCGTCGAAATTTACTAGCTTTCCGTGCCTGATCGACGAAATTTTCTATTTTTCCGATTCCGATAGACAAAATTTGCGACTTTTCCGCACCTGATCGACGAAATTGACGATTTTTTTCGTGCCCAACCAACGAGATTCGCGACTTTTCCGTGCCCAAGTGACGAAATTTGCGTTTTTCCTGGCCTTGATCGACGAAATTCGCGATTTTTCGGGCCCTAATCGACGAAATTCGCGATTTTTCCGCATACGATCTACAAAATTCATGATTCTTAACTTACTGACGAAATTTGCAATTGTTTCCCGCGACAAATTCACGAAATTCGCTATTTTTTTCTCGCGATAAACTGACTAAACTCGTAATTTTTCCGAGGCCGATCAACGAAATTTTCAATTTTTCCGTTCATCATCGAAAATATTCCTAATTTGTCAGTGCCTGATCATTTGTCAGTGCCTGGAATTTGCGTTTTTTTCGCGCCTGATTGACAAAATTCGCGATATTTTTGTGCCCGACCAACAAAATTCGCGATTTTTTCGTACCCGTTCGACAACACTCGTGATTTTTCCGTGCCTGATCGACAAATTTTCCGCGCCTGATATACGAAATTTGCGAATTTTCTGCGCCCGACCAACGAAATTCGCTATTTTTCCGCACCTGATCGACAAAATTCGTGATTTTTATGTGCCCGATCAACGAAATTTGCGATTTTTTCGAGGTCGATCGAAAAACTCGCAATTTTTCCGTGCTTGATAAAGGAAATTTGCAATTTTTCCGCGCCTGATCGAGAAAATTCGCGATTTTTCAGCACCCGATCAACGAAATTCGCGATTCTTAACTAACTGACGAACTTTTCAATTTTTCCCGCGGCAAATTGACGAAATTCCCGATTTTTTCCTGCGATATATGATCAAAAATTGCACTTTTTTCGAGTTATAAATTGACGAAATTCGCGGGCCACACGCTAACCCATCGCGGGCCACAGGTTGTGCATCCCTAGTTTAGAAGATCCTGAACATGATTTGACTAACTTCAGAAAATGTGTATTTGTGAGTCTGTCTGTATGTAACACAAATTTTGCGTGCACTCTATCTCAAGAACTAAAGCAGGGAATTTAATAAAACATGATATTCAGTTAGTCCCTTATTTATATTAATGCTCATTAGCATCTTGTGCAAATAGGCCAACAGATGGTGTTGCAATGCTGCCTTTTTCAAGATTTCCGCATAACTACATTTCAAGAAATAATGCCCGGATATTTATAAAACTTTAGATTCAGTTAGTCCTTGATATCACTTGGTGCTTATTAGTTTTTGGTGTAAATCGCACAACAGGTGGCGCTGCTATGCTGCATTCTTCACGATTTCTGCAATAGCTATAATTCATGAACGAATGCCCGAATTTTCATCGAACTTCTGATTCAGGTATACCTTGATATGAATAAGGCTGATTATGTTTTGGTGTAAATCGCCCAACAGATGGCGCTGCTATGCTGCGTCTTTCAGGATTAAAGAAAAAAAACACTCTATTTCAAAAACTAACGCACCAATTTTCATGAATCTTCAGATTCAGATATACCTTGATATGTGTAGGGGCTGATTATGTTTTGGTGTAAATCGCTCAATAGGAGGCGCTGCTACGTTGCGTTTTCCATGATTACCGCAAGAGCTCTATCTTAAAAAACTAATGCAAGACTTTTCATCAAACTTTAGATTCAGTTAGACCAGGAATGGCGAACCTATGGCACGCTTGCCGAACTTGGCACGTAAGAAAACTTCTCTGGCACGCAGAAAGACTTATACATGATTTTCAGTTTATGGAGAATAATACATTTTTATTTATTTATTTATTTTACAAAAAGTATAGTTTTATATAACAGGTATATGATTTGCTTTAAAACATTCCGTTACATTTGAATGAATTAAGGTATTATAAATCTCAATGAAAGCGCCCTGTAGAGCCATTTTTTCGCCAAACCATTCAACATATAGTGTTTTCTAAATCATTTTGATTCTTTCAAATTTCAAAGGTTTTATTTTTGAAAATTGAATTTTGCAAGATAGTTTGCAGAGTAATATATCTATATGACACGCTTCTACGTTAGATTAGGTTTTATTTTATTTGGATTTAGGGTTTTAAGTTATGTTAGGCATTATTATATTTAGGTTTCAATTTTGAAAATTGAATTTTAACTGTTTATGTTAACGTAAATAATTATGTACCTACTGAACTGGCTCTTACCTGAAGAGCTAAAAATGATCTGTTTCGGAAGTATGCAGCAAAAGAAAAACTCATTTATAGTTTAAGAATACGGAATTCGATGCGATATGACTATATCATTGAGAAAATACAGCATAATAAAAAAAAAAAAAATTAGGAATCGAATTCAGTATAAGCGTAAAAATATTCAAGTAAAAATTCTATAAAAATTAATTATTGATTTTATCTAAGTTAAAATGTTTCTGGCACGTTAGAATGTTGGTACATAAAAATTTGGAAATTTTTGGCTCGCAAACTCAAAAAGGTTCGCCATCCCTGACTTAGACGTTGATGTAAGTGGTTGATTATTAGGTTTTGGGTTAATAAGTGGACAGGTGGAGCTGCTATGCTGCATTTTTTACATTTTTTGCGATAGCTGTATCTCAATAACTAACGCACGGAATTTAATGAAACTTCATATTATGTTAATCTTTCACATAAGTAGATCCTTATTAGGCTTGGGTGTTTACAACGCGACAGGTTTCGCTTTTATGCTTTTTGGGTTGGGATTTTTGAAAATCAGGAGCATCTAATAGGGTGGTACCTTTATGTTAACCCTTTATGTACTGAATTGTGAATTCATGAAAAGTTTATCTTCTAAAACATTTTTCGTAAATTGTTTAAACTACATTGGAAGATGTACATAATCATTAAATAAATTTTAGAAGGATTTTAGAAGGATTTAGAAGGATTTATTAAAATTGAATTTATAGGGATTTTGTTGTCCTTTAACCCTTTATGTACTGAATTATGAATTCATGAAAAGTTTATCTTCTAAAGCACATTTCGTGAATTGTTTGCACTACATTAGAAGATGTACATAATTATTAAATAAATTTTAGAAGAATTTTCGAAGGATTTAGAAGGATTTATTAAATTTGAATTTATATGAATTTTGTTGTCTTTTAACCCTTTATGTACTGAATTATGAATCCATGAATAGTTTATCTTCTAAAGCATTTTTCGTGAATTGTTTAAACTACATTAGAATATGTACATAATCATTTAATAAATTTTAGAAGGATTTTAGAAGGATTGAAGGATTTAGAAGGATTTATTAAATTTGAATTTATAAGGATTTTGAGTTATATTTATAACCCTAATCAAATCTTTTATTTTAAATATTTTTCTTGGTATTTTGTAGAATTAGGAAATGTACGAATATAATGCTCTTACAATAGAAATATAGAAATATTTCGAATTGAAAAATCCCCCCCCCCCTCAACGCCGGGAAAGCTGAAAAGATGCAAAGGCAAAAGGAATCATCCTTTTAAAAATAATTTTGTTTTGTGTAACCAATAATGCTTCTGGAATAATTTAAAGTAATGTATCTATAACTCATTCTAAACTGACAACTAAATGATGCATTAAATGAATTTTATAACAAGTTATTTTAATTGTACTTATACCGGGTGTCCCAAAAATAGCCGATGATTTTAAAATTCAATAACTTGTAAACGGTGACAAACATTAAAAAAATTTCTTGCAGAAGGGTTATGTATGATGTCAGGAGTTTTTTTCTGTCAATCTTTATTTTGGTTCGAATTTCAAAAAATAGATGGCGCTGACAGCAATAGGTGCTCAGTCCAGACCCGATTTTTGATTCTTCGGGATCCATTCAATACATTTTAATCTCCTTTTTTTGCATGGAGGAAGAGAGAGAGGCCGAAAAACCGACCCTGGATTTAGCGGTTATTGCTTGCAGCGCCATCTATCGATGCTATTTGTAACTAAAACTCAGAATCGCAGCATATAAGCTCCTGACATCTTACGTAACACTCCTGTAAGATTTTTGTTTACATATCTGTCACCTTTTGCAGGTTATTAAATTTGAAAATCATCGGTCATTTTTGGGACACTAAGTATCCGGTAAATAACGTCAGTAAATAAAGGGTTAAGAGGGTGATTGCTGAAATTCAATGATATGTTTGAAAGATGCGGTGTTTGTTTCTTCTTTTTAATTGCACACAATTCAATGCACCTATACCTTTCGAATCTTCATGATGGGCTTCGATTGTCAAATAATTTGGTACTTTGATGGCGAATTTTCAAGTACAGTAATGCCTCCCTAAAGCGACCACGTTCCGTTCCAATAAAATGGGTCGCTCCGAGAGGTGGTTGTGGCGATAATAAAGTGTGTTGTGATCGTAAAAGGGTTAAGTACTCGATGTGAAGGTCTTTTAATAAATTACTATTGATTGTTAAAGAAATAATAAAACTGGAAAGTTCTTACTTGAAATGTAGACAGTGAAGAGGCAAAGTGGTGAAAACAAATATTCTTTATTTCTTTCGTTAGTAGCAGTAGAAGGTTATAAAAATACTTGCTTCTGGTCACCATTTTAAAATAGAAGAACTAATCTTTTAAGAAGAAGAATAGCAGCCAACACGGAATAAATCCATGGGATTCCTTTTAATGAGAGCAGCACAACTTTAAAGGATTAAACTTTGAGAAAGAACATATCCACTTAAATAAAATATCAAACTCATAGTACGGCAAACTTATTCGGCCAAAAAGAGCGGCACGGCATTCGAACGGCCGGCCAGCGGGCTGGCGCTCCGCTAAAACTACGTTAAAAGACTACATCTTTTGCAGACAACATCAAACCAAATTCTGAATTGAAAATTAACGAGTTTTAGTTTTTAAATGATGAATACGGGGTTGACAAAGTAATTAAAAGGCAGAATTTAAATTGATTAGCTAAATTAACATTTACGGGAAATTAATGAAAATCGAATTACAAGCTGCAGAATTCAAAATGTTTCACTGATTGGAAAACGAAACCAAACGATTCTCCTGTCAGCGATCGGCGTCAAAAGAGGGCGGCGCATAATTTCAATGACGTTATCATAAGGCAAATCAACTCCGACAAAACGAGAGCTCCAAGCGTGCTCCTAAAATAGCGGAGTGCGCATGCGCAAGCTGCCGATCTGCTCCCAACGCAGATATGAATATCGGCGGTGAAAAATGAACTTGCTTTACGGAGAGAGGTAAAAACGTCAAAATCGCGGCGTAAAGATTGAGTTCAAATAGACATCGATGCAAAAAAATAGCTGAAAGGAAATAAAAATAAACCAAATTTAAATACTGTGAGAAGTATTCTCACATTACCTCCCTTCACCGAGAAAATTTTGTAAGACCAGGAGATGTAAAAGGCAAAATCGATCAAAAACCTTTTACAGAAAATGGGATGACAAAATTTTGAACTGCCAAAGCGAAATAAAATTTAAAGTTAAGGTGCTGGAAAAAAAATTGGTGATTTAACAGTTGAAAAAAAAATGGTGACCAAAAGTAAGAGAGAGAAGAAGAATATACATTGCATAAAGTACATTCATAATCCAAAAGTATACAATACATCAAGTATACAATAAAAAATGCCAAAAATAAAGTAACATTGGCGAAACCTTCTATTTGATCTCATAAAATTATCATGATAAAAGTGTTAACATATTTTAAGTTAACAAACAAAATTGAGATCATTGACTAGTCAAAACAAATTTTGCTATCTTGGTACCAAATAAAAACAGAATTAACTTCTGATAAAAGTTGCAAATACAAAAGCAACAAAAAAGTCAAGAAAAAATATTTTGTAATTTGACTTTTACAACATGCCTAGGACTTTTTAATTTTAGAATTATATCTAAAAAAATAAAGAGTTTTCTTTATTACTCTTAACATGAAAGGAAATGAAATGGCCATATATAAATAAACTTTCATAAAACATAATGATATCATTTTAGTGTATCAAACTTAGTATTTCATTTAAAATAAAACAGACAACCAATTGTATGCGATAACAATTGTGTAACTGAGTCGTGCACTACTCAGTCACCCAAACAAGTATCCCATAAAAACAAGTTGCTATTTCAATCAAAAGACATGTCATAATTAAGTGTCATAAATCCCATCTTAGAATTTCTATCAAAGAATTTCTTTAAACTTTATACTTTACTAAATAAACATTTCAATGTATTAGTCATAAGAATTCTTAATATATATATATATATATATATGAGACTCAAAAGATTAGATAAATATACATATACCATGGTTTTTCTTTAAAATGTGAGAGACTGGTGATCACCAAAAAAAAATTTAAGTACTTCCATATAGAATGAAAGAAAAAAATTGACAAAATCATGAGTTTATAAAACTAAAATACCATGTACCAGGAATATAATTTTTAAATAATCATTTAAATATAATATAGAAATAAAATTATTACAATTCAATGTTAAGCTCACAATGATGATAATGACAAAGATAAATCATCAGCAACACCGTAAACAAACAAAAAAAATTATATATATATATATATGTAAATATTGAAGTCCACAACCATGTCGATGACCATCATGCCCTAGCCACCAGCATATCTATGAACAAAAATAAACACATATATGAACTCCTACGTAAAATTTTAGGTGGCTTGGATCTCCTAACAAGGCTCCTAACATCTTAAGTAAAAGAAAATTTTAATTATAAACACTGTGTAACTGCAGGTGTGTAAGGGCAATGTTTTTGGATTCAAAATGATGTTCATTGAGTCCAGAGCCATATGGAACAAGGCTATTAAAGATTAACTAATGTCACTGAAAGTTTAGTAACACAGCATGAAGTGGTACACTGGTACTAGCATTGCTTCCTAAGGTTGTATACAAGCACTCACATAGATAATTGCATACACTAAAACAGATGCTGTCGAAAAAAACTGGAACATTCACTTAATCATCAAAATTAGATGATTTTTGCATGATGACATTAGAACATTTTAACATGACGAGAGACTTTGTAGAAAGTGAGAATGCATTGCATTCTCTTTGAAGCACTTAACTGACGACATCGTACTCCTCACAGCAGAGCAATCATAACTCCTGCGACACATACACGAATCACTTTTCCAGAAGAAGGATGAGAAGTAGGCGGTGCACTTATGATGAAATGTAGTATGGTAGGACATAATCGGTATTTGAGGTCAAGAAGCACTTTTTATTTTGTAAAAAAAAATTTCATTAGATGATTTATAGAAAAAAATTCTATATATATATAAATGCGCTGCTAAAAATTTCCATCTAGACTTGTGCTTTTCTGTAATCTTCTCGTATTATTTGTAGGTATGAAGAGAAGACATTAATAAATTTCACTTTCTTCATAAAACATTGAAAACTTCAAAATGAAGATCATTTTTACTATTAAATTCTCCATAAAACGAAAAATCTTCAAAATGAACGAATCCTTTTTTTTTTATACTAAAGTAATGAGGCAAATGGCAAAATAAAAACTTAGAGGCTTTGGGTATGAAATAAAATTAAAGTAAAAGGCACTATGCACATAATAAATAAATAAATATGGGAACTTTTCAAAATAACTTGATCTTGCATATAAACACTGTAACAAATATTCACAAACTTCTTATATTAATGAGAATTTACACTTGGTTATCAATGAGCAAAAATTTTGCAATGTGAGGATGAATTGCTACACACAAGCAAAAATTAACTCTGAATACTTTTAATTGCACCTGCTAGAATATTTGGAGAAAATGCAGCATAATAAAATAAAGTTGTCGAAGGTAAAATGCATCTGTAATTTTCAGGTAATATAAATTTAAACTTCCTTGTTTTGAGAAGACTTAGAATAATGATATGGTGTGAGTAACTGAGTTCTAGCAGCATACAAGTCAACAATTTCACTTGATGAGGATATTTACTCTCACATGAGAAACGTTAACTGACACACTATCATAATCAGTAATGAAAATTATTTATTTATTTATTTTTTGAAGAGAACTAAGTAGTAAACACTATTTGTAGCTTCACAAACTGAAGAACTCTAATGAAGTGGTTTCATAAATGGATATTTGCCTATAAATGAACAACATCTTCACCAGGCATCTTATGGCTGGATACGAAACATACACACAAAAAATTAAACTATTGTAGATGTAGGAAACTTTTGAAGTAGGTAGGTAATTTTATAATTTTTAGCTTCCATGATAACATGTGCAGCAACAAAGAAGAGACCAGAAGAAATGGATGTCACACAAAACCACTGACCACCTTCATCAGGTAAGCAACAGATGAATGGAAGAAAAGTCAGCAGAATGTCATTACAGGTAATTAAAAAAAATTTCTAGCAGCATATACAGGAACAGTCATAATTAAATATGGCAAAAAGCACATAACTTAAGAGCTATTGATAGTTAATAAGTATATAAAAGTAATCTTCACTATTGGCAAGGAAAAAATATTTTTCTTATGGTGAATGGAATTTTTAAGTAGAACTGTTACAGGATTGAAGAAGCCCCATTTCATTTTAAATGAAAAAAAAATAATGTTGCTCTTTTTATTTTTATAAAGCAACATGAGAATAAGGTATGATGATGTCGATGTAAATATGTCATGCATAGACTTATAAATTTGTGAAAAGAATTGAATTTGCCAAAGAGAATTGAAGCAATGAAAATTTTGAATATTTTCAATTTGTTAGCTGAGAGTTCTATAACAACATCAACAGGTAAATTTAAAAACAGGAACAGTTCTTTAAATATTAGAGATGAAATCAAACTAGTCCACAAGACAACATGCTAACCATACATATCAGCATATTTCACAAATCATCTAAGGAGCAAGTCTAAGAACTTTTCAAAGGCGATAACTGTTTATAAATTTTCATATTATATTTTTGTTATTAAGAGAAGCAGGCAATACTTCAAAATAATCATACAGGATAATTACCACTATAAATTACTTGAAGAATACCAAACTTCAGTTGGAGAAAATAGGCATAATTGATGAGATGAGAATAACTTCAGGTGAAGAACAAAATTTCTCAGCAACAAGAATAAAAAATAATACTTCAATAAAATTTCAATCTCTTTTTTTTTTTAAATATATATATTGAAATTCAAATTTATAAGTGATTTAAAGTGCCATTAATAAGTAGAAAATAAAAAATAACCCAAAAGCCATGCCTCCTAAAATATCACATTATGTTCTTGAGAACAATTTTTGCCAAACTTCAAATTCATTGAAATTATTTGAGAACATAAATTCATTTACAAATATTTCAATTTCAATAATTATTCTTCAAAATTATTTTCAATTTCAAAATTTTCAACTAATTAAAAAATAAAATGTAACTGCCTCAGAATTCTATTCTTAAAAACAGAATATTGCTATTATTTGCACCAACATAAAATTCATTTTCAATATTGTAATTATATAAATTCATTTCTTGATTAGAATAATAATATATTCTACAAAATATAGTAAAATTTAAATATGAATTCTTTAGAATATTGTAAAAAAAAATTGTAACTACGTAACAAAAAAAATGGCATAACTCAAGAATTTTTCAGAATGAGAACATCAAATATTTTAAAATATTTTCATAAATTATATCCAATAAATCTTGAATTAAATTAACCATTTTCTTTTTTTTAACTAATGAGAACAATTCCTCAAAAAGAATTTTACTTGACTTTCTTGAATAACGATCTTAATTTTCTTCAAAAATTAGAACAAGTTTCATGAAAATGTAGCTTCTATTAAAATATTTCAACCAAAAATCTCATAATTCTTAAAAAAAAGAACAAAAGGTTCTAAAAAAAATGATCTTCAAGAATCATTATTTTTAAAATTGCAATAATCCCAAAGCAACAACGTGCAATTCGAAAGGTACTACGGCGCCAAATGTGGCGATAATAAAGTGTGTTGTGATCGTAAAAGGGTTAAGTACTCGTTGTGAAGGTCTTTTAATAAATTACTATTGATTGTTAAAGAAATAATAAAACTGGAGAGTTCTTACTTGAAATGTAGACAGTGAAGAGGCAAAGTGGTGAAAACAAATATTCTTTATTTCTTTCGTTAGTAGCAGTAGAAGGTTATAAAAATACTTGCTTCTGGTCACCATTTTAAAATAGAAGAACTAATCTTTTAAGAAGAAGAATAGCAGCCAACACGGAATAAATCCATGGGATTCCTTTTAATGAGAGCAGCACAACTTTAAAGGATTAAACTTTGAGAAAGAACATATCCACTTAAATAAAATATCAAACTCATAGTACGGCAAACTTATTCGGCCAAAAAGAGCGGCACGGCATTCGAACGGCCGGCCAGCGGGCTGGCGCTCCGCTAAAACTACGTTAAAAGACTACATCTTTTGCAGACAACATCAAACCAAATTCTGAATTGAAAATTAACGAGTTTTAGTTTTTAAATGATGAATACGGGGTTGACAAAGTAATTAAAAGGCAGAATTTAAACTGATTAGCTAAATTAACATTTACGGGAAATTAATGAAAATCGAATTACAAGCTGCAGAATTCAAAATGTTTCACTGATTGGAAAACGAAACCAAACGATTCTCCTGTCAGCGATCGGCGTCAAAAGAGGGCGGCGCATAATTTCAATGACGTTATCATAAGGCAAATCAACTCCGACAAAACGAGAGCTCCAAGCGTGCTCCTAAAATAGCGGAGTGCGCATGCGCAAGCTGCCGATCTGCTCCCAACGCAGATATGAATATCGGCGGTGAAAAATGAACTTGCTTTACGGAGAGAGGTAAAAATGTCAAAATAGCGGCGTAAAGATTGAGTTCAAATAGACATCGATGCAAAAAAATAGCTGAAAGGAAATAAAAATAAACCAAATTTAAATACTGTGAGAAGTATTCTCACATTACCTCCCTTCACCGAGAAAATTTTGTAAGACCAGGAGATGTAAAAGGCAAAATCGATCAAAAACCTTTTACAGAAAATGGGATGACAAAATTTTGAACTGCCAAAGCGAAATAAAATTTAAAGTTAAGGTGCTGGAAAAAAAATTGGTGATTTAACAGTTGAAAAAAAAATGGTGACCAAAAGTAAGAGAGAGAAGAAGAATATACATTGCATAAAGTACATTCATAATCCAAAAGTATACAATACATCAAGTATACAATAAAAAATGCCAAAAATAAAGTAACATTGGCGAAACCTTCTATTTGATCTCATAAAATTATCATGATAAAAGTGTTAACATATTTTAAGTTAACAAACAAAATTGAGATCATTGACTAGTCAAAACAAATTTTGCTATCTTGGTACCAAATAAAAACAGAATTAACTTCTGATAAAAGTTGCAAATACAAAAGCAACAAAAAAGTCAACAAAAAATATTTTGTAATTTGACTTTTACAACATGCCTAGGACTTTTTAATTTTAGAATTATATCTAAAAAAATAAAGAGTTTTCTTTATTACTCTTAACATGAAAGGAAATGAAATGGCCATATATAAATAAACTTTCATAAAACATAATGATATCATTTTAGTGTATCAAACTTAGTATTTCATTTAAAATAAAACAGACAACCAATTGTATGCGATAACAATTGTGTAACTGAGTCGTGCACTACTCAGTCACCCAAACAAGTATCCCATAAAAACAAGTTGCTATTTCAATCAAAAGACATGTCATAATTAAGTGTCATAAATCCCATCTTAGAATTTCTATCAAAGAATTTCTTTAAACTTTATACTTTACTAAATAAACATTTCAATGTATTAGTCATAAGAATTCTTAATATATATATATATATATATATGAGACTCAAAAGATTAGATAAATATACATATACCATGGTTTTTCTTTAAAATGTGAGAGACTGGTGATCACCAAAAAAAAATTTAAGTACTTCCATATAGAATGAAAGAAAAAAATTGACAAAATCATGAGTTTATAAAACTAAAATACCATGTACCAGGAATATAATTTTTAAATAATCATTTAAATATAATATAGAAATAAAATTATTACAATTCAATGTTAAGCTCACAATGATGATAATGACAAAGATAAATCATCAGCAACACCGTAAACAAACAAAAAAAATTATATATATATATATATGTAAATATTGAAGTCCACAACCATGTCGATGACCATCATGCCCTAGCCACCAGCATATCTATGAACAAAAATAAACACATATATGAACTCCTACGTAAAATTTTAGGTGGCTTGGATCTCCTAACAAGGCTCCTAACATCTTAAGTAAAAGAAAATTTTAATTATAAACACTGTGTAACTGCAGGTGTGTAAGGGCAATGTTTTTGGATTCAAAATGATGTTCATTGAGTCCAGAGCCATATGGAACAAGGCTATTAAAGATTAACTAATGTCACTGAAAGTTTAGTAACACAGCATGAAGTGGTACACTGGTACTAGCATTGCTTCCTAAGGTTGTATACAAGCACTCACATAGATAATTGCATACACTAAAACAGATGCTGTCGAAAAAAACTGGAACATTCACTTAATCATCAAAATTAGATGATTTTTGCATGATGACATTAGAACATTTTAACATGACGAGAGACTTTGTAGAAAGTGAGAATGCATTGCATTCTCTTTGAAGCACTTAACTGACGACATCGTACTCCTCACAGCAGAGCAATCATAACTCCTGCGACACATACACGAATCACTTTTCCAGAAGAAGGATGAGAAGTAGGCGGTGCACTTATGATGAAATGTAGTATGGTAGGACATAATCGGTATTTGAGGTCAAGAAGCACTTTTTATTTTGTAAAAAAAAATTTCATTAGATGATTTATAGAAAAAAATTCTATATATATATAAATGCGCTGGTAAAAATTTCCATCTAGACTTGTGCTTTTCTGTAATCTTCTCGTATTATTTGTAGGTATGAAGAGAAGACATTAATAAATTTCACTTTCTTCATAAAACATTGAAAACTTCAAAATGAAGATCATTTTTACTATTAAATTCTTCATAAAACGAAAAATCTTCAAAATGAACGAATCCTTTTTTTTTTATACTAAAGTAATGAGGCAAATGGCAAAATAAAAACTTAGAGGCTTTGGGTATGAAATAAAATTAAAGTAAAAGGCACTATGCACATAATAAATAAATAAATATGGGAACTTTTCAAAATAACTTGATCTTGCATATAAACACTGTAACAAATATTCACAAACTTCTTATATTAATGAGAATTTACACTTGGTTATCAATGAGCAAAAATTTTGCAATGTGAGGATGAATTGCTACACACAAGCAAAAATTAACTCTGAATACTTTTAATTGCACCTGCTAGAATATTTGGAGAAAATGCAGCATAATAAAATAAAGTTGTCGAAGGTAAAATGCATCTGTAATTTTCAGGTAATATAAATTTAAACTTCCTTGTTTTGAGAAGACTTAGAATAATGATATGGTGTGAGTAACTGAGTTCTAGCAGCATACAAGTCAACAATTTCACTTGATGAGGATATTTACTCTCACATGAGAAACGTTAACTGACACACTATCATAATCAGTAATGAAAATTATTTATTTATTTATTTTTTGAAGAGAACTAAGTAGTAAACACTATTTGTAGCTTCACAAACTGAAGAACTCTAATGAAGTGGTTTCATAAATGGATATTTGCCTATAAATGAACAACATCTTCACCAGGCATCTTATGGCTGGATACGAAACATACACACAAAAAATTAAACTATTGTAGATGTAGGAAACTTTTGAAGTAGGTAGGTAATTTTATAATTTTTAGCTTCCATGATAACATGTGCAGCAACAAAGAAGAGACCAGAAGAAATGGATGTCACACAAAACCACTGACCACCTTCATCAGGTAAGCAACAGATGAATGGAAGAAAAGTCAGCAGAATGTCATTACAGGTAATTAAAAAAAATTTCTAGCAGCATATACAGGAACAGTCATAATTAAATATGGCAAAAAGCACATAACTTAAGAGCTATTGATAGTTAATAAGTATATAAAAGTAATCTTCACTATTGGCAAGGAAAAAATATTTTTCTTATGGTGAATGGAATTTTTAAGTAGAACTGTTACAGGATTGAAGAAGCCCCATTTCATTTTAAATGAAAAAAAAATAATGTTGCTCTTTTTATTTTTATAAAGCAACATGAGAATAAGGTATGATGATGTCGATGTAAATATGTCATGCATAGACTTATAAATTTGTGAAAAGAATTGAATTTGCCAAAGAGAATTGAAGCAATGAAAATTTTGAATATTTTCAATTTGTTAGCTGAGAGTTCTATAACAACATCAACAGGTAAATTTAAAAACAGGAACAGTTCTTTAAATATTAGAGATGAAATCAAACTAGTCCACAAGACAACATGCTAACCATACATATCAGCATATTTCACAAATCATCTAAGGAGCAAGTCTAAGAACTTTTCAAAGGCGATAACTGTTTATAAATTTTCATATTATATTTTTGTTATTAAGAGAAGCAGGCAATACTTCAAAATAATCATACAGGATAATTACCACTATAAATTACTTGAAGAATACCAAACTTCAGTTGGAGAAAATAGGCATAATTGATGAGATGAGAATAACTTCAGGTGAAGAACAAAATTTCTCAGCAACAAGAATAAAAAATAATACTTCAATAAAATTTCAATCTCTTTTTTTTTTAAATATATATATTGAAATTCAAATTTATAAGTGATTTAAAGTGCCATTAATAAGTAGAAAATAAAAAATAACCCAAAAGCCATGCCTCCTAAAATATCACATTATGTTCTTGAGAACAATTTTTGCCAAACTTCAAATTCATTGAAATTATTTGAGAACATAAATTCATTTACAAATATTTCAATTTCAATAATTATTCTTCAAAATTATTTTCAATTTCAAAATTTTCAACTAATTAAAAAATAAAATGTAACTGCCTCAGAATTCTATTCTTAAAAACAGAATATTGCTATTATTTGCACCAACATAAAATTCATTTTCAATATTGTAATTATATAAATTCATTTCTTGATTAGAATAATAATATATTCTACAAAATATAGTAAAATTTAAATATGAATTCTTTAGAATATTGTAAAAAAAAATTGTAACTACGTAACAAAAAAAATGGCATAACTCAAGAATTTTTCAGAATGAGAACATCAAATATTTTAAAATATTTTCATAAATTATATCCAATAAATCTTGAATTAAATTAACCATTTTCTTTTTTTTAACTAATGAGAACAATTCCTCAAAAAGAATTTTACTTGACTTTCTTGAATAACGATCTTAATTTTCTTCAAAAATTAGAACAAGTTTCATGAAAATGTAGCTTCTATTAAAATATTTCAACCAAAAATCTCATAATTCTTAAAAAAAAGAACAAAAGGTTCTAAAAAAAATGATCTTCAAGAATCATTATTTTTAAAATTGCAATAATCCCAAAGCAACAACGTGCAATTCGAAAGGTACTACGGCGCCAAATGTGGCGATAATAAAGTGTGTTGTGATCGTAAAAGGGTTAAGTACTCGTTGTGAAGGTCTTTTAATAAATTACTATTGATTGTTAAAGAAATAATAAAACTGGAGAGTTCTTACTTGAAATGTAGACAGTGAAGAGGCAAAGTGGTGAAAACAAATATTCTTTATTTCTTTCGTTAGTAGCAGTAGAAGGTTATAAAAATACTTGCTTCTGGTCACCATTTTAAAATAGAAGAACTAATCTTTTAAGAAGAAGAATAGCAGCCAACACGGAATAAATCCATGGGATTCCTTTTAATGAGAGCAGCACAACTTTAAAGGATTAAACTTTGAGAAAGAACATATCCACTTAAATAAAATATCAAACTCATAGTACGGCAAGCTTATTCGGCCAAAAAGAGCGGCACGGCATTCGAACGGCCGGCCAGCGGGCTGGCGCTCCGCTAAAACTACGTTAAAAGACTACATCTTTTGCAGACAACATCAAACCAAATTCTGAATTGAAAATTAACGAGTTTTAGTTTTTAAATGATGAATACGGGGTTGACAAAGTAATTAAAAGGCAGAATTTAAACTGATTAGCTAAATTAACATTTACGGGAAATTAATGAAAATCGAATTACAAGCTGCAGAATTCAAAATGTTTCACTGATTGGAAAACGAAACCAAACGATTCTCCTGTCAGCGATCGGCGTCAAAAGAGGGCGGCGCATAATTTCAATGACGTTATCATAAGGCAAATCAACTCCGACAAAACGAGAGCTCCAAGCGTGCTCCTAAAATAGCGGAGTGCGCATGCGCAAGCTGCCGATCTGCTCCCAACGCAGATATGAATATCGGCGGTGAAAAATGAACTTGCTTTACGGAGAGAGGTAAAAATGTCAAAATAGCGGCGTAAAGATTGAGTTCAAATAGACATCGATGCAAAAAAATAGCTGAAAGGAAATAAAAATAAACCAAATTTAAATACTGTGAGAAGTATTCTCACAGTGGTCTCTTAATGGAGGGCATGTTTAAATCTAGATTTTAATTGTTGAAAAAAAAAAGGTAACAATTAATGTTACTAAAATTTATTTTTCACATTAGGGAAAGTGTCAAAATTTAAGTATCAAAACAAAAGTTAATGACATAAGTTAATTACTGCAGAGTTTAAAAAATGCATGCATTGACGTTTGCTTCAATTTATCGGTTTTATCTTTTATAACTTTTATTTCCAAGTCCTTTCAAAGTTCAATAAATAAATGCATTTTATTTTATTTTTTGGACGGGAACAAATAATGACGATTTCATTAATTTATCTATTCCTTTGAGAGTTTCCTGACAGAATAGGGCAAGGGAGTTTATTGACAGTCATTCTTAAGATGTCATCAGAGTTAAATTAATTGCCTGAAAATGTACAAAGGGGTTTAAACACTTAAAAGTAACAGGAATTAAAAAAAAAAAACTAAACTTCTTTAGAAGTTTGATGAATAATGCGCTCTCCGAAATTATTTTTCTAATAAAATCTTCTTCAAGCGACCAGGAAAAAAACGGAATTTGTTTCATTTTCTTCAAAGAAATGGGTTGCTCATGGAGGGAGTTCAATTGGATGGTCTCTGAATGGAGGTAAAATTAGTATTGAGCCTATGGGAATAAATTTCGTTCCATGAAAAAAAATTATCGTTCAGGGATGTGGTCGCACAGGGAGGTTTCACTGTACTAACATGTATGAGATAGAAGAAAGTTTTGGGATTGCACTGAAAAAGAAATATGGCTCTGGTATCTAGAATCTAAATTGTGGTTCTAGAAAAAATAGTTCCATCTCATCCTTATAAATTCTAGTTCTCTTTGCTGGAGAGTTCTAGAGTCTCCTACAAGAATTCAAAAGCGTTTTCCTATATTCTTGTTGTCAAATCTATTTAAAAATATCTGCAAATAGATGCGAACCCAAGAGGTTAGTTTTAGTAACTATAATTCTAGTTTATGAAACCATTCCAGAAATCAAGAGATAATTTCTTGCTACTGAAAGGATACATTATCGTTTCGTCACCTAGAAAACAAGAGATTAGAAATTCTAGATCATTCGTCTATTCAGCTTAGTTATTTCCTCTGTTCGCATAACTCGGAAGTCTATATTTCTAGTTAAGGGATTCAGAAAATAACTACCTATTCATTCTAGGTTAAGGCGGTATATTTTTTTTCTCAGTGTGGCACATCCGACTAGTTTGTCATGTAATGCTTCCAGATGTAATCAGATTCTTCACGATTGGATCCATGAAGTTATAAATTTTTATCAAACTTGAATAATTTTTGTTAAAGAAATTGGTTTTTATACTTTATAAAAAATCTCTAATAAGTATTTGCGTATATTATTAGTTGTCAATTATTGTTTAGTATTACTTACAAAGGAACTTCATTAACTAAATAGCAAATGAAAAGTAAAAATGTTCTCACTACTTTTTTAAATTAAAAAAGTGTTTAAGATAAGATATTTAAGGGGTCTCAGGACTCTTAAAGCTTCAAAATTTTCAAAATTTTAATTTTTTTTTTTTTGTATGTTAAACTTCTTTCGTTTCTGAGCATTTTGGTATGATTCTTTCCTTGAAATTTCCATTGTAACAGAAGTTATGGCTATTAGAATTATACCCGCTCAATAGCTAAAACGACGTTTCCGAAAATTTGAAGTCATTTTTCTCCAAATGACGTTTTTTGGTATAACGCGCAGGAAATCTCAAAAACTTCTGAATATTTTTTCATAAAATTTCCAAAACATATATTTCATGTTACTCTGTATAAACTGAACCTAAAATTTCATTTTTATTGTTCAAAAAAATATATCTTTTAGATGATTATACTTTTGAAAATTTCAAAATTTTATATTAGCTAATTACAATTTTGTATTAAAAATATAAAAATGCTTGAAATACAAATTTATTTAGGTTCAGTGTAATTTTTTAAATCTAAAGTATAATTAGGCACAAATAATTTATTCTAGTTGCAAAATCGTGCGCGTAAGCTGTTATAGCAATTTTCTGCTAAACAAATGCCTGACAGTTTGGAGCCCCCTGTAAATACCAATTCTGCATCCTGCAATTTTTTAAATACATGAAATGAAAGAATATACTTATATCTTTCATTTTAATAAAAATTGTGTTTTAAAATCACATGCATTTTAAGATATTAAATGTTGAAATTTGTTATTTTCTTTCCATTTTTTTCCAATTTTAAGAGTTGTGAGACCCCTTAACAAAACTAAAAACAACACATTAATATCACATAATAAATAAATATTACGGTAGCGTTTCATGTTTTATTCACGCTCCTTATCATACGAATGTCAATTGCAAACTAAAGCTGTTGTTTATGCTTGTTTACAGTTAAAATTATGCATTTAAAATATTAATTCATCAGGAAGTATGTATCTAAAACTTCATAATCTGGAGTGATTGTGTATGCTTCGTTTTGGGAAAATTTCTCTAAACTACTTTGAAAATTATTGCACTAATGATTTAATTATTTTATTATTTTCGAAATCTCTGATGTCTTCGGTATTAACTGAAATATTAATGTGGTTCCGATTTTAAATTGGCCCCACCAGTGGCTGAGAGGTTCTGCTCTCGAAACTGGTAGACGGGAAGTGCTGGGTTCGATCCCAATCGCGCCTGTCGCCCTAATCGTTCGGAGTTTTCGTGGTTTTCTTCGAACCATGGATTTCCATGCGTTAATACGGGTTAGGTTCCCTTAGAAAGACCCCCACGAAGGGCACTCCCCCCGGGCCTATATCCCTAGTGTAGATAATCGGCCGTCACAAAATCAACCAACCAACCAACCGATTTTAAATTGGCAGACTTATAAGCACGTTTATCCACTTCTAAGCAAATGTTGCAAGATTGTCCAGTTTCACCAATGTAAATGAAGTGACAATCTGTACAAGGAATACTGTAAATTATACAGGTACTAGACTGCTCTTGGCGACCAGTTTGGTCTCCCTTAAAATTTATGTTTGGAAAAGCGTGCTAAGCATTGTATCATGTTACTTTTATTCATAATTTAATTTACTTGGACTCCCTGAAATATAATTAATGTAATCCCTTAATCTAATATTAGTTTTTCTTGCATTAAAATATATCAATTTGTTGATTTTCTGTAAGGAAGTAAACCCTATTGATTTACAATGGAAGTCTATGGGAATTTGGCGAAATATTAGAGATATCGCCAAGTTGGCGACTGATTTTGGTCACCAAATTTGGCGATATATCATCAAGTTGGCGACAGAACAGGGTCCCCCTATGGTAAGCCCCTTATAGGTATGGAGATGCATTAAATGCTGTTCAATAACCAATGAGATGCGTTTCATTCGGGTGTTGCCATTAAACAATTAACAAATAATCGCGATTTCTGTTCCACGTACGATAGCGTAATGTATAAATATATTCTGTAACGGGGGACTTCATAATATTATGATGTTTAAACGCTTTAGTAATCTTAATTTATCTGAATAAATGAAACATTTTTCTGGCATTTTTTTTTTTTTTTTTTTACAATTACAGAATAATATTTAACGGAATATCGGAATATTTTACAGTATCCCTTGTAAATATCCTGATTCTGTTTATATTGGTGAAATTGGAGGATCATGCATCATCCACTTAAACACGCTTACAAATCTGGCAATTTACAATCGAAACTTGTTAATCATTACCGACCACTTCCTATATTTCGAAAACATTAAAAAAATTAAATCTAGCTACCGTAATTTTAAAAGTGGTGTTTCCTGAAAGGTTGGTTTACAAGATTACAGAAATCTCCGCTCAACGAAGATGTAAAATTCCACACGGATATGTGGAAACGAAAGCTGTCGTTTATGCTCGTGTATAGTTAAAATTATGCATTTTAAATATTAATTCACCAGGGAGTATGTATCTAAAACTACATAATCTGGAGGGATTGTACTTGCTTCGTTTCGGGAAAATTTCTCTGAAAATTATTGCACTTATGAATTATTTTATTATTTTCTAAATCTCGGATGTCTTCGGTATACTGATTGAAATATTAAAAGGTTTCGATTTTAAATTGGCAGATTTATAAGCACATTTATCCACTTCTATGCGGATGTTGCAATATCGTCCAGTTTCACCGATGTAAATGGAGTCACAATCTTTACAAGGGATGCTGTAAATTATACTGGTATTCTGTAAGGGGAAAGGGGGAGGAACTTTATAGCATTATGAGGTTTAAACGCTTTACTAATGTTAATTTATCTGAATAAATTAGATATTTTTTCTGGCAATTTTTTATATAATTACAGAATATTATTGAACGTAATATCCAGTGGCGCCGACTTATATGAACCCGTGGGGCGCAAGCCCACCCAATAATTGGCTCTCTCCACCCACCCGATTTCCATTGATTTATTTCGTTATTTATTTATTTAATCTCTGAAATAAAATTGGTTTTATTCACGTTCTCAAAATAATTTTGTTTGAAAAATACTAAGGACATCCCTTACAGGACATGTGATGTAGAATATAAAAGGATATCACTTACAGTATCACTGCAATCCCCTTGCAGCGAATGTACAATTAAATTTCTCTCAAAAATAAATTTTTTGCATATTTTCCCATCTGTTTTAATCTCTTGAATCCAGATATTAATGTATTTATAAGGAAGAACTTATAAGAATATAATTTAATAAAATTATTTATTAAATTATAATTAAATTATATTAATTTTATATTTTACGTAGGAAAACTATAATTTGACTTCGAATTATGCTTTGTAGTCACTCACTCCTCCTGCTCCTCCCTCTCCACAAATAAGCACTAACGCGTGAAAAATGTATATGTTATTTTACTGAAAAAGTTTTGAACCCTTCCAATATTTTTCAAAAGATGGCGCTACTGGTAATATCGGTATAGTTAACAGTGTCCCTTGTAAAGATTATGACTCTTTATTTTGGGGAAATTGGACGATCATGCGTCATCTGCTTAAGAGGCTACTTCAGTCAGGCGAAAAGACCCGTTCACTCTCAGAAATAAAACTCTCAATTTTGACGATTCAGCAATCCTCGAGCTATATTTCGTTGTTTTTGACAATCATTTCGTATCAAAATCACGTTACTTTTAACGACACGTAAACTCTCAAATATTTGACGAAGATGTTTCTTCACTCACGGCCAGACTCAATGCATTTTAAGGAAACCGTACCTCCTCAAATCCTGCGACTTTAGCAAGCAAATATTTGCTTGTTTATGTTATTCCTGTCATAATTTATTTAAAAAATTTATGTTATTCCTGTCACAATTTATTTAAAAAATTGCACTTTTTAGCGCTTTTCAGAAAATGCTGAAACACAGGTAGTTATTGTTTCTGAATTAGTTATTTTTTTAGCTGTTAAAGTTTTTAAGAATGTTTATTATTATTTATATTATTATTATTATTATTTTACTTTGCTCGCTATGGTTTAATTCGAAAAGAATAAATTCCCTGTGTTTTACAAAATCGTTCAAAAAGAAAATTTGGTCAATAAAGTTTCAAAATTCCAAGGTCTCTTTTTCATTTAAGAAATATATTCATATAACTATCAAATTAAATATGCATAATTGATCCCTCGCCCTTCTTTTCTGTAAACAGTAAAGTGTTAAAATCTTAACCAACTACTCAAATTGATAAAATCTCCACCATATGTACTTTAAAATTCGTTATTTCTGAGCAACAAATTAACCAGACCATATTTTAATCATTCATCGAGCAAAGAAAATTTTCCTAATAAATTATATTAATCAAGCCATATTATAATTATTCATATTAACCATAGGAAATAATAATAATAAATTAGTCTTACTAATTAAAACTTGCAAGAATTATAAGTATAACACCATCGATAAAATTACAACCAACCTTATAAAAATATAAATATACAGTAGAATCCATTACATGCATGTAAAATCGTATCTGTTCGAGGACTCAATAGCGTAATAGCTAGAGTGACCGTCTCCCACACCGGAGGTCGTGAGTTTGAATCAACCCGAAGACCGAAGCTATTATTTTTTCTCCTGTCGATACAAGAGCTTCCAAACTGTTCAATAGGTGGCACCACCAGCCCTCTGATTGCACTTTTCAAATAAGCACTTTTGACGAAATTGTTATCCTCAAACAAGCGAAGAAAGTAATTTTCTCAATATGACGAAATATTCGCTCGGAGCATATCCCAGGAAATGGTTTCGTCAAAAATGAAGAAAATTTCGTGAAATCTGAGTATCCATTTCTGAGAGCGTTCGCTAATGCTAATCCTATGGAAGAAATTTATAAAGATATCTCGGTTGCATTTCAATACTTTTAAATGATTTCTTTTGCATTGGATAGCTGAGATCGATCTGTATGCAGGCCGTTTTTTTTTACTTTTTCGATTTTCATTGCAGATTTTTTTATGAGGATGTTTTCACTTTCGAAACCGGTTCCGAAAATGAAAGTGTCCCCATAAAAAATATCTGTAAACAAAATCGAAAAAGTAAAAAGCAACCCTTGTACAGATTGATCTCAGCTATTTAATGCAAAAAAAAATAATTTAAAAATATTGAAATGCAACCGAGATATCTTTATTTCTTCCATAGGATTAGTATTAGCGAACAGGTCTTTTCACTTGACTAAAGTAGCCTCTTAAACACGCTTACAAATCTGGCAATTTACAATCGAAATTTGTTAGTCATTACCGACCACTTCCCACATTTCGAAAACATTAAAATAATTAAATGTAACTACCGTAATTTTAAAAGTGGTGTTTACTGGAAGGTTGGTTACAAGATTACAGAAATCTCCCCTCAACGAAGATGTCAAATTCTAAGAGGATATATGGTCCAACTGTGACACTTATTCTCAGGTGATTTAATGTTTTTAAAGCATCTGGTTTAACTAGAGGTTGAATCAAACAAGAGAAATTTCATAGTAATTTTCATATAATTCTAGTCACTGTTACCCCCGCTTCGCTCGGACAAAGCTTTTATCTAATGTGACTTAAAAAATTGAACCTTTAAATACATAAATTATAAGCTAAACTAAATCGTCATATTCTCAATACATTTGTATTTAATTTAGTAAAAGAAAAGCCTGCTAAAGTTAAAAAATGCTATAAAAAGTGATAGAAAATCTTTATTAAGATTGACGATCGTTTCGTTGCACAAACGGCAACATTTTCAAAATCATTCAACGATAGAAAATATTTTCACATAATTTAAAATCCAATAAACATAGTAAACAATGTCACGCGACATGATGCATAATGAAAAATATTGTAAACATAAAATTAATTTAAAAGATTAGATTAGATATTGGTGAGCGTGGATTAATTTTCAAAACAATAACATGGTAAACAATGTCACGAGACATCATGCATAATGAAAAGCATTGCAAAATATAAAATAAAAATAAAATTATCTTGGCTATATTTTATAAATATATATAAATATATATTTTTATTTTATATTTTGCATTGCTTTTCATTATGCATGTTGTCTCGTGACATTGTTTACCATGTTATTGTTTTGAAAATTAATCCACGCTCACCAATAGCTAATCTAATCTTTTAAATTAATTTTATGTTTACAATGTTTTTCATTATGCATCATGTCGCGTGACATTGTTTACTATGTTTATTGTTTTTAAGTTATGTGAAAATATTTTCTATCGTTGAATGATTTTGAAAATGTTGCCGTTTGTGCAACGAAACGATCGTCAATCTTAATAAAGATTTTCTATCACTTTTTATAGCATTTTTTAACTTTATCTGTTTATAAGTGATTATTATACATGTGTTTAGAAAAGCCTGCTTTTTATTTAATTTTGTTTTCGCTTTATTTCATAATCTACTTGTTTCTACAACAATACTTGCTTATGATCTGCATTTGTCATCTTATTATTTGGTGAGTAGATGCATAAATTCTTTGGGTTTTAAACTTTAGAGAGTGCTAAGTCGCCGTGAGAAAAGCATGATTATTTTAAATTAATACCACAATGTCTTAACATTTGTTGTTGTGCCTCATTTACAGTGATACTAAAATGCTAATCTTACCGAAAATCGTAGTCTTTTGAATTGAAACGACAGTTCGGTTGATATGAGCGGAATCCTCGGAATAAATATTGTTGTTCATTTATCTTTTCCTGAAATTAGTTGCCAATGACAACGTGGTTTTTTTTTTTTTTTTTTTTGTGCTTTTTAGTGGGTATCATAACGGACTCCTTTCCTGCCAAACTGTAATCTCTACTTCTCGTACACTAATGTTTTGTTAATGCGGTTGAGATCGATGTTTTTCACGAACTTCACTCATTGTTACTCCACTTAATTCATTTCGTAATCGTGTTTCTTCAGCAGCTAAACGTGCTTCTCGCTTCTCAACTCTTTCATTTTTTCTGTTTTATTTCTGTTTTCTTCTTTTCAATTCCCACTGGCAATATCTCCTACTCTTTTACATTTCAGCATCGTGTTAAAAGTTAATATCACTTAACATTAACACACTAAAATTTCATTGAATACGCTGTTCACCTTAAACAATTCATTTTCACTTATTTGGTTTAGAAAAATTTAACTGAAATTCATTTCGTTTTCTTTGATCCGCTCTTACCGATTTCCAAAAGTATACTGAGGCATGCGCCACGTCTAGGCACGTCTCGCCATTGCCTATATATACCCAAAGCCTTCTCAAGACTATCAAGCCAGACACGATTTCATTCCCCCACATATGTGACGTAACGACCCGGGGCTGGCGCCAATGCCGAGATTTTGAAACTTGTATCTGGTTGTTTAGAATTAAAATGTAACGTATGCACGTGTTGTTTACTTAACTAATAGAACATATTTTTTGAAGGTAAGTTTTATTTTCAAATTAACTACTTATATTTTATTAGTACTAGCTCTATTTTTTGTGTTCAGAATATCTTTTATTTTTAACTTCTTTAAAATATATTAACTATTAAATCCCAGTATCGTATTGTCAACAATCCCGTGTACGTGTTTCAAAACAAAACGATATTATTGTACTTCTGTTTCATTTCAAAAACAGCAGTAATTTAAAGTGGCAAAAATCACTAAATCGTATCGAGACTTATATCATTCTCTGTCTATCGTAATTTGCTAAAAATTGGTGCTTGAATGGTGTGAATCGGTGAATTATCACAAAAGTTATTAGTTAATAAAGTTTTCATTGTTTAATTATATTCTTTATAAATATGTAAAAATAGCTTCATTTTAATATGTGCCAGAGCTAGACAGCTCTGTTCGGGCCAACACATTTCTCCTTATAATTTGGAAGCTATACGGCCAATTCAGTTTGACATTTTAATGTCCTATGCGACATATTTTTCTACCTCAACTATTATATTTTCAAGTGGAAATTTTAATTAGTTCTTTTAATTTAAACAAATTAATAGAAAAAAACTTTAAAATTATTATTACTCAGAAATTTACCACTGAAAACTGATGAAATTTTGTATACAGTAAGTACAGCATAAATATTATTAGTTTAAACTTTACCTTTCTTGCTATTCAATAATTTCGATTAAAACTTCTGACTTTATTTACTCGGAAATACTGGCACCAGATAGCTGAAATTTATGTCAGACTGAGTTTCTTGGATACTAATCATGCTAAAACATTTTCAGCCAAAAGTCTTAATTACAAGCTTAATTATTATGTAATTTATAACTTGTCACACCTTCCTATCTTTTTAATTTGTTCTGTTTTCTCTCATTAGAGTGACTTTTAATGATCGACTTTTATTAGAAACACTGGTCGTGAGAATAGTATAACTCTGATTATTCTGTAGGCAGAATTGATTGGGCTTTAATTTGATACCAAAATTTATGTATTTTTATAGATATTTTCATACTTAAAAATTTAAATGTACTAGAAACTTTCATCATAATTTCTATGGATGCATAACATTGTTATGGATGCATAATATTGTTTATTTCTTTTAAAGCCCGATCAATATACATACTAATTTATTGGTGTTTTTTAATCTGAAACTCTTAATAAAAATTCATTTTATAATATTTGTTACACAGTGCATGCTTATACATGACAATTACAGATATGGGAATGATGTGTCTGAATCTCCTTATTTTTACAATGACTGTAAACAATTTATTCCCCCCCCCCTTCCGAATTCGCAAAAATTTTGTGTGTTTTTATATAACTTTTAACGTTTAATTAAAAATAACAATAAATAAAATTATTGTTACATAATTATAAATTTACTTTTCTGTGTAGTCAGGACCCGACTTTGTTTATCTGGGTCCTCGGAGCAAGCACCATTCTGGGACCCCCCCCCCCCCTTTTATCTATCCGTAGAAATTATTCGCGAATAATGCATAAGTGGTTAGTGCTAAACTTCATACGTATTGTATGCATGCATAAATTTCGTACCAGGTACTATTTACATTTGTATACAGAGTATCACAAAAAGATGGTCACAACTTTATGAAAAAATAGTAGTAGAATAATAGTAGAAAAAATCATGGATTTGTTGCAAAGGAGTATTTGTTTGCAAACTTTTATTTGTTTTTCTATTTATGTTATAAGGTGTCTAACAAAAATACCCCCAATTGGTCCATAATAAATGATTTCAACTTGACTCGTTATGAGGAAAACGTGTATGAAGAATTTCTTTTGAAAACAATGTAATACTAAGTTGTTATAATAAAATTTAAATCATTAGTTTTCTAATGATATATAGTACGAAGTCCAAAATCTTAATTCTTGAATATCTGAACAAAATAAATATATGTTAGGAATATTTCAATTCCAATTGATGAAAGTGTTTTCTTTCTTTCTTTTGTTCTCACCAGGTTTCAGTACACTTTTTAAAAACTGTATTGCTTGTACCTTGCATAATATTTTAAAATAATACAAAAATTAAGAAAATAATAATTTTCTGTTTCATAACCTTGTTTTGTTTTATTATGAGAGCTTTGTGTTTTTTCAATTTAATCGATTTTATGTGAAAATTACCCACTTCTGCTAAGTAAAGTTTACAGTAAGAAAAATTTATCTGTGTTGTTAGCTAATTTCATGCACTCTGTAGTTTTACTATTTATTTATATTAAATTTATAATACTCCTTTGCATGTTTCAAATCACTAAATATTTAATAGGATATTTATTGTATGATTTCAAGCAACAATGAATAATAAAAATAGCATACAACTTGAATTTGTTTTCATTTAACAATCATTTTTCATCCACTTTAATTTAATTTTAAATGTGGGTTTTGATTGACAGAATATTGGTATTTATTTATTTATTTTTGAAAATGAAATAATTGAAAGCAAAGTAATACTCTCTATGTGTTTAAAACTACATATATATGTTTATATATATATTATATACATATTTCTAGATTTTGCTTACATATATTTATTAAAGTCTTGTTTTAGAATATATAGAAAATAGATAATTGATATTTTTGTAAATTTCAAAATAGAATAAATAATGAAAACTATTCACTAAATTAAATTTAATACTTCGATTTTTTTTTCATTAACCAATCATTTTTCTTTAATGTAACTTTAATTAAGTGCACATTTTGACTGACACAGTGATATTATTTCATAATTTTTGTTTTTGTGTTATCGTTATTATTATTGTTTCGAGTGATCGAAATTGATTAAAAACACTTAATTAGCGTCTTTAAACTATACGTTTTTATTTTTTTCCCATATGTTGTGATAATAAGTTGGTATATAGAGGAAAGAATTAATATGTTTTAAATAACGCATGTGCTCTTCACGGCTGATCTAAGCCCCGCGTCGTGACGTCACGAAACCTCGTGTTTGGCTTGTAGTCTTGAGGCGGCTTTGTATATACCCTTCTGGGCTGGAACGTATCCCCACCACAAAAGGATAATGGAACATTCGAGAATGCTCCAGAAGATTCCGGACTTCCGTTTCCGGTTTCTATAGCATTCTAGAACGTTCTTGAACGCTTGTGAACAGAAAGTCCCGGCTGGAACATTCCGTAAACGGAAATCCCTTCGTAAGTCCAGACCTTACATTCTAGAACATTAAATTCTTGAGCATTATGGAACATTCTAGAACGTTCTCGAACCTTCTGGACGATTATATAACAATCTGGAACATTCTACAAGATTCAAGAACATTCTGTCTGGAACATTCTGGGACATTCTGAAACATTGAGGAACCTTTCGGCCACTTTGGCATTCGATTCCCAGCTGCTTCACCGACTTCCCATAAGAAATCCATTAGTGCGATGCCCTCATTTGACACCCATATTTTCGAATCCAACCCCTGCAGTGCCAAGCCGAAACCTTCTTTATGGATGACCGATGTTAGACTACCATACCATATGACCCACTTGTGACTGCGGAGGTGAGTTGCGGAGTTACAGTGGCACGCACGAACAAGCCACGCTTACTTATAATATACTATATTGATAACACTTTAATGGTCGGGCTTAATGCACTTTAATACGTAGCACTGGTAATGCGTTTACATGTAAAATTTATCAACAATGCATATTTTCCTCGTTGATTCTTGTGTGATAAAGATACGGAAGTATAGTATAGTTTAATCATATAATAAATGATACAGAAATTATAATATAGATTAAAACAGCTGAAGGATAAAATTTCCTATTAAAGACGTTTTCTTATAATCCTTTAGCAATGCCTATAGTGTGGCTTAAAAATCTTTCATTCTGCTTATTGCATGATGAAACTTCTTATTAAAGATCTTCTCCACCATTCTTTTCAGCAATTAAAAAAAATAAATGTATGAAGCAATAAAGAAAAATTAATTAATTAATTATTATCTATCTTATTTAGTTAATTGCACTAATACTAAATACTTTGTAAAAATAATTCTTTACTCTGAAAAGCTAATAGAAATTGATGCTGCCGATTTTTTTTAATGTTTCATTTATTATTAAGTTCCTTGTATTTTACTATGAGTATTATTCGAAAGAGATTACTTACAAGGAAGGTCTCCATACGGGCATACTCCAAAAAATCTGGAAAAATTATGCAATATTCTTCTTATAAGGATAGATATGTTTATACAAAAAATTACGGCGGAACCACAATACAGCGTCTGTAAAAAAAAATAATGAAAATTTCGTTATTTGGCGATTTATCACCGGTTGGCGATGGAATAAAATTTCAAAAAATACTTTTTAATGATGAACTTGTTTAAATTTAATTTAAATATTTTTAGTTTTGTCAGTTTTAGTTTGTTTTAACAATAGTTTCGTCATATATATAGTTATATATATTTATAACGAAATTTAATTATCAAATTCTCTATTTAAAACAAAATTTAAATTAGTTAAAATTGTTTCAAGTTCAAAATTAAGTCCAATTGAGCTCTGTCGCAACGATTCAGTTTTGTTGCTATGGAAACAAGGACTTCTTTGATATTGAATGAAATGTAAAACTGCAACATTCTCCATCTGGCCTTTATTTTGGAATACGCTTAACTATATGAAAATATATTTTTCAATATGAAATTTTTTTTTATATAAGAAAATATTTTTACATTGCTGAAATTAAATAAATGCAGAAACAAGCAACGTATAAAATGTAATACAATATATATATATATATATATATATATATATATATATTAAACTCTCTCATTGTTTAAGTTTAAATTCATTAAATACTATTTACACGCATTCTAAAAAATCAATTAACAAGCAATTTGCAGATGCATTAAAATCGTTTTCTTTTGGCGAGGAAAAATGCTGCTTGCCAAATCGCGTGACGATTTCGTCCTTCCGCGCCAAAATACTCGAAAGTATTTCATTTTTTTACAGACATTCTACTGCAATTCCGCCGCAAAATTTAACTGATCCTTTATTACATACATAAGTAGTTTAATTCATATATTTTTTCCAAAATATTCTGAGTATGCCCGGTAAGGAGACTTTCATTGTTAGCTTTAAAAATTGGGTTTTTAATACACAATTAAATTTAAAAAATCAAAAAACCCGACTGCGTAAAAAACGAACTAATTAATTATTTCTCAGCAATGTGAAACTATTTTTTTTTTTCAATTCCTACTATTAGCTCACACTCTCGCTATATACATCTTGTTCAAATTTCCAATCGTTAATAAAATACTTATTATTCATCCAATCAAGCTCAAATAACTTTTTTAAAACTTGTAGTGGATGACACTTGATGTTAATCCAGTTTTTTTCAAATATTAATTCATTAATTAAATTAAATTAATTAACTTTAATAATCGAGAAAGCCCTCTTCTTGATCAAGGTATTTTAAGACTGCACTGTAAAAAAAAATTTGTAAAGTTACTAAAGTTTTTCTAGGAAACTGGGATTCCAAGAAATATTTATGTAGCGGCAACAAAAAAAAATCCTGTAACAGCGTGTGTTACAGGAATTTTTCTTGTTGCCGCTACATAAATATTTCTTGGAATCCCAGTTTCCTAGAAAAACTTTAGTAACTTTACAGATTTTTTTTTACAGTGTGAGAGAGCCCTCTTGTTGAACAAGGCATTTTAAGTGCCACTCAAGACCGAAGAACAATGGGCGAAAAAAAGTTCTCTTATTGACTTAAGTAGGAATTGACTTTTTTTGATATTTTTTTTATATTACTTGTTTATATTACTTGCCTATTTTTTTATTTACTTGTATTGATGACTTTTAAGTTGTGTTTAATTGTTAGTTCCTATCTATAAACACAGTTTTGATGAGGTTTATAGATATCTATGATGGTTAGAGTTGCAGTAAAGCTAGAGACCTTACCTACACAACTTCCAGGTTGTATAATATTTTAACGGAGCTTCTGACTGTAAAATAGTCAATGAAACATCGTCTTCATTTTGAAAGACCTATCCAATGATATGCCATTCAATAGGGTGCGTAATTTTTTTTGTCGTCTCTACCGCCGTTTTGTATTTTACGGCCGCCATTTTGAATTTATAAAAACAAAACCTAGCCTATAACCATCGGGCCGTTATGTAGAATTAATAGAGACCTCATTCATTAAAATCCATCCAGTCGTTGGGATGTTTCGAGGGTATAAAGAAATCCACATACACAGATACGCGTCAATCATATAACCCTTTTTTTCAGTCGCTTAAAAAGTAATTATAATTCAGGGCAATACACTAATATTTGTAAACCTTGTTCGGAGCACTTTTTTTTTAAACGTACTATAGGGAATAAACACGTTTTTCAGTTCAATTCTAACATAGAATGATGAAAAAACATAACATCCTAACAATATCTTCATAACATTTAAAAAAAATTGGATTTTTTGCCATTCTTTAGCTTTACACTTTGTATATAAATACAGTGAAATATCCTAAATATTTTAAGCGAATTAATTTTTAATTACATGTAGAGCGTTTGGGATTAATTTAAAACAAAAAAATATTTTTTATAAAAATAACATAATAATAAAATGCAATTTAATGAAGTAATTTGCCTCTAATTACTTACAAGAGAAATCATTTTTCAAAAATAAATTTCGTTCATTTCTATCATTAATATTGTATAAACTATACAAACATTACTCTTAAAAGCATGTAAACTTTAAATTAATTAGTGTAATTGTTATTAATCCATCATCTGTTTTCAAATTTGCTTAACTAATTTGAAATGAAAACAGTAAAATATGCTATAAATTCAACATCATAATTAAATAACTTATTCAACTGAAATATGCAGATTATCTTCTAAGCTCAAAAGACGGTGTATTTTTCACACAATTTATTTGATCAAATACTTATTTAATAGAAATTATTTTAAAGTTATAAAGCCATTATTTGCGTCTAAAGTAAAAGATGTAAGGATTTATCGTTCTCTCTCTCTTTTTTTTTTTTTTTTTAGGAAATACTAACGTAAGAAGCAGAAAGCAGTAATTCTGCTTTTTCAGAATTTAATGGCACCCCCGATGAAAAAAATGTAAATATATGTAGTACAAAACATATTTCACTTTTAAGACTTAAAATACACGGTTTTAATTGATATAAAAGGACGTCATTTTATACGTCAGTGGAAGCATAGTGAACGTACCTCATACGTTATGACGTCAGTGGATTTGCATCCACTGAAGAATTCCACATTTTCGATCCGGTCTTAAACAACATCTATAGAAAAGTATTCATATGACTTCACTATCACGGAATAATACACAAACCCATGCAAAAACGATGTCGTAAACTCGAAAAAAAAAAATCGGCTATCTAATGATTCATATGCCTTTATTTTTTTGTAACATTAATATGGATACTTAAAATTAAATATAGTTTATAATATTAAAAAGCAGTAAACCAACGTTTAAAATGCTCAAATAATGCGTGAAAAGCAGCAAACAGCTGTTTCGAATCTAAGCCTTGCTTTTTCTAGCACGCTGTTTTTTTCCCTATCTTGCACTGAAGAAGAATCTCGCTGTAGATTCGAAACAGCTGTTTGCTGCTTTTCACGCATTATTTCTGCATTTTAAACGTTGGTTTACTGCTTTTTAATACTCCTGCACAAAGGTTTTAATTGCTATTTTAAAAGTTTATAATAGCTCCATGCTTTATCGGAAATCAGTCATTTATGTTTTTTCAAAATAGCTGGTACTTTAATTACAATTTTATTTCAGTTGTTATGAGAAAATGGCAACAAAAAGATATAGCAATCTATTATTTTTCAACTATTCTCCCTTTGCTTTCTACAGAAACGAAGTATAAGTCGCCACCATTACAGAAATGGCATTAAAAACTACAAAAACATTAATATCTCTAAAATAAATTGAGATACTGGTTTAAATAAATTACTTTTCTTCCCTATACGAAGGTGTAAAAATTGAAAATATGCGATGCTTAGAAGTTAAAAAAAAACGAAGCATAGATTATCAGTATTTAACCGTACAATGATACATCTATTTCGTTTTACGAATGGCTTATCTAACGTATTTTTTAGTGACGACACTTTAATTGTTGCCTGAAAGAAGTAGCATATCGGGGGCTAATACAATAAAACCTTCCAACCAATAACTTCATATTTGTGTATGAATTTCTCATAAACTCTTTAACCAGTAACTTAATAAACATCATATTTACTCTGAAGATTTTTCTTTCATAAATATCACATATCCGTTATGTGTAAAAAGTATCAGGAATCGTTAAATAAAATACAACGAAATTTATTTATTCACAATATTTATGTTGCTGCCTTCAAAGTAAGTCGTATAGGGTTCAGTACAACTAAACCGCGTTTGACACAATCCTCTATACATTTTTATTAGGCTAATTGAGATATGACCTCCAAGCTCGTATGTTCACAATACCTACAGTGTAAAAAAAAAAAAAAAAATCTGTAAAGTTACTAAAACTTTTCTAGGAAACTGGGATTCCCAGAACTTTTTTTTGTAACGGCAACAACAAAAATTCATGTAACAAATACACTTTTGCACCGTAAATCAAAAATTCTGTAAGGTTTCTAAGAATTTTTCAGGAAACTGGGATGCCTAGGATTTTTTATGTAACTGCAATCCGGGTTACAGATAAAATTTTAGTAAGATTACTATAACTTTATAAGATTCTTTTGTGAACCTACAGATTTCTGTAGCTTTACAAAGACTAGTTTTGTAGATTTACATCTTAAGTGTATCGATAAAATTTTAGTAAGCATGACTTTACATCTGTAGAATTACAGATTTTTTTTACAATGTACTTCGTTCTAATTCCGAACCGTTATTGATTGGCTCGCCAAATTAAGATATCGAGACTATACTGACTTTAAACGTCTTTCAAGTATTCGTCGGAGAATTAAAACTTTGTTCTATGCTATTTTGGAATGAGTGCGTTGTAGCTATGTAGCCGGCCGTTTATCTCTAATACTATAGAAACTATCTTCGAATCCAGGCAGTGGAAAGCTTGAAAAAAATGGAATTTTTTTTATTTTTCAATATTTAATTAAATTTAAAAAAATAATTTGAATAAAAAATGGTTAGTTTCTATTTTTCAATATTTAATTAAGTTACAAAAAATAACTTTAAATAATATTAGCGATTTATTTATTCAAAATGCTTTAATACATAAACAAAAATTGAAAAAAAAAATCTTATTTACAGCGTTTACAAACCCTCACATAAACAATACTAACAATATTAAAAACGCCTTCCGCGCAATTTGCTTTATTGCGTTTGTAGAAATTGAAAGAAAATATCTGATAAATGCAGGTAAATTATTTATGTACTGTTCATATTTACATATTTCTTAAATTATTCAGAATTATCATTAAATCGTGTTATTATTAAACTGTGCGCATATAAAAAATACGCTGTGCATGATGCGGACTATTACAACTTCCCAGCCATTAAATATCAGTATGGTTTTAATCTAGAGAGCCAATCAGAACAGCTCAGGATCTGAACTAAGTAGGTATTGTGAATATGACTCCAGCTGCCTCAGAGAATGTTCTTGTATGGTTCTCAATTGGATCATAACATCTTCCATGCAAGTGGAAATTTCAGCTTGGGGAATAGGAATACGTCATACGGTGCCATATCAGGCGAGTACGATTCTTGGTCGATGATATCCATTGCGTTTTTGGCTAAAAACCCATGCACAAAGATAAATTTATGCGATGGTGCATTATCGTGGTGCAAAATCCACACGAAATTTCTGTGATTTTTGATATGTTTGTATCGAAATTTCATTTGAAACACAAAATTTAAGCAAAGTCTTTGTTCGATTAGGTTTTCCACTGTTGTAAATCTCAGATTTACATTAGGTTAGGAATTATTTTTAGTAAAAAATAATTACTAAAAAATATTTCTTGTCAACACAAGTCACAAACGGTATTCAAAATCTGTTTCATACCTCGGTACAGAGGTACTAGCTTACATTAAAAAAATGTTGTAATATCTTTTACGGCGACTTTTAAATGATAAACTCCGTGTCCTTTTTAGACACAATGTACAATAAATATTTAGCAGATCTGTTGTTCGAATTAACACTTTTACTGCACAGAACACATTTTGAGGCATACACTATACTGTCAAATGTCGCCGGATACATTTCATTTCAGATGTTTTGTCGAATATATAGTGAAATACCTGACAAATTGTTCGTGACATCCGGGAATGTAAAGAATATGATTTTATAATTTGGAGCGAAGATTTAGTCTCGAGAAAAATCAGGAGGCCAACAACAAACTAAATTAAAAAATCGATAATTATAATTTTCCAGCATCATAAAATGCTCGAAATGATCAGTAGCTGTTACAAATGATTGCTTAATACCTATAGCAGTCTGTATGAGATTGTGTTATAATAACACGAATATTCCTGAAGATATAAACGTTTCTTTATTTAAAAAAAAAAAAAAAAAAAAAAAAAAAAAAAAAAAATGTCTCTACTTTTTAAGACTTTCCAAGATAGTTTAAAAGGATTTATGAATTTGATTTCTCTGTCTGTCATCTATTTGTCTGTATGTTTGTCTATTTGTCTACCGTCTGTTTGTCCGTGCTCTAACTCCCGTAAGTGTACTCGGATTTCCATGAACGTGTGTAGCATTTATAGTTCGCTTACAGGGACACGCAAAAGAAATATAGTTTTCGGGACATTTTATTGATATTACGAAATTTCAAACGAAATGTGATTTATATACATAACTGAGATAGACTACAAAATGCTTTCTGCGGAGCATAGAATAAGTCGCATTTGTAGTTCGTTTACAGGGAAGCACAAAATTTTTCCATTACATTATGATCTATGGGAAAGGATCGTTTGCGGTGCAATTTAATGATATAATGACGTTTCTAACATAACGAAATCACTGTTCAGCACGTTCATTTACAGAGGTGCACAAAAGAATTCGGTTAAAGTGCTGACTAATATACGATAATTGCTGGAAGTGCGCTTTCCTCTGTGGCATAAATTTTTAAACTTATTTAATTTTCAATATAAAGGTGGTGTGTGTAAATTCTACAGATCACATACAGGGCTGCACGAAAAGCCTCGCACGCATTACTGACACAGATAACGCACAGATAACGAAAACTCCAATAAATGTTGTACACGTAATTACATTCATAAGTCGCAGGTTTATGAATATAATTACGTCTTGAAAGTTTCTTGGAGCTTCTATTTTACAGATAACGGAAACTCCAAGAAACGACGGACACGTATTTAATTATATTCATAAGTCCCAGGTTTATGAAAGTAATTACGTGTCCAATGTTTCTTGGAGTTTCGATTTCACAGATAACGGAAATCTCAAAGAAACGTTGGACACATAATTATATTCATAAATCGCAGGTTTTTGAATATAATTACGTGTCCAACGTTTCTTGGAGTTTCCGTTATTTGTGAAATGGAAACTCCAAGAAACGTTGGACACGTATTTAATTATATTCATAAGTCCCAGGTTTATGAATGTACTGTACGTGTCCAAAGTTTCTTCGATTTTCGATTTCATAGATAACGGAAAACTCCAAGAAACGTTGGACACGTAATTATACTAATAAGTCGCAGGTTTATGAATATAATTACGTGTCCAAGGTTCTTGGAGTTTTCATTTCACAGATAACGGAAACTCCAAGAAACGTTGGACAGCTAATTATAATCATAAGTCGCAGGTTTATGAATATAATTACGTGTCCAACGTTTCTTGGAGTTCCCATTTCCCGTATTTTATTCTACGTAGCTGATTCTGATATCAGACCAGATGTCATTATCATTAGGTTTCTGGGTGAATTATGTGTCTGCCAAGTTTGTCTGGGATAGCTCAATTGGTAGAGCATTGGCAGCTTCAGCCAAAGGTTCCTGGTTCGAATCCTGGCCTGGACACTTTTTCGCCCAGTTTGGAAAAAATACAAGTTTAATTATTCATATTATATAATATTTTCGTACACTAAGTAGCATTCGTTTTTTTACAGTGTATAGAAAACAAGATTTAAATATCTTAAAGGGAATTTTATTAGTAATTATCAAAATGTTCTTTCGAAATCTGGTTTCCATCTGGAGAGTATTTTATTTGCTTAAATACAAATTCCTAAAAATAAAAAAAGTATTTTACTTTGTTGAAATCAAAGAGAGATATATAGAGAGAGCAAAATATAGAGAAAAACTTATTTAAACTCCAATGCTCATTTTAAAATGGAAGCGAAATAATACCTGGATACAGTTTTCGCTTACAAAAGGAGTGCTTTTATAATAGGAATCATCTATCTTCATGATTTATATAAATACAAAAGAAAGTTCTATTCAAATGCGAAACGCGAAGCAAAAATATTCTGAGAAAGCCTTTGGTATTATTTATACGTCAAATGAATACATTCAGAGTTTTCTGTTTTTGATAATTAATGTGTCAGAGTTTATACAAAGCTATGATTTTTTTTCATGTTATTGTTTAGTTGTTCGCCATCATAAAAATTCATCCTCTTCCCATTTGATTTTCCCTCACAAATAAATGAATTAACTTGGACTTTGTCCTTAAAAGAATGTCCCAGTTTCAATTGTAGGGTAACTTCGGGAGAGTCGCCGCATACGGGATAGATGCCGTACCCCTTGTATTTCTTGTAGTTATCCACAGATGGTCGTCAAACGCACAGGATAGGTGCGCAATGAGATTATTTTAACCAGTGTATAGCGTGAATCCCATTTCGATGTTTACTTGTAGAAGTACAATCCTTAATCTGACGTAAGTGCATGATTTCACAGTCCAAACTTTTAAACACGTTATGTTTAAATACTTTTCATACATTAATTATTAAATGCATGTATGATTTCGAAGTCAAAACTAAGTGTAGCGTTTGTATAGAGTACTGTGTGTATGGTTACGCCATTACCCTTAGCGATGGCAGGTAACTGTGATGGCCGACGTCTGCACCATGTAAAATGGGATACATGCCGCACTACTATTCCGGTATACATGCCGCAGTTTCTTTTGTACGGGATGATTAAGTGTTATTAACTTTTCCTTTTCTTTTTTCACAGACTAACCATGTTAGGCATGTTATCAAGTTTACTAAAACCAAAGGAGAAAAATCGGAAAATAAAAAGTAAGAAGTGCAAGAAAGATGCAAGTCAAGATGAAAATAATGAAAAATTGGATTGCGCGTAACGCAGACGTTCTTTGTTAAAGTACTCCAAAAAAGAGGAAGTGCAATTGGCTTCGTTGCATCATGTGTTTAGATGTAGTTACATAGAGACTGTACTTTTTCGACACTTTTTCTGTAGATTGTAGTCGAAAAAACAGGTCTCTTAACCCATTCGGGACCATAGGTGCATGTAAGCACTTTCATAAAGAGCTTACAAAATTTCTTTCTGGCACCAGTAAAAAAGAAAAGTAATATTTCCTTTGTTTAATTAGAACATTTTCATGATTATTTAAGTAAAGGTAACTTTTTTTAAAGAAGTGGTTCCAACCGAATAAAATTTGTGTAAAAGCCACCGGTCCCGAAAGGGTTAACAAATAAATTATGTAAACACAATATTCCTTTTTTTTCTTTTCCCTTTCTAATACATTGATGTTACGTTGTTGCTGAAATAACAATTAAAATTTATTTAAAAAAAATAAGTCGATAATTTTAATAGTGAAAGTCGCAACAATTATTAATTTGAATCTACTAATACGTTTCATTGTACTCATTTAGTTTCATTTTGTTATTACATCGTTAATTATAGTCCAGATATGTATATATTTTTTAAAATACTTTTATTTATAATTTCATTCTGTTCTTATTGCAAGCGCGGCATAACTACCGCATAAGTGCGGCGTCTCAGCCTCAATGTACGGGTGACGTGCCGCAGTGTAACGTTTTAGAAAAAATTTTTTAAAAAATATTAATAATTTGTTTTGAATTTTTTTGTCGCAGTACACACGTTGTATATTTAACATTAAATAGCACAGAATGATTTTTTTAATTTTATGTTCACCTTGGGACTTTATACACAAATTCAAAAAAAATGTGCCGCATAAATCCCGGAATTACCCTATATTATAACAGTTTAATTTAGAATATCTACAACAAATCATACACCAAATTGAAGGTAAACTAACCTAGTTTTTCTTTAAAATGTTCAATATGTGCACCTTCAGTTATACGGCACATATCCAACCTAAAATTCCGTTTTTTCCCACAATTTGGTTAAAAAGTCCGGAGTAATGGAAAAAATAGCATCTTCTATTCTGCGTCTCAATTGTGGCAAATCATTAGCTAGCGGCGGGACGTAGGCACGATCTTTTAAAAAGACCCAAGGGAAAAAAATCACATGGCTCTAATGGCTTTTAAATCTTCAACACAGCCATAACGCTTTAAGCTGAGGAGTCACCATTTCGCATATATGGCACTGCAAGCGAGTCAATAACAAAGCAGTATTCGCACATGCACTTATCTAAAACTGTTTGACTTGCTGTTTTGCTCTTTATTTGTGACCTTGAACTAACACTCTATACGCTTACAGTTGACACTATTAAAATTTATAACTGGGGCATACTTTTATTGACACCCAGTATTTTAATCCCTACATCAGTACAAGTATGCTAAAGTATGTACAAGGATAAAAAAAAATGAGTTTTGCAGTCACATATAACAATTTGAGAAATTCTACATATCCTAAAATAAACTGACGATTTGTAAAATTCATTAACAAGTAATCGGTTACAGCTATTAAAATTATTTACGCAAGAGATTAATGTATGAAACTGGGAATTTCTTTACTACACTTCATTGTTTTAGTTCCGAATATTATTGCTTAAACTCTCTGTAATGTTTAAAGGGGTCTCTGGAGATTTAGCCTTTATAATTTGCTTAAGCGACCTCAGGACTCTTAAAATTGGAAAAAATGAAAAAAGAGACAATATTCAACATTTAACATTTTGAAATGTATGTGATTTTAAAGCACAATTTTTATTGGGATAAAAGATATAAGTATGTTTTTTTTCATTTCACGTATTAAAAAAATTGCAAGAAGCAGAATTAGCATTTTTAGGGGGTTCCAAACTATCAAACATTTGACGAGCAGAAAATTGGTATAACAGGTTATGCGCAGGATTACAAAATAAATATTGCAACTAGAATGAAAATGTTGGTGCCTACTTATACTTCATGTTATAATAATCACCCTGGATTTAAATAAATTTCTATTAAATGCATTTTTATATTTTTAATACAAAGTTGTATTTAGCTGATACAAAATTTTGAAAAATTCAACATTATAATCACCTAAAAAAATATTTTTTTGAACAATAAAAAGGAAATTTTAGGTTCAGTTTATACAGACTAATATGAAATATATGTTTTGAAAATTGCATGAAAAAATATTCAGAAGTTTTTGAGGTATCCTGCACGTTATGCACAAAAATGTCATTTGGAGAAAAATGAATTCAAAGTTTAGAAAAGGCCCCTTTAGCTATTGAGAGAGTATAATTCTAAAAGCCATAACATCCGTTCTAATGGTAATTGCAAAGAAACAATTATATCAAAATGTTCAGAAAAAAAAGGAGTTTAATATCTAAAAAAATAAAATAAAAATGAAGTTTTAAGAGTCTTGAGACCTTTTAAGATGTCAGAGAGTTCATACTAATATATAAAAGAGAACATTTTAAAAAATGATATAAAAAACTGAAGCTACGGTGTTACGATTCATTAACGATCAAGGCCTACAGTGCCAAGCCCTGTTTACTTAACTATTAGCTCTGGCGGGCTATATAGCATATGTCATGATCAGGTGGTCAGCCTAGGCCTTAGCATTTTAGTGGATCTCAATCGTTACAGCAACGTATAAGGGGAAATAACGAATTGCGCGGCGTGCGCAAGAACAGTGTTGGTGAGGTTACTATGAGATGTTTCTTTTAACGTATGCTTTGAGGCCGTATCAGACGGGAAACGATAACGAACAAACATTTCCGCAAACGTTTTACGAACCATGTTCGTCCAGCTAGTTGCGTATTCGGTAAACAGGTTCTCCAAACTTTTTGTAGGGTTATCTATTTTGTGTTGATCTGGAAGAGTTAACTGATAGTTTTGCATATCTTCCTGCTATCCGTTCATTTAAATCCTAGCTTCATAGCTTCGTTTTTAATGACTCAGTTAATCCAGCGCTGAATGAATATCGAACTTTCCATGCGCGATGCCGGAAAATTTGGGCGAGCAAGAATAGTCAGCAAAATGCTCTCCTTCATCAAGGTCAAGCAACTTTTCAGACTATAATGTTCGTCTGGGAAAAATATTCGAGGAACGACTTTCGTGTGATACGGCTACGAAACATAATCATCCAGCTTATTGCGTGTTCGGTAAAAGCCGTATCAGACGGGGAACGATAAACAACAAACATTTCCGCAAATATTTTACGTAACATGTTCGTCCAGCTTGTTGCGTGTTCGGTAAACAGGTTCTTCAAACTTCTTGCAGGGTGATCTATTATGTGTTGATAGAAGGGTGGGGATCTGATTAATTGGAAGGGTTATCTGACACGTTTGCATATCTTCCTGCTATCTATTCCTATAAATCCTATCTTCCTAGCTTCGTTTCTATTGGCTCAGTCGATCCAGTGCTGAATGAATATCTAACTTTTCCCGCGCGATGCCGGAAAAGTTGTGTAGGCAAGAATAGCCAGCAAAATTCTTTCCTTCATCCAGGTCAAACGACTTTTGCTGACTATAATGTTCTGTAGGGGGGAATGTTCGGTGAACGACTTTCGTGTGATACGACTTAAGGGTGTTCTCAAATCCAAAAGGGCAACTTCCTGACATAAGTTTTAATTTATTTTTGTTCAAAAATGCATGAAACTAGCTGGTGTTGTTGTTCAGAAACTATGTAATTGAGCTGATTTTTTCCCTTTTTTTTTTTGCAAACGCAATAGATTTTTCAGAAAATAGTGTCAAAGTAGGCATTTTGAACCGAATTTCCGCGCGAAGAAAGAAAGAGCACTCAAGAGCGGGCGAAAAACGTGTTTGACACGTGATCAAAATAGCTTATAACTCAATAGGTAATTGATTGATCAAAAAATGGAAAAAATAGTTCATTTCCAAATTACTTCCATGGCCAGGATTTCCAATTTTATACTTTTCCGTTAAAAAATGAATTTGTAAATGTGTCAAAACGTTTTGCGCTTGTTGAGCAGAGCAGTTAAGAACAGCCTTAACAGGTTCTTCAAACATTTTGCAGGGTTATCTGGTATGTGTGGATCTGGATGTTTTATTATGCTAAAAATACCTGATACGTTTGTATATCTTCCTGCTTTCCATTAATATAAATCGTTAGCTCCCTAGCTTCGTTCCTATTGGCTCAGTTGATCCAGCGCTGAATAAATATCCAACTTTCCCTGCACGATGCCGGAATGTTGTGTTGGGGAAAATATTCGGTGAACGACGTTCATGTGACACAGCTATAAACGCCGGACTTTTAGTGCTTAGTTTCAAAGCAAGCTTGGTACTCATTTTATCGATCCCGAAGTGTTGAAAACCTGAGTGAACCTTACGCAGCCTGTAGCCAAACTGAAGACGTGTTACGTGATAGCCATACGCTCTGGAATAAAAGAAATATTGTGCTCTTTATTTATTTTTATTTTATTTGCTACTTTTCAGTGATTAAAATATTTCATTATTGCAATTTTGCGTCTTGTTGGCCTAGTCTTTAGCAAACATAATTTTGCGCATAATAAACCTGTTGGAAGTTTCACCTGTTGGATGATATAATCTAAACCTAATCGGTGTATATTTATTTGAAGGTACAACAGAATGTAAATTTTGATGAAATTCCGTGCATTAAGATATTTGTTGGGCAGATCTAGGTCCATATACCGACACCAACTTAACTACCCAAACATACATGGGATTGGGGACAGGGTGAACCCCAATCTGGAAGGTGGGGGAAAAGATAAGGGGTAATGTGCATTAATTACCCTAGTAATTGTAGGTTAACTACTCCTAAATTACTGTACCTGAATTATTACAGTGGGTATTTTAAAACATTATAATTTATAAACAAACATTTGTGATCGTAATAATTGAATAATGGTCCTGGTTATTCCTGATAATTAGACTAATCATAATTATCTTAAATTGAGGCGGGAGGAAACACATCTCCAAAACTGCCCCAAACTGCGTTGTGTAATTTTAGTGAAGAAATAGCGTATAGACCACGCAGTTATATCTAAATAAAACCTATCGAAACTACGCATAAATAACATACTAAAGAAGTTCATAATCTGAAATAAAACTTACATTAAAGTAAAACAGTGGACTCATGTTGTATTAAAAACATAGCCAAAATTTAACAATAAACAAAAGTTTATTTACAGTTAATTTACATATTTACAAAAACAAAATAGAATTGTGTCACAAGACATCAGCGTTCCAAAGAACGAAATTGAATTGGTATTTGCATTAAGTTTACCTTTAAAATTATCATTACAAATATTAATTAATTGCTTGGATACCATAAATTGTACATCCCTAGCACAACATAGATTATTAGAACAATGGGAATACAAAAATATTGAATAACACATACCTTCTGTAGTAGAGGCTTACTCATAGCTTTAGGTCACACTTATATCCGTGGCTCATTGAGTGTTTTTTCACACTCCAGAAAAAGTTCACAAATTTAATTAAATTGACGATGATAGAAATGTCCGAGAACTGCCGATCTTAGGGCCGTCCCTTCGCGGGAAAACACGACCCGAATAACTCGCAATCATCGTTAGAAGCATCGTTGAAACACTTAGGACATCTGGGTTTAACTATCCCTGTTGCGGAATAGAACTCATCTTTATTAAACAATCATAGTTGAGAATTGGAACTCATCTTTTAACACCAACATTGTTGAGAAACAGCACAAGTCTTTTAAACCCTCATAGTTGAGAAAATCGAACTAATCTCTGTATTAAACCATCTCTATTGGGATATCTAACGCATCTGACTATAACTTCATTCTTCGCTTACGACATCACCTCGTCATAACAATATGGAGGATGGTCCTTTGCCCCCTTCGTCAAATGGTCGGTCAGTCTTGCCGACCCCCTTTTCTTCCATCTTCTCGCAAACCTCTGATTTGGTATTACACTTTTTCGGTGTATACAGTACTCCGCCCACTGAGCGTCAGCGATCGTGGGATCTGGAAACCCCAGGCCTTCTTCCTCGCCCGTGTGGTCTATCTTTTACGACTTCTTTATTAGGACCCAATAAATAATCTTACATCCAGTCGTAAATACAGCTTGGCATTTTATGTCAACCTTTTGTTAAACTTGGAGACCTCGTGTCTATCTAAAAAGATCCCCTTTAAAGATAAGATCCAACTGTGCAGTCGTTCTCTTATAAGGCTTTACAACGTAGATACATATATGAGTATATTTATATCAAATAACAATAATAATAATCAAAATAAATACATGTAAGAACACACTCTATATACACATACACACTTTATAAAATAATAATAATAATCAAAATATATAAATAATAGTATTTTTTTATGGCATTCAAAAAAAAAAAATAAATAACAACCTGCTGAAGTGATATCAAGGGTGTTTATATCAGTTCAAGGGTGTTTATAACACTTCCGGCAATATTGCTATCATGGGAATTTAAAAAAAGCAGCATAGCACTTCCTCTTGCTGGACGATTTACACCCGAATCTCATAAATACCATTTCATGTTAAAATCTAACAGACTCTAAAGTTTTACTATATTTCATGCATTTGTTCCTGAGATAGAGTAGCTGCAATATTTGTGTCACACACAAACTTACAAATAGACAAACAGATAGACAGAAAATTTCCAAAAATAGTCAAATTATGTTCAGGATATCTCGAAACATGTAAATCCATCGAAAATGGAAGTTAAAACTTTTTCTAACACTTTCTTTTTATATACATAGAAGAAAGTAAAAATGGTAAATTACTTGATAGAAAACATTTACTGTTAATCATAAATATTATACTTTGAAATCTGATTTCTTCTGTTGTACTTACAAAAATTAATTATAATCATAAGAAAAAATGTTCTAAAATATTTTTAACAAGAATTGTTCTGGATATTCTAGAAAAAAATGTGTATTTGGTAACGAAAGCTAAATGCGAATTTCAAAATCCAAAAGAAATAGTACCTGAGTTTTGTTTTCACCTACAGAGGAAATAATTTATTATAGAAATCTCGCAGATTCACACAAATTCAAAAGAAAAAAACCCTCGTTTTTCAAGCCAGAAACAGAAAATAAAAGCTGTCTTTGAATGGTTCAGATGTTTCATTTATACATGATTAAATTTATTATGCGTTCTTTTAAGGTTACACGTTTTTGTTTCATTTACTCTTTAAAAGTTTTTGAAAAATTATTAATATTTTTATAATTACGTCGTTATTTTCATCATACCCCTTGGATATACTACATATGATATGAATGTCTTTAAACCTACTAAAAGATACCACCTTAAAAGCAGTGAGTAAATGCTTATGTCGCAGGAAAATCATGTTACTGTATAGAAGTGCATTTTTTTTTTTCTACATTAAGGCATTCAGCGTTGAAAAATACTGGGTAAACAAAAGTCTTGCCCTGATTATAATAATTCACTACAAATTAACCATTTGTATAATAATGCAACTTGTTGTATCATTGGATAGGTCGGTTTTAGTAGTTTTTTGTGCAATAGATGGCGCGATTTGTCCTTCAACAGTGACTGAGGGAAGGAGAACTTTGTGAGGCCTCTGCGCTCTCCAGATATTAATCCTGTGGTTTTCTCCTTTTGGGGGAATATCAAGGACAGAGTGTTTGCCACACCAATAGCTGAAGTTGAAGAACTGAAGACTAGAATACAAGCTGCTGTGTGTACTGTAACAGAAGACATGTTAAAGAACAATTGGCGAGAACTAGAATATCGCTTAAACCTTCTCCGAGCTACCAACTGGGCACACGTTGAAATTTACTTAGGTACGAGGTCATAAAATATATATATATAACAGTACTTACAATGTATCCAAACAAATATGTGTCTAATTATAATAGTTTGAGCACAATAAATATTTATTATCAGGGTAAGACGTTTGGTTCACCCGTTATATTATCTTTTTAAACGGGATGAAAATCTACTGATCTTTCGGTAAACGTCCTGCAGTTTTCATAAAATGGTTTTTATTTTTTCTTCATATCGATTACGCATTTCAAATTATGCTTCATAAATTGACATGTCTGAAACACTTCAAAATTGCAAAATTTTAGGATTTACAAGAAATTAAGTATTATTTTCGAACTCTTAGATCAATTATTTTCATTTATACGATATACCCATGATATAAAGAAAGGCAAATGCCAATCAAAAAATGCAAAAGAAATGTCATGTTAATTTTATTTTCGCATAGAAAGAAAATGCTTTTTATTATAGAAATCATTTTTTCTCGTAGATGCAAATTCAAAATAAACGCTTTATTTAAACAAGATACAGAAAATAAAAATATTTTCAGGGGATTTCTTTGTTATTTATGGTTACTTTTATTTATTTATTTTAAAGTCTTCCATAGTTTTTTGTTTTCAAAAGTTTTTGAAATGTTGTTTTTATTTTTATACTATAAGTAGTTGTATTTATGATAATTTTTATTTATGATATTTGAAAGTAGACAACGCACGAAAACGGAATCCGAAAGCGTAAAGTATCATTAGATGCGTTCGTAATTATATAAATGCGTAGCACCTATAGTCGTCGTTCGATCCGTCTGTCTGCCTGTCCGTCCGTCTGCATATAACGGTGCAAAAACTACCCAACCGAATGGTCTGAAATTGTAAATATATAATTGTTGCAAACTTTTGTCGTGTCATTCCAAATTTTATGAAAATCGGACGTATAGCTTAATTACAGGGACAGTCAAAAGTTTTCCGTTACATTAAGGCCAATGGAAAAAATATTTCAAATGCATTTTAATGATGTTACAGCATTTCAAACAGAATGAAATTGATATGCACATACGAAGTGCACTAAAATACACATTCAGTACAATATGCGGTGCAAAAAATATTTATAAAACTAGTTATAGTACGAACGCACCCTCATTTCCCACGTTTGACGTGCTATTTCCAACTTGTTTTGACTTGCAAATGGTTCTTTAGAATCCGATATCTTATAACGTTCTTATTTTCTTTATGCAGGAAAATTTAATTGTAATGGGGTTTTTACATTTAATATGTTTTTTATATTGGCCACTAACTACAGCAAAAAGGTTTTTTATATAAAATATATCAATTATATTTTCAAATAATAAAAAATTTAAATTTTAACAAATTACATTTTTAAAAAGCAATTTTCGCCTTAATCCCGTTTATAAACTACCTGTATACAAATTTCCAAATTTCTCCAGGCATTTTTCCATTTTACAAAAGAAAGTGTCTTTTCATGGTTTCGTTCATCTTACGAAAACCTATTAATCTCACTCCTCTCTCTGTCTGTTTGTCCGTCACAGGATTCGTTTTCAGAAACTGTAGAAATTAGAGACTTAAAATTTTGTATACTTATAGCTGAATACCTTCGATCATATGAGAAATTATAAAAATTTAAAAAGGTCTTATATTATTTTAATTAAATGAATTGATTTATTGATATCCGACTATTTTTGCGATTTAGATTTTAAAACAGAATTTTCATTTCAGCCACTTTCGCTGGTGAGCTAGATGGCTCAGTGGTAAAATATCTGCCATGCTAGTCAAAGGTCTCCTCGTTCAAACATCGTCTGTGTTTGAATTTTTTCCCCTAAAACAGAAATATCACAGAGTTTTTGTATTTTTTATTTTTTCATTATAAGGCTAAAAGTTGTGAAATATTCTATCAACTATTTTTTTAATTCAAGAATTCTTTTTTTTTTTCGAAAATTTGCGAAATTTTAAATTGACTACATTTCATTGTATCATTAATTTACTTAAAGGAATGAATTTTTCTGCCATTTTAAGGATTTGGCCGTATTACCGTATTTTTTATTTATTTTCTATTATTTTCTAAAGGAAAAAAAATTAATAATTATAGAACAAAATAATTTATATAATTTATAAAAAGAAATAAAAGTAAATAAACATTTATTATCAAATAAACAACAATAGCCGGGTTACCATGTCAACTTTTTCTGAAATATGAAAAAAAAAATGTCTGTTTGATTAAAATTTGAGTTGCCGTCATTAGAAAAATGTATATAAAATTAGAAAAAAAATTAATATTTCGAAAGCTAATTCGAATTTAAAAATTCTAATACCAGTTTTGAGATCTGCGGATCAATGCTGATTTTTGGTGTTGATTTCATCGCAAAGTATTCCATATTTTAGGAGAAATCGCTTGAAACATAATCAGTTGTTTAATCAGTCGATTCATATATCCGTTTCATAAATTCGTTTCATATATCCGTTTCATAAATTCGTTTCATTAGGATTATATATATATAGGGTAGATTTTTTTTTTATTCTGTTGAATTCGTTAAACTTTTAAACATTTATTGTTAAATGCAATAATCTATAACTTTTGCACGATGTGCACGAAACTTAATATACGTATGTTTTAGAACATGTTACCGTCTTATTGCATTTTATGATATAAACTAAAAATGTGTAAAATGATGAAAATACTTTTTTCCCATATAAAAACCAGAGTAAATGTTCCTTTTGATCTAAAAATTTCACTGTAAAAATAGAAGAGATATTTCTGAATCTATCAAAATATCACGAAAAATTTATTGCTTCTTCCAAATTACGCACGATTCGGAAAAATGTATTCCTCGTTATTTACAAACAGGAGAAACCAATGGATTTCTATGATGTAAAGTAGCATTTCTCAAATAAATGTTTTTCTTGCTGCCGGTTTTAAAAAAAAAAGAAAAACTGAAATGTTTCACATGAGTTTCTATAGTGCATTGTTCTATTTTCTAAGACGAAAATATTGGTATTTAAGATTCTATCAATTCTCACGTAAAGGTTTTCATATTTAACAAACATGTTCAAGAGACAAGCATGCTAAATTAATAGCATTAACATTAATATTAAAATTAACATTATTGCATGTATAAATTCTGTTACACAGCTAAAAATATTTATTTCAGGATAGTATTTCAAAAACTGATATTTCATGTTGGTACAAGGTGTCTATCAAATAGTCCAACAGCCGACAGCACAAAAATCTATGTTATCAAGCACAAGAAAAAAACCTTTATTTTATGGAAGAGTAGAAGTAGGGGAATTTGATGACCCATGTCTGCCGGAAGTGAAGTGGTGCATAAGCGAAAAATTAATATCACCAGTGGTTGACCCGTAGGTTTATCATTGCGTTTGTCCTACAAACAAAGGTATGAAAACATGGAGGATAGTTGTAAAACAAACACAATGATAAACCTATACGTGTCATAGGTTCGTCACACGGAGACAGTGTTGAATTTAGGCACATTTCTCCGGGAAGGATTACTGTGGGTCCGGGGGAGACATCATAGAATTCCGAAGGGAGAAATTGCACTTTTTGATCATTGAAAACAGAAAATCTCAAATCTTCCGGGGAAGGAACATCTCATTGCTCCGGGGAAGAATGCTCCCCCCCACCCCCCCACACACACAACCCCTGAATTCAACATTGCACGGAGAATATAAAGACGGTATCGATTTCACGCCAGGAACAGGCAAGCATGTCGGCATCCACAGCAAATATTGCGGTTGTAATCCTGGTTTTTAGGTTATCAATGTTCGACACTTCCTCCTGTAAACTATTTCCTTTACAAGTCCTCAAAGGGAAAAGTCCAGCAGCGTTATATCACGTGAACTGGATGGCGGTGGCCAAGGAATTGGGCCTCCTCACCCAGTTGATCATTCTGCGAAATAGTCATTCAAAGTAATATGAATGATGGTACCCCAATGAGGTGGTGCACCATCCTGTTGCAAAAAAAAAAAAAAAAAAAAAAAAAAAAAAAAAAAAACATGGCTGAAGCTTTTCGAGTTGTGGAGAAACGAAATTTGCATTTTAATCATTGCTAAAAACAAAAAAGAGAAACATACAATTAATAACACGTGGAGGCGATATTTACAAAATAAAAGATATTCAAATAGGAAAAGGAAATAGTCTAAGGGAACGTTCTCACTATAAAAGAAAATATATGAGTTATTCTGTGCATAAATGTCATAGGTTTGTTTACATTTTTATTATTTTATGAATTATTAAATATTAAAATCGGTCAAACCTGTTATAGACACCTTGTATTATAAAAGCTTCTCATAGAGGTTTCGGTTATTTCGTTTTTTTTTTTTTTTTTTTTTCGAAAAATGAATTTTCCCTTGTGTAAGGAAATGCTTTTGTCAATCTCTGAAATTCGTTGGTTTCTGAAGATAAAGGAGCGCTTTTCAAATTTGTGAATATCTTGAAAGAAGTTATATTATATTTTCGTAAAGTTTTGCTAGATCCAGATACATGCCTATTTTTTACAGTATAAGACATGGGGAAACTCATACAAAAACCTGCCTTAGAAAACAAAATTTAAGATACCTTTACCATATAAAATTATTTAAAAACTACTTTTTCTTAAATTTATTATCATTATTTATTCAGGAATTTGTAAGCTTTTAAAAGTAAAAAAAAAAAAAAAAAAAAATCATATCTTTACATTTCTGAAAATATAATTTTTTTTCGGATAGATTTTCTAAGTTAACTTAAAAAGTTTAATTTTTATATAATTAACTTCCATATAATCCATATAATTCCATATAATAGTTAATTTCTTTACTTTATCAACGGGTGTTGCTAGCAATATTAAATTAAGAATAAAATAACTTACTTATGAGTTTAGAATGTTAACCTTATAAATCTCGTTTATATTTTTAGAGTATTAACATAAAATTATCAATCCCGATCTAACTGTTTTAATTTTTTCTGATTTATTTCAAATTTGTTTGACTTAATTTTTTTTTAATTGTTAGTTTATCATTGCGTTTGCCCTACAAACAAAGGCATGAAAACATGGAGGATAGTTGTAAATCAAACACAATGATAAACCTACGTGTCAACCACTGATGGTAATAATTTTTAGCTTATGCGCCACTTCACTTCCGGCAGACTTGTATCATTAGATTCCCCCATTTCTACTCTTCCATAAAGTAAAGGTTTTTTTCTTGTGCTTGATAACATAGGTTTTTGTGCTGTCGGTTCTTGGACTAAAAGGTATGATACATTTTTCATAAAATAATGAAGATAGATTTAAATTAAGAACATTAATGGTAGAAAGATTCCAAAAGTTTTATGGCCCTTGTCTATGAATTTCCATGTGTGCGCCCTTCGTCACACGGAGACAGTGTTGTATTCAGGCACATTTCTCCGGGAAGGATTATTGTGGGTCCGGGGGAGACATCATAGAATTCCGAAGGGAGAAATTGTACTTTTTGACCATTGAAAACACAAAATCTCAAATCTTCCGGGGGAGAAATATCTCATTGCTCCGGGGAAGAATGCCCCCCCCCCCCCAAACACACACACATGGCCCAAACCCTGAATTCAACATTGCACGGAGAATATAAAGACGGTATCGATTTCACGCCAGGAACGGGCAAGCATGTCGGCATCCACAGCAGATATTGAAGTTGTAATCCTGGTTTTTAGGTTATCAATGTTCCCCTCTTCCTCCTGTAAAGTATTTCCTTTACAAGTCCTCAAACGGAAAAGTCCAGCAGCGTTATATCAGGTGAACTGGACGCCGGTGGCCAAGGAATTGGGCCTCCTCACCCAGTTGATCATTCTGCGAAATAGTCATTCAAAGTAATATGAATGATGGTACCCCAATGATGTGGTGCACCATCTTGTTGCAAAAAAACACGTGGCTGAAGCTTTTCGAGTTGTGGAGAAACGAAATTTGCATTTTAATCATTGCTAAAAAGAAAAAAGAGAAACATACAATTAATAACACGAGGAGGCGATATTTACAAAATAAAAGATATTCAAAAAAGAGAGGGAAATAGTCTAAGGGAATGTTCTCACTATAAAAGAAAATATATGAGTTATTCTGTGCATAAATGTCATAGGTTTGTTTACATCTTTATTATTTTATGAATTATTAAATATTAAAATCGGTCATACTTGTTATAGACACCTTGTATTATAAAAGCTTCTCATAGAGGTTTCGGTTATTTCCTTTTTTTTTTTCGAAAAATGAATTTTCCCTTGTGTAAGGAAATGCTTTTGTCAATCTCAGAAATTCGTTGGTTTCTGAAGATAAAGGAACGCTTTGCAAAATTGTGAATTCTCGAAATAAGTTATATTATATTTTCGTAAAGTTTTGCTAGATCCAGATACATGCCTATTTTTTTACACTGTAAGACATGGGGAAACTCATACAAAAACCTGCCTTAGAAAAAAAAAATTAAGATACCTTTACCATATAAAATTATTTAAAAATTACTTTTTCTTAAATTTATTATCATTATTTATTCAGGAATTTGTAAGCTTTTAGAAGTAAAAAAAAAAAAAAAAATCATATCTTTACATTTTTGAAAGTATAAGTTTTTTTTCGGATAGATTTTTTAAGTTAACTTTAAAAGTTTAATTTTTATATATTTAATTTCCATATAATCCATATAATTCCATATAATAGTTAATTTCTTTACTTTATCAACGGGTGTTGCAAGCAATATTAAATTAAAAATAAAATAACTTACTTATGAGTTTAGAATTTTAACCTTATAAATCTCGTTTATATTTTTAGAGTATTAACATAAAATTATCAATCCCGATCTAACTGTTTTAATTTTTCCTGATATATTTCAAATTTGTTTGACTTTAAAAAAATTTTTTAATTGTTAGTTAATAGATTTTTTTAAATTATTATTTTACTTATTCTTTATTTAATTTCTTTATTTTAAATTTAATTATTTTAATGTTAACGGGCGTTTGCAAGTAATATTAAACGAAAAATAAAATAATTTTATATTATTTTGTATGGTTAACATTACAAAATTCGTTTATATTTTTATAGAATTAACAAAAAATTATTAATCCCAATCTAACTGTTTTAGTTTTTCCTGGTTGATTTCAAATTAGGTTTGACTTTTAAAAGATTTTAAAATTATTATTTAAAATTATTAATATATTTTTTGATTATTTAGTTTACTTAATTTTTATTTAATTAATTTACTTAATTTAAATTTAATTATTTTAATGTCAACGGATGTTGCAAGCAATATTAAATTAAAAGTAAAATAATTTGTTTATCATTTTATAAGGTTAAAATTATAAAATTTAGCTTCGTAAAATTGGGAAATAAATGCTATACAGAATAATGAAACAATAATATAAAATAATTCACGTTCATAAAATTTTCTTTTTAATATTGCAGTTAATTTCATTATACTTGTGTTCGCGTGATTTTTGTTTTTGTTTACTAGTTTTTCAATTTGAATGTTTTACGAAAATATTTTTATCATTTTATTGCTTGAGAATGTTGCTGTCGGATGCAATGAAACATGTCCAATTGTAAATAAATAAAGTATTTTTACTTTTTTAAAATTTATTTTTATCACTTATAGCAATTATTGAGTACTTTGATTATAAAATTCGTTTATATTGTTAGAGTATTAACATAAAATTATTAATCCCAATCTAACTTTTTCTTATAAAAATTAATTCTCCAACTACTTTTCAGCAGTGAAATTATTGAATATTAAAAACGTGAATTATTACATTACTAACTAAGCTTAAACCAACAGGGTGAAAAATGTCCAAGCCGGGAATCGAACCCGGATCCCTGGAATAACGCTCCAGTGCTCTACCATTAAGCCACGAGGATGATGCCCAGCTTAGCATCTCTCACTCACATAAGTTGGTAAGTCAGCTACCAAAGCTATTAGATGGAATAGTCTTCATGAGCACACAATCTTGCGGCGTAGCATGAGACGCAAATGAACCCAGTATCGGTGAATATATACTTTTTTTTTTTAATTAATTCTCCAACTAATTTTCAGCAGTGAAATTACGCTTGAAATTATTGAATATTAAAGACGTGAATTATCACATTACTAACTAAGCGTAAACCAACAGAGTGAAAAATGTCCAAGCCGGGAATCAAACCCGGACCCCTGGAACAACGCTCCAGTGCTCTACCATTAAGCCACGAGGACGACGCCCAGCTTAGCATCTCTCACTCACATAAGTTGGTAAGTCTGCTACCAAAGCTATTAGATGGAATAGTCTTCATGAGCACACAATCTTGCGGCGTAGCATGAGACGCAAATGAACCCAGTATCGGTGAATATATACATTTTTTTAAAATTAATTCTCCAACTAATTTTCAGCAGTGAAATTACGCTTGAAATTATTGAATATTAAAGACGTGAATTATCACATTACTAACTAAGCGTAAACCAACAGAGTGAAAAATGTCCAAGCCGGGAATCAAACCCGGACCCCTGGAACAACGCTCCAGTGCTCTACCATTAAGCCACGAGGACGACGCCCAGCTTAGCATCTCTCACTCACATAAGTTGGTAAGTCTGCTACCAAAGCTATTAGATGGAATAGTCTTCATGAGCACACAATCTTGCGGCGTAACATGACGCATCTTGAGACGCAAATGAACCCATCATCGGTGAATATATACAATGTTTTTTTAATTAATTCTCCAACTACTTTCCAGCAGTGAAATTACGCTTGAAATTATTGAATATTAAAGACGTGAATTATCACATTACTAATTAAGCGTAAACCAACAGAGTGAAAAATGTCCAAGCCGGGAATCAAACCCGGACCCCTGGAACAACGCTCCAGTGCTCTACCATTAAGCCACGAGGACGACGCCCAGCTTAGCATCTCTCACTCACATAAGTTGGTAAGTCTGCTACCAAAGCTATTAGATGGAATAGTCTTCATGAGCACACAATCTTGCGGCGTAGCATGAGACGCAAATGAACCCAGTATCGGTGAATATATACATTTTTTTTAAATTAATTCTCCAACTAATTTTCAGCAGTGAAATTACGTTTGAAATTATTGAATATTAAAGACGTGAATTATTACATTACTAACTAAGCTTAAACCAACAGGGTGAAAAATGTCCAAGCCGGGAATCGAACCGGGATCCCTGGAATAACGCTCCAGTGCTCTACCATTAAGCCACGAGGATGATGCCCAGCTTAGCATCTCTCACTCACATAAGTTGGTAAGTCTGCTACCAAAGCTATTAGATGGAATAGTCTTCATGAGCACACAATGTTGCGGCGTAGCATGAGACGCAAATGAACCCAGTATCGGTGAATATATACATTCTTTTTAAATTAATTCTCCAACTAATTTTCAGCAGTGAAATTACGCTTGAAATTATTGAATATTAAAGACGTGAATTATAACATTACTAACTAAGCGTAAACCAACAGAGTGAAAAATGTCCAAGCCGGGAATCAAACCCGGACTCCTGGAACAACGCTCCAGTGCTCTACCATTAAGCCACGAGGACGACGCCCAGCTTAGCATCTCTCACTCACATAAGTTGGTAAGTCTGCTACCAAAGCTATTAGATGGAATAGTCTTCATGAGCACACAATCTTGCGGCGTAACATGATGCATCTTGAGACGCAAATGAACCCATCATCGGTGAATATATACAATGTTTTTTTAATTAATTCTCCAACTACTTTCCAGCAGTGAAATTACGCTTGAAATTATTGAATATTAAAGACGTGAATTATCACATTACTAATTAAGCGTAAACCAACAGAGTGAAAAATGTCCAAGCCGGGAATCAAACCCGGACCCCTGGAACAACGCTCCAGTGCTCTACCATTAAGCCACGAGGACGACGCCCAGCTTAGCATCTCTCACTCACATAAGTTGGTAAGTCTGCTACCAAAGCTATTAGATGGAATAGTCTTCATGAGCACACAATCTTGCGGCGTAGCATGAGACGCAAATGAACCCAGTATCGGTGAATATATACATTTTTTTTAAATTAATTCTCCAACTAATTTTCAGCAGTGAAATTACGTTTGAAATTATTGAATATTAAAGACGTGAATTATTACATTACTAACTAAGCTTAAACCAACAGGGTGAAAAATGTCCAAGCCGGGAATCGAACCGGGATCCCTGGAATAACGCTCCAGTGCTCTACCATTAAGCCACGAGGATGATGCCCAGCTTAGCATCTCTCACTCACATAAGTTGGTAAGTCTGCTACCAAAGCTATTAGATGGAATAGTCTTCATGAGCACACAATGTTGCGGCGTAGCATGAGACGCAAATGAACCCAGTATCGGTGAATATATACATTTTTTTAAAATTAATTCTCCAACTAATTTTCAGCAGTGAAATTACGCTTGAAATTATTGAATATTAAAGACGTGAATTATAACATTACTAACTAAGCGTAAACCAACAGAGTGAAAAATGTCCAAGCCGGGAATCAAACCCGGACTCCTGGAACAACGCTCCAGTGCTCTACCATTAAGCCACGAGGACGACGCCCAGCTTAGCATCTCTCACTCACATAAGTTGGTAAGTCTGCTACCAAAGCTATTAGATGGAATAGTCTTCATGAGCACACAATCTTGCGGCGTAACATGATGCATCTTGAGACGCAAATGAACCCATCATCGGTGAATATATACAATGTTTTTTTAATTAATTCTCCAACTACTTTCCAGCAGTGAAATTACGCTTGAAATTATTGAATATTAAAGACGTGAATTATCACATTACTAACTAAGCGTAAACCAACAGAGTGAAAAATGTCCAAGCCGGGAATCAAACCCGGACCCCTGGAACAACGCTCCAGTGCTCTACCATTAAGCCACGAGGACGACGCCCAGCTTAGCATCTCTCACTCACATAAGTTGGTAAGTCTGCTACCAAAGCTATTAGATGGAATAGTCTTCATGAGCACACAATCTTGCGGCGTAGCATGAGACGCAAATGAACCCAGTATCGGTGAATATATACATTTTTTTAAAATTAATTCTCCAACTAATTTTCAGCAGTGAAATTACGCTTGAAATTATTGAATATTAAAGACGTGAATTATTACATTACTAACTAAGCTTAAACCAACAGGGTTAAAAATGTCCAAGCCGGGAATCGAACCGGGATCCCTGGAATAACGCTCCAGTGCTCTACCATTAAGCCACGAGGATGATGCCCAGCTTAGCATCTCTCACTCACATAAGTTGGTAAGTCTGCTACCAAAGCTATTAGATGGAATAGTCTTCATGAGCACACAATCTTGCGGCGTAGCATGAACGCAAATGAACCCAGTATCGGTGAATATATACATTTTTTTTAAATTAATTCTCCAACTAATTTTCAGCAGTGAAATTACGCTTGAAATTATTGAATATTAAAGACGTGAATTATCACATTACTAACTAAGCGTAAACCAACAGAGTGAAAAATGTCCAAGCCGGGAATCAAACCCGGACCTTTGGAACAACGCTCCAGTGCTCTACCATTAAGCCACGAGGACGACGCCCAGCTTAGCATCTCTCACTCACATAAGTTGGTAAGTCTGCTACCAAAGCTATTAGATGGAATAGTCTTCATGAGCACACAATCTTGCGGCGTAGCATGAGACGCAAATGAACCCAGTATCGGTGAATATATACATTTTTTTTTAAATAATTCTCCAACTACTTTCCAGCAGTGAAATTACGCTTGAAATTATTGAATATTAAAGACGTGAATTATTACATTACTAACTAAGCTTAAACCAACAGGGTGAAAAATGTCCAAGCCGGGAATCGAACCGGGATCCCTGGAATAACGCTCCAGTGCTCTACCATTAAGCCACGAGGATGATGCCCAGCTTAGCATCTCTCACTAACATAAGTTGGTAAGTCTGCTACCAAAGCTATTAGATGGAATAGTCTTCATGAGCACACAATCTTGCGGCGTAACATGACGCATCTTGAAACGCAAATGAACCCATCATCGGTGAATATATACAATGTTTTTTTAATTAATTCTCCAACTACTTTCCAGCAGTGAAAATACGCTTGAAATTATTGAATATTAAAGACGTGAATTATCACATTACTAACTAAGCGTAAACCAACAGAGTGAAAAATGTCCAAGCCGGGAATCAAACCCGGACCCCTTGAACAACGCTCCAGTGCTCTACCATTAAGCCACGAGGACGACGCCCAGCTTAGCATCTCTCACTCACATAAGTGTGTAAGTCTGCTGCCAAAGCTATTAGATGGAATAGTCTTCATGAGCACACAATCTTGCGGCGTAGCATGAGACGCAAATGAACCCAGTATCGGTGAATATATACATTTTTTTTAAATTAATTCTCCAACTAATTTTCAGCAGTGAAATTACGCTTGAAATTATTGAATATTAAAGACGTGAATTATTACATTACTAACTAAGCTTAAACCAACAGGGTGAAAAATGTCCAAGCCGGGAATCGAACCGGGATCCCTGGAATAACGCTCCAGTGCTCTACCATTAAGCCACGAGGACGACGCCCAGCTTAGCATCTCTCACTCACATAAGTTGGTAAGTCTGCTACCAAAGCTATTAGATGGAATAGTCTTCATGAGCACACAATCTTGCGGCGTAGCATGAGACGCAAATGAACCCAGTATCGGTGAATATATACATTTTTTTTAAATTAATTCTCCAACTAATTTTCAGCAGTGAAATTACGCTTGAAATTATTGAATATTAAAGACGTGAATTATTACATTACTAACTAAGCTTAAACCAACAGGGTGAAAAATGTCCAAGCCTTGAATCGAACCGGGATCCCTGGAATAACGCTCCAGTGCTCTACCATTAAGCCACGAGGATGATGCCCAGCTTAGCATCTCTCACTCACATAAGTTGGTAAGTCTGCTACCAAAGCTATTAGATGGAATAGTCTTCATGAGCACACAATCTTGCGGCGTAGCATGAGACGCAAATGAACCCAGTATCGGTGAATATATACATTTTTTTAAAATTAATTCTCCAACTAATTTTCAGCAGTGAAATTACGCTTGAAATTATTGAATATTAAAGACGTGAATTATCACATTACTAACTAAGCGTAAACCAACGGAGTGAAAAATGTCCAAGCCGGGAATCAAACCCGGACCCCTGGAACAACGCTCCAGTGCTCTACCATTAAGCCACGAGGACGACGCCCAGCTTAGCATCTCTCACTCACATAAGTTGGTAAGTCTGATACCAAAGCTATTAGATGGAATAGTCTTCATGAGCACACAATCTTGCGGCGTAACATGACGCATCTTGAGACGCAAATGAACCCATCATCGGTGAATATATACAATGTTTTTTTAATTAATTCTCCAACTACTTTCCAGCAGTGAAATTACGCTTGAAATTATTGAATATTAAAGACGTGAATTATCACATTACTAACTAAGCGTAAACCAACAGAGTGAAAAATGTCCAAGCCGGGAATCAAACCCGGACCCCTGGAACAACGCTCCAGTGCTCTACCATTAAGCCACGAGGACGACGCCCAGCTTAGCATCTCTCACTCACATAAGTTGGTAAGTCTGCTACCAAAGCTATTAGATGGACTAGTCTTCATGAGCACACAATCTTGCGGCGTAGCATGAGACGCAAATGAACCCAGTATCGGTGAATATATACATTTTTTTAAAATTGATTCTCCAACTAATTTTCAGCAGTGAAATTACGCTTGAAATTATTGAATATTAAAGACGTGAATTATTACATTACTAACTAAGCTTAAACCAACAGGGTGAAAAATGTCCAAGCCGGGAATCGAACCGGGATCCCTGGAATAACGCTCCAGTGCTCTACCATTAAGCCACGAGGATGATGCCCAGCTTAGCATCTCTCACTCACATAAGTTGGTAAGTCTGCTACCAAAGCTATTAGATGGAATAGTCTTCATGAGCACACAATCTTGCGGCGTAGCATGAGACGCAAATGAACCCAGTATCGGTGAATATATACATTTTTTTTTAATTAATTCTCCAACTAATTTTCAGCAGTGAAATTACGCTTGAAATTATTGAATATTAAAGACGTGAATTATCACATTACTAACTAAGCGTAAACCAACAGAGTGAAAAATGTCCAAGCCGGGAATCAAACCCGGACCCCTGGAACAACGCTCCAGTGCTCTACCATTAAGCCACGAGGACGACGCCCAGCTTAGCATCTCTCACTCACATAAGTTGGTAAGTCTGCTACCAAAGTTATTAGATGGAATAGTCTTCATGAGCACACAATCTTGCGGCGTAGCATGAGACGCAAATGAACCCAGTATCGGTGAATATATACATTTTTTTTTAAATTAATTCTCCAACTAATTTTCAGCAGTGAAATTACGCTTGAAATTATTGAATATTAAAGACGTGAATTATTACATTACTAACTAAGCTTAAACCAACAGGGTGAAAAATGTCCAAGCCGGGAATCGAACCGGGATCCCTGGAATAACGCTCCAGTGCTCTACCATTAAGCCACGAGGATGATGCCCAGCTTAGCATCTCTCACTCACATAAGTTGGTAAGTCTGCTACCAAAGCTATTAGATGGAATAGTCTTCATGAGCACACAATCTTGCGGCGTAGCATGAGACGCAAATGAACCCAGTATCGGTGAATATATACATTTTTTTTAAATTAATTCTCCAACTAATTTTCAGCAGTGAAATTACGCTTGAAATTATTGAATATTAAAGACGTGAATTAACACATTACTAACTAAGCGTAAACCAACAGAGTGAAAAATGTCCAAGCCGGGAATCAAACCCGGACCCCTGGAACAACGCTCCAGTGCTCTACCATTAAGCCACGAGGACGACGCCCAGCTTAGCATCTCTCACTCACATAAGTTGGTAAGTCTGCTACCAAAGCTATTAGATGGAATAGTCTTCATGAGCACACAATCTTGCGGCGTAACATGACGCATCTTGAGACGCAAATGAACCCATCATCGGTGAATATATACAATGTTTTTTTAATTAATTCTCCAACTACTTTCCAGCAGTGAAATTACGCTTGAAATTATTGAATATTAAAGACGTGAATTATCACATTACTAACTAAGCGTAAACCAACAGAGTGAAAAATGTCCAAGCCGGGAATCAAACCCGGACCCCTGGAACAACGCTCCAGTGCTCTACCATTAAGCCACGAGGACGACGCCCAGCTTAGCATCTCTCACTCACATAAGTTGGTAAGTCTGCTACCAAAGCTATTAGATGGAATAGTCTTCATGAGCACACAATCTTGCGGCGTAGCATGAGACGCAAATGAACCCAGTATCGGTGAATATATACATTTTTTTTAAATTAATTCTCCAACTAATTTTCAGCAGTGAAATTACGTTTGAAATTATTGAATATTAAAGACGTGAATTATTACATTACTAACTAAGCTTAAACCAACAGGGTGAAAAATGTCCAAGCCGGGAATCGAACCGGGATCCCTGGAATAACGCTCCAGTGCTCTACCATTAAGCCACGAGGATGATGCCCAGCTTAGCATCTCTCACTCACATAAGTTGGTAAGTCTGCTACCAAAGCTATTAGATGGAATAGTCTTCATGAGCACACAATGTTGCGGCGTAGCATGAGACGCAAATGAACCCAGTATCGGTGAATATATACATTCTTTTTAAATTAATTCTCCAACTAATTTTCAGCAGTGAAATTACGCTTGAAATTATTGAATATTAAAGACGTGAATTATAACATTACTAACTAAGCGTAAACCAACAGAGTGAAAAATGTCCAAGCCGGGAATCAAACCCGGACTCCTGGAACAACGCTCCAGTGCTCTACCATTAAGCCACGAGGACGACGCCCAGCTTAGCATCTCTCACTCACATAAGTTGGTAAGTCTGCTACCAAAGCTATTAGATGGAATAGTCTTCATGAGCACACAATCTTGCGGCGTAACATGATGCATCTTGAGACGCAAATGAACCCATCATCGGTGAATATATACAATGTTTTTTTAATTAATTCTCCAACTACTTTCCAGCAGTGAAATTACGCTTGAAATTATTGAATATTAAAGACGTGAATTATCACATTACTAATTAAGCGTAAACCAACAGAGTGAAAAATGTCCAAGCCGGGAATCAAACCCGGACCCCTGGAACAACGCTCCAGTGCTCTACCATTAAGCCACGAGGACGACGCCCAGCTTAGCATCTCTCACTCACATAAGTTGGTAAGTCTGCTACCAAAGCTATTAGATGGAATAGTCTTCATGAGCACACAATCTTGCGGCGTAGCATGAGACGCAAATGAACCCAGTATCGGTGAATATATACATTTTTTTTAAATTAATTCTCCAACTAATTTTCAGCAGTGAAATTACGTTTGAAATTATTGAATATTAAAGACGTGAATTATTACATTACTAACTAAGCTTAAACCAACAGGGTGAAAAATGTCCAAGCCGGGAATCGAACCGGGATCCCTGGAATAACGCTCCAGTGCTCTACCATTAAGCCACGAGGATGATGCCCAGCTTAGCATCTCTCACTCACATAAGTTGGTAAGTCTGCTACCAAAGCTATTAGATGGAATAGTCTTCATGAGCACACAATGTTGCGGCGTAGCATGAGACGCAAATGAACCCAGTATCGGTGAATATATACATTTTTTTAAAATTAATTCTCCAACTAATTTTCAGCAGTGAAATTACGCTTGAAATTATTGAATATTAAAGACGTGAATTATAACATTACTAACTAAGCGTAAACCAACAGAGTGAAAAATGTCCAAGCCGGGAATCAAACCCGGACTCCTGGAACAACGCTCCAGTGCTCTACCATTAAGCCACGAGGACGACGCCCAGCTTAGCATCTCTCACTCACATAAGTTGGTAAGTCTGCTACCAAAGCTATTAGATGGAATAGTCTTCATGAGCACACAATCTTGCGGCGTAACATGATGCATCTTGAGACGCAAATGAACCCATCATCGGTGAATATATACAATGTTTTTTTAATTAATTCTCCAACTACTTTCCAGCAGTGAAATTACGCTTGAAATTATTGAATATTAAAGACGTGAATTATCACATTACTAACTAAGCGTAAACCAACAGAGTGAAAAATGTCCAAGCCGGGAATCAAACCCGGACCCCTGGAACAACGCTCCAGTGCTCTACCATTAAGCCACGAGGACGACGCCCAGCTTAGCATCTCTCACTCACATAAGTTGGTAAGTCTGCTACCAAAGCTATTAGATGGAATAGTCTTCATGAGCACACAATCTTGCGGCGTAGCATGAGACGCAAATGAACCCAGTATCGGTGAATATATACATTTTTTTAAAATTAATTCTCCAACTAATTTTCAGCAGTGAAATTACGCTTGAAATTATTGAATATTAAAGACGTGAATTATTACATTACTAACTAAGCTTAAACCAACAGGGTTAAAAATGTCCAAGCCGGGAATCGAACCGGGATCCCTGGAATAACGCTCCAGTGCTCTACCATTAAGCCACGAGGATGATGCCCAGCTTAGCATCTCTCACTCACATAAGTTGGTAAGTCTGCTACCAAAGCTATTAGATGGAATAGTCTTCATGAGCACACAATCTTGCGGCGTAGCATGAACGCAAATGAACCCAGTATCGGTGAATATATACATTTTTTTTAAATTAATTCTCCAACTAATTTTCAGCAGTGAAATTACGCTTGAAATTATTGAATATTAAAGACGTGAATTATCACATTACTAACTAAGCGTAAACCAACAGAGTGAAAAATGTCCAAGCCGGGAATCAAACCCGGACCTTTGGAACAACGCTCCAGTGCTCTACCATTAAGCCACGAGGACGACGCCCAGCTTAGCATCTCTCACTCACATAAGTTGGTAAGTCTGCTACCAAAGCTATTAGATGGAATAGTCTTCATGAGCACACAATCTTGCGGCGTAGCATGAGACGCAAATGAACCCAGTATCGGTGAATATATACATTTTTTTTTAAATAATTCTCCAACTACTTTCCAGCAGTGAAATTACGCTTGAAATTATTGAATATTAAAGACGTGAATTATTACATTACTAACTAAGCTTAAACCAACAGGGTGAAAAATGTCCAAGCCGGGAATCGAACCGGGATCCCTGGAATAACGCTCCAGTGCTCTACCATTAAGCCACGAGGATGATGCCCAGCTTAGCATCTCTCACTAACATAAGTTGGTAAGTCTGCTACCAAAGCTATTAGATGGAATAGTCTTCATGAGCACACAATCTTGCGGCGTAACATGACGCATCTTGAAACGCAAATGAACCCATCATCGGTGAATATATACAATGTTTTTTTAATTAATTCTCCAACTACTTTCCAGCAGTGAAAATACGCTTGAAATTATTGAATATTAAAGACGTGAATTATCACATTACTAACTAAGCGTAAACCAACAGAGTGAAAAATGTCCAAGCCGGGAATCAAACCCGGACCCCTTGAACAACGCTCCAGTGCTCTACCATTAAGCCACGAGGACGACGCCCAGCTTAGCATCTCTCACTCACATAAGTGTGTAAGTCTGCTGCCAAAGCTATTAGATGGAATAGTCTTCATGAGCACACAATCTTGCGGCGTAGCATGAGACGCAAATGAACCCAGTATCGGTGAATATATACATTTTTTTTAAATTAATTCTCCAACTAATTTTCAGCAGTGAAATTACGCTTGAAATTATTGAATATTAAAGACGTGAATTATTACATTACTAACTAAGCTTAAACCAACAGGGTGAAAAATGTCCAAGCCGGGAATCGAACCGGGATCCCTGGAATAACGCTCCAGTGCTCTACCATTAAGCCACGAGGACGACGCCCAGCTTAGCATCTCTCACTCACATAAGTTGGTAAGTCTGCTACCAAAGCTATTAGATGGAATAGTCTTCATGAGCACACAATCTTGCGGCGTAGCATGAGACGCAAATGAACCCAGTATCGGTGAATATATACATTTTTTTTAAATTAATTCTCCAACTAATTTTCAGCAGTGAAATTACGCTTGAAATTATTGAATATTAAAGACGTGAATTATTACATTACTAACTAAGCTTAAACCAACAGGGTGAAAAATGTCCAAGCCTTGAATCGAACCGGGATCCCTGGAATAACGCTCCAGTGCTCTACCATTAAGCCACGAGGATGATGCCCAGCTTAGCATCTCTCACTCACATAAGTTGGTAAGTCTGCTACCAAAGCTATTAGATGGAATAGTCTTCATGAGCACACAATCTTGCGGCGTAGCATGAGACGCAAATGAACCCAGTATCGGTGAATATATACATTTTTTTAAAATTAATTCTCCAACTAATTTTCAGCAGTGAAATTACGCTTGAAATTATTGAATATTAAAGACGTGAATTATCACATTACTAACTAAGCGTAAACCAACGGAGTGAAAAATGTCCAAGCCGGGAATCAAACCCGGACCCCTGGAACAACGCTCCAGTGCTCTACCATTAAGCCACGAGGACGACGCCCAGCTTAGCATCTCTCACTCACATAAGTTGGTAAGTCTGATACCAAAGCTATTAGATGGAATAGTCTTCATGAGCACACAATCTTGCGGCGTAACATGACGCATCTTGAGACGCAAATGAACCCATCATCGGTGAATATATACAATGTTTTTTTAATTAATTCTCCAACTACTTTCCAGCAGTGAAATTACGCTTGAAATTATTGAATATTAAAGACGTGAATTATCACATTACTAACTAAGCGTAAACCAACAGAGTGAAAAATGTCCAAGCCGGGAATCAAACCCGGACCCCTGGAACAACGCTCCAGTGCTCTACCATTAAGCCACGAGGACGACGCCCAGCTTAGCATCTCTCACTCACATAAGTTGGTAAGTCTGCTACCAAAGCTATTAGATGGACTAGTCTTCATGAGCACACAATCTTGCGGCGTAGCATGAGACGCAAATGAACCCAGTATCGGTGAATATATACATTTTTTTAAAATTGATTCTCCAACTAATTTTCAGCAGTGAAATTACGCTTGAAATTATTGAATATTAAAGACGTGAATTATTACATTACTAACTAAGCTTAAACCAACAGGGTGAAAAATGTCCAAGCCGGGAATCGAACCGGGATCCCTGGAATAACGCTCCAGTGCTCTACCATTAAGCCACGAGGATGATGCCCAGCTTAGCATCTCTCACTCACATAAGTTGGTAAGTCTGCTACCAAAGCTATTAGATGGAATAGTCTTCATGAGCACACAATCTTGCGGCGTAGCATGAGACGCAAATGAACCCAGTATCGGTGAATATATACATTTTTTTTTAATTAATTCTCCAACTAATTTTCAGCAGTGAAATTACGCTTGAAATTATTGAATATTAAAGACGTGAATTATCACATTACTAACTAAGCGTAAACCAACAGAGTGAAAAATGTCCAAGCCGGGAATCAAACCCGGACCCCTGGAACAACGCTCCAGTGCTCTACCATTAAGCCACGAGGACGACGCCCAGCTTAGCATCTCTCACTCACATAAGTTGGTAAGTCTGCTACCAAAGTTATTAGATGGAATAGTCTTCATGAGCACACAATCTTGCGGCGTAGCATGAGACGCAAATGAACCCAGTATCGGTGAATATATACATTTTTTTTTAAATTAATTCTCCAACTAATTTTCAGCAGTGAAATTACGCTTGAAATTATTGAATATTAAAGACGTGAATTATTACATTACTAACTAAGCTTAAACCAACAGGGTGAAAAATGTCCAAGCCGGGAATCGAACCGGGATCCCTGGAATAACGCTCCAGTGCTCTACCATTAAGCCACGAGGATGATGCCCAGCTTAGCATCTCTCACTCACATAAGTTGGTAAGTCTGCTACCAAAGCTATTAGATGGAATAGTCTTCATGAGCACACAATCTTGCGGCGTAGCATGAGACGCAAATGAACCCAGTATCGGTGAATATATACATTTTTTTTAAATTAATTCTCCAACTAATTTTCAGCAGTGAAATTACGCTTGAAATTATTGAATATTAAAGACGTGAATTAACACATTACTAACTAAGCGTAAACCAACAGAGTGAAAAATGTCCAAGCCGGGAATCAAACCCGGACCCCTGGAACAACGCTCCAGTGCTCTACCATTAAGCCACGAGGACGACGCCCAGCTTAGCATCTCTCACTCACATAAGTTGGTAAGTCTGCTACCAAAGCTATTAGATGGAATAGTCTTCATGAGCACACAATCTTGCGGCGTAACATGACGCATCTTGAGACGCAAATGAACCCATCATCGGTGAATATATACAATGTTTTTTTAATTAATTCTCCAACTACTTTCCAGCAGTGAAATTACGCTTGAAATTATTGAATATTAAAGACGTGAATTATCACATTACTAACTAAGCGTAAACCAACAGAGTGAAAAATGTCCAAGCCGGGAATCAAACCCGGACCCCTGGAACAACGCTCCAGTGCTCTACCATTAAGCCACGAGGACGACGCCCAGCTTAGCATCTCTCACTCACATAAGTTGGTAAGTCTGCTACCAAAGCTATTAGATGGAATAGTCTTCATGAGCACACAATCTTGCGGCGTAACATGACGCATCTTGAAACGCAAATGAACCCATCATCGGTGAATATATACAATGTTTTTTTAATTAATTCTCCAACTACTTTCCAGCAGTGAAATTACGCTTGAAATTATTGAATATTAAAGACGTGAATTATCACATTACTAACTAAGCGTAAACCAACAGAGTGAAAAATGTCCAAGCCGGGAATCAAACCCGGACCCCTGGAACAACGCTCCAGTGCTCTACCATTAAGCCACGAGGACGACGCCCAGCTTAGCATCTCTCACTCACATAAGTGTGTAAGTCTGCTGCCAAAGCTATTAGATGGAATAGTCTTCATGAGCACACAATCTTGCGGCGTAGCATGAGACGCAAATGAACCCAGTATCGGTGAATATATACATTTTTTTTAAATTAATTCTCCAACTAATTTTCAGCAGTCAAATTACTCTTGAAATTATTGAATATTAAAGACGTGAATTATCACATTACTAACTAAGCGTAAACCAACAGAGTGAAAAATGTCCAAGCCGGGAATCAAACCCGGACCCCTGGAACAACGCTCCAGTGCTCTACCATTAAGCCACGAGGACGACGCCCAGCTTAGCATCTCTCACTCACATAAGTTGATAAGTCTGCTACCAAAGCTATTAGATGGAATAGTCTTCATGAGCACACAATCTTGCGACGTAACATGACGCATCTTGAGACGCAAATGAACCCATCATCGGTGAATATATACAATGTTTTTTTAATTAATTCTCCAACTACTTTCCAGCAGTGAAATTACGCTTGAAATTAGTGAATATTAAAGACGTGAATTATCACATTACTAACTGAGCGTAAACCAACAGAGTGAAAAATGTCCAAGCCGGGAATCAAACCCGGACCCCTGAAACAACGCTCCAGTGCTCTACCGTTAAGCCACGAGGACGATGCCCAGCTTAGCATCTCTCACTTACATAAGTTGGTAAGTCTGCTACCGCAGCTATTAGATGGAATAGTCTTCATGAGCACACGCTTGGACATTTTTCACTTTGTTGGTTTACGCTTAGTAATGTGGGTTGGGTTGATTTATGACGGCCGATTATCTACTCTTGGGATATAGGCCCGAGGGGGAGTGCCCTCCGTGGGGGTCTTTTTAAGGGAACCTAACCCGTATTTACGCATGGAAATCCAAGGTTTCGAAGAAAACCACGAAAATTCCGAAACGGTTAGGCCGACGGGCGCGATTGGGTTCGAACCCAGCGCCTCCCGTCTACCAGCTTCGAGAGCAGAACCTCTCAGCCACTGGTGGGGCCGCTTAGTAATGTGATAATTCACGTCTTTAATATCCAATCTAACTGTTTCAGTTTTTCCTGGTTGGTTTTAAGTTTGTTCGACTATAAGAGGACGGTGGATGTTTAAAAAAATTTCTTTTAATTTTCGTAATAGAGATTTAAAATTTTGCGCAAATATACATTACAGCATAAGTATTTAGAACACCTGAAAACAAATTTCTAATCTTATTATAATTTTAAGATATTTTTAAAAAATTAAAATTTTAAAATGAATTTTTAAAATGATCCCTGCGTCTTAAATTTTTAGATATTTCCTCGATTTTGGAGTTTAATCATGTAAAACTCTCTTACAAACAAATCTGTGTATCTATTTTTTAATCCCTTAAATAGTTAATATTTTAGAGATATTTTTCAGAATTCCATATCGATTTTCATCAAAATTCTGCCTTATAATAAGTTAAAAATCAAATTTAATTGACTTAATAAAGTTGAATTTTAAAATGCATATACAGTTTCTTTTTAAGCAATATCAGGATTCTTCCTTATCAGGTTCATGAATTTCGATCCAACATTAACTAGCAAGGAACATTTCAAAAATTAAAAGAAAGCTGAAACATTAATATTGAGAGAAACAGGTTTATATTACATTAAAAGGCCTAACAATTGTTTGTAATCAAAATTAAAACGCTTGTCATAATTTTTTTTCAATTATTCATCTACTTAATTTTTATTTAATTAATTTCTTTATTTTAAATTTAATTATTTTACTGTCAACGCGCGCTGTGAGCAATATTAAATTAAAAATAAAATAGCTTGTTTATAATTTTAGAAGGTAAATCTTATCAAATTCATTTATATTTTGGGAAGTATTAACATAAAATTATTAATCCCTAAATGTTATATATTTTTCTGGTTGATTTTAAGTTTGTTTGAATTTAAAGAAATATTTGATCCCATATTTTCTTTGAAGTATCAAACAAGCAAAATACATATTACTGCGGAAATAAATAAAGCTTTAATAAAACACGTTTGAGATCGAGTTAAAACGAAAATCAATTTAAATAATGGGGGAAAGAAGGAATGTTGTATGAGATCCCCTAGAGCAAAATTCAATCAGAAAATTCGTATGAACAAAAAATTTAAAAGCTTATGACGTTCTTATTTATGTATCCGGAAAAAAAAACGAAAATTTACATCTATTATTGTTTTATTAGTTATTTTGTAAGAAAAACGAATGCTGGAGTGCGTTGCTTCGTAAGTATATTTTTCGATGCATGGGGAAATTGCTCTGAAATGTAAGGGGGGAAATGTAGGATATTTTCAAGCAGTTTTTGAAAGTATGTTATTTTTTAGTTTATTTTTTAAAGATTAGATGTAATTTTTCATTCGATATGTTGTTTTCATGATCTAAACATGGACGTATTGTCATGTCTGGCAAGTGTGAAAATTGAAAATAGCACCAGAATTTTCAAAAAGTTTTGTGTATTAATATTATTTAATATTTCTTCCTTTTTTACTATTGGTTGGGCGTTCAGTAATTTTTTTAGAAACTATAAAAAAATTGTTGCTTTTACTGAAAAACATGTCAGTAATAAAATGTTTTTTTTTTTTTTTTTTTTTTTTTTTTTTTACGGCCATAATTTGTATTTATACAAACTTTCTGTTATTTTAACAGACTTAGCCTATAAGTTGGTAATAAAAACAGATTACTTCCGTAAAATAAACAGTTTTTTTACTGGCGAACTAGCGGAAGGTATTTTCTTTAGGCAAATCAACATTTTTTTTTCTCTTTGTTTACAATGTACTGGAAAGTATCATTTTTTAAGAACCAATAAATAATTTAGTAAAAACTCGCGTGCAAAGAAATTTCTCTTGTGGAAAAAAAAAGGTTTGTTTTAAAGTGAAAAAATATTTTCAAGGAATAGGCAATTATTTTGTTGGGGCTATTTATTTAATCATTTACACTATGGATGCACAACCTATGGCCCACGGGCCATAAGCAGGCCCGTAGTCAGGATTTCTCTGCGGAGGGGGCTTAATTTTGGATTTTTTTCTGATCTAACAGCAGTAATTTGCATAATTTAAAGTACAAATAAAAAAGTAAGCACTGTTTAACCTAAGGTACATTTCTGCATAGGATACTTGATGTCCATGTCAATATTATTTTGATTTCTGGTACAATTTCTGGTTTTAAAGATCACCTCCAGTTACCAAACCGGTTCAGAAACCGGGAGTGTTTTTAGGGGAAAACTGCAAAGAAAATGAAAAATCACAAACTAACAATGTTTGAGATGAGTCTCATGTACCTTATTAGAAAACCGTTAAAAAATATTGAAATGCAAACAAGTAATTTGAATAGATTTAAAGCACAGAAGCACGCCAGCGTCTCGCATTACGAGGTCAGATTTTTAAAATGATTAACCCATAGATGAAATTAATTACGCATATTATTTTTTACAAAGAAAAAATTAATTGTTACAGATATATGTAATCATAAAAATTCTATTTATATCCCACATTCTTTGATTAGATTCATTGATTGATTGATTGATTACAATAATTATAAATACAGTACTCTTGGTTCAATAAGTTTACTAGTGCTACAGAAGCAATCTTCGTGACTTCTTCTCAGCCATGAGGCTGATTGCATTATCAGGATCTACTGTAATGTCCCAATGAATGGAAATCGTTCCAAGGTTACTCAGTCTCTCATCGGCCATAACGCTTCGAGGCAAAAATTTAATTATTTTCATTGCCAAAAAAGACCTTTCAGCATTGACTGTTGTTGCCGGTATTGTAGCCAAGACTGTGCGCAAGTGCTTGGTAGTATTGTAATACGCTACATTAGAGTACTCAAAAACTTTTGGAACCTCTGTGTTTGTGTCAACATTAGCAATTCCCTCTCCCTATAATTCATATTCTCCTTTCACTTGCGGCATTGTCACTTTATCATCAAAATATTGGGAGAGATTCTCTAACATGCTTGCTTTTTCCGTAGAAGAAAATCTTGGAAGAAATACTTGGAAATCTGTTAGAATGCCTTCATTCGAATTGAATCTGCCATTCAAATTTTGAATAAGACTTTCTACACAGAGTATAAAGACCTTGACCCTGCAATATTCTTCAGCTCGTGTAATTCAAGGGTTTGTACTGCCTAAATAGTAGTCTTAGGATCTTTATTTCAGTTTGGAAGACGTCAACAACAGTTTCAGATGGCAGGAATCAGTATGCTGTTGGACAGTGCAAAGTTTAACCGGTTGTTTGCACAATGGACGTATTTAATTTTTTGACACTTTTGACGAATTGTAGACTGGGCTCGTCTAACATAATCAGCCATATTGGCCGCTCCCTCATACGCATGTGCACATGTTAAGACGTAGTTCATCACAACGTTGTAATATTAGAAATGTTAAATTTTTGGCGGACAAGTCATTTACTAGGAGGAAACCTAAAAAATCCACCAAAATATGGGTTTTGTTAATTTTATAAATAGTCCACATATCTAACACAAAGATCAAGCTGTTTTGTGTTTGAAATTACCATAGTTTCATCACCAATAAAGCTAAAACAGATCGCGTTATTTATTTTGATAAATAGTTCTTCGGTAACTATGTCCGTGCATATTTGAAAGATTTCATTTTGAAAGATTTCATGTCTGGGCAAACTAGTGCATTAAGTAGAATTTCTACGGCTGTTTATAATATGTCGTTATTTATCATCTCCAGATTTTGCTCTAAATCTTAAAAGTACTCTTAGCTTACAGTCTTTTTTTTATTGGTTTCTTATGTTAAAGGACCGCTATCAAGATCACCTCTTAGTGGAATTTCTTGCTCTGCACAAAATAAGATTGTTAGAATGTTAGATGTTGCCCCATAGAAAACTCTCTAAGAGGCACTGTGAAAAGCAGCCATAAAAATCCTCACATTCCCCAACCCTAAAGTTGATAATTCTTCAAAAGAAAAAGAAAAATTCCCAGACAAACAGACTATTCTGTGCACATTTTCTTTCTATTAAATATTCATACGCAAACAATTTAAAGCAGTTTTTCAGTGAAGAACCTGGGGGACGCCAACCGCCTTTGAAAATTTCTGGATACCCAATCGTTTTCCTTCAAATCTTTCTTTTTCAAAATTTCCTGCTACAAGTTTTTTCTTTTCTTTTCTTTCTTTTTTTTTAAGAAAAAGCCTTTTACAGTTATAACACCATTTTCAAAAAAACTTTCTTTAAAATCATTAGTAATTTTCACACGATTTTACATTATAGGTGGTTATAAGTTTTTTGGCTCCTTTCTCTACATTTTGACATTGACCACTCTAAGTTTTCATTATATACGTGATATAATGAAAATATAGAAAATTAAGGAAGATCATAACATGCAAGCAAATGTTTTATATTTCACTCCTAAAGTTAACTTATACGCCTTTACTTACTTTTTCTTAGTCAAATTAATGATATTGAATTACATTTATCGAATTTTACTGTGCGTAAAGACAGTTAAAATTGCGTTTTAAGAAGAACTTATATTTTTAGTGGTAGATATGAATAAAGGACAATATATACGAATGAGAAATACAACGAGGGATTGCTACTAACTGTAATTGAAGAAATTAAGATTTTTACAACTAAAAATTACGTAGTTTTAATGTAATGAAAGATAAAAACAAGAAAAATATTGTCAATTTTTATTATCGTAAGAGATAACTTTGCAAAGCCTTTTTAAACTTTCGGGAAGGGCTTCAGCCCCCTTAGCCCCCTCCCTGGCTACGTGCCTGCCCATAAGTGGCCTGCGATTGGTTAACTTGTGGCCCGAGAAATTCGTCAATTTATAACTTGAAAAAGTCGCCGTTTTTGACCATATGTCACAGAAAATAATCGCGAATTTCATCAATTTGCAGCGGGAAAATATTGCAAATTTAATCAGACAGTTAAGAATCTCAAATTTCGGTAATCGGGTTAGGAAAAATTGCGAATTTTGTCGATCATGTACCAAAAAGCCGTGAGTTTCGTCAGTTTACTGCCAGAAAAAATCGCGAATTTCGTCAATTTGCCGCGGGAAAAATTATAAATTTGGTCAGGGTTAACAATCGCGAATTTCGTTTATCGTACGCGAAAAATCGCGAATTTGGTTGGTTGGGTGCGAAAAACAGCGAATTTTGTGCATTGGGGGCAGAAAAACTTCAAATTTCGTTAATCAACGCATAAAAATCACGAATTTTGTCGATGAAGTGCGAAAATATTGCTATTGTTTCGCCAGTTTATCATGAGAAAAAATCGCGAATTTCGTCAATTTTCCACGGAAAAGAATTAAAAATTTCGTCAGCCAGTTAAGAATTACGAATTTCGTTGGCCGGGAGCGGAAAAATCGCGAATTTCGCTGATCAGGTGCCGAAAAATCCCAAATTTCGTTGACCGCCTGCTGAAATTCGCGAGTTTCGTCAATTTATCACGAGAAAAAATCGCGAATTTTGTCACCCTGTCGCGGTAAAAGAAATCCCGAGTTTCGACAATTGATGGAATAAATTACAAAATTACACGATTTCATGAATCGCTCTTGGGAAAAAATTACCAATTTGTGTGTTGGACACAAATATATAATGAAATAGAAATCCGTTGGTCGCAGGAAAATTTGCAAATTTCATCGATCGTACACGGAAAAGAAAACGAGACTTTCGGAAATTTATTGTGGGGAAAAAATCGCGTATTACAACAATGTATAACAGGAAAAAATCACGAGTTTCGTCAATTGGTCGTTGATAAAAATTGCAAATATTGTCAATACGAAACAGAAAATATCGCAAAATTTGCCAATCATTCATAAAAAAATCGCGAATTTTGTCGATCGCAGAACAAAAAAGCCACGAAATAATTCGATCGGAAGCAGAAAAAAATCACAAATTTCGTTGGTTCGGTGTGGGAAAAAAAATCTAAATTTTAAAAGTTTCTCACTAAAAAAAAATCGAGAATTTCGTCAATTTATCGAGGTATCACAAATTGGCTGTTAGAAAAGATTGCATATTTTGCCAATTGGCAATGGAAAATTACCACGAAATCCATCAATCGGTCGTTGATAAAAAATCGCGAATTTCGTCAATCTGTCGCGATTGATTGACAAAAAAACTAATTTTATTAATCGGTCGCAAAAAAGGCGTAATTAGTTCATCATGCTTTCTTATTTCAAAAATAAGTTTCCTTTTTTTTTTTAAAAGGAAGTTTTTCTTTAATAAAAAAATTTATAATTTGCAATTCAATTATAATTATAATTTGCAACGTTCAATTTCTTAGAAATTTTGTGTAATTTTTTTCTTCAAGTTACCATTTAACAAGAAGAACAATTAGTCTTCGTAAAGTTTTGTATGGTTGTTCATATAATTGTGAAGAAGCCAGCATTCCTGTAAACAATTATTTATTTTATTTGTATATTTTTCACATACAAAAAATCATTATTCATCTAGAATAAAGGGTTATTACACCCCCCCACCCCAATATAGATTTCTCTCTGCGTTACTTATGTGGCCCTCGACAACCCGCGCATTTTTGTTAGTGGCCCTTCTCGGAAAAAGGTTGTGCACCCCTAATTTACACCATTAGAGAAGAAATAATTCTGCAATAAATAAAAAAATTACCTATTATTTTAGTTTCTTATTAGCATTATCCCACTTAAAGTGTGCATTTTAAACAACATCTGCTATTATTACGACGTTTTCAAATCCCTTCTGACACAGAAAATTCTTTTTAAAATGTATCTAAAAATTTATCTTTACACATTTCTTAACATTTGTAATTTAAATAAAGGTTATAAATTAAAAAAAAAAAAAAAAACTAATTCAATACTGAAAGAACTTTTAAAAGAACATAAAAAAAAAAAAGAAAAAAGACAATTTGTCTCTCAGTCTTTTTCATCAGATGTAAAAAGATACGCTAGACACTTTGAGACACCAGACTGTAAAAAAAGACACATGTTTGTCGTGGACAATTCATCGCGCACAATTCGTCGTGGCGTCTATTCGTTTCAGCGCTGTTGTTTCAATTCTTCGAGGTAAATGTTTTCAAAGGTGATGATGTTTTTTTTTTGTTTTTTTTTTCATACATACCGAATTACAAAGCTAACATTTTACGGACAGATTTCAGATTTCAGATATATTTAATGTGTGTGTGTGTGTGTTTCTCGTTTTCTCGTATGCTATTTCTTTCTCCCAGCTTATTTTGTGTCGCTTCCAAAAAATAACGTTACGTTGTATAAGCCAGCCGTAAAACAAAGCAGGTGTATCATTGTACGATTAAATACTCTATAGTAATTTTTTTAACTTCTAAGCATCGCACAGTTTCAATTTTTATACTGTTGTATTGGCAAAAAAGAAAGTCCTTTTAAATGCAATTTGTTTGAAAACTGTATCTCCATTTATTTTTGAAAGAATAATTTTTTTGTAGTTTTTAGAGCCATTTGCTTAATATTGGCAACGCAAGTACTCCATTGCTGTAGAAAGTAAAGGAAAAATAGTTCTAAAATAGTAATAATATGTATTTGTTGCCATTTTCTCATAACAACCGAAAGAAAATGTAGTTAAAATACGTGCTACAGTCGGACCTCGTTATCCCGACACCCGGTTTTCACGTCACTCCTCTTATCACATCAGTTTTTCAATGTCCCGATTTTCTGTATACGATTTTAATGAAAATAAACTCCGGATTTTACGTCGTTGAATAATTTCCAACTCCGGATATCCCCACGGTTTAGGAAAACTGGCCATTATTCATAATCCATCTTATGAGCACGGAAATTGAGCGGTAAGAAATTTCTCAGCCAAACTTTTCACAAAAGTGGCTAAAATACCCATTGAGATTAATGAGCAATTTTACTTCAATCCATTATCTGAATAAATAAACACGCACACTCTGAATTACCCACTTAAGCTCCAGATGGACATATCAGTCTACGGGCAGTCTTTTTGGTTTGGTCAGGCGCCGCTTTGTGGTTACACGGCGTTTTTCATCCGACTAAAACCGAAGCATTGCAATGCAGTGAAACGATCAGAAATCATCCAATATCCATTTTTGAAACAACGAATGTTGATTACAATCCATTGTACAATATTGAAAAAAGAATTGTAGGGTGCACATCTAGGGATAAGCAAACCTTAATTCATCAATATTTCATGTAATAATGAAAAACCAAGCCATCATAAATCTGATTTTAGTCTTTTCAAATTTGTTTTTGTGTTTATTTTATTGCATAAAACTGCAAGAAAAGTTATGAATTAAAAATTGTCTTAAATTAATTAAAAACACATCTTTTTATAAACACATTTTTCTCCAACTCCGGTTACTGCGACACTTCGCTTATGACAACAATTTTTCCCGGTCATTAGAGTGTCGGGATAACGAGGTTCGACTGTATTTTGAATAAACATAAACGAATTTTAATAAAACACTCATACTACAATATATATTAAAACACACATACACACATAAATAACGCCTGCATTCAACAGTTAAAGGTATATATAAATATTATACAGACATACAAACAATAAATACAATAAACCCAACTGGAGTGAAAAATTAGCCAGAGCCAGGAATCGAACCCGGGACCACAGTATACAAGACTGCTGCTCTAACCACTGAGCTACTCCGGCCGATGCCTGAGTCTGCAATTTCTCACTAAACTCACTAACTTCCCCAACATGGTTTATTAGTGAGAAATTGCAGACTCAGGCATCGGCCGGAGTAGCTCAGTGGTTAGAGCAGCAGTCTTGTATACTGTGGTCCCGGGTTCGATTCCTGGCTCTGGCTAATTTTTCTCTCCAGTTGGGTTTATTGTATTTATTGTTTGTATGTCTGTATAATATTTATATATACCTATAAACGAATTTTTTCTGTTAAAACATTGAGCTATTAGAAACTATATTTAATGTTAAGTATCTATATTAATGTTACAAACAAATGAAGGCATATGAATAATTTTTTGAGCCCTTTTTGGCCGAGTTTCTTTAATGACGACATCTTTTTGCTGCATTTGTGTATTATTTTGCGATAGTGACGTCCTATGCATGCTTTACTGTAGATGCTTAAGAGTGGATCGTAAATGTGGAATTCTTAAGCGGATGCGAATGACGTCATTTTACATAAAATAAAACCGTGTAATTTAAGTCGTAAAATTGAAATATGTTTTGTACTATTTATATACACATTTTTTTTTTTTCATCGTGGGCGACACTAAATTCTGAAAAAGCAGAATTCCTGTTTTCTAGGTTTTTTTTTTTTTTTTTTTTTTTTTTTTTTTTCTGATTTAGTCTAAATATATCAACCATTAAAATGGGGAGAAAAATTTTTATATGTGATTTTTGTGAAGTTCCCAATTGAGAACAAGAAAGTTTAATGAATTCGTGTAACTCCTTTTTTAATTAATTTACTGGCAAAACCGATACAGCTTCGATTACCGGAGAAAAGAATGAATAAAAATTCTAGAAAAATTACAAAAATTACAAATATATGTATATATATCATTTGTCATATGTGTACACAAGGAAATAGAGGAATGCAAGAAAGACTCCCCTTTGCAATATTTTTTTAAAGAATAGGATTTTAAAAAGAGCTAAGAGAAATAACTTCCTGTTGTCCATTACACATTCATGTTATCACTTAGGAATTTCATAAAAATCACACATAATTTTTTTTCTCCATTTTAATTATTGATAATGTTAGATGAAAGCAGTAGAAAGCGAAGTAATATATATAAATATAATTTTTTAAAAACCTGTATCTAAAATAAGCTTGCAAAATGTTTGTTATCCTACATCGCTATATATTAAATAAAATAAATTATCATTAAATATTTTTACTAGCTTATCTTTCCCTTTATCATTATCGCGTTAAAAAGCATTTTCTCCGAATTGATACTACGACCAATTGCACAGCGATGAATTGACGCCGCAATGAACTGATGCAGAACCATATACGAAAATTTAATAAAACCACGTACGAAAATATACAGTAACCTCTTCCAGTTACCTACGATTCTAAAAAGCGTTCTTTAACTTTAGAAACCTCATAAACCAATATATATCCGAAATTTAAAGAAGCACAAGCACTTATTTTTTATCAAACTTATTTTTTACTGCCACTGCTGTTCGGAAACGTTTCTGAACAGTTTTTATATAGCGTATTAACCAGTTTTATCATTCCGGAATATAGGTTTCTTTTGCTGCTACTGATCTTCCTAAACGTTTCCAGGTAGTTTTTATGGTATACTAATCAGTTTCCTGAAAGCAGAATATTGGTTTTTAGAATAGTATGGATTTTCCACTGCATAACTGAATTTATTCATGCAACGAGCGACAAAAATAATATGTGTGTTAATGTTAGTGTTAATCCTGCTAATTTATCACGTTTGTTGTAAAACATGTTTGTATAACATGAAATATTTTACTTGATAATTGACAGTAACAGAAAAACCCATACAGGAAACTTTCGATTATCCGCCACCCTCGGTTAACTGCCACCCCCCCCCCCCTTTCCTACGTTTAAAAAAAATCAGAAAAGAACATTGGAAATTCAAATCCACATAAACCCGAGTGAGACGGCGTTATCTTGAGTAAAATGCTTGAAATATTTTACTTGAGAATTGACAGTAACCGAAAAATCTATACAGGAAACTTTTGATTATCCGCCACCCTCGGTTAACCGCCACCCCCTTTCCTATGCTTAAAAAAAATCAGGAAAGAACATTGGAAATTCAAATGCACATAAACCCGAGTGAGACGGCGTTATCTAGAGTAAAATGCTTGAAATATTTTACTTGAGAATTGACAGTAACTGAAAAACCTATACAGGAAACTTTCGATCATCCGCCACCCTCGGTTAACCGCCACCCCCCCCCTTTCGTACGTTTAAAAAAAATCAGAAAAGAACATTGGAAATTCAAATGCACATAAACCCGAATGAGACGGCGTTATCTTGAGTAAAATGCTTGAAATATTTTACTTGAGAATTGACAGTAACCGAAAAACCTATACAGGAAACTTTTGATTATCCGCCACCCTCGGTTAACCTCCACCCCCCTTTCCTACGCTTAAAAAAATCAGAAAAGAACATTGGAAATTCAAATGCACATAAACCCGGGTGAGACGGCGTTATCTTGAGTAAAATGCTTGAAATATTTTACTTGAGAATTGACAGTAACCGAAAAACCTATACAGGAAACTTTCGATCATCCGCCACCCTCGGTTAACCGCCACCACCCCCCTTTCGTACGTTTAAAAAAAAATCAGAAAAGAACATTGGAAATTCAAATGCACATAAACCCGAGTGAGACGGCGTTATCTTGAGTAAAATGCTTGAAATATTTTACTTGAGAATTGACAGTAACCGAAAAATCTATACAGGAAACTTTTGATTATCCGCCACCCTCGGTTAACCGCCACCCCCCTTTCCTACGCTTAAAAAAAATCAGAAAAGAACATTGGAAATTCAAATGCACATAAACCCGAGTGAGACGGCGTTATCTTGAGTAAAATGCTTGAAATATTTTACTTGAGAATTGACAGTAACCGAAAAACCTATACAGGAAACTTTCGATCATCCGCCACCCTCGGTTAACCGCCACCCCCCCCCCTTTCGTACGTTTAAAAAAAATCAGAAAAGAACATTGGAAATTCAAATGCACATAAACCCGAGTGAGACGGCGTTATCTTGAGTAAAATGCTTGAAATATTTTACTTGAGAATTGACAGTAACCGAAAAACCTATACAGGAAACTTTTGATTATCCGCCACCCTCGGTTAAACTCCACCCCCCTTTCCTACGCTTAAAAAAATCAGAAAAGAACATTGGAAATTCAAATGCACATAAACCCGAGTGAGACGGCGTTATCTTGAGTAAAATGCTTGAAATATTTTACTTGAGAATTGACAGTAACTGAAAAACCTATACAGGAAACTTTCGATCATCCGCCACCCTCGGTTAACCGCCACCCTCCCCCCCCTTTCGTACGTTTAAAAAAAATCAGAAAAGAACATTGGAAATTCAAATGCACATAAACCCGAGTGAGACGGCGTTATCTTGAGTAAAATGCTTGAAATATTTTACTTGAGAATTGACAGTAACCGAAAAACCTATACAGGAAACTTTTGATTATCCGCCACCCTCGGTTAACCGTCACCCCCCTTTCCTACGCTTAAAAAAAATCAGAAAAGAACATTGGAAATTCAAATGCACATAAACCCGAGTGAGACGGCGTTATCTTGAGTAAAATGCTTGAAATATTTTACTTGAGAATTGACAGTAACGGAAAAACGTATATACGAAACTTTTGATTATCCGCCACCCTCGGTTAACCACCACCCTCCCTTTCCTACGTTTAAAAAAAATCAGAAACGAACATTGGAAATTTAAATGGATATAAACCCGATTAAGACGGCGTTATCTTGAGTAAAATGCTTGTCTGACATTAGCAACAGCAGGTAGAAAATATTTCTGCGGATGAAAACGTAGACTGGCTGAATTGTGACAAGAATGAAATTGGTTATGAACAATTAACAGATGACAAAATTATTCGAAATGTTTTGAATCCAGGGCAACTTGAAGCGGATGAATATGATGAATCTTCGAATGATCAACCAAGCGTTAGTCATGCAGACTATGCATCTAATATATGTACTATATTATATATATATGCATATATATTATACAATAATAAATCTAATGTATAAAAATGAAAATTTGTCCGTCTGTCTGTAATGCTAATGTAAATACACAGTTTGGAAGTCAAAATTGGGAAACGTTACGTACATGTGTATTAAAACACGGCCGAGGTAACTAAAGTAATCCGGAATCGGAATAACTTATAGTTAATTTTTAATTAATAAAAAACCAAAACTTTAACAGCAAATTCCAATCAAATTTTTAAAAAATTTCGTTTTACCTGTTGCCAACAATTAAAAATCCACAATAAAATTCTTACCACAACATTTACTTTTCTATTGCAAGGTTTCTACGTGAAAAAAATGAAATAAATGGTTTGACGAATTTAAAACTGGTATATTGTGGCCATCACATTACATCATTCATAACTTTTCTACTGCAAGATTTTCACGTGAAAAATGGAAATAAAAGATTTCCACAGGAAAAATGAAAATAATATAAATAGTTTGACGAATTAAGAACAATAGTTAATGTTGCGTCATAATTTTTCTCTTTATGATTTCCATGCGAAACATTATAATTTTTTAATTAATTTGTCAAATACAAAAAATGGAATATTACGTCATATTGGAAATATAAAGGATGGGGTGAATATATAACGTCATATAAGTGTGAAAAAATGTATTGAAGCATGATAAAACTCGATTATCGAAGTTCTGGCGTATTTTAACATTATTGCTCCAATGATGAATGGAAATCAGTTCATTTATAGCTGTATTATTTTGCGTCTGTTATATAAATTTATACATTTTTATATTAGGCTTTCATTTGATTCATCTGTACAACACTTCGACTGTTTTTTTATTTCTTATTATGTTGGATGTTAAATTTTGAAATTGGTTTACAAACAAACTTGGGAAACGCCGGGTCTTAAAATTCCGGGAAACGCCGGGTATTTTAGCTAGTAGTAATATGTATATCAAAATGCATTAATTGGTTTGATATGCAAGAGGAAGCACATGCAACCCAAGCACTTCTACATATTTATTCGGCAAAACTCTAAATTTGGCTGATTAATAGGTTTCTTATTATAAGTTATCTTTTTTATAAACAAAAGTACCCAACAGATAAAAAAAAATCTTTTAATTATTCTTATTTATAAATTAATAGATAAAAATGTAATATTAGTTAAGGACTTCTACTGACTTTCCGTTATTCGTCTATTTCGTTTATCCGCCACACCGTCGGTCCCGTGCGTGACGGATAATCGGAAGTTTACTGTATTCCAGGCTTCGAAAATTGATTAATACACTATGAAAAACTACTACTCGGAAACGTTTCCGAAAATCAGTCGCAGCAAAAGAAACTTTGATAATGAGACTTTGGTGTTTATAAATGATTCTTTAAATCTCACAAATATGATAGTTTCTGAGATTTCTAAAGATAAAAATTTCTTTTCAAAATCGTGTGTAGCTCGGAAGACGTTTTTGTATATTTTTGTTTGTAGTTATACAGGGTGTCCAGTCCATAAAAGAATGTCCCAGTTATAAGTTTAAATAGTATAAACTGTTATTATTTTAGAGTGTTGGTTCAAGGTCAAAAATAAAGAATAACTCAAACAGTTTTAGATAAGCGGATGGGCGAGTGCTGCTTTTGTTATTGACTTGCTTGCAGTATCAAATACGCAAAAAGGGCGACTCCTGAGCGTAAAGCGTTTTGTGTTCTGCAATTTGCTAAGAGTGAATTTGTAATTTCAGTTCAACATGCGTTTCGTTTAAAGTTTAATTGTGATCCCCCTGTGGCAAAACATCCGTCTATGGTATCCATGGATGGCGAACCTATGGCACTCGTGCCGAACTTGGCACGTAAGAAAATTTCTCTGGCGCGCGAAAAACATAGACAATATTCAGCTTATGAAGCATATATCCATTTTATGTTTTTTACAAGTATACAGTTTTTTGTAGTAGGCATATAGATTATTAATTAAACTGTCGGACACTGTTGAATGAATTAACAATCTATTATAAATATCAGAGAAAGCGCTCGGTAGCACTATTTTCTTGCGAAACCATTCAAAATATAAAGTTTCCCAAATCATTTCGCAAATCATTAAACAAAATGGTTTCAATAATAATATACTTAATGAATATGCTTCTATTTGAGATTAGGTTTAATTTTATTTAGGCTCGTGGTTTAAGTTATTTTAGGTTTTATTTTTGAAAATTTAATTTAAAAAACTACTTAAAACAATAATGTACCTAATGAACTAGCTTACACTTGAAATACTAAAAAGGGAATAATATGCATCAGATTCCACATCGGACGTATACAATAAGGGAAAAATGCTTTTATTAATTATTATCAATACGTAATTCGATTCTACATGGCTATGTTATTGAAATGAATATATCATAATAAGTAAGTTAGGAGTCGAACATGACATAAGTGTAAAAATATTTAAGCAGAAATTCCATAAACATTAATTATTGATTTTATCTGAGTTAAAATGCTTCTGGCACGTTACAATTGTGGTACGTAATAATTCTGATATAGGGGAGAGCAGTACACAGCGAGACATGGTACACCGTGAGACAGCAGCCACTTTGGTATATAGTTGTAAATTTTTCTCCAAGTTGGCACACACACATAACGCAACATCTTATGCAACACATCTTATGCAACACGTGAATGTAGTTTCGGCACTTCAGTTACTCGTCCGACAAAATAGTAAATAATTCTTTATTTTACAGTGGCTAAAGTTACATAAATGTCTACATAAATGTTTTCATAAATCATACATTTTTACACTCTATCAATAATTTTCTGCAGTTTATGATTTCTAATTAATATTTCTAAATTTTCAAAATATTAAAAATATGAGCCTCGAGTGGACAATGGTAGACCTTGGGCTACCTTCATGCAAATTTTCAGCCTCTTACGTTTAGTAGATTTCCCTAGTCATCGCACGCCTATACACCCACACAGAATGAGAGAGAGATAGAAAAACCTTCTTTTATTAATAAATAGCATTTTTAACATCAGAACCACATAGCAGATACACAATGAGACACGTCTCACTGTGTAACACTGCTGTGTACTTTTGTGTTGCGAAAAAAAAATGATAAAAAATATTGAATGAAAAAATCAGTGCTTCTGTTTCTTATTGGAACGTGAAGAAAATCTGTAAAAAAAATTAATTTTTTGATATTATTGATAAAAGTTTATATTTTAAATATAGAGTTTTTTATGCTTGCTTTCAGTTTATTTTTGCCTGAAGAATATTTTAAATTAGAGTAAAAAAAAAAATATATTGAGTTGAACAAAAAGATATAATTTAATACTGGATCAATGTAGATGACAACGCTAAATACATTTTTCTTGAAATCGTTCGCAATATTGAAAAAAAAAAAAAAACGCACAAATTTGAAATGGAGTGTAATAAATATTAGCTTTTTTTAACCTAATTTTGTTATGTTAGGAATCAAAAGGCAATCTTGAACTTTTTTTAAGTATGTCATGGGTTTATTGATCTTTACGCCTATTCAATATTTTTATTGTCTGACTTTTCCTTTATTTAAATTTTTAATCATATAAAAGAGGAAAAATTGGAATTTTGCAATTTTTTTTTTAATTTCTAAGCTATTTTTAAGATAAACAGAAACTTACAAACTTGAGCAATTCGACCTTAATATTTAACACTACACAGGTACCAATTTCAGAGATGTTTTTGAATTCCTTTGATTTTTAAAAGGTTTTTAATTTTCTTAAATTGACGATTTTTCAATTTTTACAACTAAATTAATATAATTCATTTCGTTACCAAATAATTATTACTAAATAAATATGAAGATAATTTTCCAGAGGGTACAACATTATAAAAAGTTTTAATTTACGTTCAATAGTTTTTATGATACGGAACATCAACCTTGCAACTTTGAACGATTGCACACATGCCATTCTATGTCACAAGTTTTTTAAACGTTCAGAACTTCTAAATATATATATATATATATATTTTTTTTTGTCGAGATATTTTGCAATTCTCTATTTTAATATGAATTGAATCTGTGTGCCTAATTTTATTAAAATAGGTTACTATGTGGCAATGACTGATTGAAATTTTTGCTCATTTTGTATGGAATAACCCTATTGTTTATTTTGATTTTTGTTTTAATTCCGCAGTTTTAATAGGTGGGTTCGTAATTATATAGTTACGTAGCATCTATAGTCGTCGTCTGGCCCGTCCGTCTGTCCGCATATAACAGCGTAAAAACTACTCAACCGAATGATTTGAAATTTAATATATATAATAATTGAATAATTATGTCGAGTCATTTCAAATTTTATGAAAATCGTATCAAAATTTTAAAAGATATTAATAAAAGTTTTCTTCCTTCCATTAAAACCTATCACAGGTAATTAATTAAATGATATCACAGTATAGGCAATGATTCTAGGTTGACATGGTGATTACGTACTATATAAGATGGAGTCATATTATTTCCGTATTACTGAATTTAATATATATTATCGTAATACATTTTGTATTCATGCATTTCTGCGTAAGAGTACATCAATTATTGCACCAATATCTGAAGATTTATAAAAATAGTTATAGTACGAACGCACCTCATTTGCCACGTTTAACGTATAATTTCCGACTTGTTTTATCTAAAATATCAATAAAGCAGAAAACATTTTGTCACCAAAATAATTTAAGTATGAAAAAATGCTTTTCAGACTGGGTTAAAATGAAAATCAATCTAAACAATGGGAAAAAGAGTAAATATTATATGAGGTCCCTTAGCGTAAAATTCAATGAGAAAATTCATATCAGCAAGAATTTAAAAATTTGTAACCGTCTCATTCTTCTATCCAAAAAAACGGAAATTTACATTTATCATTGTTTTGTTTATTTCTTTGTACGAAAAATGATTTCCTGTATAAACTGTTTTGTAGCTATATTGTTAATACAGAATCATGTACAAATAAATTTAATATGCGATGCATTAGAAAAAGAAGGACAAAATTTTAAAGTTAAATGTTTCTAAAATATATTTCTTTTTCTGCTATTTTTAAAAATTAGATGTTATCTTATCTTTTTTTTTTTTTTTTTTTATGTTTCTCTTGATAAAATATTTTTATAACATTTTCTTGGACATATTATCAAACTGATCGCGCCAATATAGGGCGTATATGACATCTGTACCTATGTTGTTTATGCTGTTGATGTTTTCGCCAAATTGGCAACAGAAATAAAATCGCGCCAATATGGGGCGAATATGACATCTGTGCCAAAGAGATTTGTAATTTTATGGCAGCAGTTAATATGATTTTTTTATTTTATTACTTTATTGTATAACAGTTATTTGTTCACTTATTTTAATTATATATTTGTGATTTAATAAAATAGTTCATAAAATTCTGTAATTTTCAAATGTTATATTTTTAAAATGCTCACTTTACTATCGACAATGTTTTTCTTTTATTTTTCAAATGTTTCAATTCACGTGATTTTCATTTTGCGCCAACTATTCCGCTTGGCGACAATGTTGTCCGTATAACGGTAAAGTACCAAAAAGCATAGCCTACTATGATATATACGGCCCACGCATTTCGCCGAAAACCGTCGAAAAAGTGAAGTCGGATTCAGCTTCAAACTCTGAACCAAAACATCACAAAACGTGCTCTTTTTTGTTTACATTTATATCCTGCCCAGATAGCGGCGACTTGTTTCTCATCGTCGAAGTTTCAGAATCATTGATCGTATTTTCAGAATAATAAATTAAATACTTATATTCTTCGATTTCCTTCGATTTAAAAGGATATTTTACACAGCTTGTAGTATTTTAGTGTTCACATACTTTTAAGATTAACTAAATTACTTATTGTTTACTTGATCGTCTGGTTCATTCTGTTATTCTTTTTTTAATCTCCTGTATTTACATAAAAATAACTTGTGTTTCATATACACGTTTTAGAATTAAAATTTGGTTTTTATCAAACTACAGTTCTCATAACTGGCTTGAAGCAGTTATTTTTGACGAATTTATTGCTACCCGTAAAATGTTTGTGATTCATATCGTCCGAACTAAATAATAATAATAATAGTAAAAAAAAAAAAAAAAAAAAAAAAGACGATCTTCCTTAAACATTAAATATTCTTATTTTTAATCATAGAAAGAAATAGTGATCGCAGATTTAAATATCGTTGCAATATTTTATGTTATCCAACCAATTTTGATTAAATCATGTAAGTGTATTTGTTACTTAATAAATTATATTTATTAATTATTACAAGGAAATTTATGAGTACTTTAATATATTTAAAAGAAATTCCATTAGTTTTATTGTTTCAGCAGTGAAGATGGCAAATAAATTTGTGACATTGATGTTTTTAGACTATGCATGTTTTTATTTATTGGGGTGAATCGTAGAATACTCTACTTCTCCCCAACCTGGCGATAAATGCGCCAAAGTGGCAACCTTGGCATTTAGTACTAACTTGGTATTAAGTAGCAACCTTGGAAGTATTCTCCGGTCGCACCATTTATTATTCCGATAATTGTTAAAATGATAATGTGTTTTTTTTTTGTTTTTTTTATGATTAGAGTTAATATTTTTATTAAACTCTTTTGAATCATATCTATACGGGGAAAAAAAAAAAAGTAAACACGTTGGAATTCTCTGAACCCTACCCAGAGCGGTTTGATTAGTTCTCGTCGTTGAAGTTAGGGTCAGAGTCAAATTTCTGTTTTGGGCAGCGTATCAGAGTCCTCTGGCCAGCAACTTCATACATTAAACGCAAATCGGTCTGCCGGTAGTAGTATCTAAGTATGCCTTGCAAAAAGTAATGCTTTGGAAATGGAACAATGAAAATCTGCGTAGATACCGTGAAATGCAACTGATTGGTCAGAGTTTTATGACGCTATAAGGGAGGTTACCAAGGGGAGACCCGTCTCTCTGTCACCAAAAGTGACGTCAACTTAGCGCTATTTCCAGTATTTCCCCAAATTTCCATAGACTCCCATTGATATACAATAGGGTTTACTTGCAAGCAGGAAATCAACAAATTGAGATATTTCAATGCAACAAAAACTAATATTAGCTTATGAATAGAGCTTAATTGAACTATTTACATTATTTTTAAGCACAAACAATAATCTGGGGTTGGCTAGGAAATAGGAATTGCTTCGCTATACCGAATGGAATAGCTAAGCGATTACGCGGGGGGTTGGTGAGCGTAGCGAGCACGGGGCCGGTGCCCCCTTAGTATATTAAAACGAAACAATCTCGTGAGTAAGAACCCAATGTTCAAAGATTAATAACTTTTTAACAATATAATAATCGAAATGAACGGCTGTCTTCAAACCGACTTCAACACGAAAACTAAAATGAAAGGACATTAATCGATATTTTAATGCACTTGTGGAAAAATACTCTGTAATTATATTTCTAATATCAATTTTATCTTTTATAAAAAAATAGTTTATTTATTTTTATTTTTATTTTATGTACATATTCTATACTTATGTATATTCAAATACATACACATATTTTCTTATTAAACAATATTGCTGGCTTTCTTTGGAAAACCAGGTCAGATCCGAACAGCAAAAATCAAAGCTATACCCAAAACCAATATGAATCGAAAAAAAAAAAAAAAAATGACAATCCTATTCGGCTCGAACCGCGGGTCGGGTCCTGTTCCGACAACAATCATTTTAAATGCCACTAATGTTTATGTTACTTATTTTGATCCCCAGCAGCTGATGATGTATTAAAAGTATTATCACGTCCTGAAAAAGAAAATATCTAAGATACGACAGTTATTTATTAACTAAAAAAATCAGTACTAAAAATTAAAGTAACTAAAAAAATCGTATAAATTCATTTGAGAAAAATGCTTTTTTCTTGACATTTTACAAGCTTATATTTTTCTAGAATCTAAAACGCTTGTTAACTATCTACTTCAAGAGCAGGTTAGCGTAAAATACCTCAGTCCAACTCTCAAATGGCAATCTACATTAACCTGATTGGACTTGATTGTGGATGAAGTCCAATCAGATTAATCGTGAATATCATTTCAGTTTTCGACGATAATTTCGAGCTTAACCGAGAGTTGAGGCAGTTGGCGAATATGTAAAATAAATATGTTATATATATAATATCCAGAATGTTTTTTATTGCTATTGTTATAGAGGTATAATTCTTGAGTTATGAGTGCCAAAGAATGGCAAATTCATAGATTTTTATAGAAATGTTGGCGAAATAAACACATCCTATGTCAACTAATACTGTTTATAAGAAAGAAATTGTATCTTATTCATTCAGCAGAAAGGCCTTTCCAAAATTCATAATTATAGCCTAAGTCATCTGACTATCATCAACAGTTACGGACTGACCACGCCGCTTTTTATATGCCAAGAGGCCAATTTGATAGTTTAATGTTAGCAGCGCGCTGGTCTTGAATTGCCAAATATTGTTCTATCGCCATCATTCCATCTATATTATATCCTCATGTGACTGTGATAAACAATTATGGACTGACACCTTCGTTTTTCATATGCAAGGCGAAGTTAGTTATTTTTTTCGAATAAAACTACATAAAAGTTGTCGTGATCGCAAAGAATTCTTGGTACTTGTATGTTAACCGGGCGCAAATCTCGCCAACAGTTTTTGTTAACTCGCCAATTAGCATTTTTTACTCTTCGCGTGGTAAATTAAAACAATGCTTTGATTCTGGAGTGAAAGGATTATATTTTAAATGAAATTAATGAAATATGACAAAAATGCGAAGGGAACAATGTTTGGAGATTTATCAGCTGCACCCGCCTGGCATAAAAATATGGAGTTCTTGGTTTCTTCCGATTTGGCGAAGGATTGAGCAAGTAAATTAAATTATGAATAAAAGTAACATGATGCAATGCTTAGTATAGATTTAAGGGTGACAAAACTGATCGCCAATGGCGGCTAGTTTACTTTTAAACGGAAGCCCGGTGTGTTTAGCTGTCACGTGGAACAAATGAGCCCGCAACCAGTCAACCAAAAATTTGCCTCTTTACTTCTTGAACTATGGTTTATTAGGATGAGCGAAGCGAATCCTCTATTAGGCTACACAAATTACATTTTGTCATACACTTTACAAAAATACTATTCAGTATTTTGACTTGAAATTAAACATAAAAATTAATTATGATCTGTAGATTTGCACAATTTATTTTTTTACAGAATAACCTTAAAAAATATATTATTTCAATTAATTTATTTTACATGTTTTTCCATTACGGACGCATTTTTGCAAATAAAAAATGAAACACGCATATTTTCAGAAGAAAAAATTAATCATGGAGTTACGATTTCTTTTATGAAACTTTTAAAATATCTTTTTTTTTTTATGAACATTATATCATATTTTTAATGAATTAAAATTTGTGAAAATTCAGTTATTTACATTCAATTATAAAAGTATTTTTCAGTGTTAAGAATTCAAACACACAATTTATTCTTATTATGTGAAATCATTTAAGCAGACGATACTTACGCATTTTAAAAGAATTATATTATGATTTATTTTTTTGTAAAGTGGCAACAAAAGAATTGTAAAGAAATAAAATTAATCGTTAAATTCCTTATATAAATACTTTGTAAAATTTTACTTCAAAAATATTTTTATTTATACCAGTCTTATATCATAAATAAAAAATTCCGAGGAAGTTCTTAGTTATTTGGCTGAATTTACATTTCTAAAATTAAAATGTGCCAAAACATAAAATAACGTTTTTGCTTAATAAAGATGCAATAATAATAATTAAAAAATATATATTGTTATTTTCAAATATTTATCTTATTAAATAATGCTTCGCGAATCCAAACAAAGCATGGCTTTTTCTAGTATTTTCTTATATTTAACTTAACTTGTTTTTTGTATGTAAGGAGGGGATATTTGAATCAATTTTTCACTCACTTCCTGATATGCTACAATGATACAAACATATAATAAAGTACAAGATGTTATTATTTTTTAAACTTAATTATAAATGAATACATGTTAATTTTAGGGCTTTTTACATAAGTCGTCCACAGTGATAAATGGCTAAATATTCCGTATGTTTACATCTGCTTACATGTTACAAAAATTATACAATTAATGATGCGCCAACACACTCTCGTGAAAATAGAGCAACTGGCTGTGAAACGATAACAAAGAAATATTTTAAACATTAAAAGTAGAAAATAAAAGAAAAACAAGAGTGTAGGGGAGAGTAGCCGAATTTGGACCACTTCACATATTTTCAGGTGTAACTTACTTAATTTTTAGAATATCTGCAAAACATCACTACACGGGGTCAATCTATTCATCTACTAACTAATTAAAAAATTTTATCAATTTCGTTTTTTAAATCTTAAGTTTTATTTTAATTTGAAAAATTTGTCAAAAGTGGCCCAAATGCAGAAACTGGTCGCCTAAGTTGAACCCCAGTCGCCTAAATTGGATCAAACAATATCAGGTTGTTTTAAGGACTAGGGAATGTAACTAATTTAATTAAAAACAAATTTTGCTATTAATGGAACAATCAAACAAAATAACAGCAATGAAATATAATGAAATCAAATATCTGAAAATAAGAGCTATTGTTTTAAATCAAAATGTATTCAAAATATAAATCAAAGTTATCAGTATATGAGAATAGAAATTATGGAACTAATTGCTAGTTACTTGAATATCATGTAAGAAGTGATGCAAAGCTTACACATTAATTTCGTTTATTCATTTTTTTATTCCAGAGCACACAACATGGAACCGTATTAGGCAATATGAACACTGAATCATTTCTGCTATGTTATTTTTCTTACAAATTAGGCAAAACCAACCATCACTGTCTAGATTTTTCTTTTTAGATTCTGAATCATTAGACTTTATTTTGCATCAGAAGATTTCTTTACCTTATGTTTTTAGTTCTTCCCTTCCATCCTTATCTTCCCATGCATTACGCCTATTTCATAAAACTTGATGTTCCAATTGCTTTTGTGCTCTGAGAGCTTCCTTTTTGTCTTTTTTTTTCATTTCAATGTTTACTTTATATGGCGAAGATGGTATTATTAAATATTAATAATATAATAAAATATAAATAAAATAATACAGATGCTTTTTGGCTCCCTCTGTACTTTGATTTAACTGATTTTAGCAAGGGAGAAAACATTTTTAATGATCCTTTAGCTTTTTTGGAGGAATATGTAGCTAAAACCTTCTTGCAGGTCAATTTCTTAACAACTTACTCTCTCCTATTCGTTTCCTATATCTTTAAAAGCTTTTCCTGTCACGGTTTTTTTCTTCCAGACAATTTGTCTGTATCGTTTTCAACACTTTTCAATTACCCGGAAGGTTTGAGATTTTATGCGTTTTAATGGCAAGAAGTGTAATTCCACGCTCCGGAACTGTAAAAATCTGGCCAACCTCCCCCCCCCCCCCCCCCCTTCATGGAACCGGAAATATCCTCCAAGGGGAAATGTTTGAATTCAACTCTGCAAATCAAAAACGCCGATGGAATAAAAAAATCTAAGAAAATAAATACAAATACATACAAGATAAAAGAAATTGCAAACAAAATTTATTGCATTAATATGTAAAAATATTTTATTTTTATATAGGCCTAAAGCGTATAAGGAAATGTATCTAGATAAACAAAAAAAAATATATTCAAAAACTTCCATGGAGATAGTAATCCATTATAAAATATTAAAAAATAAAAATATAGTGTACAAAGCGTACAGCTCTCGAAATTCTTTACTTACTTTTCAAATTTATGATCGTATATCTGATCCAATTTAAGCTACTTAAATTGGTCCAATTAAGGCAACTGCACCGTTTTTTAAAACAGATAATCTCAAGACTAAGAACAAGCACGAAATCAAACAAATCCGCGTGAAAAATATGCGCAATAAGCAGATGAATTTAGATATGTATATGAAAACATAACAACTTAACTTAAATTTAAAGTATTCACTTACGTTTAGTAGGAAAAAATTAGATCAAAACAGCTAATTTTCGTTTTTTTACAGTTTTCTGAAAACAGCACGTGGTAGGTGGGTGCTTCTTCTAATCATAAATGACGTCATTCTTATGATTTGGATTTCAGCGGTAGATGACGTCTATTCCTGTAATTAACGGCAGAATGGCAACGGTCCATTTAAAGCGGCGGTCCAAATATGGCTACTCTCTCCTAATACATATTTTTAAATACGCCTTAATCTACTAATAGGTTAACATTAATTAAATTATGATTATACGTTGTAAAAACAATTTATAAATTGCGAATAGATAGTTTAAGTAATTTTTTCCTCTTTATAGATGGATTTTATCAGAAAAATAAAAGTTGAAGAAAACTCCAAGCGTTAATCAAAGACGTGTATTTTTTATAGTCGGAACCCACGACAAATTAACCTACTAAAACTTGCACAACGTAAATTGCAATCATGAAATTAGGCGTTATTTTTAAGATAAAATCTGTGTGCTTATAAAAGTATATTAAAAAAAAACTATTTTTACTTTTATGCTTATTTTTTTTTTTATATTTTGTACCTGAGCAAGAAGGTTTTATTACCTTGAGTCATTTCTTTATACATACTAGATAGTGCCCGTCAAGATTTGACGGTAAATAACTTGAATGTTTCATTAGAAAAATTCTTGAATTTTTAATTAATTACTGAATGACGAATTACGTGATGAATTTCTATATTGATAAGTGACTCCTATTTCTTTAAGACGATAACTGGTGCTGTCAGTCTAACCTATTCAGTGAAGTGAAAGAATTTTAAGTTTATAATTTACAACCAATTATGCTTGCTTTTTATCAGAAATTTACCTTAAAATACCGGGTAGAGAATTTATTTTTACCTACTACGGCCTCTTTTTTTTTTTCTTAATAGCAATATTTATTTTCAGTTATTTATTTATTTATTAAAACTACACGACCATTAAAAGTTGCCATGAATTTTATTTTTATCTGTCTCATTCTCTAAAAACCTAAATCTGAAACTTGATGCAGCTAACGATTTATAATATATATATATATATATATATATATATATATATATTTACTTGAATTTTATTTTACATTTTTTAAATATTAAACCTGAATATCAAGGTAATTTCTTTTATAGCTCTTATACGAATATTTTTCTTTCTTTCCGTTTTATTTTTTACGCACATGAATGACAAACTTTTCTCTCTGACACACACCCATATATATTCTTGATAATGGTCAGAAAATATAACAAAAATTGTACATCAGTTCAGTTTATTTAACTGATAATTACATGCAAAATATTTTAAATATAAAATCATTATTTTTTTTTCAAAATATTATTGAGAGTTAAATTTTATTTAATTATAAAGCATTCAAACAATAATAAAATAAAAATCCTATAATTTCTCTTCCTAATAAAATATGTCATTATTGAAATGAATTATCGACAAAAATAGTACACATTTTGCCAGACTTGAATGGGAACCTGCGTCCTCTGCAAAAACTCAGATCCTTAAACGGCTGCCTTAACCGACTACGCTATCAAGAACTTGTTTTTCTTCCTTCTAAATTGAAGAGGTTCGAAACACAGTTGACGCATACGCAATTGCCTCGAATTTGAGTTTTGATCTTACAAAATTAGTTTTGCGTTTTAATATTTATGTTACCCTATTTTTTTAAAAGAAAAAACTACAACTTAACATGCTAGTTTCCCAATCTTCCTGTGTAAATATTGGCAATTCACCAGCCATAACTTTTAGTTTCAAATCACTGTGTTTATCTTCAGCGTGTAATATGACCAAAACAATGTGACACCCCTGAAATGAGTCTTATCTAGCTCTTAATATCGATACAATAAATTTTTCAATTGTTAATAATGCTGAAAGAGTCAAATATTAACTTTGTGAAAGAAAGAAAAGCTTGTTTACAGTAAGATCGAATAGCAGACAAACTTAAAACAACTTCTACCTGTGATATGACATTTCAACTGAGCGAGAATCTTTGCGCATGTGCAGCGCGTCACAGGGCCGAAGCTAGCCTTTTTTGCGCCCGGGGCAAACATTCTTTTTGGATGTGTTATTATATTGTTTTGCACAACCAACACAATGATCCTAATCCAATTCCATTTACTCGGAATCTGTACAATCTGATAATTTAAATGTATTTTGTTATCTTCGCTACTGGAATTTTCGTGTTTTTTTCTCGCGTTAATTGTAGGTTTATTACTTTAATTTAGTTTATTTATCAACTTTATCAATTTCTGTTAGGAAAGTTTCCGACGTTTTTCAGTATTTTCTGAAAGAAATAAATCGTTAGGTATTATATTATTATTATTATTATTATTATTATTAAATATTTATATTAATTAAAATTTAAATAAATATATCAATTAATGTATTTATAAACGTAAACGCTATATATTTATTTTAAATTTAATTATATTTAGTTAAAATCATCACTAAGTATAATTTTGAACTATTGATCTTTCCCCGATTTCATGTGGCCATCTCTCCCGAAATTGAAGGACTGATGGTCACCCAATTTAAAGCGTCAATAGTCATTGTACGTCTTTGTTTTAGTCTTAGAAGTAAAGATTAGATTATATACGTGCCTCAAAAGTCCATATAGTAAAATATATATATAACGTACGTACTGAAAAACATTCAGATACCTAAGTCAAAAAAATATTCAACCACCTATTTAATTTACATTAAAATTACACTTACTTTTTATAATCGAAAAACACAACTGCACGTCGCAATAAATAAACTTGTTGAACTATTTCATACGAACAATGTTTATATTGCAATCTATGTACAAGTTTTCGAGATATTTAGACTGGCCATCTCTCCTCTATGGCCATCTATCCTAGAGTTACCCTATATATAAAAAAAAGAAGTTCCTTCCATTAATAAATTTTGCATTTCATTTTGTAACCCACCATTAATAAATTTTGTATTTTATAATTGCATTTTTTGTACATAAGTCATTGTCGGGGATTTCCTCACCTCATAACTTTTAAATAAAGAACACGATGAAAAATACCATTACATACTAGACGCCCTTGGCGACCAGTTTGTTCTCCCTTAAATCTATACTAAGCATTGCATCACGTTACTTTTATTCATAATTTAATTTACTTGCTCAACCCTTCACCAAATCGGAAGAAACCAAGAAATCCGTATTTTTATGGTAGGTGGGCGCAGTTGATAAATCTTCAAACATTGTTCCCTTGGCATTTTTTCATATTTCATTAATTTTATTTAAAATATAATCCTTGCACTCCAAAATCAAAGTGTTGTTTTAATTTACCACGCGAAGAATAAAAAATGCTAGTTGGCGAGTTAACAAAAACTGTTGGTGAGATTTGCGCCCGGTTAACATACAAGTACCAAGAATTCTTTGCGATCAACTTTTATGTAGTTTTATTCGAAAAAAATAACTGAGATTAAAAATCTTCGCCTTGCATATGAAAAACGAAAGTATCAGTCCATAATTGTTTATCACAGTCACATGAGGGCTATTATAATATAGATGGAATGATGCGATAGAACAATATTTGGCAATTCAAGACCAGCGCGCTGCTAACGTTAAACTATCAAATTGGCCTCTTGGCATATAAAAAGCGGCGTGGTCAGCCCTGAACTGTTGATGGCAGTCACATGACTTAGGCTATTATTAGAGAGATTCTTAAAGTTCAACTCAAAAATTGTATGTTAAAGCATAAGTAAAGAAAGTTACTTATGCGTAAAATTCCAACTCAAAATGTTATTAATCAAATAACGCTTACAATCAAATAATAGTTAATATTGAAATTTTATCGAATTTGTCAAAACGTTATTAATGTATTAAGAGCACAACATTAGATATATTGATATTACATAATTCATTAATTACTTTTTGATAAATTTGATAACATTTCAATATTAATTATTGTTTGAATGTAAGCGTTATTTGATTAAGGCTAATGCCAGACGAACGTCTTTTTGCACGCTTTTTTCGCTTTAAATGCCTCCCTACACCATCGCTATCATGCGTAGGGAGCCATTAACAGCGAAAAAAGCCTGCAAAAAGACGTTTGTCTGACATTAGCCTAATAATGTTTTGAGTATCAACTTTACGCATATGCAACTTTGTATTTAAAAAAAAATCTTTTTGAGTTCTACTTTACGAATATGTAATAACTAGGGGGCTCAGACCCCTGTTCACAGCACGACTTACATTCATTTAAAGCACTTTAAAAAACACTACAGATACCCTAGTTCAGTTCATCCGTGACTGATACGAACGAAATGTACATAAAACGTTCTTACTGTGCTGTGTCTAAAAGACAATCTTGATGGAAAGCTGATTCGCTCAATGCATACGTCATCGTAAAATGAACTAATGGTATTGCTATTCATACATCGATCAAACAATCTGTGTTTAAAAAGAGATTCTCTCTGAATTGTAATTTTCTGAATGGGTGCATATGATGGTAAATTAACCACTGAAAATCGTCGCTGTGGTTGTTGCCAAAAAAATGCCCTAAATGCCAAAAGGCAAGCTATAAATTAAGCCTCATTTTAGTTCCAGGTAAGAGGAATATATATACATATATATTACTGTTAAATCTAATCAAACAGTTTACATATGATATAGATATTTTTATATATAAAATTTCAATCTATTACAATAAACCTATTGCCTATTTTAATCAATGGAAAATATTAGTAATTGAAAAATTAACTATGGCTTTAAAAAATAATATTTCTGATTTGGTTTCTATTAACACAAAGCATTTTTTCCAACAAATAACTAAATTACAAAAAAAACTACGTTATTACATATGTAGACAAATCTCCTAATAATTATGCAATCATATGTAAATCTTATTATCACCAACTTCTTACAACCTGTATTTCTTCTAATAAATCTTTTCAAAAAACTAATGAAAATGTAATTGTAAATAATCGTAAAATTCAAAGTTATTATAAACTATTAAATATTCTATCTACTAATTTTAATTATCCTTATTTAGTTCTAATTCCCAAATTTCATAAAACTCCAATTAAATTTAGGACTGTATCTATTCGTTGCAATACATATAATAATAAAGCCAATAAACTTCTAATAAAAATTCTTAATCAATTATATATACTTACTACAAACAATGATAATACACATTGTATAAAAAATAGCTATCAACTGGTCACTATTTTAAAAAATCTTAACTGTGTATATAATATAACGACATATGACTTCAAAGATCTTTTTAATAATATAGACTTATTAGATTTACATAATATAATAAATGCATTATTTAAAAAGTATTATAAAAAACTGAAATTACCATCTAATATTGATATCGCTTATTTTAAATCATTAACAAACTTTATTATCTATAATAATTATATATTGCAAGATAATACATTATATTTACAGCATGTCGGTATACCACAAGGTGGTTGTACATCCAGTTTATTATCAGACTTATACTTATATCACTATGAACGTAATTTTACTAATAATAATCTCCATTTATAATGTTATATTGATGACATAATTTTAAATGCCACTGATCAATCTAAAATTTCTCAATTTCCAGTTGATTATCCGACTAATTTGGATTTAACGGAAAACCTCTTATCTAACAATACTATTAACTTCTTAGATCTTAAAATTACAATAAAAGACAACAAAACAATAACTAATTTATATGATAAACGTAAAAAATTTAAATTCAAAGTTAATACATTTACAAATTTTAAATTTTGTCTTCATCATTCTGTATATCGAAATATACTACTTAATCATTTATATAGAATAAAATGTTTATGTTCTTCTCATCTAATTAACAATAATATTAAAAAACTAATTTATGATGCATTAAATGATGGTTTTCCAAAAAAATTCATATATTCATTTATATACAATTAGTACTTACATGATCTATATATATGAAAAAAATAATAATAACACATGCGTAAACAAAATTACAAAAAATTATAAAATAAAAAAATATTTATATAAAATTAAAAATTGTAAAATAAAAATAAACAGTTACTATAGGATGGTTGGGTGGGTAGATGTTAGAGTACGTAGGAGAGTGATGTTGTCTGGATAATACACAATGGTTAATTAAATAATAAAAAAAATGGGGCTTTTGTATTATAACTACATTTCTAATACGTATTTTATATGGATGTTGATTTGATGTTTTATATGTAATTGGTGACTTTTCCTCTTTTATTTTATTTTATATTTATTTTTATTTTTTTTAATTACATATTAAATTTAACTTATTTAATCAAATTCAATATTAACTTATTTTTAATTTAGTCTACTCAGGACAATGTCATATTAATTAATAATAGTATACCAACTTTTTAGTGATTATTATGCATATTGGTTTATTTGATTAACTAATGTTATACTGCATGTATTAAAATTGGGTAAATAGTTTTTATTATTATTATTCCTCTATACTATTTAATATTGTTTTATTTTCAACATTGTATTACATGATTATCGGTTTATATGTTTGATTGGCACAATCATATTTTTTTAGCTTTTTTATGACTAATATAAGGATAATTCACACATATATATGTGATCTTTAGGCTATTTGGAATTTTAGTATCTGACAATCTTACATAAACATCCATTTTTATTGATTTATTTTATAATTTATTTATTTATTTATTTATTTATTTTCTATCCTGTTCATCTTTTATATGTAAAGCTAAATATTAAGACTATTATCTTTTTATAATATATAATTTATTTTATTTTATAGCATATAGCCTATATTCTATATATTATCAAGTTTAAAAAGTTTTTTTAATTTTTCAGTGTATATTTAATGGTATGGTAATAGAATATATTGTATTAACATTTAATATATTAAAAAAAAAAAATTCTGAATAATGAAATACAGTGTTTATATTGGGATGTGTGTAGGAATGCAGTTGATACATTTTAATTCATTAGCATGTATTAGGTTCTACTTACTGTAACATTTGTATAATCATAATAGTTTTTAAATAAAATTATAGATGGCAGCACCATAAATTTTGTATTTTTAAATAGCCTATATTAAAGTCATAATTTTAATTTTTTACACTAGGTGGTAATTAACGGTGAATATTGGCAATGTTGTAAAATTGTTATTATACAATTTAAAATTGTTTTTAGGTATTATAAATAATGTAATTATTTTTTATTTATATTATATTAATTATATTTATCACAATATTTCAACATGAATTAACTGACTCCATAGCTTTTAATTTCTGTGTTAACTTAACTGTTTTATTCACCTTAATCATATCATGCTTTTTGGATTCCATGTGCGGGAATATATTTTGAAAATCTACTGGGAATTAATACGGTATGTTTTTGTAAGATTTCTATTGCTATAAATTAAATATTTAATGGGTTGTAGTTTTTTTTCTATTTCATGCCATTTGATAATGTTCTGTATTCATCTTGAAACTATTATTTTGATTATGTTGGTTATTTGAGCACAGGGGAAATTTTTTTTTAGCTTATAGCTTTTTTCCCACAGAAAACAACCGATTTGCTTATATCATTGAATTCTGTACTCTTAAAAACGTAATTCAATATATAAGTTTTTCAATTTTTTCGGATTCCATATTCTTCTTTTTTTCTTCCATATTAATTCTTGTAATTAGGTATACGGTACTTTATTTTACACATACAGTTCTATATTGTTGGTTTATGGCATGTACTCAATCATTCACAATATTGCAGTTTTTGATGATGGTCGGTACTGTTTAATTAATGGTTATATATATATATAAATATATTTCGTCACGTTTTTAAATAAAAAATTACGAGACAATAAAACCGGGACAGAAGTTTATGAGCACCCTGCATTAAAAAAAAATTGGATTGTATTTATTTTCTATATTATTATAAACTGTATTCTATTTAACTGTATATTTTTTATATGTTTTTTTTTTTTTTTTTTTTTTTTTTTTTTTTGTATTATTACATTGAGTCACATGCTTATAGTTATATTTATTTATTCAAAATAATTGCGCCAAAATAAATATCATTTCGTCAAGTAACAGTAATCCATTTATACCTTATGGCAATACAGCGCTATTAAATTGAAATTCAGAAAGCATGTTTCGCCTATCTTTACAAATACCTACCGTAATTGAAAAAAAAAAATTCCGACACAGACAGCTTCACTGCTAGATTAAGTGGATTAGTTCAAAGTACTTCTAGGATTTTTAAAGCTTCATAAAAACAGCTCCTGGAGCATTTTCACTATATCTCAAATTTTAAAGGTCTTAGTTTTAGCGAAACAAGAAATTATATTGCAATTATTGAAACGTGGTACATTTTGCTTAAATATCTGTTGAAAAAAATCTTTCCATTAATAAATTTTGCAATTCATTTTGTATCCCGCCATTAATAAATTTCGTATTTTATAATTGTATTTTTTGTACAGTCGTGGAAAAAAAAAGTAAACACCCCCTACTAACTCTTCGACAAATTATCGTAGACGGAAGTTACTGGTACCGAATGATTGGAAATAAAATCTACTTTTAAATGATGTATATAAAATTTGCTTAGGGGGCCATCTACATATTAAAACGAACCCAAACCTCATTTTTTCAATGGCATTACCCAATTTTAACGAGATATTTCAAATCTTCGGTTCAAACTATGGCCAGTCACCAAATTTCAAGACATTTGAATGATAAGTTTTTGAATTATAAACATTCAAAATTTAGTGATTCTAATGTTAAATTACATTTTCATATATTTATTTATATCTCCTGAAATTATGCTCCTAATGTGCTAATTTTTTGTGTAGCAATAATACTAATGTGCCCAAACATAAATACGCTGAATTTGCAATTTTTATAATTTTATGATATGAATTATGAATTATGAAATTAATATTCGAAAAAATTATGAATTGCAACCTACAATTTTTTTGATGGATTTAGATTTATTAAATCCTGCTTTATGAAAATCCGAAATTTCACATTTTTCTTCCAAATAGTTTTCAAATTATGCTTAAAAAACGGCAAAATGATGGTTTAAGTGATGTAGATGTCTATGATAGAAGTGAGTAGATATTTTGAAATTTCTTCTGCTGTCCCGTTGTCTAACAGGCTTCATTGACTGTTCAAGGTGCCTTGATCAAGAAGAAGGCTCTCTCGGTTAACAATCGACTACGGAACTTCAATTTGGATACAGCCCTTAAAATACGCACGCTTTATAATAATTAATTTCTCGGAAACTTATGGTACGAATTGCATAAAAATTGGTTTTTAGGCTAATTTAAAGGTGTAGAGTTCATTTATGCTGTCAGAATTGGGTATTGCCATTGAAAAAAATGAATTTATGGTTTGTTTTAATATGTAGATGGCCCCCTAAGCAAAATTTATATACACCATTTAAAAGTAGACTTTATTTTTAATCGTTCGGTACCGGTAACTTTCTTCTACGATAATTTGTTGAGGAGTTAATAGGGGGTGTTTACTTTTTTTTTCCCACGGCTGTACATGTACCATAATGTCCAATTTGTACATGTCAGTCCATAAATTATTGTCGGGAGTCCTTTACCCCATCTTTTGAATTAAAAACATAATGAAAAATATTATTACATATTTGTAAAGTACAACTCAAAAAGTTTATTTGATAACGTAAACAAAGTAACACATTCGTAAAATTGCATCTCAAAACGTTATTAATAAAGTAAAACTTATAATCAAATAATAATTATCAAAAAGTTATTAATCAATTATTAATACAAAGTTAGATCGATTTATATTACATAATACATCAGTTAACTTTTGATAGATTTGATAAAATTATAGTATTGATTATTAGTTGATTTTAATCGTGGTTTGATCAATAATTTTTTGAGTTGCAACTTTACGTATATGTAACTTTGTATTATTAAAAAAACTTTTTGAGTTGTACTTTACGAATATGTCATAACATTTTTCTTCATGGTTTTAAATTAAAAATTATGTGACAATGAAAGCTAGTGATCGGCGATTCTGGAAAAATCGATTATCGATAAACATCGACATCACCTAAAACAGCGTTGATCACAATAAGAAGCGAATCTCAAATTCGGTATCTGGTGCTCTAGAATCGATACTTCGATACTCCCACAGATACGCTTAACACATTGAGTGCCAAGATGACTGACACTGAAGCGCTGAAAAATGTACAATGTTTAAAGTAATTTTTAAGAAAGTATAATCCTGTAATAAATAAAAGGTAGGTACATTTTAAATAAAGGTTCAGTAATTACTTAAAACAATATATATATTTTTAGTTTTGTATCATATTTTAAACGTCAGTCATCGGTGAATGACGCGTTTTAAACCGAAAGTTCACTGTCAGTCATCGGTGACTGACGTGGCGTTTAACGTGTTTAAAAACAATAATTCCAAAGCTTGATCAATTGGCAGGAAATTTGATCGTGAAATCGTGATTTCACCTTCGGGGAAAGATCGATAATTCTGGAGATAATTTCATAGCAAAATATATTTATTCTTTTAATATTGCTATTTTACGGGCAGAGCTGCTGTAAACTTCGTATAAGGGTATTTTTCTTTCTAGGATAAATTGTTATAATTTTAGTTTAGAAGCCTAGTTATTTGAGTTATTAGTTTATCAAGTTATGTTTTCCAAGTTCGTCTTTACTCCCAAATCATAACTTTCTTACTTATGGTTCGGTTTGAATGGGACTTTTTTTGACGTTCTTCCCATGTCATTTGGTTATGAACAAAACATTGGTATTATATCTGAAACTCTTGGTGATCACTATTTATGGACAATAATAAAAAATTTTGATTTTTTTCCAGTACAAACACTCCATCCTTAATTTAAGGCCATGTTACTCATGGTTCTCGGAGAATCAAGTAATGTGTCTCTATACTAACGATGGAATGCTCAAACTGGAAAAAAGGCTTGAAATTTTAATTATTATTCATAAATAGAGATCAGCAAGAGTTACAGATATAATATTCAGTTAATGACCAAATTACTTGGGAAGATCGTCAAAAAAGATCCGATTGAAATCGGAACATAATTAAGAAAGTTATAATTTGGGGGTAGGGGGAAGGAGACAAACTTGAGATATAAACCTTAACTGGCAGCCAAATGACTTGGGAAGAATGTCAGAAAATTTCTCATTCAAATCCGACCAAATTTAGCAAACTTTTCGTTTGGGAGAAAGAGGGAGGGGTAAAATTTGAGAGATGCAACTTAACTAACAAGAACCCTGTGTAACGTGGTTCTAAATTAAGGATGCAATGTTTGAACTGGAAAAAAGCCAAATATTTTTATTATTGCTCATAAATAATTGTCACCAAGACTTGCAGATATAATATCAATGCTTAGCTAGTAACCAAATAACTTGAGAAGAACGTCAAAATAGGTTCTGTTGTAATCAGACCATAATTAAGAAATTGATTTGGGAGGAAAAGGGAGGAGGAAATGAGGGGACGAACTTGAAAATTACAACTTAATAGACTAGTAACCCAAATAACTAGGCTTCTAAACTATAAATATAACTAATTAACCAGGAATGAAAAAGGCCCTTATACGAAATTTCACAACAGCTCTACCGCTAACATAATCAAATCGAAAGAATAAATAAAAATGTGAAATTAGTGCCAGAAATATCAATATATTCCCGTTTTCCATTAACGGGATAGATAAAAATGAACAACATTACCCGTAATCGACCGGAATGGAGCTTTGAAGGAAAATAAACGGTCAAGTGCGAGTATTACTTGCGTACAGAGGGTTCCGCATAATAAATACAATGAATTAGTAACTGTATTATTAAAAAAATTGTTGCTAAAAGAATAATAAGGCTTTGTAAAAAAAACTATACAACGTATTGTTGGGTATAGCTGTATATACTAGAAAGTATTGCTGTACCATGAAAATTCAAAGAGATATGAAACCTAAATAATGTTAAATATTGCTTATTCTACATAACTCTTTTTTTTTTTTTTTTTTTTTTTTTTTTAAATCTTATCCTAGTCTGTTTATGATGAATTTAATTCGATGCCGACAATAAGAGTAGTGTATATTTAAACTTCATTTGGAATTTCATAAAACTAAATTCAGCGTAGTAATAAATACAGTGAAGCTAAAACAAAACACTTGCTCAAAGTTTAATCTTGGCATTGTGCTAAGCGCGCTTTGAAATGCGGTCGCATAGTTGCAATGTCGCTTTGGTCCGTGCCGCATTTTTCCAGATAGGTTTTTAATTAACTTTTAAAGACACGAGAAGCGTATTGGGAGATCCACCCCATGCAAACTAGTCACGATTCCAATAGTATTTATGTGATTAATTCTAATTAAATTAGTCTGTTTTCACAATTTGACGTTTATTGCTTTTATACTGCTACTGGGCATTGCTTTACACAAATATATTATTAAAAGTTGTTATCTATGCTTTAAAGGCCAGTGATACATAGAGTACACCTCCCATGTCATTATGTATACCCAAACCGTCCGTGTCTTCAAGGGTTAATATCTCGACTAATTACCGACGATTTTTTCGAAAATCGTTATCAACAATGCTTTTATACTTCTGCTACGATAGGTAGTACCTCCAGCACTCCTCAACACCTTTGCTGAATGGCCCAGAAATCGAAATTTGTGTGTAACAGAAAAATGAGATTTTCTCTAAAACTATGTGACTTAGTGTAATCGCTATAGATTTCCTGGAAGGTTTAAAATAACATCTACTACCTCTAATTTTTTCATAATTTTAGTTTCAGTAGATTCGGAAATAGAGGTTTGGGGACATATTTTTGCACAACATTTTCGACGATATCTCCAAAAATAGAATACCTCAAATTAAAAGAAATGTATTTTTGAGTCAGCGTTACAAAAGTTTTCACACGACACACAAAGAAAAGATTTATTTTCTGAAGTAACTTAATTAGCCCGTCTACATTTTTCCTAAATATATTTGTGGATGTTTACGAATCTGTAAATATGTTGGTCAGTAGTCTTTATTACGTTTCCCAATTTGAACTTTCCGCGTTTCATTGTTTACGAATAAAATGACTGTGACATACACAGGAGTGATCTTATAATGGATCCGTTTTTACTTTTTAAGTTCAGAACTCTAATAAAAATGAACGATACTATCCGTATTGACATCGATAAAAAAATTTTGGGTATCAATAAAATCGAGTTGCCATAATATCAATAAAATGGATAAAAGGTATGGACATGGCACGGCACAAATGAAATCCAAGCAATAATTAACTGAGCACCCTCCATTAAAAATAAATGTATAGTATTAATTTTTTATATTATTGTAAGTTGTATTATTTTTTTTATTTAATACGTGTTATCACAGCATTTCTACATTCTAATTTCTCATTTGTATGAAAATTTCATAGAATACATTTGAGTAATGATGATATAGTCTATGAAAGAAATATTACTTTTTTAATTTACTTTTTTTATTTGAGCCCTTTTTTAAGCTTACATTCACTCAATTTATTGTTACAAATAGTGCACACGTAAAACTCCGACAAAAGCATTAATTTGAAAATATTTTTGATTTTTATTAAATATTATTAAATCAGCTATGCCTTAGTTTTTACGGGAAAATTCTTTAAATAAAATGAAAAATTCACAGTTCTTAGAAAATTACTTCACGTTACCACATGTGACCAGTCTAAAAATATAAGTTGAAGAATTTTCATTTTTCTAAAACTTTTATCGAACACAATAGATTTAAATCAACATATGATTTGAATATTCCACTGTGTTAACCCTTTGAAAGACGGTGTTTCATTTTTGGATCACATAATTTTAATCGTTAAATGCCAGATTAGTGCCAGAATTTTGGAATGAAAATTTTCCTTTTATTAAGTATTTATTTGTAAATTATAGTATCATTGAATCATTTCAGCATAGTACAAATAGAAGTACTTAAAGGGTTAAAGGGACTCTTCATTCAATTAAAAACACCCATTCACTAATGCTAAACCAATGGGCAGATTCTTTTCGAATTTCTGGTTTAAATTTCATTTTTTTAAACGATTTTTCTCCATAGGATAGCTGAGCTCGATCTCTAATATGGCTATATTTTACTTTTTCGATTTCAGTTGCAGATTTTTTTAATAAAGGTACTTTCACTTTCATAACCGGTTTCGAAAGTGAGAGTTACTTTATTAAAAGCATCTGCGACCAAAATCGAAAAAGTACAAAATGGCTCTATCAGAGATTGAGCTCGGCTGTCCCATGCAAAAAAATAATCGTTTAAAAATATTCAAATTTAAACTATAAAATTGATAGCAACCTGCCCATACGTTTAACATTAGCGAACGGGTGTTTTCAAGTGAGTGAAGAGTCCCCTTAAGAAGTTACTTCAGTCACGATAAAACTTGCTAATGTTAATCCTGCGGGAGAATTACTTTTTAAATACCTCGTTTCCATTTCGATATTTTTAAATTATTTTTTTGCATTGGATAGCTAAGGTCGATCTCTACAACGGACGTTCTCTCTTTTTTTTTTTTTTACCCATTCAATTTTTTTTACAGGTTCTTTTTATTAGGGTACTTTCACTTTTGGAACCGGTTCTGAAAGTTAAAGTATTCTGACAAAAGAAAAATGCAAAATAAATAGGAAAACTAAAAAACGGTATTTATTACAGATCGACCTGGGCTATACAATGCAATTTTTTTTAATATAAATATTGAAATGCAAACAAGATATATTTAAAAAATTCATAGGATTAACATTAGCGAGCGGGTGCTTTCGCGTGAGTGAATTAGCCCTTTAATGATTTTCTCTCTCTCTCTTTTTTTTTTACTCTTTCAATTTTCTTTACAGGTTCTTTTTAATAGGATACTTTCACTTTTGGAACCGGTTCTGAAAGTTAAAGTATTCTGACCAAAGAAACATGCAAAATAAATAGGAAAACTAAAAAACGGTATTTATTACAGATCGACCTGAGCTATACAATGCAATTTTTTAATATAAATATTGAAATGCAAACAAGATACATTTAAAAAATTCATAGGATTAACATTAACGAGCGGGTGCTTTCGCGTGAGTGAATTAGCCCCTTAATGATTTTTAGGATACTGTAAATCGAAACAAAACTGAATCTTAATTATAACAACCTTTATTACCTGACTCAACGCAGAAAAGTCAGATGATATTTTTGACTGTGGATAGTACAAAGTAAGATTATTTATTCCCTGAAATATGCGAACACATGAGTGGGTATAAATAAACGTAATACTAAAATGATTGTCTTTTTCATAGGCTGCAGTTATATAGCATATATTCTTATACAGCCTACACTGTTAAAAAAACACACTACAATACGGAAGTACTACTGACAATCGAGACGCCAGTACTATTTCCGTAATTTAACGGGATTTTTTCTTGTTAAATTACTGAAAAATTTCTGTTATTTGGGCATTTACGGGGGAAAAATTCCGTTAAAATACGGAAATAGTACTGGCGTCTCGATTGCCAGTAGCATTTCCGTATTTTAGTTCTTTTTTTATTATTATTTTTTTTTTTACAGTGTATAGTTATTTTCCCCGATTTTTATATAATTTATTTTGAGAATCAATCATACTCGTTTGCTAATAATTTAATCATACTTTTATGTTATTCGGATACTTTATATTATTATGTTACATATTAATTTCATGTATGTGAAATATGAATAAGTCACCACTGACAAGAAAAAATGCCTCTTTGCATGGCCATTTACGTAAATGACCTTGGCAACATTGGGTGTTATTTTGAGAATTAATCATACTCTTTTGCATTTAATAATACTTTTATGTTATTATGATCCTTCGCAGAAAATTAGTGTGTGATTTGCATGATTATGGGGACGATGGATGCCGCAATAAAAGGGAGAGTAAATGCTGCAACATAAAAGGTAAAAATGTTAACAATTAGACTTATTATGAGACATTGTTAATCATATGTATATGGAATGTGAATAAGACACGACTAACAAGAAAAAGTACTTCTTTGCGTGCCCATTTACGTAAATGATCCTGACAACAAGACATTTAATTATGAGAATTAATCATGCTTTTTTGCTAATAATTTAATGATACTTTTTTGTTATTCTGATCCTTCGCAGAAAATTCAGCATTACCAGCTTATTAATCATATTGTTCAAACTTCAAAATTAGTTATAAAAATAACAGAGGCTAAAAATTATTTTTTATTTTTGCTAAAAATATACAACCACATTTCTAAATTTTAGTTGTCTTTTATTTTATATTTTCCTCAGAATAAATTGCGTAATGTAGAAAAAGTACTTGAAAGTTATATTAATTTGGTGAGCCACTGTTTTATGCTTAATATCAAACAATTTATTCTTAAAAAGTGTGAGCCCATAAAACCTCGAAAGTAACCTATTAATTATTTTGAAAATAATTCACATTTTAATTTAACATTATTTGTTGCAGACATATCGTTGTTTTTGTGGGATAATTCTTTAAATAAATAAAATTATTTCATTATCATCTTTGAAAAAATTAGAGAAAATTAAAAGTCATGCCGATTTCATATTAAATTTATTCCTCTAAATTTTGAAATTGAATTAAGTAAGCTTTAGTCTGCACTATAATAGGAAGTAGTGTCATATAATATTTTCAAAACTTTACTTTTCACATCTATGAAATTCACGCCATTTTCCCTTAATGGACCCCCTCAGGGGTTGAAAACTTTTCAAAAAATCGAATTTTTTTTATGATCTTTTTTGATTGCTCAATTAATCCTAAACACAGTGCAAAAGGCCGCATAAAAATATTTGCATTTTTAACGGAGTTATAAGCTTTTATGTAACAATCACTTTCAAAGCCAACAATCATTAACAATCAATTTAATTGGACGCGAGCGTTTGTTTAAAAAAAATTAAAATTGGATACAAATAGAATTCCAGAAAAACCAACATATGAAGATTTAAAAGATAACAGAGTTATCATTTAAATTATTATTATTAATTATTATATCTGTATTGTGTCATACAAATTGTGCTATATTTTTTACTTTATTACATTGAAGTACTTCATTTTATAATTTTACAAGACTACAAACATACCTTAAAAATATCATAAAGTTTAAATTAGTTACATTGAGAGTAAGCAACCTTTTCAAAAAAAATAATGAATATGTCTGTTGTAAAACATGCCATTCACCAATTGAATTTACCAAAGAATTCGTTTTATAATTTCAACTTTAAGTCGCGTTTTCTCAAAACTTCATTTTCGACGACAATCCGTAACATTAAAAAAAAAAAAAAACTATGTGATGGAATGACTTAATTTTTTTTTTCATGCATATAACATCATTATCTATAGAATGAATTAATATATTTTAGATAGTTTAATATTTTGAGTATTTTTAATGAAAAGAAAACTATTGTATTTTTTAGAGTTTTTTTAACAAGGTTTCCTTTGAGTGATAGTTATATCCTTAATTCATTCTATACAGTAAAGTTTCCTGATCACTTTAAAGCAAAAATTAGGCTCTTATGTTCAACATTAAGATATCTTACGGATGGTGATATAATACTAATTTTTAGGGTTTCGTTCATCTCACGAAACCCTATTCGTCTCGCTCCTCTGTCTGTCTGTCTGCCTGTCCGTCACAGAGCCCGTTCTCAGAAACTATAGATGTTAGAGACTTGAAATTTTGGGTACTTATAGCTCAACACCTCACATCAAACAACAAATCATAAAATTTTGAAAAAGTTGGTAATTAACCGAATTACGGGCTAATTAACTTCTAAAATTAACCAATCCACCTTTTTAACGCAAATTCAAACGGACTTTCTCGAAATCATCCGTGTTTCTCCTAAGGGTTGCCAGTAAAATCAGCCAAATGCACGGTTACCACGGAGGAAATTAAGCCGAAAAATGAAGTGGAGATTTTAAAGCGAAATCGTATATCAGAAAATATTGGTCCGAGGAATTTGTAAATGGAATAGACAGACGCAGAAAAAAATCTACTTTTATTTGGTATAAAGTTCACATTTCTGCGATGTCTATAAGTTAAAATATCCACTAAAAATCGATCGATAAAAATTTAATTTCTTTAATTGGAAAGACAAGGAAATAAAAAGATTTCAATTCGGCGGGAAAGCAGGTAGACATGACGACACTGCGGTTTTCCATAATAGCATATTTTAATACGAAATTTTAACTTTTTAAATATTAAATTTTTTGATTAAATTTTTTGGCATCCCGATGTCAAATTTCTCGCTGATTTCATTGATACCTATATCTAAGTCCTATCTTAATTACAAGCTGAAGTATTAATTATTATTTAATAATCGGTTTATTCCTATCAAATGCGTCGATTAAAATGAAGAGACGCGCTTATTTAACCACGAATTAACTTAAATTAGGAAATCTAATAATTTGCCTGGGCTTTTTGAACAGCGATATGAGATAAGTATAACTCATTCATCATCAGAAAGGTTACTTCATACCACTATTTTCTAATAGTAATTTCAGGAAATATTTTGAATTATTGGTTAAGACCGCCACTCAGTCTGTTTGAAACTTTAAGATAGTTTATAACACATAGAAAAAAGTGTAAAAAAAAATGGAGTGTGATATTTCGAGGAGGGGGGGGGGGGGGGAGCTAGAATTATTTTTAAAATCTTAGCGTTTGTTACCGCAGCAAATATTTTAAATCCTTGTTTAAGACCGCCACCATCCCGACCCATCTATCTACGGAAAGATTGCGTAAAAGAGTTTCGTTCAGATATGCTTTTGTTAAGAATAGAGTGCATTCCCTGGTGGTGGAATGTGGAACTAACATAACGCGATTTTGTTAAAATTAGGAAATCTAACAAGTCGATCTGTTTGAAACTTTAAGATATTTTATAACACATAAGATAAAGTGTAAGAAAGAATGACACGCGAAATTCCGGGGAGGGGTGGGGGGCGCTAGATTTCTATTTAAAAAATTAGCGTTTCTGACCGCTTTAGGTGACTTTTTGAGGGAGTCCTGAGATATATGCTACTTATTTAATATAAAATTGTCTAAAGTTTAGTTACCACTATTTCCTAATAGTAATTTCAGCAAATATCTTAATTTCTTATTAAGACCGCCACCACCTCGAGTAACATATCTACTTATAGGTTGTTTAACGGAGTTTCCTTCCGATACAGTTATGTTAAGAATAGAGTGCGCTCCCTGGTGGTGGAATGTGGAATTAACATTTTTGTTTAACTAGAATTATTTTTAAAATCTTAGCGTTTGTTACCGCAGCAAATATTTTTAATTCTTGTTTAAGACCGCCACCATCCCGACCCATCTATCTACGGAAAGGAGTTTCGTTCAGATATGCTTTTGTTAAGAATAGAGTGCATTCCCTGGTGGTGGAATGTGGAATTAACATAACGTGATTTTGTTAAAATTATTAGAGGGGGAGGGGCAAAATATTTCTTTTTTGTTTCATACCGTTTCAGGTGCGTTTTTTGATGGAGTCCTCAGATACATGCTACTTATACTTATTAAATATAAATATGTCAAAAGTTAAATTACCACTATTTCCGAATAGTAATTTCAACAATTATCTTAAATTCTTGCTGAAGACCGCCACCCCCTCGAGTAACATATCTACTAATGGGTTGTGTAAAGGAGTTTCGTTCAGATACGCTTTTGTTAAGAATACAGCGCGCTCCCTGGTGGTGGAATGTGGAATTAACAGACCGCGATTTCATTTAAAGTAGGAAATCTAACAATTCAATTTGTTTTAAACTTTAAGATACTTTATAACACACGATAATAAATTATAAAGAAGAAGGGCGCGTCGCATTTCGAGGAGGGGAGGTGGGGGGTTGAGGGAGGTGCGCGAACAAAATTAGGAAATATAACTGGACGATCTGTTTGAAACTTTAATATGGCTTATAAAACATAACATAAATTTTTAAAATCAGGCCGCGTCAAATATCATGGTGACCATCTGCCCACTCCCCCCCCCCCCAAGGGGGGCACTTTTCTAAATTTGGCAGATACCCGTCATGTGATATATCGTAGCATTTTTTTTGGGGGGGGGGGGCGAACAAAATTAGGAAATATAACAAGGCGAATATGTTTGAAACTTTAACATAGTTTAGGATGTGTTTGCCAAAATTTAGAAGGTATTCCATGGCGATAAATGTACTGGACGTTTTGAAAGAAAGTGTTTTGAAAGGAATATTAAACGAAACCCTTTGTGCGATGTATGATCACACTTACCCACTTGTTTTTTAGAAAATTATGCTATATAAATTGAGCTATATTTTTTATTTTATTACATTGAAGTACTTCATTTTATAATTTTACAAGACTACAAACATACCTTAAAAATATCCGAAAGTTTAAATTAGTTACATTGAATACTTCTGTTTTTATATGGACTCTAAGCTTACATGTTTTTCTGTATCTATCGAACCCTGAGCCCCCTTAAATAAACCTCTCTAAAAATTTTTTAGTTCTATTTCAAAAAACAAATTAAATCTTGCAAGAAATTAATTAAAACACTTGTTGGATGAAATCATAAAATATGGTTTTTAATAAAATTTTCACTTCTCCGTTAAATTCGTATTTTCTTTAAAGTGCGTTCACAATTTTTTAAAAGTCCAATGAAAAGTTTTTCAGAGATATTTATAAGCTCTATAACTTACCAGTATTAAAAAAATGCCAAAAAAGTTTAAAAGTTTAGTATAAAAAAATTAAAGTAAAAAGAGATACGCGAAATAGAAATTAAGTGACAGACCCAATTACACATTATGGCAGTATTGCTTTACTGAAGAAATACAACAAGCAAGTCTTGTATAGCTTTATAAAAAATATATTAAAATCAATATAAGAAGAATGTGTTACTTTCACTATAGAGTATAGCGATACATCAAACTAACTAGATTAATTTTAAAGTACTTGTAGGATTTTTAGAATTTTTTAAGAATTCTTTAACCATAGAAACATTATTCTAAAAGTGTATATTTTTATCTTTTAAAGGATCTCAGGACTCTTAAAATTTTTAAATTTTCGATTTTTTTTTTATGTTAAACTCCTATCTTTTCTGAAAGTTTTGATATAATTGTTTCCTTGAAATTCCGATTAGAACAGGAGTTATGGTTTCTAGAATTATACCCGATCAATAGCTAAAGTGGCGTTTCCGAAACTTTGAAGTCATTTTTCTCCAAATGACATTTTGGGCATAACGTGCACGATATCTCAAAAACTTCTTAATATTTTTCATAGAATTTTTAAAACATATATATCATGTTAGTCTCTATAAACTGAACCTAAAATTTCATTTTTATCGTTCAAAAAATGTTTCTTTAGGTGATTATTCTGTTGAAATTTTCAAAATTTTGTATTAGCAAAGTACAACTTTGTATTAAAAATATAAAAATACTTTAAATACAAATTTATTTAGGTTCAGGGTAATTATTACAATCTGAAGTATAGGTAGGCAACAACATTTTCATTCTAGTTGTAATATTTATTTTGTAATCCTGCGCGTAAGCTGTTATACCACGTTTCTACTCGTTAAACCTCTGACAGTTTGGAGCCCCTTATAAATGCAAATTCTGCTTCTTGTAATTTTTAAAATGCTTGAAATTAAAGAACATACTTATATCTTTCATCACAGTAAAAATTGTGTTTTAAAATCAAATACATTTTAAGATATTAAATATTTAAAATGGTCTTTTTTTTTTCATTTTTTCCAATATTAAGAATCCTGAAACCCCTTAATAAAATTTTAACTTCTCCGTAAAATTGTTAATTTCTTTAAAGTGCATTCATGATTTTTAAAAAGTCCAATAGAAAGTTTCATAGTTTTCCAGTGAGATTTATAAACTCCATAACTTTCCAGTACTAAAAAAAAATCCAAAATGGCTTAAGAGTTTAATTTTAGTATAAAACAAATCTCAGCAAAAAGAGATACGCGAAATAGAAATTAAGTGACAGACCCAATTACACATTATGGCAATATTGCTTTACTGAAGAAATACAACAAGCAAGTCTCGGATAGCTTTATAAAAGATATATTAAAAGCGAAATAAGAGGAATGTGTTACTTTCACTATAGAATATAGCGATACATCAAATTAACTAGATTAAGTTTAAAATACTTTTAGGATTTTTAGAGTTTTGTTAAAAGAATTCCTAATCCATAGAAAAATTATTTTAAAAGTGTATATCTTATCTTTTAAGTAGTTATTTTAAAGAATAAAACAAATTATCTCTTCTTGAAAATACTTAAAATCTTTTCTTTTCTTGAAGAAAATCATATGTTAGATAATTTAAAATTTCTTTATACGTAAAAAAATAATAATAATAATAAAAATCACCAATAAAATCTTAATAGCAAAACTGATTTGTAAGTGCGAAAATATCTTGCTGAATTTAGTTCCTTTCAATTAAAAATTGAAAAATAAATCTTTTTCGGATGTATTGTGAAATTTTAATTCTGGAAAATTTTATCATACTTATTATTTCTGTTGTCAACATCCCTTTTTCTCAAGTGATATATAGCATACAACGATTAATGAGGTATCATTAGATAGGATATATTGCCCATGTTTGACATCGCCTACTGAATTTAACAAATATTGAGCATTCTCACAATCTTTTTACTTTTAAGTCCCTGAATAATAATTTTTATTTTAGTACACATTCTTGTGGGTTTTTTTTAATTTCATATACTGGGGAACATCCCATTGCATGATTGCATAACAATATCAACGAGATAAATAAGTTTTGGACGATGTTGGGGGTCCAAATACCAGGAAACTCCTATACCGTCCCGTGTCATTGATGCTGATTTTTAAATTTGGAGCTTTCTATATAAAATTGCTTCAATAAAAGTTATTCGATGTAATTATTTTTTCGAAACTGGGACAATTATTTTATATAAATATGTAACAAAAAATTAATCTGCACACATTTTTACGGATGATACTATTTTTTTTAACTCTGTCCCTGGGTTTTAGAATCCTTAACGTCCCTCTTGCTAAACTTATACAGAAAATCACATCAGATGCAGCCGCAGATTTGTTTTCAAGTGTTTTCTCATACAGAAGTATGCTAGAGAAAGAATGTATAACATTCTTTGACAGGAAATTTAGTGCAGAATTTAAATCAGCATTTAAATATCAATTTCAAGCACCGTGACTTTATTGGTAGTCTTACCGTCCCCAAGGTTTATTCCTGCACTTTTCGAGGTAATTTTTTTTTTAAATTTAATCCAAAATAACTGTTTCTATAAATCAATGGACATTGTGGCTATCACTTAGTCTTAACATGATTTGCCTAAAAAAGTGGTAATTTTCCTTACCGTCCCCGTCCTTAACATCCCTTTTTTTTCCATTACCGTTCCGCTTTTCCTATACCATCCCCTTTTTTTTTTGTCCTTCCGTCCCTTCTTTAATACCCCTTTAAGACAATGTTATACCAAAATTTCGTACTAAAGGTACTACATTGTTATTATTTCTTATTTGAATGTCCTGTGGGTACTATGCAAATTTATTATAAGTAAAAATTTAGAAGAAAATAGAAAGTTTTTGCGGTAATATGATAAGGAAAATTAAACTCGCAAGTTTAACTTAAATCTCAGTTAAATAAAATAAAAAAATTCGCTGATGGCCATTTTTCTTTATTTTGAATCATTAAGACATTCGTCTATCACATTAAAATGTTATTTTAGCAAGTTTAATTTCCCCAGATGTTTATTCCCGAAAGTCAAAATATTGTGAGAATGCCCATATATCAACATTTATGCTATGATATGAGATTTGTTAACGAACTTTCTTTCTTCTTTTGAGGTAAGTCTATTTTATGAATAAAAAAATTAACATCCTCAGCTATCCTTATTTATTAATTTAAAAAGCCAAATAGTTTCCATATTTTGCTTAAAGTGGTGATTAAAAGCAAATTTTAAATAACTATACAGTAAAGGTCCGATTAACCTCAACGTCCGATTAACCGAAAGGTCCGATTAACTTAAACCTCAGTTAAATAAAAATATTTTCGCTGCTGACCATTTTTCTTTCTTTTGAATCATTAAGGCATTCGTCTATTAGATTAAAATGTTCTAAGTTTAATTTCGCCAGATTTTTTTTCCCGAAAGTCAAAAGATTGTGAGAATGCCCCATATGTAGCACACAAGAATGAATGAGGTATAATTGTATAGGCTCTTTTGCCCGCATCTGACATTGCATACTGACTTTTCGTTATACTTTTAGGTTAAGTATCATCATACATATTATTTCTGATGTCAATATCACTTTTTCTATGTACAGTCGTGGAAAAAAAAAGTAAACACCCTCTACTAACTCTGCAACAAATAATCGTAGAAGAAAGTTACTAGTACCAAGCGATTGGAAATTAAGTCTCCTTTTAAATGATGCGTATAAAATTTGCTTAGGGGGGGGGGGGGGCTTCTATTAATCAAAACCAGCCCAAACTTTGTTTTTTCAATGGCAACGACCAATTTCGACAAAATATTGTAAATGTTCGGTTCAAAATATGCCTAGAAACGAAATATCATGTAATTTGGATAATAAGTTTTATATTATAAACATTCAAAATTTAAAGTTTCGAATATTAATTTACATTTTCATATTTTTATCAACATCTCCTGAAATTATAATCCTAATGTGAAAATCTTTTTGTGTGGTTATAATACTAAAAAATAAAAACTTAAATACATCGAATTTTAAATTTAAAATTTTTTGTAATATAAATTATGAATTATGAAATTAATATTCGAAAAAAATATGAATCGCAGCCTACAGTTTTTTTTTATTGATCCTATATTTATTATGCCAAAGCTTTATGGAAATCCAAAGTTTAAAGCTTTTCTTCCAAGTAGTTATCAAGTTATGCTTAACTTGAAACTTCAAAATGATGGTTTAAGCGGCCGTCTATGATGCGCAAAAAAGAATAATTTGAAAAAATATATATGTTTTACTCATGTTATTGAAGCATTTGATTGTGATTACGGTGCCTCGTTTAAGACCAACTTAGAGCGTAAGTCTGTCTTACAATGTAAACAAAGCGTAAAACTTATTTTAGTATATCGCGATCTTATTTTAACCTGAATCCTTTCTACGTTCATGTGCCATGCAAATTATCAAAAGAGATCCTGATATTGCTAACAATCTCATTCAATCAATTAGATGGAGATTACAAGATTTATATACATCATATTAACAGATACTTTAAATTTAAGCAAAACATGTAGCTTATTGGGGGGGGGGGATTTTTTGCCCTCTAATTTTTGTGTTCTACGTGAAAGGATTTTTTTTTTTCTTTTTAAACAGATGCCGATGTATTTACGGCAAATGATTTATCTAATTCTAGCATTTGATATTTGCAAAACTTTGCTCAAAAACATTTTACATCATTTAAACCATTTTTACATCCATAATGTAGCCACTGAGATATTTATACTTATTAATTTAATTTACCCAAATCTTGTTAAATTGTTCCATGTATTACAGTGAATATCTGGTAGATAAAATATTCTCACGAAAGTATTTTATTGTTAGTTACAACTGCTAATTTAGCCTTTTACTAACACATATCAATTGTATATCAATCAAAAATTGCAGTCTTTACAAATAAGTACCGGTGTAAAGTTTTTAACCCATTAATAAAGAACTTTATTAATTAAACCTTTTCTTCCATAGCTTGGAATTTAGATGCATTCGAGTACACAGGCTAATTTAAAAACATTTTAAAAGTTATTTTTATGACATTCAGATAGGCAAAATTTCTTGACAATCGGAAGTAACGTGCAAAAAAATCTAAAATGTGAAGAAAAAGAAACTTCGAATGGTAAGTGTTTTTGCCAACTGCCATTAATGAGTTAATTGCAAAATTTCAAATGAAATAGCAGAATAAGTTTAATCATAGAATTATTAACCCTGTTTCAAATGAGAATAACAAATGTAAAGTTATTCTGATGTCTTTTTAAAGTAGATTTAATTTTAGTTCTTCAAATAAATCTGAATATAAACCATGCGAACATACCTGAAAAGATTTAACAAAAATCACTTCTTCCACCGACTCTTCAAAACATTTCTTTTCAAAATATGGCATTATTAATCGACTTGGGATTTATTTCCAAGCAAAAAAGCAATATGTCTGTTTTTTTCTACATTGATACATTTTAGTAATTTATACTATTTTTTATTCTGAATTTTGCATTGGCCGATATTCTTTACATTTCTGGCAATAAATTTAAAAAACAAAACTGTGAGTTAAATAAATTCAAAATCAGAGAAAAAGCATTATAAAAACACATAAAATTCCAATCCTATTCATATATTCGAAAAATATTATAATTACAGATAACTTATCTGTATTTTAATCGGATAATTCACACTTGAAAGCATTATAAAATTAACATTGAAGTGGATTTTATGGTATATAACAATAGTCGAAGCTTACTGAGTTAAATGGTCATATTGGCAAGAAATAATGCATTAATAGAAGTGATTTAATCAAACTGTAGCTTTTTAACAACCTTCGAGTACCGAACTTCAGTTTGGATACAGCCCCTAAAATAATACCATTTTAAAATAATTAATTCCTCGTTAACTAATCGTAAAAATTTCATACAAATTTATATTCAGGCTAATTGAAGGGCGTAGAATTTGTTTATGGTGTCAAAATTTAGCCTTGCTATTGATAAAAACAAAGTTTGGATTTGTTTTGATATGTATATGATCCCTAAGCAAATTTTATGTACATCATTTAAATGTAGACTTTATTTCCAATCGTTTGGTACCTGTAACTTTATTCTACGGTAATTTGTTTCAGAGTTAGTAGAGGGTGTTTACTTTTTTTTTCTTTCCACGACTGTACATTTGAAAAACGCAGAATGATGAATGGGGTTTTTTACGAAAGGTTTTTGAACAGGCTTTTGACATAGTAGACTCATATTTCGTTAAAACAAATTGTTTGATTTAAAAAAAAATTGCAGTTAATTATAAATTATTGAAAAAAATATCAGAAAGCAAACAAAAAGATTCCAGCACGAAAGCCTAGCACGGGTCTATAAGTACTATTAAGTACTACTTAAGTACACTTAGTATTATAATATTAAACATTTCTTGAAGAAAAACATTAACACAAGGCTGTGATGGTTGTGTTTTTTAACTCTTAATAATTGATTTTTATGTATTTTTTAGCGCTGAACCTTTATATCAGGATTTTTCGCAAATCGAAAATTTCAAAGTTAAAAAGTCAAAAAATAGTAAAAATCTGATGCTATAAAATAAATTTAATGATTGTGTTTTTTAAAGTTTGATGATTTATTTTTATGTACTTTTTAGCACTGAATCAGAAAATGGCCTTCTTTTTTAACCATCACGTCAGGATTTTTCGCCAATCCTAAATTTCAAAGTTAAAAAGTCAAAAAATAGAAAAAATCTGATACCATAAAAGAAATTTAATGATTGTTTTTAAAAAAAGTTTGATGATATTTTATGTACTTTTTAGTACTGAATCTGAAAGTGACGTTCTTTTTTAACCATCACGTCAGGATTTTTCGCAAATAGTAAATTTCAAAATTAAAATCTAAAAAAATACTAAATCTTATACTATAAAATAGATGTAAAACTTTTTTTATTCAATTTAATTTTATTAATTCAATAATTTATTCCATTTTTTTGGTTTATACTGGGAATTCTTACAGCTAAACAGCTCAGGGTTCTGTTGAGGGGGGAGGAGGGGGGGGGGGGTAATTTTATTTTTAAACTTTTAAACTTTGAAATTTACCATTTTCAAAAAATCTTGACTTGATGGTTAAAAGTGAAGGCTATTTTCGGATTCAGCGAAAAAAATACATAAAAATCAATTATTAAAAGTTAAAAAACACAACTACTGCAGGCTTGTGCAATTGTCAAAAAGCTATTAGTGAATTATGAACAGAAAAATAGATTCATATTAATAATTCATTAACTACTTTTTGATAAATTTGAAAAAAAAATTAACATCAATTGATATTAAATTGCAAAAGTTAAACAACAATCACATCTATTTTATAGTATCAGATTTTCGCTATTTTTTTACCTTTTAACTTTGAAATTTACGATTTACAAAAAATCCTTACGTGATGTTAAACAAATGAAGGTCATTTTTTAGATTCAGCGCTACAAATACATAAGAACTAATTATCAAAAGCTAAAAAACATGACACAACCCAAATTTTGCAAGCTAGTGTAATCAATACTCTTTTATTTAGCATTTTATATTAATAAATATGTATCATTAATATTTTAATCAACGCATTTTCAATAAAATAAAATAAAAATTGCTATGAGGGTGAATTCCTAGAAAATACAAATTTTTCCTTAAATTAAATATTTTCTTACACTATAAGACCGTTAAAAGTAAGAGTCATTTCCTATAAAATATTCCAAAAAATGAACTTTTTTTTTCTTTTTTTTTTTTTCTTTTGCCAGCCAAGGGGCCAGAAATTTGTCTGAAAATCAAAAGTTGTTTTTCCATTTATTGTAAATAATATATAATTCAGTGTTTTGCAGTGTTCCAAAATCGTACTTCAGAAGTAAGAAGTATGTAGTCTGTGAAGTTTATAGAAAATGCAATTCTCTGGTACGAATTACTTTTTTAGCTCACAGGCTATCAAAGTCTGAGAACTAATGTACCTGCAGGTTCTGTATGTACGTACGTATATATGTATTATGTACGTAACGTGATAACTCTTGATAGAAATATCCGATTTGCTTCATTGTTTTCTAGGTTTGCTTCATTGTTTCTAGGTTCTAGGCTTCATTGTTCTAAAGTGCTACGTGGGTTAATCCCCCCCCCCCCTTTAATTGAGATAAATGGATTTTTCATGCAGAATATCAGATTTGCTTTAAATTTAGTATACTGGTTTATTCTGATAAGATGCTTTCTTGATTGGATTTGGAGGTTCATTAGTTAGGTATAAAGGGGGGGGGGGAAGCTAATACCCCTTAATTTTGGTAAATGAGCTTTTCATGCAGAATTATCCGATTTGCTTCAAATTTGGAATTAGGGGTTTATTCTGATTAGACGCTTCCCTGATTAGATTTGGAGGTTCATTGGTTAAGTATAAAAGGGGGGGGGCAGGGGGTGCTAATCCCGCCCTTAATATATTTTTCGAGGGCATTGTTCTTTGAAATAAGAGAATAATATTCAATTAGTGTGAATACCCTGTGAGCTCAATGCCATCAGCTTAACTGGGCTCTTTTCTTTTTATTAAAAACATTTTTCAAGTTAATAATAAAACTATTTTGCATTCATAGGATAAAAATACTTTTTACCAAAAATACGTCCTTGATTCTTAAAAAGTGTCAGTTAAAATAAAAATTTAGTCAAAAATCAATATTAAACTTTGATTTTTAGAACTTATCCATAAAATATCAAGTCTAGGTGAGCGAGGGGTTAAATATATATTGCACATTACTTTTAATACACTATTTTACAGTGTTCGAAAAATAAACTTAGATATAGCAAACACCGGTCGGAAGCAGCGCGTTACAAGTAGCGAAACTATAGTAGTCGCTACTTTTTCTTGCAGTTTGTAACGCAACGTGAGTAGCGTTTCTAGTAGTGTACATTACATTCTCAAAAATGTAATTTATCGAGTAGAAAGATAAAAAATAATCAATGAATAGTTATATAGGTATAAATATGCTAAGTACTATAGTGGTTCCGCTTTAAATTGCTTGTTCTCTATTTTCGTGCATCTCCCAAAAGAATAATAAGCTGTAGTTTAACCGCACTTTTATGTAACTATATACGAGTATATAAATGGTTATTGCATAACGTATATCTATTAATTCCACTATGAAATCTCAATACGTGTACAAAATAGCGTTTTGATGACTAATAGAAAACACCTTCTCGTATGCTACCTTTCTTAATTTTTTAATACCCTCGGTTATATCGCGTTTATTTGATTGTATACAGGCTGACGCAATTTTAAGAAGGGCTACTATATTAATTAATCCATACCTCCAATTTCAATTGTAGGTTGTATCATTTTATAAAATCTGAAAGTAGCGAAGTAGTGACTACTTTTGAAAAGCAGCTTGGTGTAACTACTTTTTAAATAAGTATGTGTAGTTTTAGTTAACTATATTTTCTATGAAGTAGGTGTAATTGTAATTCGGTACAAAATAAAAGTTGTTTTCCGACCACTAATCATAACAATAATGCAGTCTATCATGGGAGATGATAGTATCCCGAGTGACGCAGCTTTAAGTCCAAAATCGTAGAACGTCGGAACTATATAAAGCTAGCATGAGATCAAAAGAAACGCGAAATTCGCCATTTAATAACTCGGGAAATATAGCTCATACTGTTTTGATTTTTTAAAACAGTCTTAAACCTGCTGCCTAATCCAACTCTTAAATTTCTACATTTCTACGTGCAGTATATTTTGAGATCTGTAAACCCATTTTTTCAGTACGGACATGTAAGTTTATGAACATGTAAGTTTGTCTTTTTTTCACCACAGAAATGGAACGAGCGATTTTTTTTTAATTAACATATAATATGAATCGATTTTAGATGAAGCGAATAAAGCTACTGTTTTTAGGGAAACTCTTGTTTGTTATGTAATCCGCTTTGAAAAGGGGACTATTCATCGCGGATTACATGTTATCTTATGGGAGTTCAGAAAAGGGGGAAAGCCGTTTTCACGAAATTGAGGTGTTCTAGATCACAGTTCAAACATCTAAATATGGGCAATAAATTACTTATATTCATTTTTTATTCAAACTGTATTTATATTCAAACTATAAAAATAGTTTATTACGTATTTTTGTATATATATTAAATCAAATTTCTATTTATATATTTTTTTCTTTTTTGTAAAATTTATTTCAATATTTTTTGCGTCATCGTATCCAAACTATGTGAAATGTACGAAAATGGATAAAATGACGCAAAGAAACCATAAAAAAAAAAAAAAAACATTTCAATGCATTATATAGGTTTAGTGAAAGTGATACATTGAGCAGTGTATTGGAAAATTAAAAGTATTGTTTAGATGTGTAAATATATTTCAGCCAAACCAGAAATAATTTAAGCAGAATTTAAAAAAAAAATCGTTTAAAGGCACATCAAGTAGTCACTTAAACTTTGATACCATATCTTTTAAAACTCATATTTTTAATTTGTGAGAGATGTAAATGATAAAGCATGAATGAATAAATTTTATACATCTTTTTATGTTGAACACAAGTTTTGCACTTGCGATTACAAATAGAACAAAAATAAAATGATGGAATTAATAATATTTAATAGCATAGCATCACTGAAAATTTGATATCATTATTTTTAAATTCCATATTTTAAATTCTTAGAGCCATAAGGTAATGTGCTGCGTCACAAACTTTTTAACCTGTTAAGGGGTTTTGTATTGTAAAGTTTACAGACAATTTAGCGGTCTAAAAATCTTTCATATGTCTGAAGAACCATTTGGAGATGGACTAATCTTACCTCTGTAAGCAAAATATTTCCGAGGTTTCAGAAAATATTTTTGAAATGATAAAGGTCCATTCCTGTTTGAATATTTCTGAAAAGACTTTCGTTTAAATTTCAGAAACCTTTCGATTTTTTGCGGTATGATTTGTTCCTTAGCTAATACTTTCAAGAGATAAAGGAATCGCTTCTAGAATCGTGGATTCCAGTAAATTCTAAAGAATTTTCATAGTCATTTCATCTACACAAAAAGCCTTTGTTATATACAAATATCATTTAGATATAATAAATTAATCAGAAATGAAGTAAAGTAATTTCTCAATTCAATAAGTGAGAGTTATTGTTATTATAATCATTTTGTAGTCATTAAGTAATATTTATTTATGTTCTAATAAATTCCTAAAGCATTAAGTGTTATTTATTGCCTTTATATATTTATCTTATGTTTTCGCGTGGGCACTAATGACGTCAGATACTCTTTCTGACGTGAATGTAAAGGAGTAATAATGTTCAGTATATATTAAAGATTTGATTATGTAAATTGCTTTTCGTAATCTTGAATCAGATATATTTGTCACTTAAAGTTGGATTTCATCGCTATGATAGTACATTGTAGTTTTCTATGAATTTTAAATTAAGTTACTAGAAATAACAGCCTTTGTGTATTTTTTTATGTGTGTGTCTGTGTGTAAATGTTATCTCAGTTGATAAGATTGCATTGCTTATTTTACTAACACGTGTAGTTTATCTGAAGCATCATCGCAAAACTTTTAGCTTATAGAATAATGAAATGTAAAAAGTAAAAAATGTTTCCTAAAAAGTTTTTCCCGAAAAGAAGATTTTATAAAATATTATTCAGATTTAATTTCCCAATTTTTTAATTAAATTACAGATATATCTAAACTAAATTTCATTATTTTTCTCAATTTTACATCTATTCTATATTGGACTGAATAAAAATAGAAATTAATAAGCCTAAGTATGCTATTTTAAACACATAAAAAAAATCATCCAAAACTTGTTATCAGACATATATGTTTTTGCACACAAAAATCTCGTTTCCTTTTCAAATAAGCCTTTGTTATACACCAATACATTTATCTTCTGAAATGGTGAAATATTATTCCTTCCATAAATCATGGGAGGAAATGACATCTCATATGTATAAACATAATAAAGCAAGAACAGCAGCGATGAAAAATAAATCACGAGCTATTTTATGCAATGTAATTTTTCAAATTTCATGAATTTTTTTGCATTTAGAATAGGATATAGTAATAGTAATACAAATAATTATATGGGTTGCAAACTAAAGTTTGCAAACACACAAACGACGTTTGATTGGCTAAAGCTAAATTTTTTGAACAGATGTTATCAGAGTTTAGAATCTTTAGCGTACCAATTAGACTTGAAATAAATTCCACTTCAACTTCTCCATCTGACAGTATAAAACGCATAACTTAAACCATGAAATTAACTATGACAATATTTTAGAACAAATTAAATATAATAACTTTCACGGCATTACGCCTCTTGAAGAGGCTAAAACAAAGGGAGTACGCTTCCGATTTATACGATTGCTTGTGGGATCTTTCGAGGATTTTAACTTGCATCCTGCTGGAAAGCAGATTCATGTCTGTGCTTTTTCCGAAGGCATAAACCTGTCAGTATAAAGGGCAGTTTCCCGTCCAGAAACTAAGTCTCGACGGACGTCACATCTGAGACAGCAAAATAGAATGCCGTTGTTCTCAGGGGCGAAGAACCCACGCACAGTGGGACGTTTTGATGATCTAGGTGGACAAAATCCATCTTTCCGATTATCTTGGAATTTGACATAACCGCGTGTACTGATAGCTGAATGTCTGTATTTTCAAGATTCGTACTAGTTTTAGCGCAAAATATCAAAGGTGTCGATTAATTGTGACCGTAAAGTAGCCATCTGTGCAGTTGGTTTGAGAGAGTTTCAAAAGTTGCACTAGCTTCCTCTAAGTTTGAAAGCACGTCGTGACTATTCTATTTTATTTGAAAGGACAAGTTTGCTGATCTAATGTCACAGCTTTATCAAGGTCAGATTTAACCCATTTTTGTTTGAAAATAAGCAATATTATCCCGCTTTACCACTTTTTTCAAAGGCTGAAATTCAGGATGATCCTTGATGTTGTTACAAATTTCATCATGACTTTTAACAAATTATTCAGCATTATTCAGTAATAAGCATTCTTAAAAATCAAAGTGCCATCCTTAAAAAGTTTTTATTAATAAACAAGCACCATATTAACTTCCAGCGCATGTAGTATGTTTAGTTCAAATCTTGCGAATCAAATTTAAATCAATTTTAATTATCCTATCGAGCCGAAACAATGAATACATATGTAATTTGAATGACAATACAATATTATTATGATTTAAAGAACGTAGAAGTTTGTTTAGGATACGGTATCTACAGGGATTCACAAAAATTTATATTAAAACTTGCAAGTTAATTTTAAACCAATTTCAATAATCCGACTGAGCTGAAATTTTGTTCAGGATATGCAGTTCTGATGGCAATGCAATATTATTATAATTTATGGAACGTAGCAGTTACGCTTTTTTTTACAGGACCACATAAAAACTAGTTCAAATCTTGCAAGACAATTTTAAACCACTTTCAGATATCTAATTGAGCTAAAACTTTGCCTACATGCGTTTTTTGACAATTCTATTAAATTATAACTTAACGATGTATAAATTATGCATTTTTTATAGGGCCACACAAAAGATCGCGGAAAGATTGTTGCTAAAAAGCAGAAACTTTAACAAAAATTTCAAATTAAATTTCAGCAAAATTACTAAAGGTTATTGAGATACACAATAGCATTTTTTAGATTGAAAACAAAGTGCGTAGTAGTTATATTTCTTTTACAGGGACACATAAAAAATTCGGATACATTACCGTCTATATGTAGAAATTTTATTTCAAAGTGAATAAAATTTATATAGGTTATTTATTCACACAACAGCATTTTTTCAACCGAAAATAATTTAGGTAGCATTTATATGTTTTACAGAGTAACACAAAACATTAAAGCTTTTTTAAATATGATTTTATTTTAAAATTTTATTTTTCAGGATGACTACACAAATTTCTAGAGCAAATCTGAGTAGACAAAAATAAAATAAGAAATGAATATTAACTTACATATGGAAATTAAATTGTTTTTTACTTAATAGTAAAATAAGTGCGTTTAAAACATTCTTTGTAATTCTTTTTTTTTTTTTTTTTTGAAACATTATTGTTAAATAAACCAATTATTTCTCATTATTTCAGCTATTTTATTAGAGATACATTCGAAAAATCAGCAAAAACTAATTAAAGTTGAACGAAATAATTTTGTCCACCTAAAAACGTCCCACTGTGCCATGTGTAGAATACAACAATTCTACCGAAAGGACTTATCTAAATATAAGTTCTTCACAATTCTATATAACCTATATCCTTGAATTTAACTTTCTTCTAATATTGTATGTGTTGATGTGTGGTTGTAAATAAAGGCTTGTGTTTGCTAATTGACTATCCTGTAAATTTTTCCCATGCCGTCAAAAGACCAGTTGTACCAAATGTTATACAAAGTATCTTTCCTAGAGTTAAACGAAGAACTTCAACCTTTTATCACATCTTCTTCATTCTAGTTTTTTTTTTAAGTACTCAATGTGTCTGACACAAAATAAATCTTTTTTTTAAAGCCATAGCGTGCAAAAGACTAAATTTTGATTTTTTTTTTTTTTTTTTTTTTTTCCGTACACGCTAATTGACACTTCTTAATCACATGATTCCTCCTAATTTTAATCCTTAAAATATAATACAGACAGTTTGAAGAAAATTAAAAAAGGAATTCATTTTATGTAGAAAATTGTATTGCACTCTTTTCTACACATTAAAAATTTATATTTAATTGTTACCTAGAAACTTCACATTCTCTAATTCTTTGGTAAACTTTCCCTTATATATCCAAAATACTCTTTAATTTCTACTCATTTTTTTTTTCTTTCTCCTTTTTTTTTCTTTTTTCTCTTCTGAAAAACACAAGCATCATATTGCAAACAATATTTTTTAAATTCTCAAATACAGTTAAATTTATCCGAGGATCAGGTAATGTTTATTTTCTCAAGTTAAAATAAAAATATACTTTTTCCCCCCATATTCTCTTCGCTGCCTTTTTCTTGAAAAATTATAAACAATTCAATTCGTCTGACCTTCAAAAAGTCCCTTTTTCAGTGCAGTTATATAATAAAGGATGTAGTAAGATTTATGTTTCAAGTAAATACTCGTTGACAATTTCTAGTAACGCTGCTTGTCCCCGTTTTTAATCCTTCCCATATGAAATTCAGTTTTGCGAAAAATTGCTAAGGAACGTTGCTTTGTTTTTCGTGAAACTTAACTTAATTTAAATTTTACGATTATAACTGAAAACTGTTAGTGAGAATGAGACATTGTTTAAAAGTTCCGATTAGACATTATTTAAACGTTGTTGCTTCAAGAATTTTAGATTGACATGTATATTTCACTACATTTTAAGTATCTGCTTTAAAATTAATTTTTAAACAACCATGTTTAAGATTGCATATCTGTAAAATATAATTGAATGAATACTTAATATTTTATAATAAATTTTAATGAAATAATAATTTTCACATTCAATATAATATTTGCATCTGTTAATAATGATAATGAATGCTAATGAATATTTCAAAATTTGTTTTAGAACAAATTTCATAATTTGTGAATTGAATTGTGTTTCAATATTGTGATAAGAAGAAATTATAGCAGCTTAAAAAAGATAATAAACTAGAATCTGCAGTAATTAGCATCTTATTATTTATGCAATGCGGGTCATTTGTAGCTTTTCTCTCTCTCTCTCTCTCTTTTTATGATTGTGATAAAAATGGCGTTCATAGTCTTTTTTGTACAGTCGTGGGGGAAAATAAATTAACACCCCTACTAACTCTGCAACTAATTATAATAGAAGAAAGTCACTGGCACCAAACAATCGGAAATAAAGTCTACTTTTAAATGATGCATATAAAAAAATTTTAAGAGGCCATCTACAAATCATAACAGACCAAACTTTGTTTTTTTTTTCAATGGCAATACCCAATTTTGACAATATATTTAAAATTTTCAAACTATGTCTAGAAACGAAATTTCAAGTCATTTGGACGATAACTTTTTGAATTATAAACATTCAAAATTTAGAGCTTCGATGTTAAATTACATTTCAATATTTTTATTAATATTTCCTGAAATTATAATCCTTATGTGATAATTTTTTTATGTGGTTAAAATAATAAAGAACCCAAACATAAATACGTTGAATTTGTAATTAAAAAATTTTTAGAATATGAATTATGAAATTAATATTCGAAAAAAGTATGAATTGCAACCTTTTTTTTTTATAGGTTTATCATAGAAACTCGACAGAGTTTCTCGCCAAGCAAAAGAAACAACAGTGCAATGAACCGTAAATGAAAGGAATTTCCGCCAATTAATGCCAAACGATATTTCAAAAAAATTTTAAGTACTCTGTCAAATTTATATTTTCCGGACTAACCAAAGCGGGATTTTGACCCCTCTATTTCTCCGGTTCTATTTATGATAGAAACAAAATTTTTGTTTCTATGGAATGGGGCGTGCCACGTGACTCAGAAAACGAAAATAAAGTTGAATCCGGCCAATAGGTTTTTAGTAAATGCGATTTTAAAAGTGCTGTTTTTTGCACTTTTGAAATTCTTGTTCTGACCAAATCTCTTGACAGGGCTATAGCAATGAATAATTATCGGATTTGTAAACTGTTTACGGCATTAGAATTGTTTTTATGAGTAGTTCAAACCTTTGAAAGTTTCATGTAAAAATATTAACTAGTTTTTTATTTATACCAGTTTAAAATCTCTTTATTTTTGCAGCGTGGCGTGCGTAATATGTGAGGCATTCTCACAATCTTTTGACTTTTAAGTCCCGGAATAATAATTTTTATTTTAGTAAAAGAATCATCGTAATATCCGCTAGTTTCTTATTATTGCATGCTATGTTTTTATGCGATGATTTGCGGCAGAATTAATATAAAATGTTCTTTTTTTTTTTCGATTGTACATATTTATTAATTTTTAAAAATGTTAATACTAATGTAAAATCTGAAAGAAATAAATTAATGAAAAATTGATTAATTAAATTTTAATTTCGCACAATTCCTTTATGTAATATGGTTATTTTATAAATGAAAATGAAACAATAAAACAAGTAAAAACAGACCTGCATATAAAGGAATCGAACCTTCAACGAAAAATTTTAATCATCCGGCTGAAAACATATACAATCAAGTAGAAGGTTATCTTCATTATTACTAATAGATTGGTACCAGACACATTTTTATACCACGATTCGCGACAGAGTTAGTAATAGTCGTTTTCTTTTTTCCCCAATTGTACATATCTATTTACAAAAAAAAAAAAAAATAATAAAATAAAATAAAATAAAAAAAATAGCAATTTATCAAATTACAACGACCATTTGGAAAACGATTTTTTTGAAGACTAAAATCTAAGACATAAAAAATCGCACGGAGTGGATACATTACGTACGCCATGAATTAAACATTAATAGTGTTATTACACGTAAAAATTGCAAGCCAAAAATATCGCCTGCGACCCGTCAGATTTCATGAAACTTAAGTATTATCCACCTGAAACTTACGTAAATATCCAAGCACTTCATTGGCTGTTCGGGAAAAGGCTTTTCCATCGTCAGATTTCCAAGAAATCTGACGGCCAAATTTAAATGAAATTTCATTCTTAAACTTCTAAACATCCGACAGTATTACTTTTTACATCGTCGGATAGAGAAAAAAATTTACTTTTAAATGCAATTTGTTTGAAAGCTGTATCTCAATTTGTTTCTGAGTTATTATTTTTTTTTTTTGTAGTTTTTATTACTTTTTTGTCATAGTGGCAACAGAAGGTATCCATCGTTGTTGAAATTAAAGGGAAATACAGATTACTGTATAGACCAATCATAAAACGAATAAAATGCGGATTAAACCAATGAAAACCTACAGATATGCCTTTAATTTCCCATCCTGATGAGAACAATAACCATTTTTCCAAATGGTTAAAAAAAAAAAAAAAATCGCAGTAATACATGGTGTCTATGAAAGAATGTCCCAGTTTTAATGATGTATTATAACAATTTAATTTAGGCTATTTCCAACAAATCATACATCAAATTGAAGGTAAACTAACCTAGTTTTTCTTAGAAATGTTCAATAGGTGCACCTTCAGTTATGCTGCACACATATTCAACCTAAAGTCTAATTCTTCCCACACTTCTGTTAATAAGTCCGGAGTAATGGAAGCAAATAACCTCTTCAATTATGTGTCTCAACTCTGGCAAATCATTAGATAGCGGCGGAACGTAATCACGATCTTTTATAAAATCCCAAATGAAAACATTACATGGCTCTAACGTCTTTTAATTCTCCAGCCCAACAATAACGCTTTACGCCCAGTAGTCGCCATTTTCGTATGTTGCACTGCAAGCGAGTCAATAACAAAGCAGTACTCGCGCATGCGCTTATCTAAAACTGTTCGAGTTCCTCTTTATTTGCGATCTCGAACCAACCCTCAGACATTTACACTATGTCTTCATGTTCTTTTAAACCAGTTCATCTTTTCATTTTATTTTATCAGAAACAAAAAATGCAAGAGTTCAAAAATATGATATACATAATATATTTGCAATTTTTGTAACTATGCATTTTCAGCTGCATATTGTTAAATTTTATGACATGATGTGTAGTTTTAAGAAACTATAAGTTTTATAATTTTGTATTAAACATTAACGCTATTTTAATTCTTTTTACTGTAACATTAAAATGTGAACTTTGACATATTAACTGAAGTTATAAAATTAACACTATATACGTATTTAAAAAACATTATTAATGCATTTTCTCTTCCATACTTTAAACTCTAATCTGATTTTTATTCTCAAACTTTTCATAACTTTCTTCTTCATTTACTCTATAGCATAAGTAAAATGTAGCGAACAATATTTTTAAAAATGATGAAAACAAACAAATTCAAAGATTACGCGAAATATCTATTGCCAAATTATACGGAAATGTGTTCTTTTTCCCGTATCCTCTTCATTGTCACATTCGGAAAAAAAGTTATCAGATACCTAAAGAATTTGACATTTAACAATAAGTTTTTTCCGATGTCATAACTGAATAGATAATTTAAAATTTACATTTTCGTGTAAACACTTGTTTACACTTTTGACGTATATTTATCCACAAACTTTAATCCTTGGATACGATATTAGTTTTGAAAAAACAGAAGGAACTTTGCGATATTTTTGATAAACTTTCTTTGAAATGAATAAGTTTGCGCTTAAAATTTGGCTTAAAGCATTTAAATGAGAATTATAAATTCTTTAAAAGGTATGCGAACAAAATTTTCTTAAATTAAAAAATTTACAGTGATTTTTAAGTAAACTCTAAAAAAAGCGTAAATTTACACAATAAAATATGTATTCTGATGATACAAAAACGATTTGTATATATGTGTAAAGTGGCGCGAGATTTATCAAATACACTTCTGGTGGATTAATTTTAAAATACAAATTATCTTGTGTATTTTGATGATAGCACTTTAAGCTGCTGAAATGTAGAAAAGGTTATCAGATAAATATGAAATATACAGTTTAAGGGTGTATTCGAAAAAATATTTTTTCACCCTCAACAGCTCGAAATTTTCTGAGACATTTTCAGACTCATTTTTAAAAGTAAAAACATGAAACTTGCTGGGGTGATTTCTGAAGACATGTTTAACATGCCGTGTGATTTCATTTTCAGCTCAATTAATTAGAATTTGATTTTTAAACAATTATTTTCTCACTATGACCATTTTTTTCATTCCCAGATCGCCTGCTTCGGAAAATTCGGTTAAAAATGCCAACTTTGACAGCGTTTTTTACAGTATTTTCTGCATTTATCGAAAAATTAAGAAGCACGGCACATTATATAGTTTCTAAATAATAGAATTTCCCAGTTTGATGCGTTTGAGAGCAAAAATGAATTTTAAAATGAATCGGAAAATAAGCAGTTTGGATCGGAATACACCCTTAATATGCAAATTGTTCATCAGTACACATATGTCATCAGTGTAATATGAAAAAACGACAGATGTTTGTATACACAGCTAACCTTATAGTTTAGTGTGTAAATTATGAACTAAATGTTTTATAGTCGCAAAACAAAATTGCATGAAGAAAAATTTCATATGCTTGGTGTGTTTGTTGTCTTCTAGCAAATTTGTTTTAAATCCACAAAAAAATTACTGCAATTTAGAAGCATTAAGATCATCTGAAATTATAACTGCTGAACTACTGAATGCAATCTTTCCGCTAGCGTTGTTTTGGGACACTAAAATCGCTTAGCCACAATTTATATAATATAAATAAAGGCATTGTAAAATAAAATGGTTAAAATAAGGAAAATATACTGAAAATCTTCAGACCAGTAGCTTTTCCGAACTTTATCGGATTTTTTTTTCCTATAAATTTCAACCATAAATTTTCAAAGATACAATTTCATCCAGATGTTAAAATCTCTATTTAATTCAATCTGCAGTAAACAAGCAATACTTACCCGGAACGGGATACAAATAATGGAGCAGTAACTTTCTAGCGCTTCATCTTGACCATTCAACTACAATTATATATGCGCTGTTTTCAAGTGTACATGAGTACATTTAGTACATTGAGTGCACATGAGTACACATATTTCTGTGTACTATTCTGTTCTTACACATTTTTCTGAGTAATACTCTTACACTCTGTGTAATATTCAGTTCTGATACATATATCTGTGTAATATTCTTATATAAATTTCTGTTTAATATTCTGTTCGAACTCTGTTATTGCTCTCTTCTGATTAATATGCAAAATACATAGATTTTGCATAGTATGTAAGATGTATAAATTTACAATAACATGCGAATTTGAGTAAATCTGTACATTTTTCTGTATTTTTACACTAGTCAGAGTATTTGCACGGATAGCAAACATTTCGGTGTAAAATTATTATTAAACTGTTATTAAACATATTTCTTAGTAATACACTTAGAGATATTTCTATGTAATATTCTTACACATATTTCTGTGCAATATGTTCTTCCTGCACATATCTCTGGGTGATATTCTAGATACAGAGATTTTTGTGTAACATGCTAAAAGTGTAAATTTACAAAAAAAAAATGCGAATTTGAGTAAATATGTATATTTTTCTACATTTATACATTTATGAGAGTTTTTGAAGATATAACAAATTACGCACATCCATGAAGCAGATAAACGTTCATTTTTACAATAAGAGTGTAAATTTTATGACAAAAGTGTAATTTTAGAAATTTATACATGTACTTATACAAAAGGGACTTATTTACACCAACAATAACACTTTCCTGAAACCATTAGCATTGTCCTTTTAAATAGCAAGCATCATATATGCAGCATCTAACAAACTTTTTTTTTCTTAAAGGTGCTTTAACGCAGTAAAAGATATTAAAATTTATTATTTGCGACAACACTAATTAAAATTTTTTAAATGGTCTTTGTAATCACAATTTAATCCTTATAATATCATACCAAGTTAAAAAAAAAAAAAAAAAAAAATGTGTGGAGAATTTGTAGGATTCCGTAAGAATTTTCTTTAAAATTAGCTAATTATCATCTGGCTGAAGATTTAAAGTAGGATAATTACATTTAAATTTAAGATTTAGGTTTTTCATGAACTTCTGAATATTAAATTTAGTTATAAAGAATTTTAATATTAGGAGTGTGTGTACAAATTTTCTAGAAAATATTACAGCTATTTTATACATTTGTACGGTAAAACAAATATGCAGAAATTATGCACTATTTTTGTATATTTAATTTCTTCTATCGTTACCAGAAGAAAGTATTGGATTCATGAAAATTTTCGAATTCCGGTTTTTGGCGGATTTACACGTTTTAGATACCAGAGAACCCGAAAAACATGTTTTTACAAAATGTCTGTCTGTGAGTCTGTCTGTCTGTGTGTGACACAAATTTTGTGGGCGCTCTATCTCAAGAACTAATGCACAGAATTTAATAAAAATTCATAACCAGTTAGTCCCTGATACAAATTGATGCTGATTAGTTTTTGGTGCAAATCGCTCAACAGGTAGCGCTGCTGTGCTGCATTATTTACGATTTGCGCAGTGGATCTATCTCAAGAACTAATGCACGGATTTTCATGAAACTTCAGATTCAGTTAGTCCCTGATATGAATTGATGCTGATTACGTGTTGGTGTAAATCGCTCAACAGGTGGTGCTGCTATACTGCATTTTTTACGATTTCCTCAATGACTCTATCTCAAGACCTAATGCACGGATTTTACTGAAACTTCAGATTCAGTTAGTCCTTGATATGACTTGATGCTGATTACGTGTTGGTGTAAATCGCTCAACAGGTAGCGCTGCTGTGCTGCATTTTGCACGATTCCCGCAATAGCTCTATCTCAAAAACTAATGCACGAATTTTCATCTAACTTCAGATTTAGTTAGATGTAACACAAGTTGTTGCTGATTAGGTTTCGGTGTTAATCGTCCAATATGTGGCGCTGCTATGCTGGAATTTTCCTGATTTTCGCAATAACTCTATCTCAAAAACTCATATACGGATTTTCCCCAAACTTCAGATTCAATTAGACTTTGACATAAGTGGTTGCTTGGTGATTTTGGTGTAAAGCACCCAATAGGTGGCGCTGCTATGCTGAATTTTCACAATTTCAGAGATAGCCATATCTCAAGACCTAATGCACGGAATTTCATATCTTTAGAATCCTCATGATTGACATAGGTTGCCGTTTAATTTTGGCAGTGTGAGAGCGAATTTTCCAATATTAACATGTATGAGATAGAAGAAAGTTTTGGGATTGGCACCTCCGACTAGTTATGCTTATCATGCAAAATTATACTGTATTTTGTACTTTCTTTCAAATACCCTTCTTTGTCACATAAAGTAAAAAAATCACTGAAACAACTAATTTATTTCAAATATCTTTTTTTAAGTTAGACAATATCTAGACACACGGCAGTGTGTCAGCCAAGTTCGCCTGACATAGCCGTGTGTTATTTACACGAACCATTTCAAGCTGTTTCCGTCAAATTTCGATGCTCTACTACTGAAAATCTATGAGATCTACGTACTTGTTATACGAAATGTGTAGTAAGGCCACACTAATTACCTAAAATCCAAAATTTTATAAATAACGCATAATTAGTTTCCGAGATAATGACATTTGAAAATGTCTGATAATCAATAATTTTATCACTGACTAACTGACTCACTCATCAAAAAGATTTCGTATATCTACTGCAGTTACAGACTTCAAATTCGGTGCGAAGTTCGTTCACACTATGAAACTAAGGAATAAAAAAAAAAAATGTGAAAATCGATGAATTACCCACCTGGGTGTGTCCATTTCTACTTTAACATTACGTCCATTAGGCGAAATTTTAATTTGCTGTAGGAGGGGACGCTGTTCTGTCGCCAAATATCGCAAGGTTTCTCGCCAACATGGCGATATATCGCCAAATTTGACGACAAAATTAGTCGCCAAAAGTGACGCCACCTTGGCGATATCTCTAATATTTCGCCAAATTCCCATAGACTTCCATTGTAAACCTATCTATGTACTTACTGGGGGTTTATCTGGGTTTACTTGCTTACAGAAAATCAACAAATTGAGATATTCTGTCCGTCACAGAGCCCGTTCTCAGAAACTATACATGTTGGAGACTTGAAATTTTGCATACTTATAGCTGAACACCACACATCATACGACAAATCATAAAATTTTGAAAAAGTCCTACATTTAACCCTTTGGGCTCGCACATGTGTATTTTAAACAATTCTTTCTATGTGAGCCTCTAACTAGGTTGGAGGCGTGAAATTTTGCATACTTACAGCTGAACACCTCACATCAAATGACAAATCATAAAATTTTGAAAAAGTTGTAAATTTAACCCTTTGGGGTGTACATGTGTATTTTAAACAATCCTTTCTAAGTGAGCCCCTAATTAGGTTGGAGGCGTGAAATTGTACATACTTATAGCTGAACACCTCACAACAAACGACAAATCATAAAATTTTGAAAAAGTCGTACATTTAACCTTTTGGGCTCCCACATGCGTATTTTAAACAATTCTTTCTAAGTGATACCCTATTTTGGTTGGAGGCGTGAAATTTTGCATACTTATAGCTGAACACCATCATGCGACAAATCATAAAATTTTGAAAAAGTCGTACATTTAACCCTTCGGGCTTCCACATGCGTGTTTTAAGCAATTCTTTCTAACTGTGCCCCTTATTAAATGCAGATGTAAAATTTTGAATACTTATAGCAGAACACCTGAGGCCAGGCGACAAATCATAAAATCTCGAAAAAGTCTTGCGCTTAACCCTTTGAGCAACCACATATGTATTTTAAGCAATTCTTTCTAAAGGAGCCCCTAATTAAGTTGTAGACATGACTTTTTGCATACGTATAGCTGAATACCTCAGACCACACGACAAATCATAAAATTTTCAAAAAGTCTTATATTATTTACTCCTCAGGTCTCTAACTTGTGTACTTTAAGCAATTTTTCTAACCTCCGCCCTTTTCAACCGGGGAGCACTTTTCCAACTTTTGCCGACACCCCTTTGACCATTCTTGCATGTTATGCACCATAGCCTTACATATTTTAGTTCAAATTTTTACCGCCAGGGGCCCCTACTTATATCGGCTCAATCCCCTCGACTAATATATCTACGGATAGTAGGTAAAACGGAGTCTCGTTCAGATAGAGGTTTGTTTAGAATAGAGTGCGCCCCTGGTTGCGAAATGTGGAACTAACAGATTTTTCAAAAGGATAAAGTGTTTTGAAAGGAATATTAAACGAAACCCTCTGTACGATCTGTGATCACACTTACCCACTTGTTATTTTCAAAATCATCAGAGAAAAGGATAATTAGTTAATTAAATTTGAAAATCCAGGGAGGGGCAATGTCATTCCTCTGTACTGCTTCTTTGCCGGCACCCATGGATGAATGATACATAGTGTGGCATAAGCACATAACTTTATTTTTCACTTTCAGTACAAAAAAGCAGGCCCAGCTATAGGATATTTAATTGGAAAATTTAATAGGAAAATTTAATATAGGAATTTAATAGGAATTGTTGTTTGAGAAACAATAAAAATTTCGAATCAATACATTTCCTTTCAAAACATGCATTCAATGTAACGGTATTAAAATATAGATTTCTGCCGCAAATTAACAGCCAAATAGTTTGTTGTCGGAAATTTAAATTAAAATTGAATGTTGCTTGGTAAATAAAATAGTCACATGTAAACACATTAAAAAGCCTTAAGTAAAGTGTCTAAATATATTGTAACTTTACAAAAAGTAATGATATCTAACAAAAACATAGCTGTGAAAAAAGGGAGCCAAGTTCTGTAAAGACAATGGCAAGAAAAGAAGTTGTATCTAAGTGGGTGCCAAGTTCAAATAAAATTCACTCAAACTTACCTACTGAAGTATTATAGCATTTTTTAAATTGTTTAGAAATAAAAATTATTGATAGCATATTAATAATAAATCTAGAACTTGGCAAGTTTTTGATAAATGTTATGCCTATCAATTTCATGTCTTAATAAAATGGTGATGTTAATATTAATTCCAATGACATTACAAAAAAAATTAATATAGTTATTATTATAAACAAATGACTCATGTTAAAGATTTGATAAACCAATAAATATACAGATACACTAACGCTCGTCTTTGGTTATCACTCTAGCACCCATCCTCCAGAAACCTCAATGCAAACAGACTAAGATGCCTGACAAAGAGACAGATATACTTACGCTTGTTCTTGGTCATCACTCTAGAGACTGCACCCCTTTAACCCTTTCAGGGGCAAATAACTTTTATTCGTGAAATGCTGAAATGATTGAATCACACCAGAATTTAAAAACAAATTTATTTCAAAATGGTTAAAAGCTTCTTTTCACGTATTTTATAAAATTAAACTTTTTAGTCCTGAATTCTGGTGTCAATGTGGCATTTTGCAGTTAAATTAGGTGGGATATATTTTATCCCACCGCCCTTCAAGGGGAAGGACCTCACTCAAATTAAGGCTCCCAATCATGAAATAACAAGATTTGATATAATAATGTCATTATTAAAAATAAATGACTCTTAGGTAAAAACTTGCCAAGTTCTAGATTTATTATTAATATGCTATCAATAATTTTTATTTCTAAACAATTTAAAAAATGCTATAATAGTTCAGTAGGTAAGTTTGAGTGAATTTTATTTAAACTTGGCACCCACTTAGATATCACTTCTTTTCTTGCCATTGTCTTTACAGAACTTGGCTCCCTTTTTTCACAGCTATGTTTTTGTTAGATATATTATACTGTTTCCTCATAACTTTTTTTTTAATCTCTTCCCACAAAATATGTCTGTTATTTAAGAAGCAGTTTTTTTCCATGAAATAAAAGAATAAAAGATCTCGAGTTTATGTTAATAATGTTTGGCTTTTATTCATGCATTATTTATCATCAGGTTTTAAATCTTAGAATATAATATCTAGTTCTGAAAAAAAGAATGAGTTAAAAAATCAATTACTTTATTATTAAAAATGATAACTGTAAAATTGATAAATTAGTAATTTGTTTAAATATTAAAAAAAGAAAACTTTTAATTTAATTTTTTTGATAATCAGTTATCTTTGCCATATTAAGTTTAATTTTTTAAGAACAAATTATGTATATACTTATTATGTAAGATTATGGACTTGTCATACAAAATTTTACAGAATTTTGTACTTACTTTCAATTCCTCTTGTTTGACATTATTTTTAAAAATTACTAAAACAGCTAATTGAATCTAAATATTATTTAAAATATCTTTTATAAAGTTATATAGAAAATTATACTGTTTTCTCATAACTTTTTTTTATCTCTTCACACAAAATATATCTGACATTTAAGAAGCAGTTTTTCAATAACGTAAAAGGATAAAATATATGAAATTTGTGGTAATATTTTTTGTCTTTTTCTAATCTGCAATTTGTCATCAGGTTTGAATTCTTAGAATCTAATATTTAGTTTTGAAAAAAGGGGGGTGAGCTTTACTTTATTCTTAATAGAAATTACCATAAAATTGGTAACTTAGTTTTTTGATGAATTATTAAAAAACTTTTAATTAAAATTAAATTGTTTGGATAATCACATATCTTGGTAATATTAAATTTAAATTGTTGAGAAAATATGAATTTGAAAATTTTACTGTGAAAAATTCATCCACAGCTATTTTATTCGATATGTACAGTACGAGAAAAAACAGAACTTTTGCATAATTTAGGTGCATGCACAATCAATCATAACGAGACGTTTTTCGAAGTTTCTTGATAAAATTTCACGCAAGTACTAAAATATCCATCTTTGTTTATTTTCATTGTTTTGATATATATTTTTTTTTCATCTACGAGAGAACGTAAACAAAATATTCTAAACAATATCTAAAATTTCATTGAAACATGTATTAATTAACCAAAGTATTACGTAAAGTTTCTTTTCTCAAATTATGCAGAATTTTATAATTTTTTTCTTATCCTCTTATCCTTCCTTATCCTCTTTTTTATAACTCTCAGAAAATGGTATTACATATGTACCTAAAGGATCCTTTGGGCTGCATGTGTGACGAACCCTTGCAGGCCGTCAGCTTGGAAAGTAGCCATGACATAATGTTTAACAATAACAACAATTTATTTAAAGCAATAGGTAAGAATAGATGGCAATGGAGCAGCCAGTCTTAAATTAAAGGTGATTGAAATTAAGCTTAAAGCAATAAAATATTGAGAGGGGAACTCTAAGAAACTTGCTAAATTGAGACGCCAGCTTAAAAAAAAAAAAAATAAATAAATAAAAAATAAATAAATAAAAATAAAAAAGCCGGTACCTAAGAAAAATTCCCTTCAGCTCACTATAAAAATGTCTTTAAAAGCACCATAGTTACTACTACTAGGACTTCCCCCAGATGAATTAGTCTGAGCGATATTGCCGAGAACATAGATTTAATAATAACTTGTTGCAATTAAAGAAAATGAGATACCATCTTTAAGAGGCTACTTCAGTTAAACGAAAAGACCCATTCGCTAATGCTAATCCTATGGAAGAAATTTATAAAGATATCTCGGTCGCATTTCAATATTTTTAAATGATTTCTTTTGCATTGAATAGTTGAGATCGATCTGTACAAAGGCCGTTGTTTAATTTTTCGATTTTGTTTACAGGTATTTCTTATGAGGACACTTTCATTTTCGGAACCGGTTTCGAAAGTAAAAGCATCCTCATAAAAAAATATCTGCAATCAAAATCGAAAACGTAAAAAACGGCCTGAAAGTGGCGGAATAGACGAATAATCGAAAAGTACTCAAAAATCTTTATTAAAATTACATTTAATTTTGCCAGTTTACAAGTAAGAATATTTAAACGCTTTTTTTATCTACTGTGTACATTCTTTAATGAAAAGTATAATTGATAATAAGAAATGAATTTATGGGAAAAATTTAGAATTTTACAGAATAATATATAGTATCTGTTTTCATCGAAAGTAACCCATTATAAATTTGTGTTTGTGTTTTGCTTGCACTTTTACTGCAGCAAGATTACGGATTATACGTTATAAAATTACTTGGATTGCATCTCAAAACAATTAATGTACAGTCGTGGGAAAAAAAAAAAGTAAACACCCCCACTAACTCCTCAAAACATTATCGTAGAAGAAAGTTACTGGTACCGAACAATTGGAAATGGGTCTACTTTTAAATGGTGTATATGTTACCGGCCAAACCCGATTTTAGGCCAAACTAGATTGGCCTAGGCCAAACTAGTTTATCCTAACGCGCATCAGATGAACTAGTTTTTCCTAGACCAAACTAGCTTATCCTAACGCTCATAGGATAAACTAGTTTTTCCTAGGCCAAACTAATTTGTCCTGACGCCCATAGGATAAACTAGTTTTTCCTAGGCCAAACTACTTTGGCCTAACGCTCATAGGATAGACTAGTTTAGCCTGCTATTCATTAGTCCGAATTAGTTTATCCTAGGCCAATTCAATTTGGCATACTTTTATTGATCCCAAAGACCGCTTCGACACCAACCTTCTAGTTGATCCTAGGTCAATCGAGTTTATCCTAGGCCAATTCAAACGCAAATTCCATTTCTCAAAAATAAGTCAAGTTTACGCTCAAATTCAAAATTTTTCAAATGAATCCGCTCTACTCAAACACATCTACGGAAGTGAGCAAAGTTCACTAAAAACTCGTTTTTAAAAAAATATATAATAGAAGTTTAGAGTCTAAATTTATGAAATTTTGTGAGCTAGTATTTTGGTTATTAGATGTAAGGTCTTTGCGGGCCCGCCCAATTTTCATTCCCGACACACGGTCCGGGCTTGGTTTAGGGATTACTGTTTTCGGAAGGTTCGAATCGTGATGGACCGGGACTAAATTTTTTTCCGGTTTAAGTCGGGACTGGACTGCATTCTTCTTGAGGTCTGCACAGGCAGAAATTTTCAGTCCAATTTCCAATTCAGCTCGTATGAAAATCATTTGGACCGGAAGGATTTCTGGTCTGTTCAGTAAAAAAATAAGTAGCATTTGGCCCGGCCCAACTTTTTTTTTTTTTTTTTTTTTTTTGCACGTATTTTTAAATGGCTGTTATTCCACAATTAAAATTTATATATTTATTCTTCTCATTTATTTTTTTTTTTTTTAAGAAAAGTAGATGCATTTTTAGGTAATAAAATTAAAGTACGATATAACCTGAGAAAAATAACCTGCCTATGACAGAATCCTATGCTTAACAAAAACATATGTTGAACTATGTAAAATGAGCATATTAGTACTATAAACATCCTCTAATACAGCACGCTCGAGACTTGCAGCATGCCGGATTACGAAAATTTCCGAATTACAGGATGAATGTCGGGAAAAACGTGTAGAAGTTAGAATTAATCATAAAATGCCAGTAAAGCATGTTTTTTATTCTTTAAACAGCCTGAATAGAATATTCAAAATACTCAATGATGTAAGTTTTGTACAACATATGTATAAAATGAGTATAAAATGAAAACTTCCACTGTAGGCCTACTCGTAGAAGTCATCTTAAACAAATCTCGAATATCAGTTCGTTTTCTAGTAGTCTTTTCTCTTCATTTTATTAGGATGAACTTTTTTATGATGTGAATTTAATACTTTCCGCATGGTTGAACGAACGGCTGCGCACAGAAAACCTGATAAATGTATTCGAGGCATCAGCTACTTTATTTCAACTGATGTTGTTTGACTAGTGCACATCATATTCCTCTGAGCCAACATCTTTGGGGGCTGTTAGGTTTACAACACTCTGAATGATGGCCTCATCAGTCAAAATTTCAACTGTCGCACTGTGGGGTATTTGAAAAATCTGGCTGGCCAAAAGTCGATTTCATAAAGTACAATGCAGGATCGAACGGATGAATATAAGTTGAAACTGAATCATTGGGGAATCACGTGATGCGATTTTTATCTCCTTTAAGTTAACGATGACCTCCTGTTATCAGCTGAAACTGGAGTGTTTCGTTAAGTGCATGAGTGTCAAATCGTTCTTCATTGTGACTTTCTATTTTTGAATGTGAATAACTTTAGTTTTGGAAGTATTTAAAATCTAATCGTTATGGACAGTCACGAGGCAGGTACGTATCATTATTTTTTAAAACTTTGAATTGAGAAAGAAATAGTTTTAGTATTTACAAAATTAATTTAAAATAACGCTTATTTTTCTATTATTTTTTCTCTTGTTTCCCAGTTCACGAAGGGTTTAGTTATATTTCCAAACATTTCCAACCAAAGTTATTCTTCGTGCCAATAAATATACATCTTTCTATTTGTGTTTTCGTTTAAAGTAGTTCCACCTTCGTCCACTTTTTAAAATGAAGGCGATATAAATATGCTCTTCCAAAATTCTGAGTAAACAAACAAAATTACCATATATTGATTTTTAACTGATATTTAAAATTTATTTGAAATGCTATTTTCATTTGAAATGATATTTTCATTTCAAAGATATTTTCATTTGAAATGATATGATTTATTTGATATTATATTATGAAAATTTATCATATAAATTTTAATATGAAAAAAATTGTTATGATTCATTAGAAAGTGATCACATTTGTTTATTTTTCAGTCATTCTGATTGAAATTAAATTTATATAATTAAAACAAATTGCTTTAAAGTAATGTATTCATTCTCTTTTATCTTTTGTTAAGCACTTTTCAGAAAATTGAAATAATTTATTGCTCTTTATTAACATCTGTTTATTTAAACAAGTGGGTAAGTGTGATCACAGATCGCACAGAGGGTTTCGTTTAATATTCATTTCAAAACACTTTATCCTTTTGAAAAATCTGTTAGTTCCACATTTCGCAACCAGGTGCGCACTCTATTCTAAACAAATCTCTATCCGAACGAAACTCCGTTTTACATACTATCCGTATATATATTAGTCGGAGGGATTGGGCCCATAGCACCCGAGATAAGTAGGCGCCCCTGGCGGTAAAAAGTGGAACTCAAATATGTAAAGCTATGGTGCATAATATGAAAGAATGGTCAAAGGGGTGTCGGCAAAAGTTGGAAAAGTGCTCCCCGGGTGAAAAGGGCGGAGGTTAGAAAAATTGCTTAAAATATACGTTAGAGAACGGAGGAGTAAATAATATAAGACTTTTTGAAAATTTTATGATTTGTCGCGTGGTCTGAGGTATTCAGCTATACGTATCCAAAAATTCATGTCTCCAACTTAATTAGGGGCTCTCTTAGAAAGAATTGCTTAAAATACATATGTCGTAGCTCAAAGGGTTAAACGTAAGACTTTTTCAAGATTTTATAATTTGTCGCCTGGCCTCAGGTGTTCTGCTATAATAAGCATGCAAAATTTCAAATCTCCAATTTAATAAGGGGCTCAGTTAGGAAGAATTGCTTAAAACACGCATGTGGGAGCCCAAAGGGTTAAATGTACGACTTTTTGAAATTTTTTATGATTTGTCGCATGATGGTGTTCAGCTAGTATGCAAAATTTCACGCCTCCAACCTAAATAGAGTGTCACTTAGAAAGAATTGTTTAAAATACACATGTAGGAACCCAAAAGCTTAAATGTACGACTTTTTCAAAATTTTATGATTTGCCGTTTGATGTGTAATGCTCAGCTATAAGTATGCAGAATTTCACGCCTCCAACCTAATTAGGAGCTCACTTAGAAAGAATTGTTTAAAATACACATGTTGGAGATCAAAGGGTTAAATGTACGACTTTTTGAAAATTTTATGATTTATCGTTTGATGCGAGGTACTCAGCTATAAGTATACAAAATTTCACGCCTCCAACCTAATTAAGAGCTCACTTAGAAAGAATTGTTTAAATACACATGTGGGAGCCCAAAGGGTTAAATGTACGACTTTTTGAAATTTTTTATGATTTGTCGCATGATGGTGTTCAGCTAGTATGCAAAATTTCACGCCTCCAACCTAAATAGAGTGTCACTTAGAAAGAATTGTTTAAAATACACATGTAGGAACCCAAAAGCTTAAATGTACGACTTTTTCAAAATTTTATGATTTGCCGTTTGATGTGTAATGCTCAGCTATAAGTATGCAGAATTTCACGCCTCCAACCTAATTAGGAGCTCACTTAGAAAGAATTGTTTAAAATACACATGTTGGAGATCAAAGGGTTAAATGTACGACTTTTTGAAAATTTTATGATTTATCGTTTGATGCGAGGTACTCAGCTATAAGTATACAAAATTTCACGCCTTAAACCTAATTAAGAGCTCACTTAGAAAGAATTGTTTAAATACACATGTGGGAGCTCAAAGGGTTAAATGTACGACTTTTTCAAAATTTTATGATTTGCCGTTTGATGTGGGGTATTCAGCTATAATTATGCAAAATTTCACACCTCCAACCTAAATAGGGGCTCACTTAAAAAGAATTGTTTAAAATACACTTGTGGGAGCCCAAAGGGTTAAATGTACGACTTTTTCAAAATTTTATGATTTGTCGTTTGATGTGGGGTACTCAGCTATAAGTATACAAAATTTCACTCCTCCAACCTAATTAGGGTTCACTTAGAAAGAATTCTTTAAAATACACATGTGGGAGCCCAAAGGGTTAAATGTACGACTTTTTCAAAATTTTATGATTTGCCGTTTGATGTGGGGTATTCAGCTATAATTATGCAAAATTTCACACCTCCAACCTAAATAGGGGCTCACTTAAAAAGAATTGTTTAGAATACACATGTGGGAGCCCAAAGAGTTAAATATACAACTTTTTGAAAATTTTATGATTTGTCGTTTGATGTGAGGTATTCAGCTATAAGTATACAAATTTTCACGCCTCCAATGTAATTAGAGGTTCACATAGAAAGAATTGTTTAAAATACACATGTGGGAGCCGATAGGGTTAAGTGTATGACTTTTTCAAAATTTTATGATTTGTCGTTTGATCTGAGGTGTCCATCTATAAGTACGCAAAATTTCATGTCTGCAACCTATTTAGGGGCTCACTTAATAAGAATTGTTTAGAATACACATGTGGGATCCCAAAGGGTTAAATATACAACTTTTTGAAAATTTTATGATTTGTCGTTTGATGTGAGATATTCAGGTATAAGTATGCAATATTTCACTCCTCCAACCTAATTAGGGTTCACTTAGAAAGAATTGTTTAAAATACACATGTGGGAGCCCAAAGGGTTAAATGTACGACTTTTTCAAAAATTTATAGTTTGTCGTTTGATGTGAGGTGCTCAGCTATAAGTTTGTAAAATTTCAAGCCTCCAACCTAATTAGAGGCTCACATAGAAAGACTTGTTTGGAATACACACGGGGGAGCCGAAAGGGTTAAATATACGACTTTTTCAAAATTTTATGATTTGTCCTTTGATGCGAGGTATTCAGCTATAAGTATGCAAAATTTCCCACCTCAAATCTAATTAGAGGTTCACATAGAAAGAATTGTTTAAAATACACATGTGGGAGCCCAAAGGGTTAAATGTATGACTTTTTCAAAATTTTATGATTTGTTGTTTGATCTCAGGTGTCCATCTATAAGTACGCAAAATTTCACGCCTGCAACCTAATTAGGGACGCACTTAGAAAGAATTGTTTAAAATACACATGTGGGAGCCCAAAGGGTTAAATGTACGACTTTTTCAAAATTTTATAGTTTGTCGTTTGATGTGAGGTGTTCAGCTATAAGTTTGTAAAATTTCACGCCTCCAACCTAATTAGAGGCTCACATAGAAAGAATTGTTTGAAATACACATGGGGGAGCCCAAAGGGTTAAATGTACGACTTTTTCAAAATTTTATGATTTGTCCTTTGATGTGAGGTATTCAGCTATAAGTATGCAAAATTTCACGCCTCCAATCTAATCAGAGGTTCACATAGAAAGAATTGTTTAATATACACATGTGGGAGCCCAAAGGGTTAAATGAATGACTTTTTCAAAATTTTATGATTTGTCGTTTGATCTGAGGTGTCCATCTATAAGTACGCAAAATTTCATGCCTGCAACCTAATTATTGGCTCACTTAGAAAGAACTGTTTAAAATACACATGTGGGAGCCCAAAGGGTTAAATATACGACTTTTTCAAAATTTTATGATTTGTCGTTTGATGTGTGGTGGTCATCTATAAGTATGCAAAATTTCAAATCTCCAACATGTGTAGTTTCTGAGAACGGGCTGTGTGACGGACAGACAGACAGACAGACAGACAGAGGAGCGAGACGAATAGGATTTCGTCAAATGAACGAAACCCTAAAAATACGTCGAGGCAATTTTCCACATGTTTTTCTTAAAAGTTAGCGAAAGATTGTGAGATTTTTTTAAAAATAAGGGATAAAATGATGTTATCTATCTAAATTGCATATAATTATTATGCATTCTTTTTGTTCATATTTTGTATTTATTTTTATTTAGGGCCTTGGAATGTCAGAGTAATGACAGATAAATTTGTGAAAAAATAATAAGGAATGGCTTGAAGGTCCAGTAGAAATTTCAAGAAAAATAAATCGATCAGGAAGGCCAGCAAAAGCTTTCACTGAATCAAGTGACAGGTCAAAGCGGAGAAAGTCTGAAAGTTTGAAGAGCTCGACGGATGTGGAAGTACTTATAGATGCCTCTCGGATAAAGTTAGAAACTTCAGGGAAGAGAGATGCTGCCCATGTTCTAAAGGCATTAACATGTTCACGAATGCGAGCAAAAAAATATAAAAAAGCATATTTGAGAACTCAACAGTGCAAGCGTTATCATTATTTGTGGAAGCTAACCTTTCAAAGATTCAATACGAAATTATAAGACGATATCAAAAAATGCATACCCTCGTTATAGTCTTCTACAACGGTCTAAAATTGATTGCTATATCCAGAAAAAGAGTCTTTTAAAATTACTGAAACTTGCGCTGAAATTAATATTCAAGATTTACTCAATTTAACGGTGACACGATTATTCATTCATTTGAAAGAAGTTTTGGAAAGTTTAAAAGAAGATGAAAAAAGTGCATTAATTATTATATATAAATGGGGCTGCGATGGATCGCAATAAGCACAATACAAACAAAAATTTGAGAGTGATTCCTCTTCCGATGCGCATATATTCCAGAGCTCGTTTGTTTCAATTCAGTTAATTTGCAGTATAAACAACAAGATTATCTGGCAAAATCCATCACCACGTTATTGCCGACATATGCGAATAAGATTTGTAAAAGAAACAACAGAAATTATTAACGATAAGATTAATTAAGTAAAAAATGCATTAAAATCTGTACAGCCCTCAAAAATTACATTAGAGGAAAATACATTTTTAGTAAAACATAAAATGATACTTACTGTGGTCGATGGAAAAATATGTAACGCAGTCACAAGTACAAAATCAACAATGCGTTGTTACATTTGTGGACTGACATCCACAGATTTTAATGATCTCTCTAAAAAGAAACATCTGAAACCAGAAACATTAGAATTTGGACTATCGATTTTGCATGCTAGGATTCGATTATTTGAAAATTTGTTGCATTTAGCGTACAAACTAGAGATAAAAAAGTGGAAATTGAATGCAGAAGACGAAAATGCTCTCGTTAATGAAACAAAATTGCGCATTCAAGAAAATTTCAAAACAAAGTTAGGTTTACTTGTAGATATTCTTAAGCCTGGATATGGTAATACAAATGATGGAAATACCAGCAGAAGATTCTTTACTGACCCATCTCTAGCAGCGGAAATTACCGGCATTGATGAAAATTTAATATATCGATTTAAAGTTATTCTTGAAACCATATCCAGTGGCCACAAAATTCAACTTGATAAATTTAAGGAATATACAGAAAAAACAGCAGAGCTCTACGTCCAGTTATATAAATGGTATCCAATGTCACCCGCAATGCATTAATCCATTGGGCCCATTGTGATAGAGAAAGCTTTACTACAAATAGGCCAATTGTCTGAAGAAGCAGCCAAAGCACGGAACAAACATTTTCGATTATTTCGCCAAAATCTATCGCGTAAATTTTCAAGAATTTCTTGTAACCGTGATGTTCTCAACAGATTGCTTTTGAGTTCAGATCCAGTTTTAACTGGAATGTGACCCACGATAAGAAAAAAATCAAAATTGTTTCTTAAAGAAACTTTAGAAATGTTACCGCCTATGGAATATTCTGAACCTCGTGATCCAGATGATTCTGATTATGAAGAAACAGATTACGATTCTGAATAATCATCTGATTAAAATATCCCACCTTGGTGATTTACAAACTAATTGGTCTTATCGTTAATAATCTGTTTTTATAATTTATTCAATTATTCAATATATTATTCCATTTGTATCATAATTATCATTTATTTTATAAAACTATTTTTCATGACTATCATTTATTTTATAATGCTATTTATCATGATTATCATTTATTTTATAATACTATTTATCATAATTATCATTTATTTATAATACTATTTATCATAATTATCAATATTTAATAATACTATTTATCATAATTATCAATATTTAATAATACTATTTATCATAATTATCATTTAATTTATAATACTGTTTATCATAAATATCATTTATTTTATAATACTAATTTTGATCAATAAAAATCAGTACTAAGTTGCAAAACATCCATGATTTTTAAGTTATTAAACAATATTTATTTCAAAAAGTGCATTTATTTACTGCTTTAAACGTTTAAATTAGTTTAAAAGAAAAAAAATTTGGCCGCCCAGATATGTGAAATACCTCACTGTGTGTCGGTTCATCAAACTCTTTTTCAACTCACTCCTTTATTTCTTCTTGATTCAGTTGTGTTTCCGAAAGTTTTGCGGGATTATCCAGCATGCCGGACTTAGGATGGCGGATTAGAGGATGTTTACTGTACTTGTAAAAATAATATAATGCATTTACAACAGATGATGAACCTTCTAATAAGGGAACCTGTCTATAACGGATTTTTCTTCTTTCCTATGCAATTCTGACTTCTGAAGATTTTACTGTATAGAATTTAAAAAATTTTTAAATTTCTAAGCCATAAAATGTGGATATTAAAGATATTAATAATTCTATTGTAAACTGTATTGATTTTTTAATGAATCTCTATTTGTATGTAAATATCTGAATAATTACTAATACCATTAATTTTTTTACACGGCTTGGAAACTTGAAAATCTGAAAATTTTTATATGGAAAAACCTTTCAAGTTGGAATCACGTCAGAAGAAAAAAAACTTCGTTATAGTTAACTTCCTTTTTTAGCAGGTCCGTCATTTCTATCAGATGTTTTATGATTTTTTTCAAACGGATCCAATCATATCCAATTTGCACCGATAAAAAAAATCGGTTTAAACAGGATTTCGTCATACTCAGATTCTTCTAATAAGTTTTGCAGTTCTGTATCCCCATTCGTATATGTACTATTCTTCAAAGAGAGTTTTAATTATGGAATAATGGTAGCTTAAAAATATATGTATTTTAGACCAAACTGGGACCGGTACTTCGCCGTATTTTTAAAAATTCCAGATTTTTGACAGAATATTAAGTGTTCTTCTGACATTCTTAATGTTGCATTTATTCATAATTAATTTAAAGCCAAGTGATATTTATGAGAGAAAAAAATAAATATAAATTATATTATTGATTTTTTTTTAATATTGATTTTTTTTTCTCACATAAATATCACTTGGCTTTTAAATAATTGTGAATAAATGCACCATTAGGAATATCAAAAGTCCTTCCGGCCAGTGCCGGGAGGAAGAGGTAGCTTTCATAACCCTTATTTAAAAAAAGCCAACTTATATCATGCAAACAATCAGATTTTTCAATATGTCACCCACAATAGAAATTGAAACTGTTATATCTGAGTCATTTTTTAAGGTAAAGACAAACAAAAAATGCTCCTGAATCCTTATATCAAGATCAAATACTTAAGAAAGAAACCTTTTTCAATTTCTAATTTTTTTGCACCTCACTTTAAATATATATATATTTTTTTAATATAATGGCCACCATTTTGAAACAAGATGGCTGATGAATCTGGCCAGCGAACTTGGTCGAGGTGTTGATGTATACTATCCACATGTCTTCTTGCATCGAAATAGGCGAATACGTGTGTTATCGCGTGACAAATACAAGATCGTTTCAAAATGTTAGCCATGCTAGAAATTCAAAGTGCTATAAATCAACCATTTTTTAAGATATCAACAAAAGAACAAATTTTCAGAAACAAAAACTGCTCCGGAATCTTTCTATCAAGGCCAAACACATAAAAAAAATATTTTTCATTTTCCAATTTTTTAATACCTCATTTTGAATTTTAAATTTAATTTTTTTTTTTAAATGGCAACCCTTTTGAAACAAGATGGCGAATGAAGCTGGCCAACGAACTCGGTCGAGACATTGGTATGTACTATGTACAGACCAAGTTACATCCAAATAGGTGCATAAATACGCATGTTATCGCGTGACAAAAATCAGGTCGTTTTAAAATGTCAGCCACAACAGAAATTCAAAATGCTATAACTCAGTCATTTGTTTAGATATAGACGAAACAAAAACTGTTCCGGAATCTTTGTATTAAGGTCAAACACATAAGAAGAAAATATTTTTTCAATTTTCAATTTTTGGTACCACATTTCAAATTTAAATTTTTCTTAAAAATTTAAATAGCCGCCATTTTAAAACAAGATGGCGGGTGAAGCTGGCCAACGAACCCGGTCGAGATATTGGTATGTACTATGTATAAACGAAGTTACATCCAAATCGGTTCATAAATACGCCTTTTATCGCGTGACAAAATTCAGGACGTTTCAAAATGTCAGCCACGCTAGAAATTCAAAATGCTATAACTCAGCCATTTTTTAAGATATAGACGAAACAAAAACTGCTCCGAAATCTTTGTATAAAGGTCAAATACATAAGAAAAAAATATTTTTCCATTTTCAATTTTTTGGTACCACATTTCAAATTTTAAATTTTTAAAAAAATTTTAAATGGCCGCCATTTTGAAACAAAATGGCGGATGAAGCTGGCCAACGAACTCGGTCGAGAGATTGGTATGTACTATGTACACACCGAATTACATCCAAATCGGTTCATAAATACGCCTTTTATCGCGTGACAAAATTCAGGACGTTTCAAAATGTCAGCCACGCTAGAAATTCAAAATACTATAACTCAGCCATTTTTTAAGATATAGACGAAACAAAAACTGCTCCGGAATCTTTGTATAAAGGTCAAATACATAAGAAAAAAATATTTTTCCATTTTTAATTTTTTGGTACCACATTTTAAGTTTAAAATTTTTTTAAAAATTTTAAATGGCCGCCATTTTGAAACAAAATGGCGGATGAAGCTGGCCAACGAACTCGGTCGAGACATTGGTATGTACTATGTACACACCGAATTACATCGAAATCGGTTCATAATTACGGGAGTTACAGTGTGACATAGGTCAGATATATATATATATATATATATATATATATATATATATATATATCAATTTTGAACGGTGGGTGGTTTCGGGGTCTGGGGGTCATGATCGATGAAAATATACCAAAATTTTTTGAAATCGCTTTCCTCCGAACGGCTGCAATAGGTAGCTTTTTTGTAAAGAAAGCTACCTAAAAGTACATTTGATATTCTTTCAGAAATCTGGAATTTTCAAAAATCCGGCGAAGTCCCGGTCTCGACGATGACGGATTTTCGAGATTATACACTACATTATTAATCAATCCTCTAAATTCTTCCTCTCCTAAATTTTATGATAACCTCTCATCCCATTCCTTGGTCCTCCAGCACACAATTTGTCATATGGAATATATTTTGCGACTACCGGTGGCGGTGAAATGGGGAAGATAGGGGGACAGTATCCCTCTCCCCATCGATTAAAATATATCATACAGGAGTGACGGCAATACTACTTTGAACAAGGATGGCGACGGAGTGGTAGTTGGGATCAATAAAAGCACGTCAAATTGCATTGGCCTAGGGTAAACTAGAAAACTGGCGGCGGGACGGTTTTTGGGATCAATAAAATTACGCCAAATTGAATTGGCCAAGGATAAACTAGATCGGTCTAGGATAAACTAGTTCGGATCAATGAATAGCAGGCTAAACTAGTTTATCCTATAAGCATTAGGCCAAACTAGTTTATCCTGAGGTCGTTAGGATAAATTAGTTTGGCCTAGGAAAAATTAGTTTATTCTATGGGCGTTAGGATAAACTAGTTTGGCCTAGGAAAAACTAGTTTATCCTATGCGCGTTATGATAAATAGTTTGGCCTAGGCCAATCTAGTTTGGCCTAAAATCGGGTTTGGCCGGTAACATATATAAAAAATTTTTAGGGGGATATCTACATATTAAAACGAACCATAACTTTGTTTTTTTCAATAGAAGTACACAATTCTGACAGCATAAATGAACTCTACATACTTCAATTAGTCTAAAAACAAATTTTTATGCAATTCGTACCATAAGTTTCCGAGAAATTAATTATATTAATTATATTTATAGCATATTTTAAGGGGTTTATCCAAATTGAAGTTCCGAACTCGATTGTTAACCGAGAGACTCCCTTCTTGATCAAGGCACCTTAAGCAGTCAATTAAGCCTGTTAGATTACAAGATAGTATAAGAAATTTTAAAATATTTAGTCACTCCCTCATAGCATGCATGGTCACAGTGACGTCGTTGTGACGTCACTGTGAGTCACTGTGGTCACGTCACATCTGTGACCGAAATGACACCACTCAGTGATGTCACATTGTGAATGAGATGTGAACTTCTTAAAAAACTTTAAAAAATTACAAAAAATCTTCAAAACATGTTGTTACTGTAAAATTTTATTTTTCTGGCAATAAAAAAGAATTGTTATGTCACTGCATGTAACGTAGGCCACGACACACTCACAAAAAAAAAAAAAAATCCCTCCATATTGTAAGTCACAGTGTGAGAAAAATACGAACTTCAAAAATCTTTGAAAATGAAGAGAAATGTTTTAAAAAGGCCCGAGTTACAGCGCCATAAGGAATGAAAATATATTAGTGGGTAGCAAGTAGTAAATTCAGACACGAAAAGATGGTGGGGGGGGGGGGGGCATATAAAGGAAAATGCACGGTACAAGTATCAACAAACTAAATTTTCATGCTATATTTTATCAATTTGATACCTAAGAGTGTGAAAGTATACCTTTTCCTGATTTCAATTTTATCTAGTATTGCAATTTAATATAATAATCCTTCTCTTATTCTTATTATTATAAAAGTGTTTCTCGGAAAATGGTACGTGCTGGAGTAATTTGGACAACATATTTAGAATTAGGAATATTAAATACATACACTTTACATATTTAGTTTGCAGGCAGGAAAATTTTTAATTTATTTTTACCGACCACTGGTATTCGAAACACTTTTGTGGCTTCAAGCTAAAAAATTTCTATTATAGTTAAGTCTGCAGCTTTTAATGAGCACGTAGAAAGAGTCTTCAGAGTTTAGTCATACATACATTTCTTGCTTTATAATTTGCATTCAAGTCATATTTTCTCCCGTTAGTGTACCTATTTTAAGTAACTATTTTTTTTTAAAAAATTGTACTTCTTTCAGACTTTTAAAATAAAATTAGCATTTTCCGAATTAAAAAAAAAATACAAAATTTATGCGAAACCCATGATATAATTTATTATTCGTATTTCAAATTTGTGTTTTAGAGATATGACTCTAAAAAAAGTTATTTTACGAATTGTTTTATTCTACAGGAAATTAACATGAAAAGAATGACGATTGACAAAGAATTTTTTTTTATCCTCGATATTTATTTATATCATTTTATTTTTTAGGAAGGTATTTTGTATTTATTATGTGTGAAACAATCTTTACGTAGAAAAAGGGAGGGGGGGGGTGGGTTAAAACTGATAAAAAGAAAAGGTAAAATACATTGGAAAATTCTTCAAATACAAAAATTTAAATACAGACAGTCTCACAAAATGATTGCACATATAAGTTCCATATCTGTTTATATAACAGGAAATAAATTAACACCTGCCCCAAATCGTCTGCCACGATACCGCAGGATAAACAGAGAACATTTTGTTCTAACAGATGCGGTAAGTTACTAGTCTAAAATGTAAGCTTTTGCGTGTGCTTTTTTTTAATGGAAGAAAAAGACGTCGCCATTTTCGGATACACACGGATATTAATAATTAATTTATGGAGCTCAAAAAGTAAGTCCTATTTAATTTAAATTGTTTATTCCTGTCTTGTATATTTGGTGAGATGAGTTAAATAGTTTTATATTATACCTATAGAAAGAGACTGATCTGGGATAGTTTTTCAGATTAGAAATTAACATTATACTGAATGGGAAATGCCGTTTTACATACTATGGTAGTGAAACTTTTGAAAGACTTTTTTTCATTGCTAATAATATTTTAAATTATTATTTAAAATCCTAAATCTTCATATCAATGTTTTCAGATTTAACATTTGCCATAATTATAAAATAATAGGAATTCCTTGTAACGTATGGAGAGATTTTTGAGAAATTGTTAAATCTAACAATACATTTAATTCATCTATTGTACTTTGTAGTTGTTTAATAGTACAATTATAAATACTAATTATGTAGTGTTTTTCAAATTGGTATATTTATTTTTTTTAATTGTATGTAAGCACGTTTTTGCTGTTCGTGATTTTAATCAAACATTTAATTGTAGACATTCAGAATCAGTTATTAAATTTTCTTCTATTGTAAACTCATTTTCTAAGTTTTTGATACACGTTCGATACTTCGCATTAAAAAATAAAATATGACAATTAAGCATTGAAATAAAGTGTTTTTCATGCCTGATAACAAGTTTATAGATTAAACTGCTTTACTATACATTTTAAAATTTGATATTTATAATATTTATAAAAAAATATTTATAATTAATGATATTTATAAAAGTTGATATTGTACTGTTCATTAGCGATAATTGCTGGAAATGCATTTTTAATTATCCCGTCAGTAGTCGCGCGTTGGTCTTTTCCCCGCCCGAAATTCGTTATCTTCCTGTAACTCATTTCCCGTTAAAGTTACAATAGCCAAATTCCGTGTAGCTGACCTTGAGTGTTCACACTCTTGTGTAGTAAAATTTCAAGTCATTCCTGCTATTTCTTAGCATTTTATCGCATTCTTAAGTTGCAATCGGTCTAAATGACCGTGTTGCGACCACTTGCGTTAGTTGTTTTTTCCCCCTCTCCTATTCATTCTTTCCCATTTCCGCGAAATCAGCGGGGAAAGTTTCTTCGAAGTGCGGATCTTCTGCCTCTTGTTATTTTTACCCGTTCATAGAGTACTTTTTTTATTTTTAAAACGTCACTTAAAATTGTTTTATTATATTAGTTGTGAAATCAGTTCGCAAGAAAAACTGATGGATGGTCACTTACATTTTTTTTTTCATTGTCAAATATCGCGGGAATAAATTCTCAAATTAATAATCGTTTAAATATGTAAAAAAAGAGAAATTCGTCTTCATTAAAACGTCACTTAAAATTGTTTTATTATATTAGTTGTGAAATCAGTTCGCAAGAAAAACTGATGGATGGTCACTTACATTTTTTTTTCATTGTCAAATATCGCGGGAATAAATTCTCAAATTAATAATCGTTTAAATATGTAAAAAAAGGGAAATTCGTCATCATTATTTGAAAGAACTTGCTTTTAATTTTTTACTGGAACATATAAATGAAGGAAAACAGACAATAACACTGCCAAACCATTAAAAAAGAGAGAAGAGAATTTTGTGAGAATCAGCAAAAAAATTGACGTATCACCAAAATCTGAAAAGTATCGTTTTTGTACAATAAAACAAATTTGAAAATAAAACAATTTTCGCAGGAATGTAGTACACTGTAAACTTAAATGTCTGAAATTCAGACATTTAAGTGTCTGAAACGCAGTGTTCAATTTTCAGACGTTTTAAAATGTCTTAAAATTTTCAGACACTTCTTGCGTCTGAATTTCAGACACTTAAGTGTCTGAAACACGAGTGTTCAATTTTAAGACGTTTTAAAGTGTCTTAAATTTTTCAGACACTTCTTACGTCTGAATTTCAGACATTTCAAAGGTCTTAATTGCGGCCATCTTTGAGCCTTTTTTTTTTAGCCAATATGAAGCCATCTTTGACCATTTTCTTTCTAAACCATATACGCAGCCATGTTTGACCACATTGAATATTTTTTTTATAAATGGGAATAATTTGTTGCCATACAGCAGAGCTGATTGCAGCTTGGGAAAACTGGGATGCTTCTCTGCCCCCTGATTTTAGGGTACCCCAAATTGGGTATGAAATTTTCATAAAGCTGATATTTAGAATCAGTTTTGACCTTATGAGGATTGTAATCAGTATTTTGTAGTTTTAGAATAGGATAATATATATTTTTTTTCACCTAAATATGTATTTATGTGTTATCATATATGCCCTACGGCATCAAAAATGTTTATTACTTTTAGTGAGAACTTCAAACTGCTTCTAGTCCAAAGACCTAGTATTCATTCACCCCCTCCCCCCATTGCCTCCATATACTGTTACAAAAAAAAAAAAAAAAAAAAAAAAGCCTATTTGATGCCGTCAAATACACATTTGGATAAATATATCATTTTCTTTAGCCTAATCATGTTCTAAAAGTGCAAAATATTTATTAAAATAAGTGTAAGATCAAAACGAATTTAAAATATCAGCTTTATGGAAATTTCGTACCAAATTTAGGGGCCCGTAAAACTAAAGGAGCATAGAAACAGCCCAGTTTGCCCATGCTGCAATCAGCTCTGCTTTATGGTAACAAATTACTCCCAAATATAAAAAATGATTCACTCCTTCAGAAAGAATCCCATCCCTGCTATGTTGTGCAATTTTTTCCCATTTAAATAAGATATTCCCAGTAAATTAGTTTAAGCATTTTTATTTCTGTGTTAAATAAAATCTAACACTGGATTCCCCCAAATTTACAGTATATCAGTATTATATTGTAATATTTATTAATCAATATTTATTATTAACCAATATTATGAATTTCTAGAGTAGAATAAGGTTAAAAACAAAATATATTTTTCTTCATACAGTAAAACCTCTCAATAGCGGGCACCTCGGAACCGTGGAATTTGTCCGACGTTTGGAGGTGTCTGCTTTTCTGAGGTATAAGTGTATAAAAATTTTGCATATTTTCAATAAAAAAATCTGTTTCCTACATAGTGGTGTCCTTTACTTAGGATTGTCTGTTATGGAGATTTTACTGCAAAGCATTCATACGAACAGTTATCTTTAGCGAGCACTCACCTTTATCAATATACAGTAAAACCTCCCTAAAGCGACCACTTCCGTTCCAATAAAAATTGGTCGCTCCGAAAGGTGGTCTCTTAATGGAGGTCATGTTAAAATCTAGAATTTCATTGTTGAAAAAATGTAACAATTAATGTTACTAAAATTATATTTTTCAAATTAAGAAAACATATGAAAATTTAAGTATCAAAACAAAAGTTAATTACATAAGTTAATTACTGCAGAGTTTAAAAAATGAATACATTGATGTTTGCTTTGCTTTTATGGTTTATCTACTATAAATTTTATTCCCAAGCCCTTTCAAAATTCAATAAATAAATGCAATTTTTTTTTTTTTTTTTTTTTTTTTTTTTGTCTGGAACGAATTTTGACGATTTCATTACTTTATCTATTCCTTTGAGAGTTTCCTGACAGAATAGGGCAGGGGAGTTTATGGACCGTCATCCTTAATGTGTCATCAGAGTTAAATTCATTGCCTAAAAAGGAACAAAGGGGTTTAAACACTTAAAAGTTACCGGAATAAATAAAAATTCTAAACTTAGTTTAGAAGTTTGATAAATAATGCGCTCTCCGGAATTATTATTCTAATAAAACCTTTTTCAAGCGACCCGGAAAAAACGGAATTTGTTTCATTTTCGTCAAAGAAATGGGTCCCTTATGGAGGGAGTTCAACTGGGGTGGTCTCTGAATAGAGGTAAAATTAGTATTGAGCCTATGGGAATAAATTTCGTACCATGAAAAAATGGTCGTTCAGGGGTGGTCGCTTAATGGAGGTGGTCGCACAGGGAGGTTTCCCTGTATGTATATTTACCTCATAAAAGCTAACACAATCGAACAGCAGACAGATTCAGCGTTCTGAAGGTGCCCGCGATTAAGAGTTTTTACTGTATTTAAAATTTTTTGTACTTAACTTTTAATCTTATTCTACTTTTTAGTTCAAAATACTGATTATAACCAATATACAATGTCGAAACACATTTAACGTATAAGCTTTAAAAAAATTGCATATCGAATTTGGGGCAACAAAAATCGTAGGTGGTGGGGGGGGGGGACATGTCAAAGTTTACCCTTGCTTTAATCAAGTCCTTCTAGAAAAATTCCAACTCTGCATTGTGATTCAGTAAATATAGAATAATTCAGCTTTAAGTACAAAATCCAGTTATGCTTAAGTACATATTGTATAAAATTCTATTTTTTTACTGATATTCATTTTAAATTTCAGATTTCTTTTTTACTAAAAATAATCAAAAAATCAATATTATAATTGATTTCAAATGAAATATAGCTGTATATATTTACCGTATTTTTACAATTATGTTAACAGCACATAATTACATGAATTTAAGAATTTACAAATAATCATTATGACTAATACAGAGATAAGGCGAGAACATTTTCTAAATAGTTAAATAAGAAGATTTATTGAAAACGCCAACAAAATTTTCTCCGCTTTACGTCTACAGATTTCAGACGATTTCTGATGAGTCGTCAAATTGTGGTGTGAATCACCGGGCTTGAAAATGAAAACATCTGAAGTTGACTACTTTCAGTATAGGAAATAGAGTATTTCTAAAATGCTCGGAAACAACAAAAGTATATAGCAGAAAGGGAAAACAGATTTCATGACCGGATTTGAGTTTTATCAGTCAAAACAGTTTAATCTAATAAATAAAGACAAGTAATTCGCTGTATGTATGGGGGAATTAATGATATGGGTAAATGGAAGGATTTTCGAACTATATTCTTTTAAATAACTTAAAATTTATCACGGTGTATAAAATCTGAGACGCAAGAAAACGTCATCAGACATGAAAAGCATACATAATAAATAAAAATTAAATAAGGATGTTTACTATAAAGAGTTGGGAATTTCAGTACATATCACATATTAAACATATGGGAAATGTAAAACAGATGTGAACGTTACAAATGCTGTCGCATTAAATGCTTATAAAAATATTGTATACATAAATAAAACCCATATAAAAGGTACTCTTGTGTAATAATTACTCTAAGAAAACGCTGTTAAGATAGCCTTGATGGTAATTAAGAAATTATGAGCCGATCAACAGGTGCTGTCACTGTTATTTTTAAAGTAATGGCGTGCGAGTAGACAGAGAAAGAAGGCTTAGGATGGTGTATCTCAATAGATTCAGTAACAACTAATACACCATGCAGACTTGCTAAAACTTATTTTAAGGATAACATCGGATGTAAAATAATACAGAAACATGATTGCAGATGATTTGAATAGTAGAAATTTAAATATTAGCAAGATAAAATTTTAACATGGAAATCCAATAGGCAAAATGCTTTAAACAAATTTTGGCATAACTCAGGAACTAATAAAGCTATAGACTCGTGTGAGGTCTCTATTTAAAGAGAAAACATTCGCAGAGAGTTTTCAATACATAGTGAAGGGTCCACTTACCTGGAAAAAGGTGTGGTTATTCCAAAATCACTTCCACCCAGGCGACGTCCGGATTGGAGGCTACGTTAGTATCCGTGAATTAAGCACATTTTGATATTAAAAAAAAAATCCCTTTGCACATCCGGCTAGCTCTGTTAAAAGAATGGAATATTTCCATCCTAAAAACATAGCCCGCCAGACAACAGTTCTCTTTACCTGCTTTGACGAGACGAAGAGCACTATATTATTGTTATTGCTTGACACCTTCCATTAATATGGAATATCACTATGTCGATACGGATTAAATCCTGGAACTTCACATTCCGAGAAAACCGAATCAAGTCAAAATAAATTATTAGTTAAAATGTACGCGTAGATAAAACAAACGCTCAGTTTGAATTACAAACGAACATCCAATTCGAACGAAAGGCATCTAAAACGCATGCGCAACTAGAGTGCCGCCTGGTGGTTAATGCGGAACGGAGTTACAAAGTGTCTTAAAAGTAGACACTTGCAGATTTTTAAGACACCTTTCTCAGTTCGTTTACACCATGATCATAGTAAGACACTTATATGTTTTAAATTAAGACATCTATCATGACTGAATTTTCAGATTCAGATACTTAAGTGTCTGAAATACCTTTTCAGTCACATATGTGTCTTAATTTAAGACGCCTCTATTTGCAGTGTATGTATATCTGCGAAGAAGATACATATAATTTATTTGCATAATAAGAAAAATAATGCGAATTTTATAATGTAGATTAGAAATTACGCAAATAAAAATCTTTTTTGGATAATTCAGTGAATGTTTATACTATAATTTAAAAAATTTGTTAAGTATTTTTCTAAAACTTATCTATTTTTAAATTTTCATACTGTTAGCAAAAATACATTTTTTTTAACAATGCCGCAGAAACTCTTAGGAAGAAATATTAGAATTGAATATTAATAATACTTATTAATAACATGTCCGGAAAATACAACTATTTATTTAATTTACATAAATAATGATGTAATATTATCAACTTCAATTGGACCCTAGTGCCGGAGTATCATAAAAATCTACCTAACTGTGATTCTGTCCATCCCCCCCCCCCAAAAAAAAAAAAAAAAAAACATCACGAATTCAAATTTATATTCGTATTTGTTCCTATTTATTGATTCATAGTAACATCAGACATTCAATTAAATTCTTTTACTTTTTATTTTAAATATATTATGCAAAACGAAGAAAGAGTTATTAAAAACATTTATCTAGATGCCAACTAAATATATACTTAAACGAAAGAAATAATTGCTGTTAAAGGATGTCAAATAAATAATTGCTGTAATCTGTTAAAGTTCAGTAAATTTTTTCACCCCGCGTTCTCCGTTTTCGATCATCTGATAACACCAGCATGTTTCCTCTACGTTTTCGTCCTGATGGTAACGGCGGCAAATGGACCTAACGCGACTACTAACGTTCTAAAAAAAGTCGCGACTACTCTCTTGTTATAATATGCGCTTTTATGATTCACTATATTTATGCATAGTATATGGTGTATATAAAAGCTATAATTCATATACAAGGCTACACAAAAGTATACGTAAGAGTTAAGGGGTATGGGCGCAAATTGCTTAAAGGTGTTTTTTAGATGAGTTATGGATTTTTATGTTGAACTGCATTTAATTTACTAAGAAATGTTTGTAGAATATGGATAAAATGATACACAGGGTCACGCAAGGAAATGGATATATAGCCGTCTATAAATTATAATTTCTGGAAATGTGATTTCAGCAGTTTTAAGAGTGTTTTAATTTGAATTAAATTTTAACTAAATAGTGCCGTGTAATAAAGATTCTAGGTAAACTACAGGGTTGTACAAAAGTATTCAAGTATGTTTTCATATATTAGTATAAATTGCTTAATGAGAATTTCAACCTGTTATTTTCTTGCTAAACTAAATTTTCACATTATATACTAGTATATATCAACCTACAGATTAAATACAGGGCTATTCAAAAGAATTGGAAAACATATTTGGCTATGGACGGTAACTGCTGAAATCAGTTTTTCAAATGTTTTATGCGTTTTCTAAAATATTTACTTAGTTATCTTATTTACGTTATTTCCTTAAATTACGATGTCTAGTTAAAGCATTCTGGAAGCGTTGGAAAGTGCTTTATAATCTATGCTTAACGCATGATTTTTCTTACTTGTTTTTTCTATTTCCCAGATCAGTCATTTCCTATAAATCATACCAAATCTGTTTAGCTCATATTAACAGAATACAATATACGCGGGAATAAAAAATTTAAATAAATATGGCTTATCTTATTCTTCTTTAAATAGGAAATGTATTAATATCCGTTAGACTCCATGTTCGTATTTAATAAAATAATAACAAATCACAACACATAAAAACTTACACATTCTTAATATAAAGCTTGAACTCAAGATCAAGCTTAGAACTTAATAAAAAAGGATGCCAGTTGATAAGCATTGTTTTTTTCAGTGTAAAAATTAAAAGTATTTTAGAAGAATAGGACTCCAAAATAGCGATACATTGCTAAAAAGTACGGTAAAAAGATAATATTGTATATTTCAAACAAAACTTTATTTTAAAATTCATCACAGTGTTTATAACAAGAATCATCCCAGTATTAATGCTTGGAAATTTTTCCAGAGAGAAACATTCGCCTTGCAAACAATATTTCAAATGGAAATCAAATTTCAAATTGATTGCTTAAAAGGCGCAAAAGCCAACATAGTGAAAAAAATTCCATAATGGTACTTGAATCCGGGCCATCAGTATAGCGCACTGACATTCTACCGACTAAACCACATGGAACGAGACCCAGCCTGGAAAATGTCTTACTATTACATGTTGGCAAGGCTACAAACGCAGCACAAGATGGAATATTTATCATGAGCCACCGACATGGGCAAACACTAAACGTAATTAAATCCAGCAGCGATTCAAACTATATGAATACTTGGAAATTTTTCCAGAGAGAAACATTTGCCTTGAATACAATATTTCAAATGAAAATCAAATTTCAAATTAAAATTGCATTTTAAGCAATTAATTTGAAATTTGATTTTCATTTGAAATATTGTATGCAAGGCGAATGGTTCTCTATGGAAAAATGTCCAAGTATTTATATAGTTTGAATCGATGCTGGATTTAATTAAGTTTCGTGTTTACCCGATGTTGGCGGCTCACGATAAATATTCCATCTTGTGCTGCGTTTGTAGCCTTGCCAACATGTACTAGTAAGGAATTTTCCAGGCTGGGTCTCGTTCCATGTGGTTTAGTCGGTAGAATGTCAGTGCGCTACACTGATGGCCCGGATTCGAGTCCCGGCTTGGAATCTTTTTCTCTATGTTGGCCTTTGCCCTTTTAAGCAATTAATTTGAAATTTGATTTTCATTTGAAATCATCACATTGTTTATGACAAGTTCGTCACAAATAACACATATTTCACAAATTAGTCACAGTGTGACGTCAAAGCATTGTCGCTGCCGTCACAAGTTCGTCACAAAGTTAATGCCAAAATAGTCACAAATGACACACTTTTCACAAATTTGTCACACCGTGACTTCACAGAGTGGTCACAATGTGACGTCACAAACGACCTCTAAAACGGCCATAACGACCTCGCATTCTAGTCACTATGACGTCACATCGACGGTCACAAAATCACAGTGTGACTTCACAACGACGTCGCCGTGACGTCACCATGCCTTACGGGCTTCTATCATAGACGACCCATTAAATAATCATTTTGCCGTTTTTTAAGCATAATTTGAAAACTACTTGGAAGAAAAATGTGAAATTTTGGATTTTCATAAAGCAGGACTTAATAAATCTGAATCCATCAAAAAATTTTAGGTTGCAATTCATAATTTTTTTTAATATTAATTTCATAATTCATAATTCATTATCATAAAATTATAAAAATTGCAAATTCAACGTATTTATGTTTGGGTATATTAGTATTATTGCTACACAAAAAATTAGCACGTTAGGAGCATAATTTCAGGAGATATAAATAAAAATATGAAAATGTAATTAAACATTAGAAACACTAAATTTTGAATGTTTATAATTCAAAAACTTATCATTCTAATGACTTGATTGGTGTCTAGGCATATTTTAACCGAAGATTTGAAATATCAGATTAAAATTGGGCATTGCTATTGAAAAAAGTGAAGTTTGGATTCGTTTTAATATGTAGATGGCCCCTTAAGCAAATTTTATATACGTCATTTAAAAGTAGACTTTATTTCCAATCGTTCGGTACCAGTAACTTTCGTCTACGATAATTTGTTGAGGAGTTAGTAGGGGTGTTTACTTTTTTTTTTTTCCAAGACTGTACATAGGGTGCATAGTCTGCACTTCTGCATGACTGACTACATGATCATCATTCTTCGACCCATCACATTCATCCGCTTCAGATTTCTTTGCCCTCAAAATATTTTGAATAACCTCGACTTACGTTAATTCTTCACAACCAAGAATTTTTGTCTGATTAGAGCGCCGACTGACTCGGATTTACTATGCATTTGAGTTTTCGTATTTCGGTTTTTATATAAAAAACAAGAAAGAAAAAATCATGCGTCAAGCATAGATTATGAAACACTTCCCAACACATTAAGAATAATGTAACAAATCTTCATAGTTTAATAAGTTAAAATATTATGTCTAATTTAACCATATGGAAACTCATGACACATTAGCAAACACAATTTCAGCTGTTCCCAACTACAAATGAAAATTATCCGAATACTTTGAGCAGGACTGTATGATTAAAACAGTTAAATTTAAAAGCGCAAGCCGAAATTTAAACGCACTTTCGCAATTATTACTCAAAGACAGTATTGTAACCGTTTTCTTTTGTGTGTCCCTGTAAATGAACGACAAATGCTAATACCCTATTCTGTAGTAATCATCTTGTAGTCAAATTCAGTGATTTATATCAGTTTCGATACATTTGAAACAGCGTAATGCCATTTAAATACTCTGCAAACGATTTTTCCCCCCATAGACCATAATGTAATGGAATTCTTTTGGGTAGCCCTGTAAATGAAATATTAATCCCACATACTTCATATGCAATACCAAACATGGTTAGCTGACCTTAAATATGGATTATCAATTGCATAAGAATCCGAGTATATTTACGGGAGTTAGAGCGTGGACAGACGGCCAGACAAACCGAAGTCATAAACACTTTTCAACTTTGTTAGAAAGTTAAAAAATATTTACGGGAGGGGGGGGGGCGGTGTTAACCGAGGGTGACGGTTGATAAAGTGACGGATAATCGGAAGTTTACTGTATTTTGAGAATTAATAGTGGATATGAAGCTTCTGTGATTATTCCGCATTACATTCATGTTCTTGATTTTTTGTATTTTCCTTCTCTTGTTTTGTATCTTTTTTTTATCTTTTATTTGCATATTTATTTTAACACATGTGTGAAACTCAAAGGAAAAGGTAATATAAAAATTTAAACAATTAAAATGAAACTACAAATGTAGAAATATATACAAGCATTTCATGTTGTGAAAGTCGAAATTCAGTCAGAGTCAAAAACTACAAACACATTAAATAAGATTTTTATTCGTGATGAAGCAAATATAAATCATAAACCAAATTTACAAGAACAAAAATTTTCGTAAATTTACAGAGGCACTACACTAAATGTCTCACCAAAATAAATGCATAAATAACTATTATTGAAAACAACGGTAAGTTCGCTTAAAAAATATATATTCAGGAAATATACATCATGGACAGACGAAACTTGAAAAAAGATGGGTTTTCGTAGTCAAAATATGTCGTCACAGCTTCTCCAAACATCACCTGCAGAGTAAAAAAGAAACAATTAAGTAAATATACATTCAAGTTCTGTTATATTTCAATAGCATGAGAGTCAATCAAATATTTCTTTCAAATGGGGCTGAGAGCGATAGAGCGGGATATAGTGTGGAGTAAACTAAATTGTTATTTAGAAGGCAGATAAAAGAATAACCAGTCAAGCGCGAATATTACTCGCGTACAGAGGATTCCAAAAATAAATATACGAGTTAGTAAAGAGACATTGTATTATATAAATATATCATTAAAAGTTGTTATCTAGGCTTTAAAAGCTGATGGCGCATACAGTATGCAGCCATTGTCTTTATGTATGTCCATACCGCCCGTGTCTTTAAAGGATAATATCCCGGCTAATTATCGACAATTTTTTTCGAAGATCATTATCAACAACCATTTTATACTTCTACGACGATAGGTACCTCCAGCGCTCCTCAACTCTTTTTCTGAATGCACGCAAATCGAAATTTGTGTGTAATTGAAAAATGCTGTTTTCTCAAAAGCTATGTGACTTGGGATAATCACTATAGTTTTCCCGCAAGGTTTAAATTATCTTCTACTACCATTAATTTTTTCATAATTTTAGTTTCTGTAGATTCGGAAATAGATGGGGTGGGGGGACATTATTTTTGTTACATTTTCGACGATAGCTCTGCAATTAAATGCCTAAAATTAAAAGAAATGTATTTTTAAGTTCGGCGTTAGAAAAGCTTTTACATGATACCCCACAAGATATAAAAAGAAAATATTTTTTTTCAAGTTACTTAATTAGCCCTTCTACATTTTTCATAAATATATTTTTGAATGGTTGATAATCTATATAAATATGTGGGTAAATAGCCTTTATTGCATCTGCCAATTTGAACTTTCCATGTTCCATAGTTTACGAGTAAAAGGGCTGTGACTGACAGACAGACACAGGAGTGATCTTACAATGGTTCCGTTTTTACTTTTTAAGTTCGGAACCCTAAAAAGTATTGCTAATAGACGAATTTTTTTTTATTATTATTATTACTAGGGGGCTCTGCCCCCTACGAGCTACGCTCGCCAACCCCCGTTCAGGGACACCAAAATCCAAAAAGCACGCTAATTTGATTGGCTTTAAAAATATTGAATTAAAATTAAAAAAAAAAAAAAAAAAAAAAAAAAAAACAGTAGCGATCTCTCTGTAAACGGGTTTCCATTCGTTTTTCTTGGATTGGGGATTTTTAAGACCATATCTGCTGCTGTTAAAAGATACAATGGCTGTTTTCGTATTTAATTAAAAAAATTAGTTAAACATTCTAAAATAAGCTAATGTAAAATGAATTAAGTAAACAGTGTCTTTGTCTCCCGGTATTTTTTAACAGCGCTATAAGATAGTTCTTTTAAATAATTCATTTTAAATGTATCGTTTTAAATCTGACGTAATTTACACCAAAGTTTTATTTATCTTATTAATATTCACGTGAAAATACTTTTGTTGTTAGAAGGAAATATTATTTGCGCTGTCTTCGAATTCACGATAATAGTTGAAAATATTATCTCAAAATATCAAGTAAATGTCTCGCGCAGATATATTTTTTAATTTAAATTGTTTTGCCATAATTTTTAGGCATTTTAAATATGATGTAATTTCCTCCATTTACAGATTTTAACGCATAGTAATGATTTTTTTATTTTAACATTTTGTTTCTCTTTTAAAATTCCAGTGTAAATATGTTTCTTATGACGCAATTTTCCTGCTTTTAACATGTAATCATTTAATTCTAATTTTATTTTTTTTACTGTTTACAATAGTCCCGTGTAAATAAATTTTTAATTTGAAGTAAACATTATTGTTTGCGCTGTTTATACAGTTGGCAACAGTTTAAATTAATAACATTTTTTAAATTTGTAAAAAATATCTCTCGAAATACTGAAAATTTGAATTTAAAATAGAAATAAAACCTCAAAAAATAGTCAAATTAAAAAAAATAAATGCAATCTGCACACCGGGAAATTATAACCTATAAAATGGTCTAAAAATGATTAAATTCTCATGTATAGTTTTTGCTCCAATAAAACTTTTTTAATGGAACGATTTTGTCCAACTTTAGCATTAAATATCTCTAAAGTAATTCTTCGATTTGAAAACTGTCTGCATCAGCGTGTTTATCAAATCTTTCTTTATAATACCACCGATTTCCATATTTTTGTATACGACAGTTTTTTTAATATTAACGAAGAAAGGCCATTCTCAAGGCATACTTAGATACTACTACAGACAGACTGATTTGCGTTTAATGTATGAAGCTGCTCGCCAGAGGACTCTGATACCCTGCCCAAAATTGAAATTTGACTCTGACCGTAACTGAAACAACCTGGGAAGGGTAGATATGTAAACAAACACCAAAATTACGTCATGTCGCCATGGTTACGTTTACAATTCTGCTGACATTCCAATCAAGCTTAGAAATGGCAGCTAATTCGAATACAGCTGTTAAGGGTTACTATAAACTGTCCATATCAATGTAAATGTAAAGTTCTATTTATTTAAGTGACTAATATAATGTGTTTCTCTTTAAAACTGTTAAACCAACACACATAAAAATATATAAATAAAAAAACACATGCTTAGTCTAAAACATGAATGTCACAAATTTATTTGATACAACTTAGTTATCCCGCCGACCAATTTCGCCAAATTATATAAATCGCTAAAACACTCGCCAAATTTTACAAATTGACATAATTTTTATTTTAAATAACGAAAGAACAAATAAATTAGTATAACATTAATAAATATACAAATAAAACGTCGAAATAAAAATCTTTTGATGGCATAAACACGTGTAACTTGCTTACAGTCAAGTGAATGTGACATTTACGATCAAGCATTATTGGCATTTAATCTTATAGTTTGGCGATAGATTTTTGGTCGACGGGATAACTAAGTACCATTTATTTACTATTTTTACTGCTGAAACAATAAAACTGATGGAAATTTTTTTTAATATATTAAAATACTCATAAAATTCCTTGTAATAATTAATAAATGTAATTTATTAAGTAACAAATACACTTACATGATTTAATCAAAATTACTTGGATAACATAGAATATTGCAACGATATTTAAATCCGTGATCACCATTTCTTTCTCTGATTAAAAATAAGAATATTTAACGTTTAAGGAAGATCGGCCTTTTTTTTTTTCTTCTTCTTCTTCTTGGTTCGGGCGATATTAAAAACAAATATTTTACCCGTAACAGTAAATTAATCAAAAATAGCTGCTTTAAGTCAGTTATGAGAACTGTAGTTTGATAAAAATCAAATTTTAATTTTAAAACGTGTATATGAAACCAAGCTATTTTTATATAAATACGGGACATTCGAAAAAGAATAACAGAACCGGCATTTTTCATGAATGAACCAAACGATCAAGGTAAACAATAAATAATTTTGCTAATCTTAAAAGTATGTGTAACACTAAAATGCTACAATTTGTGTAAAATAGCCTTTTAAATCGAAGGAAATTGAAGAATATAACTATTTAATTTATTACATGAAAATACGATCAATGATTCTGAAACCTCGACGATGAGAAACAAGCTTCTATCTGGGCAGGGTATAAATGTAAACAAAGAGCACGTTGTGAAGTTTTGGTTCAGGGTTTGAAATTGGATCCGACTTCACTTTTTCGGCGAAATGCGCTGGCCGTTATATATCACAGTAGGCTATGGCCATGCTTAAGCCAAGACTCCCTTATCATAAAACAGACTTGACGATCCGGGGAAAGTCTATGGGTGAAAATGTCCCCGATAATTGCCAACTTATTAGCTGACTTTGTCCCGTAAGTTACGCCACCTGGTGTATACTCCTGGTAATTCTCCATAAACAAATTCATAGTAAAAAATTGAAAATGTTGTGTTATTGGCAAAATTGTATGAAATATTTTTCGAATTCCAGTAAAATAAAGGCGTAAAAAAAATATTTCGCACAATTATGTTCTGGCTTTAAAAAATGAAACATATCAAAAATGAAGATTTAAATATAAGATTTATTGATATTTTTTCAGGGTACTTGTTAATTATCCCGTCGACCAATTTCGCCAAATTATATAAATCGCAAAACTACTCACCAAGTTCTACAAATTGACACAAATTTTTATTTTAAATAACGAAAAAACAAATAAATTAGTATAACATTAATAAAAATACAAATAAAACGTCGAAATATTGGTTTTATTGGCCATTATTGGCATTTAATCTTAAAATTAATTAATTTAGGGCAAACCATTATTGGCATTTAATCTTACAAATTGGCGACAGTAATTTGGTCGACGGGATAACTAACAAGTACCATTTTCAGTATATAGGACTTTGCGGGTTATTTTTTTTTAAATCTTGGCACAATTTGGGCTTCGAAAGAGCGATTTGTTGCCGATTGATATAAACAGTTATGAAAACAAAACTTATGAACTGTCAGCTTGTTTTATAAGAATTTACGGCACAGATGTCATATACGGCCCCATACTGGCGCGATTTTTTTCCGACGCCAATTTTGCGAAAACCTCGTTACCATATCATCTATATCCGGATAACCATATCAAGCAAAATAACGACACTTTGGTGCCAGTTAAGTATCCGGTGCGTATATGGCATTGGCGCCAGAAAAAAAATCGCGCCAATATGACATCTCTGCCGAATTTACATGTATAAATTTAGTTTCTAGATATTATTATTGTTTTTTATATACGATTTGTTTATATTTGTATATAAAATAGATAAATGTCTTTTATATTAAATAAATTGTACAAATATTGGAAAATATTGCTTCTTTATGTGAAACAGTGAATATGCTTCCAGAAATTACGTTGCCAAATTTTCTTCTCTCGCCAAGGCCCCTATACTTGAAAAATACCGATTTATTATTATATAATGTAGTATTAGCTAATGTTCTGTAATCTATTCCACAGTCAAATTTGACTGCAAAAACGCGATGCTGGAATAATGTGGTATCAAGTATACGGTTTAAAAATAAAATTAATTTTGCGCCAAACTACACTTACGCCAATTGGCTCTAGGTCTGATTAAGGAAGAATACTCAAATTAAGATTTACAAACACCAAAATCATAGCATGACAAGAATACGGTATTTGCGGAAATTTGAGGGACATGTATAAATTTAAGTGATTATTAAACTTTATTTTTCCAATTTTTTAAGTGTTTATGACTTCAGTCTGTTTTTATGTGTATCTATGCGTGTTTTAACTTTCCTAAAATACTTTGATACATTTTAGGAAAACTTACATAACATATGTGAGTTAAAACAAGGAAATTAATTACGCACCAAACTATGCCCGCCAAGATATGCCAATTGGCTGAGGAGCCAATTATGAAACTTTCCATAGATTAATACATACAAACTTTATATGAAAAAACAGTGAAGCTTTCATCTAAAGTATGTTAAACTGAAATGATCCCCCATACCTTCAAAAATAAAACAAATGATAGGCCAATAAATAAATAAATGAGACTGTGCATTGAAACAAATTGAAGGAGCTATGTTAAATTAATACTCTAAGGTGAAATTAATTGTGAAAAGAAAAGAAATAGCAGAAATAAAATAAATCACATATTTGAAAATATAAAAGAGAAAATGAAAAATTTTACATTTTCCGGATCTAGATGCTATCCATTTATTTCAATAACTAATATCACTGAGAAATTCATGGTAAAATAATTTTCTTTCCTGATTATTATTATTATTATTATCATCATTTATTTACATAACGGAATACAGCAGTAAACATTTTTTTGTTTAACAGTAAAATAAGTTCAATTTTTTAAATAAAATGTCTAGAACATATGAAAATTTTAAGATTAACAACTATCATTTGCAAACTACAAAGCACATCGTAAAGAAAATGGTAAAAGACAAATGGAAAACAAATTAAAAAATATTTCTGTTTCTCGCGTTAGATCGCGCTAGTCACGGAAAACTATGTGGTTTCTAACCACGTGTACAGCGGACAAAGGAAACTTAGCGATTGCGAGGCCTGTTATTTCGATAAGGATGCCTTGGTTTAAGCATTTAAATTGGATGAGTTCTACCCGGAATATCTACGCAGATTTTCATTGGTCCCTTTCCAAATAAAAACTTTTTTATATATATAGAAGGAAAAAAACATAATTTAATATTTTAAATCACGTAATCACGTAGTTTAAAACAAAATATCATTTGTTCTTTATGGATTAATGCAACCGATTTCTGAATTTCTTCTCTGCACATTCCAACAAGTGCAATGAAATTCGGGATATTTCCAGCAAATAATATTCACCAAACGAAGCAGGTTTGTGGGGCGAAGGTTAAAAATCTCTTCCTTGAAGTAGCATTATAAAAAAAATCTAAATTCCGAAGTGAATGTGGAACGCACGCTACATCACTCCGTAAAAGTGGTAGTTGTTCAAAAATAAATTTTGACCACAAACTCATATTCGTCCTACAGGAATTCTAATTCTTCCAAATAACCATACAAAAATTATAATACCTTTGAAGTTATAAATTATGTATATATGTCGAACACACTGTACGATGTCGCACCCTTGCTTCAAAAATGGCGTAACTCAAAAATCTTCAGTAAATAAATAAATAGAAATGCTTAATTCATCTTTAAAAGTCAAACTTAAACTTACACTATGTGCAAAATTACTTAAAAGATGACACAATATTTTAAAAATGTTAAATTATTTTAATACCTTACTACTTTCAACTATAAAAACATAGTCTTCTTCAGAGGAATATAAGAAATACAACAGTTATTGACGCCTAATTTTCAAAATCCACGTAGATGGTGACGAAAGGAGTGAAAATGAAAGTTAATTTTCAGATCCGGAAAACATTGGGAAAAATAAAACATGGATATAGGGAAGTGGAAAATTACTCGTTTTATCAATTTCTGAGCCAAATTCTGGGTATTTTGTAGGATAAAACGCCATTACAAACAGTATTTTCTTTAGTAATAATTTCTATTGATTCGCGGATAATTAAATCATGATAATTCTTTGAGGGATATATAATTTTTCCGTCTTCGAAATTAACTTGTATATTTTGCTTCTGGTTAAGTCTTGAGAGGGCTGTTGTAGGTCTGTTATACTTTAAATTTCTCAAATGTTCTTTAATACGAACTTTACGCTAAGTCATGCCTATTTATTCGAGATAAATATCTTCTGTTTTCAGTGGAATTACATTTACCCCAGAAACTTCATCCCTCGGGATCTCCCTTTGGCATAAACTTTTGGTCGTCACTCCTCCTGCAAAACTGAAAGATCTGATTAGTGCCAAAGTGGACCCGATCCCGAGGGATGAAGTTTCAGGGGTATATGTAATTCCACTGAAAACAGAAGATATTTATCTCTAATACATAGGCATGACTTCGCGTAAACTTAAAGTTCGTATTAAAGAACATTTGGGAGATTTAAAATATAACAGACCTACAACAGCCCTGTCAAGTCTTAACCAGAAGCAGAATATACAAGTTAATTTCGAAGACGCAAAAATTATATATCCCTCAAAGAATTATCATGATTTAATTATCCACGAATCAATAGAAATTATTACTAAAGAAAATACTGTTTGTAATGATGTTTTATCCTACAACATACCCAGAATTTGGAGTAATTTTCCACTTCCCTATATCCATGTTTTATTTTCCCAATGTTTCCGGATCTATAAATTAACTTCCACTTTCACTCCTTTCGTCACCATCTACGCGGATTTTGAAAATTAGGCGTCAATATCTCTTGCATTTCTTATATTCCTCTGAAGAAGACTATGTTTTTATAGTTGAAAGTACTAAGGTATTAAAATAATTTAAAATTTTAAAAATACTGTGTCATCTTTTAAGTAATTTTGCACATAGTGTAAGTTTAAGTTCAAAAATCTTCGTTTTTCGGAAAATACGAAAAACTGTTTCCGAGCTGTGAAACGGTCAATAGCCATCTTGCAAACAGAATTACTACATGGTGTTTCAAATTAATAAAGCAACGAAATGATTATTTTATTCTAATAAAATTATAAGGATAAGCAGTTTCAGAATATAATTATACGAAATCCTGTTTAATGTGACAGTTCTTAAAAGGTTACATTTCCTGAAATATGCTTTCTAATTTTAAATGCTTAAATGCACACAGAGAAAATTCGGGTATTATGAAATGGTCTGGCAATATGGAGTACTTTATTAAAGAAATTATAGCATTAAACGAACCAATAGAAATACTACAATCCTAAAATGATACAAAATTTGTAAATTACGAATGTAAAATTTATAAGCTGACGAAAAGACTATTTTATTCGAATAAAATTTTAGTTAAGAATATAATTGTAAGAAATCGTGTTTAATGCGTCAGTTCTTCAAGGTTATATTTCTTGAATTGTGCTTTCTAATTTTATATGCATAAATATATAGAGAGGAAGTTCGAGTATTATGAAACGGTCGGACAACATGGAATACTTTATTAATGAAATTATAGTATTAAACGAACTCGTAGAAATGCTAGAATCCTAAAATGATGCAAAATTTGTAAATTACGAGAGTAAAATTAATAAGCTAATGAAATTATTATTGTATTCTAATAAAATTATAAGGATAAGCAGTTTCAGAATATAATTATACGAAATCCTGTTTAATGTGACAGTTCTTAAAGGTTATATTTCCTGAAATATGATTTCCAATTTTATATTCTTAAATACATAGAGAGGAAATTCGGGTATTATGAAATGGTCGGACAAAATGGAATACTTTATTAATGAAATTATAGCATTAAACGAACCAGTAGAAATACTACAATCCTAAAATGATACAAAGTTTGTAAATTACTAACGTAAAATTTATAAGCTGACGGAATGATTATTTTATTCGAATAAAATTATAAGGATAAGCAGTTTCAGAATATAATTGTAAGAAATCGTGTTTAATGTGCAGTTCTTCAAGGTTATATTTCCTGAAATATGCTTTGTAATTTTATATGCTTAAAGACATAGAGAGGAAGTTCGGGTATTATGAAACGGTCGGACAACATGGAATACTTTATCTGGCTCATGCGGCGCTGCAGCTAACCGTAAATCTGCTATATAACTTCCTAGTACTCCCATGAGGCACTGTGCTCAGTTATGTTTGGATATCTGTTGCTGGAGCGACACGGTGAAATAAAATTTTATTTTCAACTTTTGCAGATAAAATTTATACAATTCATGTTAATTATAAAATCTCACTGTCAGTGATATTAACCAAATTACGCATAAAATTGAACAATTATATTTATTGCTGTGTTAGTCAGTTTTTCTTTATGCTAACTTGTTTACAAATGAAGAGGTTATCATTTTCAAGATGGTGTGTCAGGTAATATCAACTGGACAACTGGGTGATTTATAGATGATGTACTAAGGTTTATTCGTTAAATAACTTTGGTTATATCGTAGTTTTTCTTACGATTTTAATATTCCTTATAATTCTATTCCATATTACCCGACCGGTTGCCATTACCTGAAAAGTGTAATTTAAAAAAAAAGAGCTAAATACTGATATGTACTTTTTCTCCCCTTATAACGACTTAAAAATGCGTTAAAAAATAGCCGAAGTTTGTTCTTTACTAACTTTAAATGTATTTGAATTTTTTTAGGTTGAAAGTATAATTAAATGGTATTCCATAATATCGGAACTTCTCCCTATATAATCTAAAACAATTAACTTGCGGATCATAAAATATTAAATATTTTATAAAGTAAGATTAAGAAAAAATAAATCGTCAAGTGCGTGTATTACTCGCTCTCAGAGAGTTCCGTACAATAAATATATGAAATATTAACTGTATTATTCTACGTTACTATCCACCAGTGTTGCCGCATCTAGCAGATTTTTTTTTTTTTTTTTTTTTTTAATTTTGAATTTACACCACAAAAAATTAATTGATAATTTTCTTTACTTTATTTCTGGAAGATGAATCACCTTGTAAAGCAAAAATAGGAGTTAAAACTTTCTGGTGAGAATTAGGAAAATCTAATTAAAAAATCAACCATATATCATTACGTACACTGCCTACGTCGTTGTCGGAAATGACCAAAATAGCATGACATGAGCTACATACGTCATAGAGTGCAAAAGGTTAAACTATATTTCGCATTTCATAAAACTAAATTCAGCTTAGTAATAATTTTTCCTTTTTACAGTGCAGCTAAAACAAAACCCTTGTTCAAAGTTTAAACTTGGCATTGTGCTAAGCGCGCTTCAAATGAGTTCACAAAGTTGCAACGTCGGCTTGGTCCGTGCCGTGTTTATCAAGATAGGTTTTTAATTAACTTTTAAAGGCACGGGAGGTGTATTGAGAGATCTACTCAATGCAAACTAGTCGCGAATCCCATTGTATTTATGTGATTAATTCTAATTAAATTAGTCTGTTTATAACAATTTGACGTTTATTGCTTTTATCCTTCTACTGGGCCTTATATTGCACAAATATATCATTAAAAGTTGTTATCTAGGCTTTAAAAGCGGATGGTACATAGAGTACGCCACCCCTGTCAGTATGTATGTCCAAACCGTCCGTGTCTTTAAGGGTTAGGCAGCCTAAGAGAGACTGCTCAGGGCCGGCTAGGCCTGCCCCTTAGAGCTTAACATCTCTCCCAGTATGTTCCCCGACACGTTGGGGCTCGTTAGTGAGTACAGCCCTGTCCGGCCGTATGCAGACGGACAAACACAAAATGCTCAAGGGGCGACGCTCACCCGCCAAGGGCGTCTATGCACCACCGACCACAGAACCCAGAATTTATTTAAAAAGAACAAAGTGGGATTACAAAAATTAGACGAATGCCTTCCCGCCAGGAAAACGCCTACTCGCGACAGAGGGCGGGAGTATGAGAACATTTAAAGTAAAAATAAAATAAAATAAATAATAATAATAATAATAATAATAATAATAAACATCACTGATCCTGGCCGCCGTGGTAGGAACCCCTCTCGCGACAAGGGGCGGCAGGAAGGGAAAAGAATGGAATGCGTGGCACAAGTAAGATGGCACGAGCAAATACTCAAGCGTCCATTGGAGATGTAATGATTTGCGTGGCACAAATAAGATGGCACGAGCAAATACTCAGCGTCCATTGGAGATGTGATGCTTTGTGTGGCACAAGTAAGATGGCACGAGCAGATAAGCAGAACCAGGGCTTAAGTTAAGTTTGTTAAGTATGTAAGGAAATTGTGAATGTGTTTTAATTTGTTGAGTAGGAGGGTGAGGGAAAGGACGTTTTGGAGCCAGTTGACTGGCAGTATGTCTGGACGCCTCAAGTGCCAGCGTTGCGTGAGAGTACAACTGTAGTACGGGTGACTTATAGTGCCATCTTCACCGCAGACGCAAGTGGCAGTGGATCTTATTTTGAAGCGGTCCAGATATGCCATGAAAGGGCCATGTCCTGTTAAGAAGCTAGTGGTGTAGGGTGTTAAGTTATATAGTGTGAGAGAAACTTTAGGAATTAGCTTATATGTGTGCCTGCCCTTTTTTGAAGTATCCCAGTGCTCCTGCCATCGCGTCAGTATCCTTGCTCTAAGGACCCCTTTGACGTATGACTGGGGCACTGGGAGGTGTGTGTCTATTGTTTCTTTCTGTGTGGCCTTCTTCGCTAGGTTGTCTGCTAGTTCATTGCCAAAGATACCTTTGTGAGCCGAGACGTGACCTAGTGAGATACGATGTAGGAGATTCTTAAGTTTTAGTTTGATTTGCAGTACTAGAGGATGTTTTGTCCTGTGTGCCTGTATTGCCTGCAGGCCAGAGAGGCAGTCACTGTAGATGATAATACTATTGCTAGAGTGGGATTCCACCCACTCTAATGCGTTTAGTATTGCGAACAGCTCCGCTTGGAATACGGAGTTATTATCATCTAGCCTTGCAGACCACTGATGGACCACCACCGTGCCCTCCGTGGCGCAGAAGGCTGCGCCCACGCCAGTCTCTGTGCCTGAACCATCAGTGAAGAGTGTGGTGCTAAGGGCAGGTGTGTAGCTGTTGCGTGTTGTGTTTACTTGAAAATGTGAAGTCTCCTCAGCGGGGTGGAGCTGCCAGCTCCTGACTTTGTATTGCAATGTTGTGTTTGGAAAAAGAGAATCTATTACTGTGTCACGTTTTAGCTGTAGGATTGAGGACTTGGCGTGTTCGTATTCTAGTTGAAGTGTGATGGGTGGAATACCTGTAAGTATATGTAGTGCATCTGTGGAGATTGTGCGGTAGCCTCTTGAAATTTGTAGGAGAAAAGTGCGTTGTATTGATTTTAGTTTAGGTTGTGCTATGGATGATAAATTACCCCCCCCCCCCAGATACAGACCCCGTAAAGTATTATTCTTTCGATTATTGTTAGGTACCAGATCTTCAGTGTTTTGTTGTCTACCCCTCCCAATTTAGAAGTTAGTCTTAATGAATTATTATGATATGCTGTCAATTTAAGTTTTAGGTCGTTAATGTGTGGGATCCAGTTAAGATTTGCGTCAATGGTTATACCTAGGAGTTTTATGAATTGTACGTGTCGAATGGAGACATTATTGATCCTCATCACTGGAGGGCGTTTTGGATCATATCTGTGTGGTTTGGTGAATACTAGTGCTTGAGACTTTTGTGGTGAGAGTGTGAGGTGCAGTAAATCCAGGAGCCGGCAGAAAATAGGAAGAGCTACGGCAAACTGTTCCTCCAGATGACGTCTGTAACGACCGGAGAAAATGAAGCTGAAATCATCGGCGAAGGCAAATAGTTTAAATCCCAGCCGATTTAGTTCTGTTAGTAGCACATTTGCTACAAGCAACCAGAGGATTGGGCCAAGGCACGAGCCCTGGAGGCAACCCTTCTGTAATCGGTGGGTAGATGTGCCAGCACCCCAGTTAATCAGGACGCTCCTCTGTGAGAGGTAGGAGCCGATGAGACCAGCTATGTTCCCCGGACAGGTCTTTAAGGGTTAATATCTCGTCTAATTACTGACGATTTTTTTCAAAAATCATTATCAACAATGCTTTTATACTTCTGCTACGGTAGGTACCTCCAGCGCTCCTCAACCCTCCAGCCCACTTTTGCTGAATGCCTCCAAATCGAAATTTGTATGTAACGGAAAAATACGCTTTTCTCAAAAACTATGTGACCTAGGATAATCGCTATAATTTTCCTGCAAGGTTTAAACTAACTTTTACTACCTCTAATTTTTTCATAATTTTAATTTCAGTAGATTCGGAAATAGATAGGGGGGGGAGGCATATTTTTGCACTACATTTTTGATGATATCTCTGAAAATATAATACCTAAAATTAAAAGAAATGCAGTTTTGAGTCCAGCATTATGAAAGCTTTCACACGATATCCTACACGATATTTAAAGAAAAGATTTTTTTCTAGTAATTTAATTAGCCCTCTACATTTTTCCTAAAAATATTTGTAAATGTTTAATAATCTGTAAATATGTGGGTCAATAGTCTTTATTAACCCCCCCAATTTGAACTTTCCACGTTCTATAGTTAACGAGTAAAATGGCTGTAACAGACGGACAGACAGACACGGGAGAGATCTTATAATGGTTCCATTTTTACTTTTTAAGTACGGAACCCTAAAAAAGACTTGAAAAGCTGATGTTGAGGTTCCTTGATCTGTAGGTGTACTAATTATAATACTCGTGCGTTTTCTTTGTACACCGCTGTACAAACAGACGTATATAGACACTGTTTTTAGCTCAAAATCCATTTAAACAATGACCACTAAAAAAATCTAAAAGGGTTATAAATTAAGATACTATTTAGTGAATAAAGTAAATATTTTTATTTAGCCCTATTTGAATAACCGTAATAACTATTTATATATATATTATATCCGAATATTCATAAATTTTTTGTGATATTATCACTATATTAAAATATGATACTTATTGCTTAGTATACGGAAAAGTTGATGATGATGATAATTATTAATCCTATGTTAGAATGATGTGAAAAAAGTATTAATATATCACTGCGCATTTTAGCTTGCATTAAAGCTTTTGTGATTAAGTAAATAAATGCATTTTGTAGTAAAAAAATAGGAAATGTAATTTATGAAGCACAACGTTTTTAAAGTAAAAGAAAAAATGTAAAAATGTGAAGTTTAACTTTTTTTTTCAATATCTTCTACACAATGGATTATTATGTTCAGCTATAAAAAAATAATAACTTAGTACGGCTTTCTACTTTTGTTTAGCATATTTTCTTCACAAATAATTTATAACCATTAAATTTAAAAGGTTTTCTTCTAATTTCAATGAAATAACAAAAAAAAAATATATTGTTAGTTTAAGAAAGTATATGCAATATTTTAAACTTTTTTATTTATATTCCTCTAACATTTTCCTAGCGGTACATTAAAATATGGAGCTATAAGTGATAACAAAGATCGATGTTTTAATTTATGTAACTTAATTTACTATGTAACTTAATTTAAACTTCTTTAAGCCTTTTTACTTAGTTTCAGTTTTTCAAATAGCGATAAATTCAGAATAAATCTCTTCTAATTTTAAATCAAATAATCTAAAGGAAATGTTGTTAATGGCTTTTTTATTTAAATTGCTCAAAGTAATTGTGAATAACACTTTGTTAATCTCGTTTCTTTAAGCAGGGTCAATTAAAAGTTTTATTAAAGCTTTTCTTTTCATCAGAAGTTTTTTTTATATTTTCTTAAGCCACGTCATTTTTTTTAATGCATATTAAAAAAATATTAAGATAAGGGCCACATACATGCGATTATAGTTTTAAAAATAAATAAAAAAAACATTCTAATACCCCGGACAGCAATTTTAGTTTGCAGCTAAATTGAAGCAGTCTTGCCTTGAAAGCCTGCAAACTTGGAGCCAGTTCAGCATGACAAGACTGCAGTAAGATAACGCAAATTTCGAAGCCTTCATACGCCAAACTTGCTGAAAACTTCTCATGCTATTTAAACTCTTGTTGTATCAAGTTTGCCGCAAACTCTCTGCAAACTATTAGAAAAGTTACCTTTGTCATGCTAAAAGTACGGCAAATTCAATGCAAACTATTAGAAAAATTAACTTTGTCATGCCGAAATTACTACAAAATCATTGCAAACCAGTAATATTGTGGTGTCACACTCTCTGCAAACTGGGTTGGAAGAAAAACATTAAAAAAAAAAAACAAACTCAAAAACCGGTTTATTTGGTTTAAACCTATTTTTTTAAATATCTTTTCTCATTACATATACGCGCATATTTGTTGATGAAATGAAATATTGTTGCATTTATAAGAAATATGTGTACTTACTCCAAATTAAAAAAAAAAAAAAAAAAAAAAACTGTGATTTTTTTAAATTAGAGATTATCTCCTTCAAGTAAATGATATGAGTGCATAAAGCTCTTCAATCGTTAAAAGTACACAGAGAGATTCTTAATATTCCCTGTTTACTATTTACAAAATTATGTTTAAACTATCCCTCCGAGCGTCTTGCAAAAGGTTAAAATGTTGTTTTCTTTGCATTTTTTTTTAAATGCTAAGAAAATATGATTCTTTCAACATTATAAAAAAAACTCAATTAGAAATATGAATGTAATCCTTGAGAGTATTAATCATTCTTCAATGCATTTAAAATTCATTAAATCTATAGAATTATATATCTTAAATATTGCTTGTATTGTGAAACTTGAAGCTTAGTGAACGGAATATTACGCCCCAAACGCTTAAAGAGCTATTCACTGCACTGTATACAAATGTGACAAATGTTTCTTATCTTGGAAAATATAATATGACAACGAATGAAAATACACAATAATCTCTTCCAAGTTATCCAAATAATGAATATAATTTGACTGATTTTTTTAAACGTCTGAGCGCTAGTCTGGCTACATGGACACGAATTTTGTAACTCCTTTAACTCAATAACTTATGCACAAAATGTCGTCAAAGTTGCTTATTACATGTTGATGCATATCGTCCGCAGCATGAGATACAGTTATACTGTGCTTTTCGCGATTTTTGTGATAGCTAGAGTGCCTGGAAAAAGTTTAAGCATGTTAACATATTTAAAATAAAACTTTAAACAGTCACTATATTTCAATGTATTGTTAATATGTTCTAAGAAATGCAGTTTTAAAACCATAATTAACATAGTTTGGTTTTTAATTTTATTCCAAAATATCGATTTTAAGAATAGAATGTTAAAAAAAGTGTCAAAAATTTAAGCGCCCGATTGTTTTTATGCAAATTTTATAAAAAACACATTAGCTATCACGGACGCTTACGATTTCTGGGTTATAAGGAGCACCTAGTTATTGTTTTTTCTGAAAGAGAAAATTACAACGTTCAAAGAGGTCTCACATGAAAATATACTATTAATAATCTGAAGTAAGAGAGTTACATGCAATTAAAGCAGCATTAAAAAGATCAAAGCGGGGCATTCATCAAGGTTTGTTTCGTGATGAAGGTTTTAAAAGAAAACCTCGTTTCAGAACGCCCCTAGTGACCATCTTTTGCGAAGACCAGTGCATCAGAAGCTTAAATTCAACTGATTATTATTCTCACTCTGAAACAGTACAGGCAAAGTATTCTATTCAGTGATAAACAATATTTCATTTGGCTGCGAATGGTTTCCATGCGGTTCTCCGTCACGGTACAGTTCATCGCGCACAATTTTTCGCGGCGTCAGTTCGTCATGGTGTCAATTACCCAGATAGAATGAACATTAGCAGCAAGTTTGATTTTTTCTAACATTATCTTGTCGTGACAAATTTGAATTGAGAAATTCGCAGCAAATTTCCCGCAAGGTATACCACCTCCTACTTGCATGAGTAGTTTGTTGTGTAACTGATGGCAAGACTGTCATTAATTCACTAAAGTGACGAAAACAAAAACTCCCTCTGTTGAGAGAATAAACAATCAGCACATACGCAGAAATTGCAGAAATTTTATTCCGCTCGCACCGGTTTTTCTAAACGCTATACTTATCAAATACAAAAAGGTTCGTACTGAAAAGTACAAATATTACCTTAATTTATTTATGGTGATGAAAACGATGCATGCACCTTCATGCGGTGTGCTTGCATCAATAGACCTGATATGGTCTATGCACCCCTCCAAAAGGGTTAAACTTATATTCTAACAGTTGTAAGCAGATAATGGGGCGTGGAAAGATTACTACTTTGCAGTATTTTTGATTACTTGTTTGCCGTTAATTTGCAATAAATTTGATATAGCGTGAATTTAACTTGCACGACAAGTTAGCTGCAAGTTCAAAGTGTGGTGACTTCCGCGTTTGCATTATCTTGCTGCAGTCTTGTTATGAACTTTCAGCCTTGTCATGCTGACCTTGCTGCAACTTTGCAAGTTTTCAAAGCAAGACTGCTGCTAAGTTTCTGCAAATTAAAAATGCTATCTGGGTAGTCGCGGCGACAGTTCAGTGTAGCGAAAATGTTTTTAAAGCCGATGATGATAAAAGTAAAGCTAATTTAGTAAAATTATTTAATGATAATTTTTTGTATTTTATTTTTCTGATATATATATAGACAACTAACAATTTATTCTTTTGGAGTGCATTATAATTGAGTTTATAAACCGAGGTCATACTTTTACAACGATCAATCGATAGCATTTCTTTTTTCTAAACGCGTCAAATTAAAATTTACTATTTAATCACGTCACACTTTATCTCTTAGTATTGTTTATTTATTTATTTACTTTCTTGAGCGTGATATAATACATTTTTATTTTCTGGAAAGAATGATTTCAGAAAAACATTTTATTTCAATGAATGATAATACTTTTTATTTCATTAATTTTTAATTAACTGCAATATTTAACGAAACAATGTGCTTTAACTAAATGTTAAATGTAGTATGTTAAAAACTGGTTCAAAAAGAACTTTCGAATGATACATAATTTATTGCTGCACTTTTTGTGCCTGCATAGAAAAACCAGAAATAATATACACTGGTGGACAAGTGTTAAGGACGATTCACAAAATGCCAATTTTCATTCACGCGAATATTCAAAAGGAAGTAATATAATTCGAATAATTACTATCCCTGCAGGACAGCTAGTCCATATAACATCTCATTCAGGTCACACATGGTCAAAAGAGTCACAGTCACTACTGCGAAAGAAAAAATAGGAAATTCCATACGCCTCTTTTATGAGTCTCAAATGACTACTATGTGACTCCACTGACAGGTCACTATGACTGCTGCTTTGTGGCGAGTCACCAGGTGACTTTACAATGTCGTTTCATTGAGACTCTCGTGTGACTCTCATCTGGAGACTCAATTTCAAAGTCATTGTGAACGTTACATTATGATAAATCACCAAATAATGTCACATTAAAGTCACATGGTGATTTTTCCCCACTTTTCACAGTGGTGACTTCACAGTAGGTCTCTGTCACCGTTTTACAAAGTCATGAGACAGAAAGTCACCATGTGACTTCAATGTGACATTATTTGGTGATTTATCATAATGCAACGTTCACAATGACTTTGAAATTGAGTCTCTAGATGAGAGTCACACGAGAGTGAATGACAATGAAACGACATTGTAAAGTCACCTGGGACTCGCCACAAAGCAGCAGTCACAGTGACCTGTCAGTGGAGCCACATATAGTAGTCATTTGAGACTCATAAAAGAGACGTATGGAATTTCCTGTTTATTGTTTCGCCGTAGTGACTGTGACTCTTGTGACCATGTGTGACCTGAATGAGATGTTATATGAACTAGCTGTCCTGCAGGGATAGTAATTATTCGAATTATATTACTTCCTTTTGAATATTCGCGTGAATGAAAATTGGCATTTTGTGAATCGTCCTTAATATTTGTCCACCAGTGTATATATGATTAAAAAAATAAAGAAAAAATGTCGTACATCTAGTGATGAGCATTATGAATGATTTTGATCTTCGGATGAATCATTCGGGGATGTGCAAAAGCATAACTGCCAACATTCATATTTTTTTTAATCATTTATAACCAGTAATTTCGTTTAAAAAATAAAGAATACAATTAAGAGCCACATAAAACAGTAATTTTAATTTACTTCTTTTTTCTTTTACGAAATTTCTGGTTTTAATTGATTAAAAAGAATATAATGATTATCAGCTATGCTTTTGGGCATGCCCGAATTATTCATTCGACTATCAAAATCATTTATCATGCGCATGACTACACACATATTTCAATATAACAATTCGCAAACATAAATTTCTTACTTTGTAATGTCATCTGACTGAAAATCCTGATTTTCCAGTTCATTTTCCTGGAGTCGAAATAGCCTCTCTGGCAACCGACGGAGATAGGCCATCGCATCTTGCCTACTGGAGGCGAAATTCATCTTAGGCTCCCGAAAATAATCCAGAGGGAAATCATCTTCGAGCTGGTCATAGCTGTAACTGCGTTTTCTTTTGCCTCTGTGTAAAGAAGTAAAGCATTGGAATATGTAAAAAGTTATGATAGTTTTTGAGAAATTGCTTTAGAGTCATTCAGGATATTTATGTTTTATTCCAAACATTTACATAACATTTTGAAACGAAAGAAATACAGTTTAGTGGGGAAAAAATACTGTAAAATGATTGAATATTTGAATGTTTTCCTGAAAGGGGCAACAGCAATTGCGAAATCACATGTAAAATAGTTGACGGTGATGTACTTTTTCTCAAGGATTTCAGAAACAAATTAAATCCTTTTTCTAATAGTTTTGGAAGCAGCTTAATTTTATACTGATCAATCGCCAATAAAAAAAGAAAAAAAAAACAATAACCACGCAATTTCGTAAACAAAAGAAATCAGGTTTTTTTTTATTATTGTTATGATAACTATTGCATTTAACTCTTTTTTCTTTCAAACGAATAATTTAGAGTTTAGCGCGGATAAATTTTTTTTGTTTTTATTTTATTTTTCAAACATCCTATTTTAAAATTGCGTTCATTCACCGTCTTGAGTAAATCGATAAGAATAGAATTTTAAATGATACTTCGGCAAACGTTCGATTTTTTTCCTTCAACTCTTCACAAACTTCAATAAAACAGCAATACTATAATTAAAATATGCATAGAAAATACATTTTTGTAATAAAATGGGCGATACAAAGGCATCCACCTTCTTTATTTTGTGAGATATGATTATGATATAAAAAGTTCAAAGAAATGGCAAAGAAAGAAAGGAAATAACGTATTTTTCAAATACAGTAGAATCTCGATTATCCGAAGTAATTGGGACCGCCAATCTTTCGGAAAATCGAAATTTTCGGATAATCAAGAATGCTTCAAGTTTAATATTAGCGACTATTTCTTACGATATGCGCTACTTCTTATTATGATAAGAAGTGATTAATAAAAATAAAGCAATAGCAAAATAGAAACAAGAATGAATTACCTGAATTTTAATTTTGAAATTAAGTAACTTTTACATAACGAACAGAAGAAACACGTGCTACACCGCATTCACACATTCCGGCTCACCCTTCTCCTACTGTATTCTAGTCCACTCTGCAGCTTATGGGGGTTCAAGTTAAATTCAAAGGAATTATAAGAAAGGGAATCAAAATATTTATCTCTACTCGTGGTTCGGGAAGAACCACTTGCATACAAGGAATTTGATAGCAAAAAAAGAAAAAAAACTTTAGAAATGAATTTTGCACAAAAGGAATGTGAAAAAAAAAATAAAAACTTTAAAAATGAATTTCGTTTAACCGAGAGTTTCGGTTAAAAGTGTTTCAGATAAAAGAGGTTCTACTGTACGTCTTATTATAATTTGAAGGTATTTTATTCATTGTATGTATATTTATCTAGCAAGTCTTTTGCAACGTAGTTTATTTAACTCAATGACTTACGTATGCGCAGTGCAGTTCAGAATTATATTATTCAAAATTTAATGGTCGGAAGAAAGGTTGGAGGGAATTCAGTAATGTGCTGTATCAAATTTTCTATTTGAAATTTTACATTTTTTATTTTCTAAATGTAAACACCGAATGTTTGCGTAGTATTATAAGAAACTCATGCAACATTTCACTAAAATTTAATCAATTATACATTATCGTTTTGTGGATAAGCGATTTTTCAGAACATGCGACTGATAGTATCTCATTCGCTTAAAATATCAAAGAATCTACCAGTCAGTTTCCTTAGAAACTTTTCTTTCAAAATAAGAAAAATATAATGCACTATTTATTGACACAAAATGCTTATAATCATTATTTTTCTATTCGACAGAACTTTAAAATAATTTTGCAAATAAAAAGGAAAAAAAATCTTCTCCTCCTTTTTTACCGGGGAAATCGTAAAGCAATATGACAACAAGATTTAATACAAAAGCCATCCATTCAACATTTGATGACATGCGACCGCAATTCTACAGATTTATCCAATGCAGCGCTATCAGAAACTCGGATGAGAGGCCCAGGCTGTGCAAGTCAGACATGGAGAGTAGATATTCTTTGGGAGCGTAAACAAATGAGGAATTGAAAATTGGTGGGCGGCATGAATGAATATTGGAAATGAAATGTGCTGAAATTCATTAAAAAAAAAAACTCATTGAAGCATATTGTCCAGTTGTTATTATCAGAATTGGTTGTGAGCCCATTAGCCATCCACCCCGCTGCACGATCGGGCATCAAGCAACCCACATATCTTTCCGGTATTGAAGAAACATCGCAAACGTATAAATGGGTATTAAAGACGAAATGTGCTGAAATCCATTAAAAAACCATGGAAGCATATGGTTCAGTTGTTATTGTAGGAACTGGTTGTGAGCGCATTAGCCATCCCCCAAAAAGCACGATCGGGCACCAAGCGACCCACATCTCTACACCCGCACTGAAAAAAATATCTGAATCGTATAAATGGGTATTGGAAACGAAATGTGTTGGGATTCATAAAAAATTAATGGACGCATGGGGCGCAGATGTTATTGTCACAATTGGTCTTGAGCGCATTAGCGTTTCACTCTACAGCACAATCGGACATCAAGCGACTTATGCATTTTCCCGAGATTGAAAAAACATCTTAAAGTAAGGCACTTTAACTCACGTGAAAAAGTGAAGACAGACGCGAACCAGTTCCTTTGTTTGCGCAGAGCATGCAATTTTTTCAACAGGGTGTTTAAATTTTTGTAAGCGTTATAAAAAATACATAAATGCCCTTAATCATTATGTAGAAAGATTAAGAAAACCTTGTTTTTATGTCTGCAGTCTATTATTTGTCTCAAATAAAAACACTGCCTATAATAGGCTAGAGAAACTTATTTTCGACTTCTCGCCCGCCGTACAATATATACACAGTAACTGATTATCAAATTCAAAAGATATCAACTTATTTCATGTTGCAGCCTATTGATATGGTTCCCAAAAATACTGTTCTACCCTCAATAAATATTTAGGTCAAAAAATTTGTTTGTTTTTTTTTACTTTCATAATTGCGGCTTTTACAGGTAAACAGATTTGCTCATTAATTATAAATTCGTTTAAAAATTACAGTTATGAAGATACATTTCCAGTCAATATTGCTTCAAAAACCTTCAAAAATTAATGTTTTCTTTCAACTTACAACATATTTTCTGAATAGCAAACAATGGCTTTCAGAAGGAATGAAACCCATAACAAAATTTTGCAAATGTTATTGATATCAAATGGGAAATGAAAGTACTTATAATTATGCCACTATTACTGATTTCGTTATTATTGTTATTATCACCATGACTATTATTATTAACATAGTATTATTATTTTAGATAAACTTACATTAAAGAAGGATCAACTAATCCATGTGCAACTTCTCCTTTCCCGTGGTTAGAAAGAGCAAGCAAAGTCATTATTTCAGCAAGTCTTTGATCAGATATTCCACTCCGCCTTTCTCTGTAAACAGAAATGAATATGATATTATTAACAGAGACATTAAATTATGTTTAAAATAAAGTATGTATACGAAATTCTAAATATCTGTAACACCCCCCCCCCTTCTCTAGGCAAAATTTTTAGTATCTGACATTACAAATTATTTCTGTGCAACTCACCTCGAAATTTCAGAGTTATGTCGAGAACTGAGATTGTCTCCCTTCTATTATTCTTAAAATTATCATACTCCCCGAATTTTTCTAAATTTGGGGATGCAGCCCAAATTTAGAGCGTCGGCCTCGACATTATGATAAAAAAATCCCTGCTGGCTCGACCTACAGGCGGAGGTAGATTTCGAAGGTAAGTACTAATTTCACCAACAAAAACCAAATCATGATTAGAGATAAACCAATTTAACAATTTTATCTGGCCGTTTTTGACGAGTTTGTCGCTGTAAACGGCCCCCCTAAGCAAATTTTATATACATCATTTAAAAGTACACTATATTTCCAATCGTTTGGTACCTGTAATTTTTTTCTTCTATAATTAGTTGCAGAGTTAGTTGGGGGAGTTTAGTTTTTCTTTCTTTTTCTTTCTTTTTTTTTTTTTTTTCCCACGACTATACAGCATGATCTTGATGATTGGGGGCCTATCAACCAACATTTATCAAAAACTAAAAGGAAATCCAAATGATACAATCTTACAATTTAGCTAAAAAAATCTTATATGATGTTGAAAAAGCATACAAACATACGATTCAAAAAGCTGGGTGTACTGGATTGCATTAAGAGCAGTTTTGAAAGCATTCATGCAGAATAGAAACTCTCATGGTGAAAAGACGAAATTAAAGAAATCCATTCAAATGCAGAATTTTCTTCAGAGGCGTGCTTCATAAATACAATGTGTTTCGAGCTGAAGCTCTTTGACCAGCATGATTTAAGGAGACATACAACCCTTAAAATCTTTAAAAAATCGATTTTTTGTTTTTTAATTCATTTGACAGCTAATGTTTTTATGAACAATTTGCCACAAACCACATCAAAATATTCGTATAATATTATCGTCAAAATATTCGTTGTAAAAGAAATAAATTAGCTTTCGTCTGTTTCAAGCGAAACATTTATGTTTAAATTTATTTTTCTCAAAATTGATATTTTTTTACTTGCGCGCACAATAACTTCAAATGTATTGAAGGTAATGATTCGAAACTTTATATTTATCTTTACTAGATCATTTTCTTCAAATTGAACTAAATCTAAGAAATTTAACAAAAATTATTGAATATATGGGTATTCGAGTGAAAAAAATTATCAAAATTTTCATATTTTTATATTCAAAATAAAAGAACTTTAGAAATTTTTTGTTTATTCGTTAGTTTTTGTTAATTTTATTTTCATGATATTCTTAAACTTATATTAAAAGTTTCAAAGTTCTAGAGGGTATAGATATTTTTAAATCATGCGCGCAAGCTATATACATTATCATTAATTTAAAAAAGCATATATTAAGGAATAATTATTAACAATTAATTATACAGTGTTTAATGCAAATTATATGTTATATTGCATGGAGAATATGTTATAGTATTAACAAAAAAAAACTGAGGTGATTAATGCAAAAATGAGTGCATGGGGTCACTTTAAATATTTGTCTCCGAAATCAAATTTTTCATCTGTTTAAAGGGTCGTATGTCCCCTTAAGAGCAGAAAGAAAATGGATCTTCATTTCAACGTTTAATGGAATTCAAAAATCTGCAATTTTAAATCTCAGTTAAATACTAAATATTATAACACCATCTATTTCCAGAGTTCTTTCTTTTTTTTTCTTTTGTTTTTCTTATCTTGGTTTGCTTTATTACAAATGTATAGCAAAAATTTATAATAATCTCAGTTCATTTAATATACAAAAGAAAAAAAAATATAATATTAGTAATTAAAATATTCTTGTAAAAAAAATATCAATTAATTATAAAGTGTTGGATTAAAAAAATAAAAATCATTCAAACGTATGTATTCTTTCAAATAAGAAATCAGTTTGAAATACATTATCCACTTTGATGTTTATAGTAACATCCTTCTGTTATCAATTTAATTAAAAATAAAAATCACTTAGTTCGTTTAGAGTTCTGGCATAAAAAATCTACAATCTTTAATTTGATTTAAATGCTAAATATTATAACATCATGTGTTTCCAGAATTAATTCTTTCTTTTATCTTTTATCTTTATTTTTTTCTTTTTCTTTCTTATCTTGTTTTTCTTTATTATAAATGTATAGTGAAAATTGACTATAATCTCAGTTCAGTTAACATATAAAACAAATTATATTAGTAATTAAAATATTCTTGCATATAAAACTGAATAAAATATAAAGTGTTGGATTAAAAAAACTTAAAAAAATTCAATTTGAAATATCTTCTTCACTTTCATTTATATAGTAACATGATTTTGTTATCAATTTAATAAAAAAAAATAACTTAATTCGTTTAGACTTCTGTCATAAAAAATCTATAATTTTAAATTTGATTTAAAGATTATAAATATTGTAACACCATGTGCTTCAAGAATTTTTACTTTCTTTTTTTGTTTTTCTTTCTTATCTAGTTTTGCTTTATTACAAATGTATAGCGAAAAATTGACAATAATCTCAGTTTATTTAATATTCAAAAGAAAAAAAAAACAATATTTAATTAAAATAGTCTTGTAAATAAAGGTGAATAAAGTATCAAGTGGTGGATTAAAAAATAAATAATTATTGAAACGTAAGTAATCTTTCAAATAAAAAACCAATTTAAAATAAATAATCCGCTTTGATTATTAGAGCATTAAGCTTCTATTATCAATTTCCTTAAAAAGAAAATTCGCTTAATTCGTTTATAGTACAGTTTTTAAAAATCTACAATTTTAAATACGATTTAAGTACCAGATATTTTAACACCATGTGTTTCAACAATACTCATAATAACCAAAAAAGAATTGCTCTGAGAATTCTAAAGCAATTTTATCCTTAAGATTAAAATACTTACAGCATAACATATGAGAATAATCCATCAAACTGATAGCTAACCGGAATCTATTTCTTTAACTTACGTCAAAGAATGTGTCAAAGAATTCAGCACTAATTCTGACAGCAAGATAATATCAACTTCAAATTATATGTCTCAAGCTGTTTTTATTTTATTTCAATAGATTTTTTTATAATAAAGGCTTGAAGTGAATAATATTTAAAGAATTAAACAACTAAAAAAATTCAGAATTTTTTACTTCTTCCATCTTTACAAGAAGAAGCAATTGGATTCGTAGAAAAATTCTAGTTCCGGTTTTTGACGGATTTATACATTTAAGAAGGTCTTGACCATGGTTTTACTGTTTTTAGGAAATATCTGTCTTACTGCTTGTCTGTCTTTTTGTCTGTCTGTATGTATGTGACAAAATTTTGTAGGATCTCTATCTCGAAAACTAATGCGTGGAATTTAATCAAACTTCAGATTCAGTTAGAAGACCACAACATATATTTGTGCTGATTAGGTTTTTTCGTAAATCGCCCAACAGGTAGCTCTACTTTGCTGCATTTTTCAAAATTTCCTCGATAGCTATAGAGGGGATGCTGATAAGTTCCTGGGTTTGACTAGAAAGAAGATAGCTAGAGTTAAGAAATTATACATTTATTCAACATATTCTCCCAAGAGACTTATGCACTTGTTACATCGTTGTTGCAGCTTTTCTAGTCTTCTGAAATAAAATTACTTTGACTGGTGTTGAAACCATCTCTCAGCAGTCTCTTTGACATCCACAATGTCTTCAAAATGATGAACCTTAAGGTGTTTCTTCAAGTTTGGAAACAGATAATAGTCTTAGGGGGCTAGTCCTGGTGAATAGAGAGGATGATCTATGAAAGCACAGGGCCTTCACTTTGGCAGCTACAACGTTGGACGTTTATGCAAATGCATGCAACAAATCATTGTCATGCAACAAAAAAATTCCTTTTGGTCAACTCCCCTCGGCGTTTATTCTTGATTCTCTCCTTCTATATGTCCAGCAGGATAGTTTAATATTCTCGGATAATATTGCACCCTAAGGTAGGTAGTCCCCAAAACAGAATGCCGTCTTCGTCCTAGAAAACGGACGCCATGACCGTTTTGGCAGATGTCTTTGTGCGAAATTTTTTCGGGCGCGAGGACCCCCTATGGCGCTATTCTTTTGACTGTTCCTTGGTTTCTGGATGTAAGCCAGGTTTCATCTTCAGTCACTAACCTAGACAAAAAGTCCTGTTCAGTTTCGAAAAGACAGTTTTAACAAAAACTTAATGACGCCTCGTAACTCCAAAGACGTGGACCTTTCTAATGCCCCTGCCATCTCAGCTTTCACTCTCAACAGAAAAAATGCTTATAATCAGAAACACCTGATATTATTAGAGTTACAAAATAAGATTTTAAACTTTCAAATGAGCCTAATTTTGTTTTTCTATTTCAAAGATAAGTAATCGAAGCCAAGAACTTTTCAGTACATCCTCGTATCTCAAGAATTAATGCACAGAATTTCACCAAACTTTCAGAATATGAAGTCAACAAGTGCCACTGTTATGCTCTGTTTCTCACAATTTTTGTGGTAGCTATATCTCAAGAACGAATAGACTGTCGGTTAATTTTGGTTGCAGACGATTTTATTTGTATACAAGAAAGTTTTGTGATGGCAACACACTTTTGTTTTTGTTAATAAAACACACAAAAGTACAAATAATTTCTTTTATAATATGTTGGTATTTGAACTTTTATCCTTTTTCGCTAGATAAAATTTGTCGCTACAATAGAGTTATAATTATGCTGGGTGTTGTTATTTTTATTTTTTATTCTTTGTTAAATTTTGATACATAGCTCATACAATGTTAACAGTGGTTGTATTTTAGATAAAATCCGCTCTCATCAATAACTCAAAACGCATATTAAATATAAAAGTGAGCTGTATAACACTTTAATTAAACCCTCATGATTTTACAACTCTTTTCAGAATAGAATGAAACTTGTAAACAAAACAGAACGTTGCTATTATCAGAAAAATAAACTTGTACAAAAAATTGCTGGCATTCAGCTATGGCAGACAACAGCATCGCAGACGATAAAACTAATGTTTAACATGCATTATTTAATCATTTGGGCTTAAAAAATCCTACCCACATAAGCCAAGATGATTTTGTGAATTACTTATATAGCTTCCAAATACGGTACCCCTATTTTGTAATAGTCCCATCTTTGTCCCATTTAATCGCAGAACGTTTTTTATCAAGTAAAGCGAAGATTAATATTTAAAACATCTTAAATGACTGCCCTTTTCTTTCCGTTTACTGGTGTATGGCTCCAGAACTTAACAAAGATAGATCGAATATTTATAGATTTCTGACACAATGGAATCGGCTGGATTCGAACACTGGACTTCCCGTTTGGAAGAAGGGGCTTTGCCTCCTGCCTATTATGTCGCCACGATATTTATTTTTCTACTTTGTCACATGTCCTTAGTGATTTTCCATATAACATCGGTCAGGTTTTAAAAAGGATTAAATATTTAATCCGTCAGCCGATCTTTATGAAAATCGACAGAGTTCTCGCGACATCAATCTATAACATATTCATCAAATGGCGCTCTATTGGAAGATACGTTACCATGTTCAATCATGCACATGTGTATAAATCATGATTATAATACTTTCCTCACAGTATAAAACAAGTCATAAATTGTGAGTCAAACATGGCAAATGAGGTGCATTCATAATATAACTTGTTTTATAGATATTCAGATCTTGGTGCAATAGCTGTTGCACTCTTATGCAAAAATGCATGAATACAGAATTTATTACGATTATATATATATTAAATTTAGTGATACGGAAATAATAGAACTCCATCTTAAATAGGACGTAATTACCCTGTCAGCCTAGAGCCATTAGTTATCATGGAATATCATTGAAATAATTACGTATGATAGGATTTAATAGAATGAAGAAAACTTTTATTAATATCTTTTTAAGTTTTGATTCGATTTTCATATAATTTGAACTCACTCGACAAAATTCTGCAACGATTATATATATTAAATTTCAAATTGGGTAGTTTTGGTACTGTAATATGCGGACAGGTGGACAGACAGACAGATGGACCCGACGACGACTATAGGTGCTATTCGTAAATATATGTTTATATAATTACGAATGCACCTAAAAAAAGACAAATTTTTCTTAATCCAGGGAAATATAAAATACCCACGATCGAAAACCTACCGCTATCTCTTTCGAATTATCCACAATTCCGAAAAGTGATTTTTTTCTTTAGAAACCGCAGAACCTAATTTATTTTCAAAATTTTAAAAAGCATTTATAAAAACAAAACTTCTTTTGACGCCATTGATTTTCGGAAACGTTTCCCATTGATTTTTATAGTGAATTAGTCCATTTTCTCAACTCAGAATATTGGTTTTAGGGGTACGATCAATGCTATCTCATGTAAATATTTTCATGTTCAAAAAAGATGTTTTACAGACAAACATGATAAATTAACAGTGCTAACATCACCATTAAAATAAATATTATTTATTTATTTATTTATATTACAAATATCATTTTTTTTATTTTAATATTATTTACAGTCATCCCCATTTATATTTATATTATCCCCTGTAATATTTAATGCGTAATGAAAAGCCAAAATAACCATCTACGACTATTTATTTAATAGCATAATGAAGTAATTAATAGAATAACATAAACTAAAATAGACAGAAATGCTAATATAAAGTAAATACGTATTAATTTAATGTCAGTACATACATTTATATGGTTTACATCACACTTAATGCAGCTCGTTTGCATTTGGTCAAAACTTTGCTACTTCTAATTTACGTTACTTATACTGCCTTTAAAAAATCGTTTAAAGTGGTTTGTTTAAGTGGAATTTTAAAGGAGTAAATATCGGGTTATTTTTCGAATGAGTGCAAAATGTCACAACTACTATGAAGAAGCACGACTACTAGAAGTGACGGCGCATTGCCATTACCGCCAGAAAGAAGTGACGGTGGGGAGATCATTTGACCTGTTCATTATACTCTTGCCGGCCGAAATCATTGCAGGAAGAAATGAAAATTTCTTTTCGGCGTAAAGGAACCAAAATGACAAAAGGTGGAAGGAAATTCCCGCTGAAACGTGCTTTCCGCACATATTTTCAAACATCGGTCACACAGTTGTTATTCGTTTGAGCGGGGACAGTTCGTAAAAGGTATTTGGTTTAAGCGGGGAAAAATAACATAGAACCAGTAGGAATAAATTCGGTTCCGGAGGATTCTATCCGAATTCGCGGGGTATTCGATTATTTGTGACCCGATTAAGTGGGTAGGATTGTATTTACTATTATTATCATGTATAAATTCAATTATTCATTATAAAAAATGGATAATTTTGCATTGATAGCATCCTAAAAATCGATATTCCAATTTGATAAAATTGATTAATCCTCTACACGAACTACTCGAAACTTTTCAGAAAATCAGTGGCAACTAAATAAACTTCGTTCTTATAAATCCTTCATTATATCTCAAAACAATATTGGTTTCTGAGATTTCTAAAGATAAAAAACGCTTCTAGGAATAGTGGATAACTCGGAAGAGGTTATGGCATATTTTCCTCTAATTCATTAACCCCCTTTTTCCTCTAATTCATTTGAAGGGCGGTGATGCCGTCGCGGCATCACATAATTTTAATCCCTATTTGCCACTTTGGCACCAAAATTTTTTAACGAAAATTTCACTTTTATTAAGTACGCGAAAATATGCTTTTACTTGTTTACAAATAAATTTTCTTGTAAATACTGGTGTCAGTCAATTATTTCAACATTTTGCGAATACAAGTACCTTGCCCCTGAAAGGGTTAAAAAACAAAAAATATCTTCACTTGCGTGGCATGTTTTTCAGTGTAAATGGTTAAAGTATAAGTAGTTTTAACAATTGCAATATATAAATGTTTCAAGAAGACTTATAATTCCGAAAAACATTTCTGGCACACACAAAAGTCCTATAACAATCTTTCCTAAAGATTAACCTTTACATATGAGAATCATCCATCAAATTGGCAGAAGGTCGCGATCCGTTTCTGACGTAAATCAAAGAATCTGTCAAAGAATCAGCACTAATTCTGACAGCGAGATAATGTCAACGTGAAACGATCTTCGTCTGCTATTTCTTCATTTCAATATAATTTTTTTCTTCCAATTCCTTATTAATAAAGTCTTGGCGGCCAAAATTTGTTTTCAGAAATTACCATTAGGCGAATAAAAAAAAGAGAAGGAGAAATTCTTTTAGTTATTATACTCTAAGTACACGCAGTACAATTTATTATTGCTTGAACTTTTAGCTTTTTAGCATAACATTAAGGCATTATTATAATACATGCTGTCCATAAATGAATGGATTTCCGTATTTTATAACTTTTAATTTAAAAATATAACAAAAAATATTAATTCACGTTCGTAAAGCATAACTAAAAAAAAAATAATAATAATATCACAAACGAAGTTACGTATGTGTAAAGTGCCAACTCAAAATAACCAATGTTAAACTTTTATCAAATTTATCAAAACGATCTTTCCTGTACATATTGTGCAGCCCTAACGCATTTTTGAGTTTTTAGTACAGATTTACCGAAAATTCCTTTTGTTTTTGTTTTCTGAATTTTTGGCGAAAATGTTGCCGAAAATTCGGCTGTACCGAAACCAGAAAAATGTCTTCTCTTCCTTCGACTTCAACTTCGACTTTAATTTTCAACTTCACTCATTGATTTGAGGTGTATCGGCTCATATGAGACACTCTTTATTTATTGCTATGACCTTCACTGTTTATAATTACCAGTCATGACTGACCCAAGGCGTTAGAGCAAATTATAAAGCAAGTAATGCATATATGATTAATTTTTGAAGGCTCTTTTCACGTACTCTTTAAAAGCTGCAGACTTAGTAGTACAGGAATTTTTTTATTGAAACCGCAGAAGTATTTTGAATGCTCTTTGAGAAAGTTCTATCATTTTGTGTCGTTGATGAATTAATTACATTTTACTTTATATGAAAATAAAATTTTAGTCAGAGGAACACAGAGCCAACTTAGACCCCACAGATAAAAATTTCAAACAGGGGTGCTATTTCAAAGCTTTCTTAGAGAGGCGGGAAGGGGTGGCAAAGTTTTTTGGGAGGGAGTTAGCAAATATTTATTTAAGTATATATCTTATCTATATTTAAATCTCTACTAAACTAATAATAATTATAAATTATAAAATTCTTATATATTTTTTATTAAAACATATTCAATGTTAATTTTCTAACAACTAACGTTTAAATAGTTTATTTCAAATTATTTAAATGCAAAATGTTAAATAATTGAAAAGATATGTATATTTAAAAATTAAATATTCACTATTGAAAGATACATTTAAAGTCTGAATTTGAAAATATTAAAAGACTAAATAAAATAAGACAGATTTGGATACAGTGCAAGGTCACATCATAACAATGTAACCATTGTAAAACAAGCAACAAAACAAATCAAGTACAGTTAAAGTTAAAGTTATTTTTTCAAAAACAAACAATATTCACCAGGAATGGAGCATGCTTCATTCAATGTCGGCGATCATGTTGGTCATTAATGTCTGTCGGAGTTATCGAACTTGTTCTCCATTATTTAATTAGATTGTTAATTAATTATTGATAAATCCCAATGAATATTGGTTGCCACAAAATAATAAAATATAAAAGTTATTTTTTTATTTAAGTTTTGTTTTTGTTTGAAATGTATATGCACACATACATATATATGTATGTTTGCTTGTTTGATAGAAATGTCTTTCTATACACGTATAATTACTTTTCATGTATACTTATGAATGTATAAATAACTTTTTTTTTGGGGGGGGGGGAATATTTTCGTTTCCATTTTCGTTTTCAGCCGAAAATAGGGAGATTACCAAAATTCGATTCCGGTTTTGTGTCGGTCTTAAAAACCTGTTTCAGTCGATCCTTGTTTTTAGTGCCCGAACGCACTGAAGGGTCTGAAACCCCATAACCTGGTAAGTTTTGATCGTAGATAAAAGAATTTTTTTCGGCACATGTTCGGCACAGACACCAATGTCATATACACAACGGGTACTTAACTGGCACTAAAGTGTCGTTATTTTGCTTATTATGGTAACCCGGATGTTGTTGTTTATGCTGTTGATGTTTTCGCCAAATTGGCGTCAGAAAAAATCGCGCCAATATGGTGCGTATATGACATCTGTGCCTTTTTTTCTCATTTGATTATTTTAATTATGAAAATATGAAGAACATTCTTCTAAATTTATAGAACATAAGGAATATATACAAATTTTAATTTTGTAACTTTTACAATATAATTATTTTGAAGTAAATAAGTTATAACGGGGGATAAAATTTGAAGCATTTTTGCAATTCAAAAACTAACTGTTTGAGAATTTGGACAACAACAAGAAACGTATCCTGTGTATCATTTTTAACGCCTTCCAGCAAGTAAAATTAATAACTGAAAAATATTGACGCATGTGTTGTAAGAAAAACGTATTCCAAAACGTTACTGGGTTACGATGCTTTTAATTAATTAAATTCAGACTTCTTCTCCTAAAAGACATTTTTCAGATTTTATTGACAGAAAATGCTGATTACTCTTAAAATTCCAAACGAACTAAATTTAAACCAGTGGTTCCCAACCTTTTATTGACCACGCCCCACCAAAGCCTCTGTAAAGTCAGGGGGGTGCCATTTCCCTCTAGTTTCGGTATCAAGGTTTCCGTACTTATGACGTCACTGTCCGTGCTAAGGAGAATTCCCACAACAGAAAAGAGCCTATTTTTGCATTTAAAATCGAATTTCTGCTCAAAAAACTTTTTGTTTTTGGTCAAAAGAGAGCATATTTCTTCAAGACAGAACATTTTTCACCAGCGAAAATATTTTTTTTGTAGAATAAAGCGATTATAGAGGATTTTTTCCCTTCAAATGAAACAATTGTGTGTTATTATTATCATTATTATTATTGTGCTAAGGTGAAGTTTTTATTGCTTGTTATCTTAAGTCGATCATCGAAAATGGACGTGTGTGTGTGTGGGGGGGGGGGGGGAGTTGAGGGTGATAAACATTTATTGTGATTTCCTTTGACACTCAGGAGAGTTTGCCCACACACGAAGCTTAAACTGCTACTCCGAAAGAGCGATTTCCAATCACTTTTCCTAAATATTACGGGGTAGATATTTCTCAGATTTCGATAAAGTAACACGATGAACATGGTGAATTTCCATTCACCATATCTTCCGTAGATTCCTTTTTTCAAAAACTTAGATATATTGTTGGTTATACAGAAAAACAAAATTTTATAAATTGCATGGCAGTTTGACAATTCATTAGGTGAACCAAATATGTTACAACCAATTCTTTCGGATGAATCGATATACTTTCAATGTGATAAATACCTCGAAGATGTAAAACTGTTAAAAAATATTCTTAATGAGATTCACGGCAGCTCACTTTCAAAAGAATTTAATATTATTGAAAATGCTTGCAAAACAGTTAAATTGTTTTTCCAAAGAGGCACAGAAATATAATAAATATAATAAAATCATTTGTGACAATCAGAACTTTCATTCGATTGAGACATATTAAGAGGCTACTTCCCTCACGCGAAAAATCGCATCCTATGGCAGAATTTTTAAAAAATATCTTGTTTGCATTTCAGTGTTTTATTTTTGTTGCATTGGATAGCTTAGGACGAATTCTACAAAGACTGTTTTTTACATTCTTTATTTTTTTTTGCAGTTTTTTTTTTTTTAATTAGGAAATTTTTACTGTCGGAACCGGTTTCGAAAGTGAAGTTAACCTCATAAAAAAATAAAACACTGCAAAGAAAATTGAACAGTTAAAAACGGACTTTGTAGAGATCAACATCGTCTATCCAATGAAAAAAAAAATATATATTAAAACATTCGAATTCAAACGAGATATTAAAAAAAAAAAAAATTCTCCCATAGGTTTAACATTAGCAAGCGTGGGTTTTCATGTGAGTTAAGTAGCATCTTAACGAAATATATTCATCAGAAGTGAAAGAGATATACGCTGCCAAAAAAGAAAAAAAAAACTGAAGTAAATCAACTATGATTGCACGATAAAATATCAAATAATGGGGCGCACATCTGAAATACATCTACAAAACGCACCTTGTGATGAAATCATATGCTTGAAATTAAAACATATTCTGAAGGTATAAACCCAAAATACATTAGTTATTAAATATTTTTGTATAATTTTTTTATAATACATCATTAAAACATAATTAATTTTGATAAATCTTTTCGGAAGATATTTATATTCCTCTGAATTTAAAATTCAAATTTTTTATAGCATATAAATCTTAGAGTTTTAAGAATTCGGCATTTTAATAATTAAAGTTTTTATTTTTATTTGTATTTTAAATCTCTCTTATAATCTCTGCTTGTCTTAATTTTTCTTCTATAAAAAATTTCAGTGTAATATTCAATGACATCAAATGCATAAATGGAACCTGAAAGAAACAATAAATTCTAAAAAGCTGAAAAGATACATAATTTTAAAATTTAAATATGGCACTTTATTTGGATGTGAAAAATATTGTTTAAATATTAAACTCTCTTTCGCGCAAAAAAATAACTTTAATTTCTCTCACTTATGGATGTTCATGTACATTAATTATTATTATGCAACATAAAAATATTATTCTAAATAAACTTTTCGAAATGTGTTTATAAAATATATTACTCTGAATTTCAAATTTTATCTTCAACAAATGATATAATTATATAGTATGAATATTTTAGTTTAATAATACTAAATATTCAGCTATTTACTTATGAAAGTTTCTATTTAATTTGCTTGTGTAATCTAATTACGCAAAACTCAAACTGGGGTGTGAGGGGTGGTAAAACATAAGTAATTTTTTTTAAATTTTTTATGAAATAGCTCTTTACTAAAAACATAGCGAAATAATAATATTAGAATTATATAAGACTTCAAATAGATTATCGATGAAATATTATAATTATACTACATTAAAAAGTATTAACAAAACATTAACTGCAGTCATGTAAAAATCAAATTTGCTTCTTTTGTAGGTCTTTTTACTTCTAAAAATTACTATTTTACATTCTTTTAATGTAAATTAACTTTTTCATATTGAGTCGTAAACGAAACTTAATAAAAAAGACCGCAGATTTAACAATTAAATTTCAAAGATTTAAAAAGAGATAATAGTTTAAATTTTATATATGATGTTTGTCCAATGTATAAAGAATATTTTTTAATCGTTAAAATTTTTTTCACACTAAAATTTCTACTGATTACATTTTAAAATAATCCATTAAAAATAGCTCGTTTCTAATGCAAAGTCAATTGGAAAACTGATCCAAGCACGCGGAGTGACGTCAAGCAGCGAGTCGCTCCCTATTGGCTGCGGGGGGAAATGGCGCAACCTTTAGATATAGTAACCTTGTGTAAAGTGACTATGCCCACCACCCTCCCTTAATATGTAAATTATGTCTCTTATTATTTAAAAAAGTTAACTCTATTCACACGGTGGAAGTGTAATAGAGCTCTAACAATAACTATTCATTTCCCATTTTTTAACTTATCAAAGAGGTCAATCTTCTATCACAAATGTATTTTTAACATAATTTTATAAATGCAATGAGATTATACATCCTCGCATTTGTGTCAAAAAGAGTTTTGTTGTGCTTTTCCAACTAACCTCAATTTTAAAGAAAAGATTATACGGTCTGCATTTTTAATTTCACAAAATATCTTTAAGAATATCTTTACATTCAATATTAAAATTGATAATATTCGCACATTTTATAATTCATTTTTGTAACTAATTAAGAGTTTCTGGAAAAGCTTTGGACACTAAATTTTCTCTCTATGGATAACAAAATATACAAGAAGCATTTCAAGATTCTCATATTTATTCATTTTAGGTTAAGTTATTCAAAAAAAAGTTATGCAATTATTTCCCGTCACAACACATTTTCTTGATGTTTGTTTCTAAGAATCGTTAGTTGTCTTCCATGTATTATCTGATTTTAAAATTTTGTAGCAATGTAAATTTAATTACTGTGCAGCATCCTGCACAGAGCCATGGGTATTTACTATCTACCCATTTTCTTTTCTAATGCTATTTGAGATTTATAAGATTTATAAATTAGGTCGTGCCTTGTTCAGATATTTCATATATTATTTAGGTTAAATATGTTCAAAACAGTCAAATTTATGCATACTTTTTAAGTAGTTTCCCCTATAAAAGAATCTTCATGGGACATATAGCAGAGCGAATGCAAGCAGAAAGTTCATTCAGTAAATAATTGAAAGCGTTTCGAAAAATTGTAAAATTCAGTCCCAGAAAAATTACAGGGAAATTTCATACCAAAATATCATGTCAAAATATTTTTAAAAATTTGTCGTATAATTATTCTGGTGTTATACCTATTTTAAACTTTTCATTAGATAAAAAACTGATTTTTTAACTTTTGCTTGTATTCTATTTAGTTTTCGTCTGAAAATTTTACTTTTCAAAGAAAAAAAAAGACAAACCGATAGCGAATGAGTGAGTAACAAACTTGGAATGTCCCCCTTGAAAGTCAAATTTCCCCCCAGTGGGGCATACGACCCACGTTGGGAACCAATGATTTAAACGTTTCAGTCACAGAGAATGATTTTTAAGTGCGTTCTTAATTATATAACGTAAACGTACGCCTGTACGTATAACATACGTAACGCCTGTAGTCGGCGTCTGGTCCGTCCGTATGTAGGGCATTCTCACAATCTTTTGACTTTTCATGAATAAAAATCTGGCGAAATTAAACTTACTGAAATAATATTTTAAGCTTATAGACGAGTGCTTGAATGATTCAAAAGAAAGAAAAAATGGTCAGCAGCGAAATTTTTTTTCATTTAACTGAACTTTAAGCTAAACTTACGAGTTTAATTTTACTTACCATTTTAACGCTATAACTTTTTATTTTCTTCTAAATTTTTACTAATAATAAATTTGCATAGTACCCACAGGATATTCAAGTAAGAAATAATAACAATGTAGTATTTTTAGAACAAAATTTTGGTATAACATTGTCTTAAAGGGGTGTTAAAAAAGGGACGGTAAGAAAAAAAAAGGGGGATGATAAGGTAAGGAAAATTACCACCTATTTTTAGGCAAGTCATGTTAAGATGAAGTGATATCCACAATTTTAATTGATTTTTAGAAAAAGTTATTTACATTTGATTAAATAAAAAAAATTAATTTACCTCGAAAACTGCAGGAATAAACCTTGGGGGCGGTAAGACTACCATTAAAGCCACGATGCTTGAAATTCATATTTAAATGCTGATTTAAATTCTGCAGTAAATTTCCTGTCAAAAAATTTCAGTCCATTCTTTCTCTAGCACGAGAAAAAATTCGAAAAAAATTCAGCGCATGAATCTGAAATGATTTTCTGTATAAGTTTAGCAAGAGGGACAGGAATCTAAAACCCAGGAACAGAGTTCAAAAAATAATAACAACCCTAAAAATGTGTGTAGGTTAATTTTTTGCTACATATTTAAATAAAACAATAGTCCCAGTTTCGGAAAAAAATTACTTCAAATTACTTTGACGAACAATTTTATTCCAAACTTAAACATCAGCAACAAGGACACGAGACAGTATAGGAATTTCGTGGTATATTTGGGCACCCAACATCGTCCAGAAATACTTTATCTCGTTAATACTGTCATGCAGTCATGCAATGGGATGTTTTCCAGTATAAAAAATTTAAAAAAACCAAAGAATATGTACTAAAATAAAAATTATTATTCAGGAACAGAAAAATATAGAAAAGTAAAAAGATTGTGAGAATGCCCCATAGGGTAATTCCGGGATTTATGCCGCAAATTTTTTTGAATTTGTGTATAAAGTACCATGTTGAACATAAAAAAAAAAAAAAAAAAAAAAAAAAAAAAAAAAAAAAAAAAACATGCTGTGCTATATTTAATGTTAAATATACAACGCGTGTACTACGACAAAAAATTTCAAAACGAATTATTAATTTTTTAACAATTTTTTTCTAAACATTACACTGCGGCACGTTACCCGTACATTCAGGATGAGACGCCGCACTTGTGTGGTAGTTATGCCGCGCTTGTAATACGAACAGAATGAAATTATAAATAAAAATATAAAAAAAAAATTATTCATATCTGGACTATAATTAACGATTTAATAACAAAATGAAACTAAATGAGTACAATGAAACGTATTAGTATATTCAAATAAATAATTGTTGCCTACTTTCACTATTAAAATTATCGACTTATTTTTTTACATTAAATTTTAATTGTCATTTCTGCAACAACGTAACAACAATGTATTAGAAAGGGAAAAGAAAAAAAGTAAAATTGCGTTTACATAATTTATTTGTTAACCCTTTTCGGGACCGGTGGCTTTTACACAAATTTTATTCGGTTGGTACCACTTTTTTAAAAAGAGTTACCTTTACTTAATTAATCATGAAAATGCTCTAATTAAGCAAAGCCAATATTACTTTTCTTTTTTACTGGTACTAGAAATAAGTTTTGTAAGCTCTTTATGAAGATGCTTAGGTCCCGAGAGGTCCCCGTTAGATGGTCCCGAATGTGTTAAGTGACCTGTTTTTTCGACTACAATCTACAGAAAAAGTGTCGAAAAAGTACCGTCTCTATGTAACTACATTTAAACACATGATGCATCAAAGCCAATTACACTTCCCCTTTTTTGGAGTAGTTTTCTAAACATTCCTTGCAAAGAACGTCTGCGTTACGCGTAATCCAATTTTTCATTATCTTAAATTACACCTTTCTTGCCCATCTTACTTTCTATTTTCCGTTTTTTCTCCTTTGGTTTTAATAAACTTGATACATGTCTAACATGATTAGTCTGTGCAAAAAGAAAAGTAAAAGTTAATAACACTTAATCATCCCGTTCAAAAGAAACTGCGGCATGTATACCGGAATAGCAGTGAAGCATGTATCCCATTTTGCACGGTGCAGATGTCGGCCATCACAGTTACTTGTCATCGCTAAGGGGAATGGCGTAACCATACACACAGTACTCTGTACAAACGCTACACTTAGTTTTGACATTGAAATCATGCATGTATTTAGTAATTAGTGTATGAAAAGTATTTAAATATAACGTGTTTAAAAGTTTGGACAGTGAAATAATGCACTTGCATCAAATTAAGGATTGTACTTCTACAAGTAAACATCGAAATGGGACTCACGCTATACACTGGTTAAAATAATCTCATTGCGCATCTATACTGTGCGTTTGACGAAAATCTATCGATAATTACAAGAAATACACGGGGTGCGGCATCTAACCCGTATGCGGCGACTCACCTGGAGTTACCCTATAACAGTGCAAAAACTACCCAATCGAATGGTTTGAAATTTAATATATATATAATCGTTGCAGAATTTCGTCGCGTCATTTCAAATTTTATGAAAATCGAATCAAAACTTAAAAAGATATTAATAGAAGTTTTCTTAATCCTATAATACATAATTAATTAAATGATATCCCATGATAGGTAATGATTCTAGGTTGTCATGATGATTATGTCCGATTTAAGATGAAGTCCTATTATTTCAGTATTACTGAATTTATTATACATAATCGAACTAAATTTTGTATTCATGCATTTTTACATAAGAGTGCAACAGTTATTTTACCAAGATCTGAATATTTATAAAACTAGTTATATTACGGATGCACCTCATGTACCACGTTTGTCATATAATTTCCTACTTGTTTTACTTGTTTGAGAACTAAAAAAAAATTTCTAAACATAAGTTACAGGACTTAGGAACCGCATAAAAATTTTGATTTGGTAAATTAAAAAATATACATTATTTTGAAGTAAATAGTTTATAATGTAACGGAGTACATCATCTGATACGTTTTTTACAATAGAACTATAACTCTAAAGCTAACGGTTAAGGGATTAGCTACTGGACAACGATAACAGAGGCACCATCTAAATTATTTTAATCCCTTGCGACAAATAATAATATTTAAAAAAATCTTTAAGTATTTTTGGATGAAAAAAAAAGGGGGAATTCCAAAATATTTGCATTGAAATCTTCAGAAATAACGCATTTGAATTTCAAATTTAATTAAAGAAATATACTTTCGAAGGCAAACTAAGAAAAAATTTCAGTGAATTGGTACCTAAACACACAAGCATATGTTTTATCAAAAGACTAATATATTTTTATTCCTATTTTTTTAGACATTTATTTAAAATTGTACAACATGCGCATATTTTGTCAAAAGAATTATAAATCATTCTTATTTCTTGTTTTTTATACATTTACTTTTAAAATGCTGTTATTTTACCTCCTGCAATGAAACATTGAAAAGAAACGAAAAAATTATCAGGTTTTGTTAGCATCGTACATTGAAAGTACACATAAATTCGTGGTGTTTTACATTTGTTTATTATCTACCTCTTTAGGTATACATTTTCATTTTCCGAAATAACTCCCAGCTTCAGCGAAAACATCCTTTTTGCAAATTGCGCAGAAGTAAAATCAAAAATCTACTTTCAAGATTATATGCCGGATGATAAGATATGTCTTATCTCAAACCCTTACAAATCTAAGTTAAATTACGTTAAAAACTCTTTGTTGTGCCAAATTTAGAATGGCTAAAGAAAATAATTCATGTTTGAAATGTTATTCAGATTTTCTTTGAAAAGCAGTCCTTGATATTTATGTAAAACTTATATTTCAGCTAGTTTTTTAAATACCTTATTCTGAATATGGTATTTTTTAAATATTTAAAATGTTTTAGAAATATAAATTATGTTATAACATACTACAGATCCTTGTATTGAATAATGAATAATTTAAATTGCAAATATTTCAAAAAGCGTCTTTTTTGAGAGAGAAATAATACAGTAGTATCTTAATGAGTTAAATGTTGAACTCACTTGGTCGCATGGAATAAGAGACGGAACGACGGAAAGGACTTGTTTGAATTCATTTTTATATATTTAAATAGAATAATATTAATAATTCTAACAAAAATACATCACTGCTTTTTTCCATGACAAAAGAATTTTGTAATTTTTTTTTTTCAGAAAAGTTTTGAAAGTAAGATTACAATAAAGGAATAGAAGGCAAAGGGTATGCAAAATCAAGTGAAAGAAGTTTGGAACTTGCTGATTGAAACTTTCAGATCAGAGTATTTAGGAATTCTATCATTTCACTTCTGTACAAGAAAAAAAAAAAAAAAAAAAAAAAAAAAATTATAAGGTTATTTCCTATATCAAATTTCCTATACTATGTAGTTCTGGATATTCACTTTTGAAGATTTTATATATAGAATGAAACAGTTTATGCATAATACTTTTCTTAATTTTATTTTAAAAAATTATCACCTAAAATCTTTCAATTTCGTTTATTTTTTACCTTTGTACTAAAATGTGGCACTGTATTAACTATTTATTAGTAATAAAAAAGACTGAAACAAAGTAGTTTTTTTTTATATAAAATTTCAATCACAAAAAAAAAAATTATAAAAGAAAAATAGAAAAAAATAACAAATGGAAGGATCAACATTTTAGGCTGTCTTACTAGAAAACTAATCGAATTCAAGACAATTCTAGTTTTAAAAAATTGGAAATTGCAAGTCACACGTGGCAAATGATCGCAAACTAGTTCGTACTATAACTAGTTTCATTTTTTTTTTTTTTTTGGCACCGCATATTGCACTGAATGTATATTTCAGTGCACTTTATAAGTACATATCAATTTCATTCTGTTCTAAAGGCTGTAACATCTTTAAAATGCTCTTGAAATAATCTTTTTCCATAGGACGTAATGTAATGGAAAACTTTTGACTGCCCCTGTAATTAAATTATACATCCGATTTTCATAAAATTTGAAGTGACTAGATAAATGTTTTCAGCAACTATATATTTAAAATTTCAGACCATTCGGTAGGGCAGTTTTTGCTCTATTATATGCCGACGGACAGACAGATAGACAGACGGACCAAACGACGACTATAATTGCTACGCATTTATATAATTACGAACGCACCTAAAAACACTTGAGTACAAAATAAAGCTAAAACAAAATTGAGAAACATGGGCGTTTTTAAATTTCTGTTCAATAAAGAAAAGTGTGATATAGTGTACAGAGTATTATAAAAAAGGCTAAAGCCCTTTAATTTTTTACCTGTTGAAGATACGTGGCAAAATAAATTGAAAAAATGTTCAAAATAAGATAGAAATTAAGATTACTTTAGTAAAATTGCCCTATCCTAATTCTCAAAAATTTAACGCTTAAAAATTTTTATACAGTCCTCAAGTATAATGATTTATATTTAGTAAAACTTTCCCCATACGCTGAAAAGTAAAACAGTAAAGTTTGTATTCTTCTACGAACAAAACCCACCCAGTTATGATATTTTGAATTTTATGATACTTCAGTGTTGTCCAGCACTTTAAAAAAATAAATAGATAACTAAATAAAATAAAACAGTTTTCTACTTTTAGCGTCGGAAGGATCCAAAGTTCCATAAAATTTAAAATTTCATAACTCAGGGAGTTTATCTTGTAGAAGAATAGAGTTTTTGCTGTTTGGCTTGTAAAAAGTATGGGGAAAGATTTATCTAAATATAGAGCTTAGGAACCGTATAAAAACGTAAACAAGTCGCAAATTGTATGTCGAACGTGTCAAATGAAGTGCGTTCGTACTATAACTAGTTTTATAAATATTCAGATCAAGATGCAAGAGCTGTTGTACTCTTATGCAAAAATACATGGATATAGAATTTATTACGATTATATAGTATTAAATTCAGTAATACGGAAATAATGACTCCATCATAAATAGGACGTCACTAACACGGCAACCTGGAATCATTACCTATCACTGAATATCATTCAATTAATTAAGCATGATAGGATGTAATAGAATGAAAAAAAAAAACTTTTATTCAGAGCTTTTTGAGTTTTGATTCAATTTTCATAAAATTTGAAATGACTGGACAAAATTCTGTTACGATTATATAATATTAATTTTCAAACCATTTGTTTGGTAGTTTTTGCGCTGTTACATGCGGATAGACGGAGGGAGACGACAACTATAGGCGCTACGTATTTATACCAGGATGTATCAATAAGTTTTTGTCCTCACATAGAAATAATTGTGTAAAATTTATGAAATTGCTACATTTTATGAATCCTTTTCTATATAGTCCGCGTGCGCAGTAACACATTTGTGCAACCGGTATTTCAAAGAGAGGGGGGGGGAGGATGTATTCCAGGAGGCGCGACAGTAGACCCAAAGGGGGTCTTTTTTCTACCTTTTACTGAGCCCCACATGTGACATATTATTGGAAAGGCCTTGGACCACTTATTCATGCTATGCACCTCCCTAGCTCCTCCCTCCAAATTTTCCCTCCGGGAGGCACTTTTCTAAATTTTGCGGACATCATTCATGCCCCACCGGTGGGAATTTTGGTGGGAGGTGGGAGGGGCATAGCATGAATAAGTGGTCCCAGGCCTTTCCAACAAAATGCCATATGTGGGGGTTGGTAAAAGTATATCTACGTACGTATATCTACGAACGCACCTAAAAATGTAAACTTTTAAAAATTAACGTGGGGACTATTCCGTCAAAATAATTGTAATTCCTGCCTTATTTTGAGCGCTTTTGAAGCGTACATTTGCTACATATCCCTAACAGGTAAAAAATTTACAGAGTGTTTCAATGTTTTTTTAGACACGTATGTAATGTTTTCGTAGTTTTTGCGAACTAAATTTGTTTTGAGATTTCTTATTACTGACAATATCCAGTATTAATTTATTAATGTGTTCTACCTTAAAAGTAAATCTACGAATATTATCTAGTTCATTATGCAAGTTAAGCACACATTAAAAAGACATAAAATACATTTAGAGAGTTTATATATAAAAACTTTTTTACTGTTTTTATGGTTTTTATTGAACACCTTTCAGCAATTAATAAAGAATAATAACTCTGGGTTTTCGGATTTTCTATATGTCTCATTACCATTAAAAATGATATAATTTATGAAATATCTAAGATAAATATTCGTGTTTTTTTACATCTAAACTTTTGTTTGCATCTATACTTTGGTTTGCTTTTTCCTTGTAAGAAATTGTATCTGTCACTTAATTGCTATATCACAGGAAAAAGGTCAATGAGTGCTGTGGAATGTGAAAAGCAAACCCCAATTACAATTCAACGCAAGTACCGACGTTAATTTGGGCAGTATCCAGTGTCCCGATTTACGCGGGATTTTCCAATTTCCAAAGGTCCTTAGACCCGGCAGCAGATCCTCGCGCGGGACGCCAAAATTACCAATTTTTCATAATAAAAAATTCTTATTTTCTGTTAGTACAATGCTATTCGTCAGTATGACATCAAGTGGAACTTTAGCAGTAAGCCTGTAAAAACAGAACCTGTCTATGATTAAAAAAAAAATATGGTTCCACAGCAAGATATCTATCTGCTTAGACGGAAACCTGTCTAAAACGAAATGGTTGTCTTGTACACAAGCTTTAAACGCTATCAAACAGTTTGCAAAATATCGGGAGCATTTACGTCCAACATTTCATGAGTTATAACTAAGGATCGACCGAAACAGGTTTTTAAGACCGAAACCGAATTTCGGTAACCTTCCTGTTTTCGACCGAAAACGAAAATGTCCAAAAAAATTTGTAAGCAATTAATGCATACATAAATATACATAATAATTAATTAATTATACGTATATATTAAATATACATAATTATTAATTTCCATCCAATTAAAAAATGTTTTGGGTATACATACCCCGATTTATCTTTTATAATGGTTTTTGTAAATGATCATCTGTTATGGTAAAAGTTTCTCAAAGGGTCTTCTAAACACTTCTGTTGTTTAAAACTAAAATTTTCCTATTACTGTTAAGTCTGCATCTTTTAATGAGCACGTGAAAAAGCGTCTTCAAATTTAGTCATATGTGCATTGCTTGCTTTATAATTTGCACTCACGTCTTGAGTTGGTCACGAGAGATAATTATAAACAGTGAATTTCATAGCGATAAATAAAGAGTGTCTCATTTGAGGCGATACAGCTCAAATCAATGAGTAATGTTGGAAATTTCCGAAGGAAGAAACGAGATTTTTGGAATTGCACATAGTTCGGTCCGACCAAATTTTCGGAGAAAACCGATTTTCAGCTAAACTCAGATTTTGGGCCGAAAACGAAAACGAACATTCGGTCGATCATTAGTTATAACATTTTGTAAGGGCAACAAAAATTTGTGAAAACCCTTTATTTCAATTCTTTTAGCTTTAATTTTGACGTCGTTGTTTACCAAGGGTAATAGTTTTTTAAATAATTCATTAAACGTAATTGATAAAATTTGACACTAGAAAAATTGAATCTTTTATGTGTTTTTATTACTTTAATATGAATGTGAAATATTCATTCAAAACAAAAAATTGTGTTTGTATGTAAACGAATTTAATTATATAAAATATCTATGAAATTTGATTAGTTAAATAATAACTTTTCCTTTATAAAACGCTTGTCAAATTTAAAGAAAAATGGAAAAGATTAATTCAACAAACGTTAAAGAGCTTACACTTTTTCACTAGAATATCAATCGATTGCTAAAGAAAGGGCTAACAATGATTGAGTACAAAATAAAGCTAATGGTACTTTTAAATTTGTGATCGAAAAAGAAATCATCGGAAAAAGTGTGATGTAGTACATAAGCTTTATCTTTTGGGTCCAGAATTTGTTTTTTTTTTTTTTTTTTTTTTTTTTTTTTTTTTTTTTTTTTTTTGACGGATAATTCTTCACAGGTGCATGGCTCAGGAGAACAGATTTCTGTTTTTATCTTTGTCGCGTTAGCGATTTTCCTTGACTGATGTTCTACTTTTGAAAAAAGGATCTTTATTTTTTTTTTTTTTTTTTCCCATCGTAAATGCGAAAAGGTTTTATGTTTGACGTATCATTTACAACTTATTAGGAAATTGTTAAAGCACACACATAAGCATACATAAGCCATAGTTTCCAAGTTTTGCGAAATTCGAATACCACTACTGCTAAACCGTAATCTTCGTCTTGTTCATTTGCAAAATTCTGTCATTAAATAAAGTGAAAAGAGCCTTTTTCGGAAATTTTATTCAAAATTCAACACACTTGGGTGCTCGGCGCACATGCACACATATGTAGGTATATATATATATTACATGTGAATGCGTGTCCCTGGATATATAACTTTAACTACGACGGATATATTTAGTAATATGATATTTTATCTATAATAATAAGCAAAGGTGCACTGTAAAAAAAAAATAATAATAATAATTTTACATAAAATTAGCAAATGCCATGCTTTGTTTGGATTCGCGAAGCATTATTTAATAAGATAAAATTTGAAAGTAACAATATTTTTTATATTATTTTTGCATCTTTATTAAGCAAAAACGTTATTTTATGTTTTGGCGGATTTTCATTTTAGAAATGTAAATTCAGCCAAATAACTAAGAATTTCCTCGGAATTTTTTATTTATGATATAAAGAAATTAACAATTAATTTTATTTGTTTACAATTCTTTTGTTGCCACTTTACAAAAAAAAAATAATCACAATAATCATCATAATAAATCATAATCTTTTAAAATGTGTGAATATCGTCTGCGAAAATAATTTCACATAAGAATAAATTTTGTACTGGAATACCTCACACTGAAAAATACTTTTATAATTGAATGTAAATAATTGAATTTTCGCAAATTTTAATTCATTAAAAATATGCTATAATTTCCATTAAAAAAAAGAGTATTTTAAAAATTTCCTAAAAGAAATCGTGAATCTATTTAACTAATCATGATTCTATCTATAATGACTAACTCCTTGATTTATTTTTTCTTCCGAAAATATACGTGTTTCATTTTTTATTTGCAAAAATACGTCCGTAATGGAAAAACATGTAAAATAAATTAATTAAAATAATAATATTTTAAGGTTATTCTGTAAAAAAAAAAAAAAAAAAAAAAAAAAAAAAAAAAAAAAAAATAATAATAATAATAATAATAATAATAATAATAATATCGTGCAAATCTACAGATCATAATTTATTTTTATGTTTAATTTCAAGTCAAAATACTGAATAGTTCTTTTGTAAAGTATACGACAAAATGTAATTTGTGTAGCCTAGTAGAGGTTTCGCTTCGCTCATTGCAAGTAATATACTGTTGAGCAGTAATATTCGGTTTAATTCATTTATACAACGGTATATTGCTGCTGATTTTACTGTTATAAACTGGCACCCCAGCTGCAGTATTACGCCGCAAAATCAACATTTTTTTCTTTTGCAGTGTGTTTGTGTGTGTGTATTTGTCTCAGTATATGCGGGTGTATGTGTTCTGTGTTCTGAAGATACCGCTGCACGTAGAACCATAAAATTTGGGATGAAGATGCCTTTGTATCTGAAGTACCTCAAAACTTGATTTTGAGTTTGTTATCATATGTTTTAATTTAATTTTTTATGCGATTTTTAGTGTGTTTTTTTCCCCACGTTTTGAGGCGCATTTTAGTACATTAGTAAAGTAAATCCGGCTTCAATCTTATTTTAGTCCATAGCAAATTTTGTGCTCTTTTTTAAAAAGTTTATTCGGAATTCGTACAGAAATTATTGAAGTTTTCTCAAATTTTTCTATGCCATCTTTTAGAGGGATTTTTTCCATTTCTTCATTTTACGAGGATTTTTGTCATTAGTAAAAGAAATTCGGATTCAAACTTTTAGCGAAATGCAGCATATTTTGTCTTGTGTGAATTTTGAATGTTTCCGATGTATAATAAGATTTTTTGCGTTTCGCGGTGATTTTTTTTTTTTTGTTTGTTTGTTTTATATTTATAAAATAATTCCTGTTACAATGTTTTAGTCCAGTATAGTATACTATGTCCTCTGCAATTTTTCAAATTTTAGCGATCTGTAATGCAATTTTTAGCATTTCACGGAGATTTTTTTATATTCGTACACTGTCAGAAAATCTCGTCTATATACACTAAATTATTCCTCATTTTTTAACAAATAATATCCGTACTCCTAGAAAACATGTTTTATCCGTGAATTCTTCATGAAAGTCTGAAAAAGAGAGAGAAATTCTGTTCATTCCTAGCACGCATGCGTATTGGCTCTATTAATACGATAATTCGAATTCATTTTAAAAACGAAAACACAAAAATTCTATAAATTAAGATTTCTAATTTAATTTTTTTTCAACTACATCAACAACAAGAAAAGAAACGTTTTCGAATTTAAAAATAAATAACAATTAATTTTCTCATTCATTTAGAAGTATTCACAATTTATTTTTTAAAGTTATAAAATATTCGCATTTAAAATATATTTTTAATGCGATTTATTTAAATTATTATTAAATTTATATATATAAATATCGACTATGTAATTGCTTATATTTGTATTTCATGTACCGCTGATGAAGTGAAATGCTATATAAGCTACCTGCTACATCCATCCAATTCATCTATTATTTGTTTATGATACGTCTTTTAATGGTTCAACATTATTTCTCTGGTTATTTGTATCTTTTGTCTTTAATAGGTTATTGCATCAAAATTTGGTGGTTTTTCATTTGTTTTATATGGATTAATAATCCGCAATGAGCTAGTGAATTAGTGATATTGTGCTTGATTTTGAGTTACAAGTCATAGGTTCCATTTTTATTTTGTATAATGTCAGTGTTATGTATTGAAGCCTAATTTATTAAATTAATTTTAGTAACTGGAAATAGATGATGAATTGTAATTATATAATGGTTTTATATATATATATATATATATTGATATATATTTATTTAATTTATATATATATATATATATATATATATATATATATATTGATATATATTAGGGGTGCGCAACCTTTTTTAGAGAAGGGCCACTTATAAAAATGGCTGGGTTGTCGAGAGCCACATCAGTAACACAGAGAAAATTCTATTTCGGGGAGGTGATCTGTGGCCTATAATCAGATAAAAAATATGGTTTCAGAGGAGGGGGTGGGAGGGGGGTTGCCCTTCTAGGTTCCCTTACCCAGCCGACATATCCAATTCAGTTGGCCAGGATATATAAACAGTTTACGTTTGTATATATAACACAGATATAGCAAGGATTGTTTTCAAGGAGTGATAATATTCCTTGACTTTATTCGGAGGAGTAAATTTTGTTTTATTATAAGTGCTAAAAAACAAACATAGGCATGGAAGTGGCTAGCACGAAGAAGAGAGAAGAAGCCAATCAATAAAATTCGCATTTTTCCGCGCCTGATCAATAAAATTCGCGATTTTTCCGTGCTCGATCAAAGAACTTTGCGATTTTCTATGCCCACTTTCAACAAAATTCGCAATTTTTTAGAAGTCGATCGAAAAAATCCCAGATTTTTCAGCATCCGATAGACAAAATTCGCTATTTTTCCGAACCCGATCAATAAAATCCGCTTATTTTCGTGCCCGACAGACGAAATTTTCGATTTTTCCGCCCCTAATAGACGAATTTAGCCATTTTTCCGCGACCGATCGACGAAATTTGCGATTTTTTCGGCCCTAATCGACGAAATTCGTGATTTTTCTGTGCCTCATCAACGAAATTCGCGATTCTTATGTGACTCTGACGAAATTTGCAATTTTTTCTCGCGACAATTTCATAAAATTAGCGTTTTTGTCTTGCGATAAACTGACGAAACTCACGATTTTTCCGCTGCAGATCAAAGAAATTTTCAATTTTTCCGCGCATCATTGACAAAAATCGCGATTTTTTCCGTGCCCGATCAACGACATTTGTGATTTTTCCGTGCCTGATCGACAAAATTCGGAATTTTTTTCGTGTTTAATCAACGTAATTCACAATTTTTCGGAGCCCGATGGACAAAATTTGCGATTTTCTCGCGCCCATTTAGTGAAATATTCGATACTTAACTGGCTCTGACGAAATTTGTAATTTTTTCCAGCGGTAAATTGGCGAAATTCACGATTTTTTATCTCTTGATACACTGGCAAACACGCGATTTTTCATAAGCCGATCAACGGAATTTCAGGTTATTCCTCTCCTAATCGGCAAAATTCACGATTCTTAACTAAGTGACGAAATTTGGAATTTTCCCCGACAAATTGAAGCTATTCGCGGTTTTTTCTCACGACTGAAGAGAGTCACGATTTTTCCATCAATAAAATTTTCATTTTTTTCGCGCTTTTCCCTGACCGCGATTTTTCCGTGCCCGAGCAACGAAATTTGCAATTTTTCCGAGCCCTATCGACAAAACTCGTGATTTTTTGGTAGCCGATAGGCGAAATTTGGAATTTTCCGCGCCTTATAGACAAAATTCGTGATTTTTCCGTGCCCGATCAATGAGATTTGCGATTTTTCCGCGCCTGATCGACAAAATTTGCGATTCTTAAATGGCTGACGAAATTTTAAAATTTTTTTGAAGCAAACTGACGAAATTCGCTATTTTTTCTTGCGACCTATGGACAAAAATTGAATTTTTTTCCAGTTATAAATTGATGAAATTCGCGGGCCACACGCTAACTCATCGCGGGCCACTTTTGGCCCGCGGGGCCACAGGTTGTGCATTCCTAATATATATTCATATAATATATATATATATATTAATATATATATATATATTAATATATATATATATAATATATATATTGATATATATTAATATATATTTTCTAAATATAAATATATAAATAATACAAATATACATTTCGTAAATATATTTTAAATAATTAACACATTTAAAATAGCTATATTAATTAAAATATTAAACAGAAAAAAATCGATTTTACTCAAAAACAATTCTTGCATAAAAATATAGTATTCATATTTTACATCCTCAATCTACATAAAAATATTTAAAATTCACATTTTTATCCTATTTTAAAACTAGAGCATTAAAACCCCAGCCACAGTCTCATTAAAGATGAAATCTTCCCGAAATTAACTTCAAGGTTCAAAGCTTTTTAAAGAAATTAGTCATACCATACTCATCTGAAGAAAATATATTTACTTCAAACTGTTTCACTGCTGTACAACTGTAGCCGAGTAGTTAGGGTACTGCTGTCGCACCTCTAAGGTAGCTGGTGCGATCCCAAGGTCCGCAACTTTCATTTTATTCCCCTTTTTCCTTTTCTGTTATTGCCAAAGTAATTTTTAAAAAATCCCCTAGCGGTCCACCACATACCACAGGTTGGGAACAGTTGTGTTACATCAATTTTTATTGATGTAGGTATGCTTGTATTAATCTAACATTAACCCTTTATTTGCTGAATTATGAATTAAGGAAAATTTTATCTTCTAAAGCATTTTTGGTAAATTTTTTAAAGTACATTAGAAGATTTACATAATCATTTAATAAATTTTAGAAGGATTCATTAAATTTGAATTTACAGGGATTTTGTGCCCTATTTATAACCCCACTCAAATCTTTTATTTTAAATATTTTACTTAGTATTTTGTAGAATTAGGAAATGCACAAATATAATGTTCTTACAATAGAAATATAAAAATATTTCCGAATTAAAAAATCCCCCCCCCCCCCTCAAAAGAAATCATCCTTTTAAAAATATTTTTGTTTTGTGTAATCAATAATGCTTTTGGAACACGATAAAGTAATGTATCTATAACTCATTCTAAACTGTATTACTACTAATCGATGTATTAAATGAATTTTATAACAAGTTATTTTAATGGTATTTATACCGTGGTATGGGTACCGTCAGTAGATAAAGGGTTAAATTCAAAATCCGTCAAAGCTTTTCAACTATACCGCTTTTAATAAAACTCAAAACTGTAACAATCACCAAATATAGCGAAAAATAGAGTTATATTTAGAACCCTTTCTTCTTTAAAACTTTACTCCAAAGAGAGAAATTGGAAATAGTTGAAAAGAATAGGACCATAAAAATGTCAAAATAAATATTTTCTTGTTCCACCAGAGAATTGATACTACTATTCTTTCGTTTAGCGGTGCGAATATTTGTAGAACAAGATCGTAGTAAAACGGTCTTCTCTCTAGAATTTCAAGGCTTAATATTTCTATTATCGGAAGAATTTCCTTTTTACATGTAAGTCATGTGTAATTTGATTCTTTTGAAGTATCGGGATTTTTTTTTATATATGAGGAAGCATTGTAATTTGACAGCTCAGTCTCTACCGACTCAAAATACTTTCAGTTGAATGACCGTAATCTTAATATTTTTTTTTTTATTATTATACATTTTTTTTTATTGTTATAGTTCTATGAAATGACACTTTTTGCTGAAATATATTCAATAAATAATACGCGAGGAAGATAAATGATAGAAATTAACTGTTTTGCGTCAACACGGAAGTAATAATCAAATAATTACAGCATCAATTAGATAAAAAAAACGAACATTGCACCCATCGAAGTAATAGGTGATTACATCTGTTTGACACCAATGAAATTCATCACGGTCTTTTCACACATAAATCTGAACATTTATCTGACTCTTAATGTAAGCTTATAACAATGTTATTTTACTCATTCTTCAATGTAACTCCTAAAAGAACAAAGCTGATTTCTCATGATCCTTATGTATAAAACTATCTGTAAACTTAATAAAATTAAATAATTAGTAACCTAACATGATAATAATTAATGTTTATCTTGATAAATAAACATTAATATAAAATGTGTTATTATCCTGAAAGGTAAGAATTGTGTCAGCACAGACCGGGATTAACCGCTCAGCACTAACAGATACTCATCTCTGATCTAAACTGATTAAATCTTGAGCAGGTATCCTATGGATAGTAACGGACCTTTGGACTACTATAGAAGAAAACAAATAAAAGGTAAGCATCTCATCTCATCTCAAAAGGTAAGCATCTCTGTATCTCAAGAACTATGCACAGAACTTAATAAAAATTTATATTCAGTTAATCCCTGATATAAATTGGTGCTGATTAGTTTTTGGTGTAAATCGCTCAACAGGTGGCGCTGCTGTGCAACATTTTTCACGATTTCCACAATAGCTCAATCTCCAGAACTAAAGCACGGATTTTCACCAAACTTCAGATTCAGTTAGTCCTTGACATGAATTGACGTTTTATACATTTTTGGTGTACATCGCTCTACAGGTGGCGCTGCTATGCTGCTTTTTGCGATTTCCGCAATAGCTCTATCTCAAGAACTAATGTTTGGATTTTCAACAAACTTCAGATTCAGGTATACCTTGATATGAATTAGTGCTGTCTATGTTTTGGTGCAAATCGCTCAACCAGTGGCGCTGCTATGCTGTATTTTTCAGTATTTCCACTATAGCTCTATCTCAATAACTAATGCACGAATTTTCATCAAACTTCAGATTCAGGTATACCTTGATATCAATTAGTGCTGCTTATGTTTTGGATTAAATCGCACAACAGGTGGCGCTGCTATGCTACATTTTTCAGAATTTCCGCTATAGCTCTATCAAGACGTAATGCACGAATTTTCATCAAACTTCAAATTCAGATATACTTTCATATGAATTGGTGCTAAATTGATGTAATTTCTTGCACTATTTAAATGATTTAACAGACGTGTTTTATATCGAAGAAAGTTTTGTGATGACCACAACATACTAGTTTTATATTTACTTATTATTTACACAATTGAAATAAGGTAGGGGAGACTGGGGATGAAAGGGGCACTCAAAATTTCAGAATGAAAATAAAATGCACAAAGTTTCAATTTTGCCTCAATCGATGACGATACTTGATCTGTCTTAATAATCCTTATAACTAAAATAAGCAGTTGCAGGGTTGTAGGTGATGAAAGCAAAACCTGTTTTTGATATAAAAAAGTAAATTTTGATGTTGCTTTTGTTTTTTCTCTAACAAAGTAATATTGTGTTTAGCATTATAATATTTATGTTATTTAGCAATGTAAAGTATGCACTTTATGTGAATATCAGTATATTTTGTCAGGTAAAATGCACTTTATGTGAATATCAGTATATTTTGTCAGGTAAAATACTCTCATACATGAATACATTTTTCATTTCGCTAGGTGGGTATGGGGTTGAAAGGGACAGAAACTGAGGTGTTGAAAGGGACATGTCCCTTTCAACCCCTCAGGTTGACCCTCAGGCTGTTCCGATCAAGCTTTCTTTAGTGAAGCTCAATAAAAAGAGTTAGCTTCATATTTGCTCCAAACATCTAATATCAACTAGGGTTTGAGAACTCTGCATATGAGTATTCAATTGCTTTGAACTCTCCAAATACGGCTCTATCTTGCAAACAAAGAAGCAAGCTGGAATTTTTTGGTTCCAAGATTTTATTCAACGAAATTCATTACTTTCTCTAAAGAAACCTATAGACATTAGTTTAACGAGAAGTACAAGTTTCAACAAGGCTAATGTTGATATATTTTTTAAACCTTCAGTTAGTTATGGATCGCTATAAATTTACACAGAAAATAATATATAACTGTGATAAAACAGGTCTAATGATAAAGCACAAACCACCTAATATAGTAGCAAAACGTAGTAAAAAACAATTTTCTCACGTAACATCAGCTGAACATGGCAAACTTGTCATACTTTTGTGTTTTGTTTCTACATCAAGTAACTCTGTTCAGCAGTATTCATTTTCCAAAGAAAGAATTTCAAGGAGTTCATGGTCGGAGGTGCCCCATCCCAAAAACTTGGACTTGCTCATCACAGTTGGTCAATGACCGCAGAAGTTTTTTAAAGCAATTGCGAATTAACTAAAGTTGTTCCAAAACTGATACTGTGTTTATCTTATTTGATAATTATGAAAGCAATATAAATATCAAGACAATAAATATTGTAAAAGGTAATGGATAATTATGGTGATATTCCTGTCACACTAGTGTGACAGGAATATCACCATAATTATCCATTACCTTTTACCTACATCCATTACCTACAGCTGTAGCCACAAACTCCAGAAAAAAAAATTGTAATGAATTCAAAGTTCATTTTTTCAGAAAAAAAAACAGAACAAAATCATTTTGTATTTACTGATACTATTGACATGGATCCTGTGAATATTAATGATATTGTGGTGAAGTTAATTAACCCCTAACTGGTGTTGAGACAGCCAGAGTTAAATCTTTCTTAGTTAAGTAGGCCTAAACATGTTATTTTTCTTGTTTATCATCAACCATGCAACATTTTATTATCGAAGATCATATGTTGCAATATATTTTATTTTTATTTGCGTATAATTATCTTTTATTTCTGAATAATGTAATTGCAAATAAAAAGAAAAAATATTCATAAAAGTGTTTTATTTATGTGTGTCCCTTTCAAGCCCGCACAGCACAGTGTCCTTTTCATCCCCTACAATGGGGTTAAAAGGGACATTTCTCCTAATTTATGAAAATGTGTATATATTTTAAATTACTGCACTTGAGGATAAGAGGTTTTAGTAGTATCAAAGCAAAGGTTTTAGACGAGAATTAGGCGCAAATTGGAAAGTGGTAGCTTTTAATGTCATTATTTTATAAGCTTATAAAGACAAAATGTCTCTTTCATCCCCACTCCCCCCTATCCTAACACCTGAGTCAATATTTTTTTTAATCGGAGTTGTTGAGGTACAAAGGGTTAATTTCGTTTTACACATACAGAGAAAATAATTAGAATGATTAAATACATATGTATTTAAAAAGTCTACCGTGAAAATTTTTAAATTATTTTTGTAATCTCTTGTGTTGATTTTTCACAAAAAGAGTTAAATTTCTCAGAATAATGCTTTTACCAGTACTACCCATTTGTCAAGTGAGGCTCGACGAAGTTTGTCGTTATCGCTAAATTTTGTCTAGCACTAACTTAAAAAAAATAATAATACTAATCTTCGTTGTATATTTCTACAACATTTGTTATAGGTATCTACCGCGAAGATTATACTATAAAAATAGCGACAGCAAAATAATTATGCCTATTTCTAAACAACAGGTCTCAAAGAGTGGAAATGGTAAAATTGAATAACGATTTTAAATATTTATTTCATTAAAATATGAAAAAAAATGGAATCGACATTATATTTTAACTATGCATCAATATGATTATAATTTTTGCAACAGTGATTTTGCAACTCTGTTACAGATTCAAAATACTCCTCTAAAATAGTCCTAATTAAATTGTAAAATATCGTTGCCTTTTTTACAATTAGTTTTAAGTTTAGTAAATTTTTTCGTAAAGCATTTTAAAATTTTGATTTTTTTTTACGGTAATTCAAACCAGAAAGTAATACAGTCAGTACTGGATATATGGTCACCCGCTTATAAGGTTACCCCGCTTATAAGGTTACCCCGCTTATAAGGTCACTTTTCGTAAGTCCGGACTGACTGAATAGGTATTACATGTTAAAATACACCGCCTATATGGTCAGTTTCCAATGACTATTATCGGATATATGGTCAAATGGTCATGTTTTGTCTCCGTTTTTATTGGAAAATATCTTATAGTTTTACGCTTTATACTTCCCTTTTTTAGTGTGTAAAGTGCCGAATAGACGTATCATTCATATTCAAGTATCTTCAACTATCGGCCTGTTTTTATTGGTCACGCGACCCTTTTCATTTTTAATAGCCTTATAAAGAAGTGAATGGACATCCTGAAGGAGGAACGTCTTTCCTTCTAGTCAATCGTCCCCTTTTTTCCTCGTTGAATCCCCCATGCTTTTCCTAAAATCCACAAGTACGAACTTCCGCATGGTAAAGAAAGCACAGTTGACATTTTTTATAGCTTTAGAATGAGAGGGAAACCTTTTTCTTTTTAAATAGAGCCTTAGAGAGAGCGATAATATTGTATACCACGTGACTAGCTGCACATCGACACTCGGGGAAGTGGGGGAGGGGATCTCCTCTTCCCGGCTGCAGCCTATAAGAGAAACTCTTTCCTGTCGGTTAGAGTTTCCAAAGCTCTAGCGATTTCTCCCCCAACTGTCGCATTAGATACCGATTCTTGGAAAATAGGCCATCACCCCTTGCGATCGAATGAAAATTGTCCTCCGTGCAGAGAAAAGTTAAATCACTAAACTATAAATTAAAGTTAAAAAAATTTGGTAGAAAACTTTGAAAAATCCAATGCATTGAAAGCTGCTTTCGCGAAGACCGGTGGAATAGAGAGAGCGACTCTTAGGGTTCAAATATTGTTAAACAGAAGGTGTGATCAACCAAAAGAGAAAGCGAGAACATGTTTCAACATTTCAGAATGTTGAAAAACATCTTTTCAGTTGGATAAAATGTGCCAGATGGAAGAATGTTCCAATACATGGATTATCGTGAAGAAAAAAAAAACTCTAAAAATTGCTGCATAACTAGGAAAACCGAATATTACTGTCAAAGAACCGAAGGAATGGCTGTTAACTTGTTAAGTGACTTTCTCAATAGGTACAAACCTTGTGATGTTTTTAATTTTGATAAACTTGAGCTGTTTTTATTTTCATGTTTTGCCAGATAAAACTGTTAATTTTAGGAACGAAAAATGAAGTGTGGGAAAGTAAGCAAAAAAAGATTGGCCGTTTTGTTAGCAGCTAATATGGATGGATGGCTCAGAGAAATTGACTCCATTAGTTATTGGTAAATCTCTCAATCCTAGTTGTTTGAAAAACTGTAAATCTTTGCATGTATCTTACGATGCGAACCGAAAGGCCTGGATGACAATAAGCATTTGAGAAAAAGAAATTTGGCGTTTCGATAAAATTACCACAGACAAGTGGCTATAATCGCAGACAACTGAACCGCCCATTCCATAATTCCCAATTTAAATCCGATTGAACTTGTTTTCTTGCCTCCAAACTGAACCAATATGGTACAATAATTAGGTCAAGAGATTATTAAAAATATTAAGATAAATTACCGAAAGCTGCTTCTAAAAGACGTCATTGCTGTCATTCATCAAAAAAGAAGTTTTGCGTGACTGTGTTAGATGCCATGTGTTACGTAGACAAGAGTTGGAATATGGTATCAAAGAAGACCATTGAAAATTGATTTTGACATTCTTGGCTTCCAGAATGTGAAGAATTATCGCTTGAAGACAACGACAGTGATGATGATGGTGATGATGTGTCTTTATTTGAAGTTTCACAAGAACTATGGAATGTCATTTGCACATTACATGACGAACTGACATATGCAGTTTTTGACAATGAGATCGCTACTAATGGACTTTAACCAAGAGTGGCAACAGTCACGCCTTTGTGGGTATGTATCTTCCGAAAAAGACTGCTTATTGACGAAGGGGAAGCCGTGTTAAAATGCTCTTCACGCCTATTGGTGTTTCACTTCTAGATATCCGCAGCAGACGTGACATCGGTAAGTCCATGGTGAAGCTTCTATACTGGAAATAGTTTTGGAAATTTTAAATATAAACGCTGATGAAAACGATGATAATGACAGTGAATTCGCAACTGAACCGACAACGCGAACAAAAGCTCTCAAAGCACTAAATACATTCAGACATTTTTTTACTGATCCCAAAGGCATATTAACCAAAGGAACATTTTAAAACTCTTCGCGAATAAGAAAAAGTTGTTTTAAAAACTGCCACAAAAAACAAACAAACCTGCATAAAAGATTATTTTTACTACTACGAGTAGACTCATCAATTAGAAATGTTAAGTGTAAAGCAATATTTGTTTATACCTCTTGTTTTATAAATTATATGTTCGTAGCTTCTTTGTACATTATTGTACTAATATAACTAAAATATTAATAATATTTTATTGTCTAAAATAAAATTCCTGCTTACACCGCATATAAGGTCACCCCGCTTATAAGGTCATATTTTTCAGGACCGCATGGGTGACCGTATAACCGATACTGAATGTATTTGATTTAATTGTTTTTAACTACCGTGTGCTAAAAAAAAAAATCGACTTTTTAATGTGAAATAAAAAATAAAATACTGAGAAAAACGAGCAATTTTTTTCCTTACGACAGAAAAGAATTTTAAATAAATTACTCTGGAAAAATCTTTAAAAACGCTTATTTTCATATTATTAAACAAAAACACCAATGAAATGTTTAAAGCGATATCAAATTATAATGTAATGAATAATGAGAACACGTCAGACCTTATAGGCAATTTTTTAAAAGTGAAGCTTAATATAAGTATAAAATATAAAATATTTGTTTCAGCTTATAGAAATCTTATTTTGTACTAATTTAATTATAATACATAAGGGAAAAGAAAGGGAGTTTCTATTGAAATAGTTTTACAATTGTTTCTGTAATCTCTCTTAAATTTATTTTGCAGAAATGTGACTTAAATTTCACGAGAACATCGTGCTAATTGAAATGGAATTGCAAATCAATTTTTAATTGTATATCAGCTCTTATTTTCAAGCATGAGCAAAAGAGTCAAAACTTCTCATCTTAAATATAATTTCGAAAAACAATGTGCCACTTACATGTTATTATTTTCTTTTACTGTTTTCTATTTCATTTGTATACAGGGAAATATAATATTAAATAAAATTTCTGCGAAAGATTTACTTAATAGAAGAATTAAGATAAACTTAAAGGAATTAAGTTTGTATTATTTACGAAAAGTTACGATGAAATGTTTAAATTATAATTAAGTTATAATTTACTATACATTGAATATCTGCTAATTTTTGCAGCCAATAATTTTTAAATGAAAACTGAATATACATTTCAAAAATATACATAAATATTTGTTTCAGCTTATAAAAGCTTTATTATTGCAGTAACTTTATTTATTATTTAAACTAGAGATAGAATGAGTAAATAAAGGAGTGTTTAAAAATCTTGCCAAACTAATTTGAGAAGTATTTTAAATTATGTTACTGTTTTTCAAGAAACAATAAGTTGCAAGTGAAAGTTTTAATTGGATTTCTAAACATGTGTTTGATGAATACCTAACCTAAGGGCAACCTAAATAAAAAAAAATCAAAACATTGCGTGCATCATTTATTAAACACATATCAACAATATTATAACTTCTGAAGTGTGTGCTACTGTATTATTGCTTCAGAGTTAATAATTTGCCGTGAAATAGTTTAATATAAAGTCCAGGTTCTGCAAAATAAATTTCTTTCTAGAACATAGAGGAAATTATTAGATTAATTTTAACAAAATTATTCGATCTTAAATAAATCATACGAGTCTAACTGAGATATTCCGGACGAATCTGGAAGACCTAATTCACCCAGCTAACCTTACCCCTCTCGCTACGCAACCAGAGATTTCCTCGGGCAACCTAAAAGTAGCAAAATTTGCGGAACCCGAGATTTCCTCGGGGATTCATTTTTTCCACTGGCGACTATTTTTTATTCAACTCGAACCACTTTTTAAATACAAAAAATCCCATATAGACTCTAACACTAGAACGTCCAGCTGGTGTTGATTTGTCACCAATCAAATGATAAAATGTCGATTCGAACCAGAATTCTTTTCGTAAAATCAGTTAAATTTTAACCAGAGAAAACTGCGTTAAATAAATAAGTGATATAGTTTTAAATAAAAATTATGGTTTTAAAATGCTTTTATTAAAGTTGGGTGGGTAAAACTTCCGGACGTTCTAGTGTTCACAGCGACAATATAAATATAGTCTCCAGTGACTGCCCTGATTTAAATGTTTAATTATTGTCTCAAGTTTGGGTTAAAAAAAGAAACTCTTTTACAAAAAATGTTCACATATTTAAACTCTAAAATATATATGGGGCATTCTCACAATCTTTTGATTTTCATGTCCCTGAATAATAATTTTTATTCTAATACACTTTTTTTTGTTTTTTTTTTCTTTCATATACTGGGGAACATCCCACTGCATGATTGCACAACAATATTAACGAGATAAAAAAGTTTTGGACGATGTTGGGGGTCCAAATACCTGAAAAACTCTTATACCGTCCCGTGTCCCTGATGCAGATTTTTAAGTTTGGAGGTGTCTGGATAAAATTGTTTCAATAAAAATAATTCGATGTAATTTTTTTCGGAAACTGGAACTATTGTTTTATATAAATATGTAGCTTAAAATTAACCTGCACACATTTTTAGGGTTGTTATTATTTTTTAAACTCTGTCCCTCGGTTTTAGATTTCTTACCATCACTCTTCTAAAATTATACAGAAAATCATTTCAGATGCAGCCACAGAATTTTTTTCAAGTTTTTTCTCATGCAGAAGTATGCTAGAGAAATAATGTCTAAAATTCTTTGGCAGGAAATTTACTGTAGAATTTAAATCAGCATTTAAATATCAATTTCAAGCATCGCGGATTTATTGGTAGTCTCACAGTCCCCAAGGTTTATTCCTGCACTTTTCGAGGTAAATAAAAAAAAAAATTCCAATGTTAATAAACTTTATAATGTACTTATAACTACTTAAAATGTGACAAAAACATATAAAAACATATAAAAATATTATTTAATGTAACCTGAGATCTTTCGAACACATACGCGTTCATTTTCAAAGGGATAAAAGATGATTGACAGAATAGAAATACATTTAAAAAACAAAAACAAAAATAGTGCGCATGCGCAAGCGGAGTTCAGTCCATTTCTCTGCAGAGGGGTGAAAAGATTAGTTCATATTATCAGGAGATCGTGAAATATTTAGGATATTGTGCCAAATTGCGGGAATATTATAGGAAAGGACGTCGTTACAAACATTATCACTTCTAAGTAAAATTTCAAAGGATTCACGGATTATTGATGAGTAGTGGTTGTGACGTGAATATTAGAATATTCACAAATTGTTGTGATCGTATTTTCGGATTAGTTTGTTGTAAAAATTCTTCTTTTAGAACAATGGGGACAATAACCATACACTTAGTTCTTTTAGGTCATTTTAAAAGGAGAAAATCGAAATGATCTTACTTGAAACAAGCAGTGTTGAGGAAGAGACAGGAACTACACTTTCTTGAGATTAAATCAATCTTTATTTAAGTATATTTTTAGATGAAGATGAATAATTTTCCATTTTGATCACCAGTAAATTGTTCTTGAAAATACCAGCACTTAGATTAAAAAAATTCCCGAGAGAATATCGAAAATTTAACTGAAGAACAAAAACTTCGTTGATAAAAAATGGCACAACTACAACCAGATATCGACATCGTTGTTTCGGTCATCCCGTCAGAACTTTAACTGCCTAAAAAAAATTAAGGGAGACAGTATATAAACATCGCTACGGGGCCCGCAAAAGTAATTAAGCGAGAGGTTTAAAACAATTGACCAAATTCAAAAGCCACCGGTATTCGGAAAACAAATGAGAAAGCGAAACCAAAAGTAACGCAATCTAATTTGTTCGTGAAACGAAACGTCACTCGTTTGAAATCATAGCAAGCGCCCGTTTTCTATTGAGCATGCGCACACTTACAGCCTCGGATGAAACACGGAGAGAAAAGGGAAGGGAAGAATAATGAATGAATGGCGTGCGTATGCAAGCACTGGGGGAAAGCCAACTTACAGGTCTACGCTAAGGTTGTCAGCGAGAGAGACGGGAGAAAAAAGAAAAGAAACAAAAAAAAAAAAAGCACGGCCGCGACACCGTCACAGATGCAGACCGGTGAATAGGTGGAAAAAAATGTGAGATTTCATCTCACAATACCCCCCAACGTCGAATAAAATTTTGATGTGCCAGACAGATGTAAAAAGGTGACCTTTTGCATCAGGATGGGAAAATCAAAATTTTGAAAGCCAATTAACAAGCCCTAAAAATAAAATGTGGTGATCAAAAAGGAAAAAGAGAAGGAAAAGGAATACATAAATGTTACATCAATGTAGTATATACAATATAAATATGTACATTTAGAATGAGTATTCCAATTATTTACATGTGGCATGCCATAAAAATAATTGTGCACGTAGTATATCTTTAAAAAGATCTCATATCAAAAAATATTAACATTAATATTTCACCAAAAAAAAGGCAAACAACTTTGCTGTCAAGAGATATCATGAAAAATGTATTATTCGAATAATATAAAATAACAGTTGCAACTATAATAAGTAAAATTGGTCGACCAAGAGTATTATAGAATAACTTACATCTTCAGCTATTCTAGTTTTCATCAATCAAAGTATCTCATAAATCAAGAGTACTAGTATAATTTGTTTACTCATTGAAGATATTTATATAGCTACTCACTACCATTAACATATTAGATAAAATGTATATCAAAATAATATCAACAACAGTAAACAACACGTATAACCTCTAAAATAAAAAAAAGTCAACATCAATAAATTACTTTTCAAAAAATATTTAACATAATTACTCAAAATTCATCAACCTAGCTATGGTACATATATATATATTGCTGTATAAAAATAATAAAAAAAGTGGAGATCTCCAAAAAAGAAAAAAAATTAAAAATATACTATCAAAATCATTATACATTTCTATGTAATAAGCTTGATCATGTCAATTTATAAATGAGAAACATGGTACCAAAAAAATAAAAAGGAATAGACAGATAACCTAGAACAGATATTACCATCATGTTTTTGCTAAAATTAAATGAAATTTACTAGAACTTAGAATACTAGGTGAACAAACTATTGCCTTAACATCATCACATTGTCAGGTGCAACTACTCATAAACCTAAAAATAAATACAAAAAAAATTAACTATTAATATTTATGAAAATACATATTTAAATGCAAATATTAATGTCTTTTTCGTAAATTATAGTTGTGGGGTAGAGGTGTAATTGGATGAGGACTTTGCAACACTAAGTGTTGTTGGCGTTTCTGTACAGGTATTACTCTATTAATGTTTATTGTAAAAGGCTTGTCCAGTTCATCTTCTAAAACCCCAACAGAAAGAAGCACATCTGAAATTACATTTATCACAACATAAGGACCAATGTTTCTTGGCTTAAATGCATCATTAGTTCTAATGTAAACGATATCACCACACTGGAACTTTCGTAGATGAGCACGTTTATGTTGACGTTGATTACGTAACTGTTGAGCCTCTTTCATGTTTCCATAAACTTTCTGGTACACATGTTTCATTGTTGACATATGCTGATAGTAATCGTACGGATATGATAACGCTTCCAGATCAGGATAATCGAAAAGATCAAAAATATTGGATATAGATCTGCCAAAATGCAGAAAAGATGGTGAGTATCCAGTTGAAGAATGTATTGTGTCGTTATATAGGCTTTTATGTATCATTAGGGACTGTTGAAAATTATATCCCTCCTGAGCTAATGTAGCAATTGATGACTTAATGCTGGTATTTATTCTCTCTGATGATCCTTGCGTTTGAGGATGCCCAGAGGATGAATGAACAATACTGATCTTGAGACTCTCCGTAAAATTATCAAATACTTGTGAATTAAATTGAGGGCCCAGATCAGACATTAAAGAAGCCGGACGACCATAGGTGGTGATGTAGTTGGTCAGGGATTTAACAACAGACTGCAGTAGCAATCTTGATCGGGTATAACTCTATATGTTTTGAGAAATGATCCAGGAATGTCAGCACATAAAATTTATTCGAAAAAGGGCCTAGGAAATCCATTGAGACGAGCTCACCAGGTTTAGAAGGGATGAACATCTCTTGTAATGGTGCTGCAGGTATTCTTCGTGGTTTATGTCTAACGCATAACTCACAGGACAGAACAAAATTTTTTGTATCTTTATAAATTCCTGACCAGTAAAATTTTTGGGTAGTCTTCTATAAGTATTTCCAATACCGAAGTGAGGCATATGGCAAATATGCAAGATTTTTTACTTTAAAATATGAGGCACAATAATTTTAATATGTGGTGAATTTTCAGGTTGTAAGAATTTACGTTTTATCATAAGTAAACCTGTATCAGGATGAATAAAATAATTTTTGAACTTAGGATTAGGTTTATCTGAAGTTATGGAGTCAATTATTTTCATTATTTTAGGATCCTTACGCTGTTCACAGAGGAATGTGGACTCAGAAATTTCCATTTTTGGGTCTTGAGATTGTTGGTTTTGATCATCTATGTGATGCAACTCAATAGTTGGTGACTTTGTAGTGACTGGAAGAATATTTTTATCTCTTATTAAAGCAGGGTTAGTGTTAAGATCTTGAGAATTATTTGTAAAATCTTCACGAGAGAAATAATCTGCTAACACATTACTCTCGCCTTTAAGATATTGAAAGGTGAAATCATAATTGTAAAGGTCAACCAACCATCTCGTAGTCAGATCAACTGGTGAACTAGTAGACTTATAATGTTCAATAGGTTTGCTGTCACTTAAAATCGTAAAATGTCTATTATACAGAAAAAATTTAAATGCATTAATTGATTTCACAATTGCCATCAATTCTAGCTTCAGAGCAGGATATTTTCTTTCTGAAGGAGATAAAGATTTACTAAAATAACTCACAGGTAGTAGATGACCATTTCGCTTTTGTAGAAGGACACCGGAAATAGCTATACCACTTGCATCTGTATTGAGGTAAAATGGTTTGGACCAATCAGGCAAGGAGAGAAAAGGTTTTGAGAAAAAAATGTTTTGAACTTCTGTAAAAATTTTATTATGATCTGGCGTCCATGTAAAAGGAACCTTTGGAGAGGTAAGTTTAATTAGTGGATCCATAAGTTTAGAATATTTGGGAATAAGTCTGCGATAAAAACCACATAGACCAATAAATCTTTTTAAGTGTTTCTTAGTTTTTGGAGCTGGAAAAGATGTAATTTTGGTTATATTAGAAGACACTGGTTGGATAGTATGATTCTGCAAATGAAAACCAAGGTAATCTATGGCTGTTTGATGAAATTTGCATTTAGCAGGAGACAAGGTAAGGTTATGTTTCTGTAAAATTGAAAACAAAACATCTAATTTGTGAATCATTTCTTGAAATGAATCACCAGCAACAATAATGTCATCCTGATATGCATAAACACCTTGTAATTTACTTTCTTCGATTATTGCATCAATTAACATTTGAAATGAAGAGGCTGCGGATCTGAGTCCAAACATTAAACGAGAAAAACTATAAGTACCCCATTCGGTAGTAAAAGAGAGTTTCTTGCGAAATTCTTCTGGGAGATTTATCTGATGATATGCAGATGGAAAATCTAATGTGGTGAAGTATTTAAATTTAGAAATGTTGTTAATAATAGTATCAATTCTAGGTAATGGATAAGAAGAACTACGAATCATGGTATTAATTAATCTTAGATCAAGCGCCATTCGAAATTTTGGTTTTTCATTTGGAGAGGATGCTTTCTTTTTAACCATAAGCATTGGACATGCCCATTCGGAAATACTTCTTTCAATAATTCCTGCATCAACTAACGTGTCCAATTGCTGTTTTGCCTCTTCTTGGATAGATTGTGGCACAGGGAAGGGCAGGGTCTTAACAGGAACATCTGAGATAAACTGGATATGAGGTATAACTCTGTCCGTTTGACCCAAAGACTTCAAGGAAGAAGAAAACACTGTATCGTATTTAGTTAATAAATTTTGTAATTCTGTTTTCTGATATGGAAGTAGATGATTTAGGCTAAAATTACTAAGTTTAAACTCTGATTTTCTTAACTTTAAAATGTCAGTAGAAGCTTGAATTAAATTAATTTCATGGGGAGAACTAATATTTTGAGTATCAAAATCTTCTTGAATTTCATCTATCTCGTGAATTGTTCCCAAAACTGAATCTTTATTAATGTGAATGGGTTCTTCAGCATTATTAGTGATATGAATATAAAAGTAACTACTGAGGTTTTTAGCATTTTTAGATTTCGAGCTAAGTTCTGCAGAAATTATGGATTGATATGCACAAGTTGATAATTCATACTCCTTTGGTTCAAACAAAAATTGATCACAAGAATGAAAGGAAGACACCGCAGGTACATATACAGTACTGTTAGGTGGAATAACGACTTTCTTTCTTGAATAACAAGAATTATTTGAAGGAAGAGAACTATGTACTTTATTATTGGAATTAACAGACACTGATACATTTTTATTGGAAGATTCAGGTAGAGACCTCTTTTGAGTTAAAGTGTTGACTTGTAAATCCTGTGTTTGATCAACCTCTTGAGCAGAAACAGAGTCTAAGATGTCAAGTAGGTTATTATTTATCTTAATTTGGCTATTATGTAGATCAATAACAACTCTATGAGATTTCAAAAAATCAAAGCCAAGGATACCAACAAACTTAGAATCTTCAGGAATATCAATGAGAAAAAAAGAATGTTTGTAGAAAAATTTCCCTATCTTAAATGACAAGTTTATACAACCAGAACAAATAACAGCAGAATTTACCGTGGTAATTTTTACATTTGAAGCAATTCTGCTATAATGTACATGCTGTTTTATACGTTGAAAATAATATTTTGATAATAGAGAAATGCTTGCACCTGAATCGAGAAGAAAATTTGCAGGATTCTTGTTAATAGTTAATTGAATAATTGGAAGGGTAGGTTGATCAACTTCCGCATGGAGAAGAAATTCGATGGACTCAACAAAGATTATGTCATTTTCAGATGAGGTTGTTTGTATAGCAGAGTTTGCAAAAAGTGGAATTTCTTTATTTGTTTGACTAGCAACTGATTTCACAAGTCTATGTGATGAAATCGGATAGTTAATTTTAGTCAATGGAGACCGCGGTACAATAAAATCATTCTGGACTTGAAAAGGCGTAAAGTCACGACTTAAGGCAGAAAAATCTTTAAAGGACGGAAGTTGAGTATTTATGTCTGGAGTTAACTCTTGAAAACATTCAGGAGTTATGTTTGAATTATAGAATGTTCTTTCACATTGAAAAACGGGAACAGCAAGGTCTTTATCAGAATTTACATTATTGAAAGAGACAGCTTGAGAGTTATACTGTGGAGAAAAATGACACAGGGGTGAAGCAGCTCCACACCCACTTCTCCCCAAATCGTGTCAGTACCTATGAGGATTTTTATTTGAGTAGTTCTGACGGGAGGTCGAAACTTTAGAGGAAGAATGTCGAGAGTCGGATGAATGTGGTTTATCATCTGAGGAGTTGTGATGCCGTTTTTTAAAAGATGCTTGTTTTGATTTGGAAGTTAAATTTGCTTTCAATTTGAAACATCTGTTTGCTGAATGTCCAGGTCTTGTGCACCACTGGCAAATAATTCGTTTATACGAATGTCTGAAATGATGACTAAGTCTTATGTTTCTGGAAGAATTGTGCCTGGACTCTGTATCGCAAGATGAGTTATCACCTGAAGTAGCTGAGTGAGGTTTGTCACACACCTCCGATGAGTCTGCAGAATGACTGTTATGAGACAGAGAATCATCAGGTTGTTCATGTAAGTTATGTAACATACTGTATGAAGGTGGAACCGAATTAGAAATTATAGGTGCTTGAACAGAATCAAGAATCTCTTGATATGAAGCAGCAGCTTCAATCATTTTGTCAAACGAATCTATGTGTTGTGTAAGAATGTGAACTTTTAAATTATTAGGGATGAGATCAGTGAATTTTGATATTAGAATCTGTTCAATGGAGGGATCAGGCAACTGAGGAAAATGTTTACGAACAACATCATCTAACCTTGTAGCAAAATTTCGGATAGATTCTGAAGGTAGAAGCTTTATACTATTGTATTTAAGAACAATGGAGGTAGCTGACTCTGTCTTAAAATGTTTTCTAAAAATATCAAACAAGTCTTCAGGAGAAGTTGCCTTTTTGCATGCATTAGAGGAAACATAAAATTTTAATGCCTGATCAGAGAGTTTAGATTTGAGAAAAATAAGTGCCTGTTCATTACTCCAGTTAGAATAAGAAATGGTTGCCTTAACTTGCTCAGCAAAAAAATCTAAAAGTTTTGGATCACCCGAAAAAGGTGTCACTATTATTCTTAGAGGTTTAATTTTTGACGTCATGATGAATAAATACAACAAAATTCAAAAATAATGCAATAATTCAAACAAACAGTATTCAAATAAATTACTAATCTCAACAATATATAAATACATCAATAGTTCTAATAAATTGTGCCTTAATATTTGCCATATGCCCCTTCAAACAATGTAAAATTATAGGTCATTGTAAAAATATTTGCATACTAAGAACAAAAATATTTTCTATCACTTCATACAATCGAAAGAAAAATCATGCTCTGCAAAAATAAAAGGAGATATTTCCTACCATTTACTTCTCAGAACAGAAAAAAAAATCTCTTCAAAGTACATAAAAATGAGCAATTTGTTCCCCAAATACAAATATAAGTTCAACAAAATAATATATTGAAATAAACTCTTCAAAAAAGTAACAGCTTCAGACTAAAATATTAAAATATCACAGCATTATAACATATTAATTTTTTTTTTTTTAAATTAAATAAGTATTTCCGTCTCTCATAATTCCAGGGTGCATTTTTCAAGAATTTCTCCAAAGTCGGCACCAAGAATTGTGACGTGAATATTAGAATATTCACAAATTGTTGTGATCGTATTTTCGGATTAGTTTGTTGTAAAAATTCTTCTTTTAGAACAATGGGGACAATAACCATACACTTAGTTCTTTTAGGTCATTTTAAAAGGAGAAAATCGAAATGATCTTACTTGAAACAAGCAGTGTTGAGGAAGAGACAGGAACTACACTTTCTTGAGATTAAATCAATCTTTATTTAAGTATATTTTTAGATGAAGATGAATAATTTTCCATTTTGATCACCAGTAAATTGTTCTTGAAAATACCAGCACTTAGATTAAAAAAATTCCCGAGAGAATATCGAAAATTTAACTGAAGAACAAAAACTTCGTTGATAAAAAATGGCACAACTACAACCAGATATCGACATCGTTGTTTCGGTCATCCCGTCAGAACTTTAACTGCCTAAAAAAAATTAAGGGAGACAGTATATAAACATCGCTACGGGGCCCGCAAAAGTAATTAAGCGAGAGGTTTAAAACAATTGACCAAATTCAAAAGCCACCGGTATTCGGAAAACAAATGAGAAAGCGAAACCAAAAGTAACGCAATCTAATTTGTTCGTGAAACGAAACGTCACTCGTTTGAAATCATAGCAAGCGCCCGTTTTCTACTGAGCATGCGCACACTTACAGCCTCGGATGAAACACGGAGAGAAAAGGGAAGGGAAGAATAATGAATGAATGGCGTGCGTATGCAAGCACTGGGGGAAAGCCAACTTACAGGTCTACGCTAAGGTTGTCAGCGAGAGAGACGGGAGAAAAAAGAAAAGAAACAAAAAAAAACAAAAGCACGGCCGCGACACCGTCACAGATGCAGACCGGTGAATAGGTGGAAAAAAATGTGGGATTTCATCTCACAGTGGTTAGGCATTGAAATGATAATTTTAACTTTTTGGAAGTTTATCTTAATATTTTCTGTTTGATGCAATCTGGATAAAGCAATATTTGGTTTGTTAAACTTGATATAAGAAATGTCCTCTTTTAATCTTTCCTTAAATTTTCGACATGTCATACCAATATTATAAAGTTTATTAATAACAAGGTGAAAATTTCCTTCACGACACTAGTGTTTAAAACAGTGCTTTGACTCTATTAATCCAATGTTAACAACTGTTTCTAAAAATCAATGAACATTGTAGCTATCACTTAGTCTTAACATGATTTTCCTAAAAATAGGTGGTAATTTTCCTTACTGTTCCATCCTTACCATCTCTTTTTTTACCATTTCGTCCCTTTTTCCAATACCATCCCCCTTTTTTACCTTACCGTCCCTTCTTTAACACCCCTTTAAGACAATGTTATACAAAAATACTGTATTAAAAGTACTAAATTGTTATTATTTTTTCTTTGAATGCCCTGTGGGTACTATGCAAACTCATTATAAGTAAAAATTTAGAAGAAAATAAAAATTTATAGGGGTAAAATTGTAAGGAAAATTAAACTCGCAAGTTTAACTTAAACCTCAGTTAAATAAAAAAATTTTCGCTAATGCCCATTTTTTCTTTATTTTGAATCATAAAGGAATATTATAGGAAAGGACGTCGTTGCAAACATTATCATTTCTATGTAAAATTTCAATGGATTCACGGATTATTGATGAGTAGTGGTTAGACATTGAAATCTATCAGATTAAAATGTTATTTTAGCAAATTTAATTTTGTCAGCTTTTTTCCTCCAAAAGTCAAAAGATTGTGAGAATGCCCCATATAGATTTGAAATAAGTAATTAAAAAAATGCGCATTTTCGAACCTATTTTCATTTTTAAAAAATACGCAGCGAGAGGGTTAATGATCACGGCATCTGATCTGATATCTGAATCAGCTCAACAGAATGAATCGCATGTTATTGAACTCCTGTAAACGCTGGATGCGCAATTTTTATAGTTGGCAGAGCATTGGTGGTTTCAGCCAAGAGGTCTCTGGTTCGAATCCTAGCACAGACATTTTTCACCCACTTGGAAATTCACAGCTCGTATAAACGAAATTATTCTGAAGAAAACGTTATAGTCTTTTAAAATAACTGTAATCGAAACAAAACAGATGGACATCAAGAAGGATATAGGAATGTGGGTGGTAACTCAATCCTCGTATGAAGATAAAAAGCCTACATCTTTGCAGGCAGGAGGTCACAGAGGAAATAATACAAAAATCACAGCTTTACAATCTATTTATATAATACACTAAGGGTTTGCACTCATCTTCGGAACAAAGAAACATATCGTGGCCATGTTAGGCTTAAGCATTCCGATACCTTAAATAAGGCAATTGTTCGACTTATAATAATCTACGTTGCATACTACGTTCCCACGGATTTAATCGTGTATGTCAACTTCTATATATTAGTAGCAGTATATTATATGTTTCAGGGCTAAAACTAGCCTTTTTTGCACCCGTGCCCGTTTTGGCGTCCCCTCCACCCACCCTCTTTTAAAAAGAAAATTTACCACGGGAATTTTAATAAATCTCTAATAGCCGGATATTGAAAATTTTAAGTGTGTAAGCATTAAAAACGTAATGCTGAACTACGTAATCAGCTTTGCAAAATATTGATTCATTAAAACCTTGAAAACCGTACCGAAAGGAACCGAAATATATTCCGCTTTAAACAGGTTTCCATCTTAGCAGGTATAATTGTTCATATTGTTCAATTGTTCTCTTGAAAAAATATATACTTTTCTTTAAAGGCCGAATTCCGTATATACAGATTTCATTTTCAAAGATTTTACGGTACTTGTCGTATTGAGGCGTTTAAAGTCACAGTTACATGAATTATAGGACTAAATTAGTCACACGAAGACATTCGCAAGGTAGCATTAAACCTATGGAAGCGTTCTTGATAAATATCTCGCTCGCATTTTGTTACTTTTAAATATATATATATTTTTTCATGGGATACCTGAGATCAATATCTAATGTTGTGCTTTTGTACTTTTTCGGGTTTTGTTGCTTTTATATATATATATATATATATATATATATTCGGACACTTTCACTTTTGGAAAAATGTTTGAAAACCGCTCTGAAATTTAAAGTATCCTATTTGAGCTTTAAAGCAATTAATAGATAATCTTAAAGTTTTACATATTTTTGCATGCTAAAATGATATAATCTCTTGTTATATTTATTGATATAAGTGGGAAAAAATTGACAATATATTTTAAAACTAATATTTTAAATATATTTTATAAAACTAGTGTTCTCAAATATTTTATTAACAGAATTTATAAATTTTACAAGATATAAATGCATAACATTAGTTAGTGAAATAATGTGGTGTCATTTTTATTATAGCTATTTTATAAGGAAAAAGTATTTCTTTAATAAAAGATATTTATCTTTTGAGTCCCCCCCACCCTTTTATGCGGAACTACAATTCAATGTTTCCTATCTTTAAAACAGTAAAACATTAAAATATATGTTATCAATAATTGGTAAATAAAATATACCATTGTAGTGGGGAATAAAATATGTTTTTTGCAAATTTCAATACTTGGGTGATTTTCTTAAAAAGCCTTATGTTTTACTGCCCTTTCACATTTGCACAGAAAAATAGTTAAATATTATAATTTTAATTATTGCATTTTATCTATCATGTTTTTTAATGATAATTTATAGATATATTATTATTTATAAAGAATTTAAAAATAAGAAATATATTCTTTTGTAGTCAAAATAGCATTACCGTAAATCGTCCCAACAAGCAATTTATTAGGTAAAGATTTGACAACGTTCTATTTAAAACAGATGGTTATAATTTTTTTATACATTTTTATTTATTAAGCTGCTACTAATTACAAAAATATTTATTTTCCTTAACTAAACTTATCTATAATTCTTAATATTTTTTTTAAAGCGTGTCCCAAGAAAGAGTGGCATTGCCATGCTTCTGACAAAAAGCTCCTCCGGATTTTTTAGAGGACAGCACATGCCTTTTTATCAAGACAAAAGTACTCCTTAAAAGTCAACTTGTTATCAGGTTTAAGTGAATAGAGTAAATAGTTTTATAGTTTCAATAAAACAAGCAAAGACTTTGAATGTTTTGGTGAGTATTCTTTTGTAAGTCATTACCGTACCCAATTCTATTTGATAATTAAATGAACTTTTATTTCTTAATCTGCTTTCATTATATGAGAAATAGAAAATCATTATATGGGCCAGAAGATATAATGGCTGCCATTTATCCCTGGGGAAAAATAAAAATATTTTGCTTAATTTGTCATTACCGTGTTCACTTATGTCATTATACCAAGTGCATTAAAATTTAAAAATTAGTCTTAAAATGCTAAATTAGTAATTTGGTCTCTGATGATGCTTGTATATTAATGTTTATGAGGTAAGGTTACAAACAATTAAAACTTTCTGATTATTTCTAAAAATTTGATTTTGTTATTCCAAAACATGGACAGATTTTGAAAATGACTCACCTATTCCATTGATACCTAGAAAAATATGTGTGCATTATGCAAATTATAAAATTTATTAAAATTAAGCAAGAAATCTTTTTTAATTGAAACTATCGTTCCAATAAGTTACTATAGATTGAAAAATTCTTTTAAACAATGCTTTGAAGTTAACATTGTATACACTTAAAGTTAGTGTCTAAGTATGAAAATTGTCTCATTCATCTACACTCTGCCCTACTTTTAAAATTATATAAATTTATTGCATATAAAATGTCTGTTGAGATGAAAATAAAGACGCGAGTGTGCAAATAATAGATAATTTACTGCTACCAATTTTTAGAAGTCGACATACACAATTAAATCTGCGGGGAACATTTGAATAATCGCGGCAAAACTACGTTTTTCACGGTTTTTAAGAAAATTGAAAAAATTGTCCCATTTTTGAAATAGCGTACTGCGCTTGCTATTGAGTGTATAAAAAAGTTGTAAATAGGAAAGTTGTAGATAATTTTATCTTCTTTAATATTGTAATTGATAAATAACATGCTACGGTAACGAGTCTCGAGATATATCCAAAAAATCAAAAAATGTCCCAAAATTTTGTTGTTTTTTGGCCACAGAAAATTTAGCGTTAAGAAATTTTGTTAGAAAACTTGGTTTTTCCATGTTGGCATCATTATAAACAATTTAGAAAAAAAAATCTCTTACCCGACCTTTTGCAAGGTAAAATGCACATTTCTCCTGGACTATAATACAAAAATCACAAATTCTTCTTTCAATTGTTGGCAAACTAAATTATGCGAAAGAGTACGAATCATTAGAAAACCGTTGATAAGAACATATGGATAATTTGGAATTTAATGAGAACCTTCATAATTTAGAATGACTAAACCTCAGCCAAATAATAAGTTGCTCAAAAAATTTCAACAACCATATGGAAAGGGATATATACACAAAATAATGCGAAGAGACTTCCGCTTTCCTCGTTATCCTTCGTCGTTTCCACAGAGAAACAACTGCAAAAGAAAAACATATAATGAACGTTAAACGGGATAAAGTTATATCTGTAGCTGAAATATTTCTTTCATTTTTTATTTGATTTCACTCATTGAATTCATGTGGGGACTTAAGGGGTCGCAGGACTCTTAAACTTGGAAAAAAATGAAAAAAAAGACCATTTTCAACATTTAATGTCTTAAAATGTATATGATTTTAAAGCACAATTTTAATTGGGATGAAAGATATAAGTATGTTCTTTCATTCCATGTATTTAAAAAATTGCAAGATGCAGAATTAGTATTTATAGGGAGCTCCAAACTGTCATACATTTGTCGAACAGAAAATTGGTATGACAGCTTACGCGCAGGATTACGAAATAAATTTGGAACTAGAATGACATATTTTGTGCCTAATTATACTTCAGATTGTGATAATTACCCTGAACCTAAATAAATTTGTATTTAAAGCATTTATATATATTTAATACAAAGTTGTATTTAGCTAATACAAAATTTTGTGAATTTCAACAGCTTAATCACCTAAAAAAAATAATTTTAACAATAAAAATTAAATTTTATGTTCAGTATATAGAGAATAACATGAAACATGTGTTTTGAAAATTTCAAGAAAAAAATATTCAGAAGTTTTTTAGATATCCTGCGCGTTATGGTCAAAAACGTCATTTGGAGAAAAATAACTTCAAAGTTTCGAAAATACCGCTTCATCTATTTCGCGGGTATAATTCTAAAAGCTATAACTTCTGTTCTAATGGGAATTGCAAGAAAATAATTATATCAAAATTTTAAGAAAAGATGGGGGTTTAAAATCTAAAACTAGAAAACAGGAATTCTGCTTTTTCAGAATTTAGTGTCGCCCCCGATGAATATATATATATATAGTAAAAAACCTATTTCAATTTTAAGACAAAGCACACACTTTTATTTTATCTAAAATAACGTCATTCGCATCCGCTTAAGAATTCCACATTTACGATCCACTCTTAAACATCTACAGTAAAGCATGCATAAGGCAGTAAAAGCATGCACTATCGCAAAATAATACATAAATGCAGCAAAAAGATGCCGTCATTAAAGAAACTCGACAGAAAAAGGCTATCTAATGATTCATAGGCATTCATTTGTTTGTAACATTAATATAGACGATTTCAGTCGTAACGTTTTGGTTGGAAACTGACTCCAAACAAACGGCTGCTATATTGTATTTTCTATTTTGTTTGTGTGTTGCAGCTATATCTTATATCGATATCTCTCATCTAAGTGTTTTAGTACTTGATATTTACTGGTAACATTTTCCACAATTTATATTTAAAAAGAAATGATGCATAGCAACCGTTTGTTTGGAGTCAGTTTCCAACCAAAACGTCATGACTGAGGTCACACTGAAAGCGTCTACAGATACTTAAAAATAAATATAATTTATAATAGGTCCATGTTTTAACGAAATTATTCGTTTATATTTTTCCAAAATAGTACGTATTTTAATTACATTTTCTTTCGGTTGTTATAAGAAAACGGCAACAAAAAGATATAATTGCTATTTTTCAACTATTTTCCCTTTACTTTCTATATAAATGGAGTACTTGAGTTGCCAAAATTAAACAAATGGTGCTAAAAACTACAAAAAAATTAATATTTCAAAAATAAATGGAGATACAGTTTTCAAACAAATTGCATTTAAAAGTACTTTTTTTTTCAATACGACGGTATAAAAATTTAAATGTGCGATGCTTAGAAATAAAAAAAATGCTATAGAGCATTTAATCGCACAATGATACATCTGCTTTGTTTATTGCTGCCTTCTGTAAGCTAACGTTATTTTTTGGAGACAAAATAAGATGGGAGAAAGAAATAACATACCGTCCCGGGGGCTAAAAATAAAAAAATCGAAACTTTTGAAGCTTTAAGAGTCTTGAGACCCCTTAAAAGATGAGACTGCGTGGAAGCATTTAACTGCAGAAATGCTTAGTTATATCATTTATTTCTTTATAATAGGCAAAAACAATTTTTGGTACAATTTATGTAAACCAATCAATTATAGAAAGGGATATTTAATAAAATAAAAACAGCTTATTTAAAACTGTATGCGATTTTCACATCACAGCTACTCCTTTTTTCTTTCACCCATATATCTTAATTTAAAAAAAAAAATCTTAAATATCATACTAAATTATTTTGTTGTTGCAATTGAAATCAAAAATATATTTTCCCATATAAAGTATTCTTATATATTACTATTTCAAGTACATATACCCTGTAATTAAAAAAAGAAAGTAATATGTCATTTTAAATTATATACTTTTTACTATCATGTGTGAACAGAAACAGTGAAGTCTTATAATTAAACACAAAAAGGACGTTAGGTTAAAAGAAAAAGACACGAAATTTACATATTTTAACTGTCGTGCATTTTAAAAGATTACTAATTACACGTTTTTTGAAGAGTTTTTTAAAACCAATTAAGTGTTCATTGTGTTCATATGCATCAGTTTTTATATGCGACATTTAATATATATATACACTATATTACCGTTAATGACCGGCAACTTACAATCTTAGACATTTTGTCGAATATTTATAAATATACTTGACAGATTCTTCTGGAATTTCAGGATTAAAAAAAACAGGTATGACCTCATATTTAGCAATGTCGATTTGATAAGGGGGGCAATTAGGGGGCCAACAAAAAATCAAAGAAAAAAATAATACTTGGGACCACCCTGTAAAATAAAATGCACAAAATGATCTATCGGTACCGAATATAAATAAACAGACATTGTGCAATATGTGTATTCTTTTGTGTAAGAATAGAACGTGTATTAATAGAGATATAGCGATTTATTTTAAAAAAATTAAAAAATTCTTGCATGTTTTTAGCTTATAACATGCAGGGTTTTCAACAAAATTTAACGCCGGTTTCAGAAAAATTGACAAAATATAGTAGGAACAATATAGTGCAATTGGAATATAAATATACTAAATATTTTAGGAAATATGAGCAGTTGTATGAAATAATTTTTATCTGCGAATACGCGAACGATAACAATGATCATTTTACATAATTTAATAATCAACTCTATGGAGCAACTTATTAAAAAAAATCTAGTGAAATATTGTAAAAATTCAGAAAGATATCGGCGTTAGAGTGAGGGAATTTTTAGTTGTTCTCTAAAAGCAGCTGAATGCTAAGAGATTTTCCAAAAATTGTCATTTTTAATTTTAATTTTTTTTTTCATTTTTTATTGATGCTTTAGTTCTTCTTGGATAACCACCAGAACGAGCCTATACCATGATCAAAAGAAGTATAAAAATCGAAGTATTTTTTTCAAATCTACTTGTTGATAGTCACTAAATACTAATTTTTTTTTTGAAAGTCAGTTAATAAAAAATGACAATTTGTGTAAAACGCCTTATCATTCAGCTGCTTTTAGAGAACAACTAAAAATTTGCTCACTCTAACGCCGATATCTTTCTGAATTTTTACGGTATTTGACTAAATTTTATTTAATAAGTTGCTGTATAGAGTTGACTATTAAATTATGTAAAATGATCCTTGTTATCGTTCGCGCATGCGCAGATAAAAATTATTTCATACAACTGCTCATATTTCCTAAAATATTTAATATATTTATATTCCAATTGCACTATATTATTTCTACTATATTTTGTCAATTTTTCTGAAAACGGCGTTAGATTTGGTTGAAAACCCTGCATGTTATAAGCAAAAAACGTGCAAGAATTTTTTAATCTTTTTCAATAAATCGCTATATTTCTATTAATATACGTGCTATTGTTACACAAAAGAATACACATATTGCACAATGTCTGTTTATTTATATTCGGTAGCGATAGATAATTTCGTGCATTTTATTTTACAGGGTGATCCCAAATATTATTTTTTCTTTGATTTTTTGTCGGCCCCCTAATTGCCCCCCTTAACAAATCGACATTGCCAAATATGAGGTCATACCTGTTCTTTTTAATCCTGAAATTACAGAAGAATCTGTCAAGTACATTTCTAAATATTCGACAAAATGTCTAAAATTGAAAGTTGCCAGTCATTAATGGCTACATAGTGTATATCTGTGTGTGTGTGTGTGTGTGTAAAAAAAATTAGAAATACATAAAATATTTGTCAGCTTATAAAAATTTTATTTCGTATAAATTTTATCTTTACATAAAAAGTTGAAAAAATGAGAACTTTTAAATAAGTGTGCAATATAAAAAGTACTAACTATATAATTACCTTTACATATCAACAAATGTTGCTCTTTCAAGCAAATATTTCATGATATTTCAAAGAAGAAAGTATCATGCAATATAAATTATTTTTTTTAATTTACATTATATGCCCCAATACACTTGAGTTTTTAATTTGAAAAAAAGTCGCTCGTCAAATGCATTAAATTTGCGTGGGTTATTTTTCATTGTTTCATTGTTTTGCGGGTAATAAAAGAACATTAAATACGCTCTCTCTGAAATAGTTTATTAATCGCAATTTATTAAATGAAATCTGCGGTAAAATTATGCTAAATTTCATAAAAACGACCGATTTTATAAAATACATTCTTTAGACTGTAATTGAATAAAATTTAAAAACAAAAGTAATTAAATATAGGGGAGACTAGGGAGGGTTGACCCACTTTTTACAAAAATATTTTTAATTTTTTAAATATTGATTGTAGAATAAAGTTTTATATATCATTTTATTCGTTATACAATCAGTTATCAAAATAAAATTGCTACATAAGTGTAATATGTAAGAAATTTGAAAAATGATCGATTTTAACCATGAGCAAATAATGGGTCAAGGCTCCCCACATATGGAAGGGTTGACCCACTATATGGGAGGCTTGACCCACTTTGTTTTATATTGATATATTTGTGAAGAGAAATAAAGTCTGTTTAACAAAAGGCAATAAAACGTTATGCTATATGCTTTAGTTATTATTAAAAACATTTTTGAAAATATGATGCTTAAACAAACCCGTTTTGACGCAATTGCAAATCAGAGGAGAAAAATTTTGTTTTAAGCAGAATTTCGTCTGAGCAGGTATAATTGTACAGCTGGGAAAATGAAATTTTAACATTTAAGACAGTATTCCTTTAGAGACAGGTTCCGTTTTCATGGATTATTATGCCCGGAATTTATAGCCACTGTCCCGCTCTTTTTTGTCTCCTTTTCCTACTTTTTATGACACTCGACTTGACAACTCTAATTGTCACATAGTTTGGCTTCATCTCACTGTATTCATGCTGGTGAAATTTGTCTACATACCTTCCAAAAGTTTTTCGATCAATTCTATGTTCTTTTACCGCCGTATGTGTAATTAACTGATCATTATCTTCTTTATTAACATTTGGAAATTTTTTCAGAGAGAAACATTCGAATTGCATACAATATTTCAAATGAAAATCAAATTTCAAATTATTTTTGCTTAAAAGGTGCAAAGGCGCCTTTTAAGCAAAAATAATTTGAAATTTGATTTTCATTTGAAACATCATCTTCTTTATCCCTTTCAGTGGCAAAGCACTTTCAGTACTAAAATGTTGAAATAAATGACTGGCCCCGCCATTTACGAAGACATTTATTTGGAAATAAGGAAAGGGGTATATTTCACATACTTATTAAATGGAAAAAAAATTTAGCAAATTTCTGGTGCCAATGTGGTGTTTGGGAATTAAAATTAAGTGGTTTCAGAAGCATGCCACTGCCCCTGAAAATGTCAAGACTGCTGCTTTCATATTTTCTAGTGTTTTACACTGTTTCTATTTACCTTTTTAAGTAATATTTAAATGGAAAAAGTTCCTATCAACTTTCTTATTAATATCTCATTAATTTTTTTCTTGCAGTGGATACTGTAGCAATTATTCACAGCTTTCTTTAATCTAAACATTGTCTTTTCCATCACCCTAGATTACCGTGACTTTGCAGAATAAATTTTTATATATTTTTTATATATAACCATTAATCTTTCATTATGCGTAGTGTATAATAAAAAGATTTCATCTGGTCAACCCTCCCTCACATTGACTGGGTCAAGCACCCCACATAGCCTTTTTTTAAAGAATAGCACATTGTTATGTTAAGCCTAAGCTACTGTACAATCTTTATGCCTGGAATGAAAGCTCGATATTTCTGAATTACTTAAAACCTACTTACTTAAATTTCTATGATATATTTTATCTGAAAAAAGCTTACAAAATATTTCTAAAAAACACAACTTTTAGGTTAAAAACCCTCACAAGTGATTTTTTCCACACCTATTTTGATTATCTCTATGAAACAAAGACTGTTTTTTGAGCATTCCGGTGGCTTTTGTTGACACCTAATGATAAAACTCTGAAATTCTTTTAAATATGAAAACTGATGGGTGGGTCAAGCCTCCCGTATGGTCAACCGTCCCTAGTCTCCCCTATATATTTTTTAATGTTATACATACTTTATTTATTGTATGCTTAATCGCAATTATAAAAGAAAAAAACCAGGAAGATGAAATGAAAAAGGTTTATAAAAGTAATTTAACATTAATTTTCAGGCATCGTGTTGATTTCGCAAACATAATGAGTTAAATTTATCGAAAGAACATTTTAAATCAAAATCATTTTTATGTTATTTTCTGAAATTCAACTTATAATTACAAAATAACACTTTTCAGAAAAAAAAAAACTATTTTTAACTCTGCGTTATACTTTATTTACGCATGGACGTTATTATAGTTGGCGAAAATGTTTCGTCATAAATTATTTTGCATTTTTTAATAAAATGAAGAATATACTTTCACCTGTGAAATCACCTTAATATTTTGTTGTTTACAAAGGCTTATAAATTTTTTTAAAAATTAAAATATAAATTCAAGTGAATTTAATTATGTATTTTACCTTCATATTTGGGCAAAAATGGAATTTATAAATAAACAAGCATCTTTGGTTTGAAATGAAAGAAAAACACCGTCAAAAAATAAAACTTTCATAAATAATTAGCAGTGTTATCACCGGAAATATCATATTAAATAAATATTTTGTATGAGCTCTTTTAAAGCAATTAGATTCGTATTATTAAATAAAAACTGTAATGAAATATTTAAAAGGATATTAAATTATATTTTAATAACGAATTTTGGGCGCACGTTAATATTTTATAGATAGCATTTTGTAAACAAAAACTTAATAAGAATTTTAAAAGGTAGGTGAAACGTTTGCTTCAGCTTATACAAAGGTTATTTTGCATTAAAGGAGCAAAAAAAGTTTGAAATGACTATTTTTTTAATTTATTATTTTTATATTGTATGAACCTTTAGGTATGTTGTACAGTTGACTCGATTCGAAAATTCCTAAAATTACGGTCGCAAGAGTCATAAACGTTGAGATGCGCAAACAGGCGATAACTGCAAAAGCAAAACTTTAAATTCAAATAAAATGGAAAAAATATTTTTCAATCTTTTCTAATGATAACTTTTGAACAAATTAACGTATTTGCATGTATATAATTTGGAAATTTTTGTAGAAAATTTCACATGCCTATATTTTAGTAATTTGAAATTTTAACAGATGGTGACAACGCCGATTGGAAAAAAAATCAGTCAAATGTTAGAAATTTATCATTTTAAGCATGTAAAAAAATAATAAAAAATTTAGAACTTAAAAAAAAAAAATTATGGACTAAAAGACTCTTTTTTTCATATCTGCAATTAACAGAAAATACTGCTCATAAATAGTGTCAACTTTATAATACAAATTTGTAAAGTATACGAACCCACCTTTGTAAAAATTCTGTTTTTGGTCGCCTCCAGCTTTTTTAATTTTAGAAAATTTACATAGTTCATTTTATTAATAGCTATGTAAAATCTTTCAGGTGATAAAAAAAACTTTGTCATGATAAATTAACTCAGTATCGCCATCTGTTGAAAATTCTTTGAACAATTTATATTAATTGCTGTGTTGGGAGATAACTGCATTAACCCTAGAACTACCGAAAATTTTACTCAAGTTTTATAAAAACATTTTACACCAGAATTTTTACTTAAAACTATTTAATTTGTTTATTTAACTTATTATTGTCTGATTTATAAATTTAGTTTGTTTTGAAGAAATTTCTGGTTTGAATAAATATTTTGAATGTACATGTCGGGTCCATTGGACCCTTCTGGTAGACAGAGGGTTAAATAAAATCGTCCTTTAACTTCCACTATATAAGGAACATTGACTTTTGTGTATGTTGCAGATATGAAACGTGGCGATACAAAGTGTCAATTAATGAATTTTATTCAGCTTGATTAAAAGTAGTAAACGGACAGAGTTCAAACGTGTGATTCGGGTGCAGCCTTGGTAATAGATAGGAGTGAGAATTGCTAAACTGGATATAGTCCCAGGTAGCTCAGTGGTAGAGCACCAGAGCGAAATGTCAATGATTCTGTTCTAATGCAGGCTTGGACCTTTTTTTACACTGAGGGTTTACGCCTCTTTGCCACGTTGAATAAAATTCAGCAATTAACAATTGAAATACCATATTTACATATTTCTTCTTATTAAAGGAAATTAAATTATCTACAAACTATATTCCTAAACAACAAACAAACAAACAAAAATTTCAACTTATAACAAAAATAAATATAAATATTTATAATTTTTTCCCCCTTGCAATTTTTTTTTTCTTGTTTCTTAAGATTTAATTGAAAAGCACCATAATACGCAGGCAGTAAATAGAAACAAGAACAAAAAATCATGCGTCCAGCATAGATTATGTAACACTTTCCAACACATTCAGTATACTGTAACAGAACTTTACAATTTATTAAGGTGAAATATGATGTCTAAATAAACAATTTGAAAAACTCATACCGCATTTGAAAACCCAATTTTTGTTATTACAATCAAGTCGAATTTTTCTTTCTTTTGTGCAGCCGTGTATATCATCGATGGATTTGTATGTATACTACATAGTATGCTAAAAATTAGTTCAGTGAAGCGAATAGCAGAGTTGAAAATTTCCATCCAGCAATTTCCGTGAATAAACGGAAATGTACTTGAGAACTTTTGCGCCTATGATCTATATAATTTATCCACGCCAAGTAATATTTTAAAAAATAGTTCAATATAAAAACGTGTACCACAACTGAAAACGCCCTTCCTGCAATTATTGTCCATAGACTTCAATAGTTAAATTTCTTCTGTAGTCAAATTCTGTTGTGTGTCCCTGTAAATGAGCGATATATTCTATGCACACCGTATTCTACAAAAAGCGCCGTAGTACCACTCAGTGATATATAACAATTTCAGTATGTTTAAAATAATGTGATATTATTAAAATACACGGCAAACAATTCCCCCCCCCCCCCTAGACTGTAATGTAAAGAAATTCTTTTGAGTGTCTCTGTAAATGCGCCGTAAATGCTATACACTTCATTTTCAATACCTAGCATGCCATATTGATATATATTTACGTGTGATTATATTTATGAGTATTAGAGCACGGATGGACAGACATACAAACTGAAATCATAATCATTTTTCAACTTTGTTGGAAAGTGTTTATAAAAATGACGAAACAAAAATGTGGAACTTCAAATTTGCATCAAAACTGGTTTTCTAAGATTAATTTTGTCGTTCAATATGAAATTGATACTGTTTTATACAAACTGAATAAATATTTTTTTATTTCTATAAGCATAAATAAATTATTTTTTTTAAAAAAGGCAACAGTTAAAATTAATTACAAACTCTTTCCAATCCATCATCAAACTTCAGTCAATTTTCATAATTAGATTTTTTTTTTTTTTTGGTCCTGAAACACTGAAAGAAAAACTGGGATATTGATGAAAATGTTGTTTTTTTTTTTTAACACGTTTTCTTTTATGATTTGAAACAGAAATTAAAATTATCTATAAACTATACCTGAAATCAAACAAATAAACAAAAAATATCAAGTTGTAACAAAAATTAATGTAAATATTTATGAGTTTTAATTTTTCATGCATTTTTTAATTTTTACAATTTTTGTTTTGTTTCTTAAGATTAAATTGAAAAGCACCATAATACTCAGTAAAATGAAGAAATGACGAGACAATATGAAACTTCAAAACTGTGTCAAAACTAGTTTTCTCAGATTCATTTTGCCATTTTATATGAAATTGTTATTGTTTTATACAAACTAAACGAATGCTTTTTATTTCTATAACTAGGGGGCTCGGCCCCCTACGAGCTACGCTCACCAACCCCCGTCCAGACACCGCAGACTCTAAATGCACGCTAATCGGCTTTGAAAAGATTTCGAAAGATTGAATTATAATTTAAAAAACAGTGGCAATCTCCCTATAAACGAATTTCTATTCATTTCTCTTAGATTGGGGAATTTTAACGCCAAATCCGCTGCGGTACTACTTGATTATCCTGTCGACCAATTTCGCCAAATTATATAAATCGCCAAACCACTCGCCAAATTATACAAATTGATATAATTTTTATTTTAAATAACGAAAGAACAAATAAATTCGTACAACATTAATAAAAACACAAATAAAACGTCGAAATAAAAATAACTTGATGACGTAGACACGTGTAACAACATTTAAAAATAAGCTAATATAAAAGGAATTAAGTAAAGAGAGTCTTTGTCTCCTGGAATTTTTTAACAAAGTGAAAAGAAAGTTCTTTTAAATGAGACATTTTAAATTAATTCTCAAAATATCAAATAAATGTCTAGCGCAATTTCTAAATTTAAACTTTTTTGCAATATTATTTTGTGTTCATTTTATGTAATAACTATAATGTGATGTAAATATGACGTAATTTCTCCTAAGACTTCTAACGCATGTTAATGAATTTATTATTTTACAATATCCTTTCTCTTTTAAAATTCACGCGTATACTTTTTATGACGTAATTTTTAATAAGTTCCTGCTTTTTATACGTAATTATTTAATTCTAATTTGAAAGTTTTTTTCCTGTTTATAATAGTCACGTGTAAATAAATTTTTAATTTGAAGCAAACATTATTGCTTGCGCTTTTTATACAGTTGGCAACAGTTTAAATTAGTACAATTTTCTGAAATCTGTAAAAAATATCTCTAGAAATGCTGAAAATTTGAATTTAAAATAGAAATAAAACCTGAAAAAATGAGTCAAAATAAAAAAATTAATGCAATCTGCACTCCGGCAAATTCTAACGCATAAAATGATCTAAAAATGATTACACTGCCATGTATAGTTTTTGCTGCTATAAAACTTTTTTAGTGGAACGATTTTGTCCAACTTTAGCATTAAATAACTCTTAAAATAATTCTTCGATTTGAAAACTGTCTGCATCAGCGTCTTTATCAAACATTTCTGTATAAAACCACCGATTTTCATATTTTTGTATGCATTATTTTTGTTAATATTAACGACGAAAGGCCTCCGGTCACAAAAAAATCAAAACCGGCGGCGGCGGTGACAGCGGTAGTTACTTTTTTTTAGAATAGAGAGAAACATAAATAAATGAATCACAAAAAAAGGCAATAGTCAAAATTACAGGGTGACAAGAAATAACTTGGATACGTGATACCTTATAATTTTAATGCTAATGAAAATATTACGACCAAACTTCACAATAAATATGAATACATTATTTCGTCTAATATATTTAAAAATTTTCCAAGTAGCTACCTTTAGCCTTAATACAGGGCTTTAAACGTGTCACAAAATTTTCGGCTATGGGCCGCAACTCACTGATATTTTATCCCATTCCGTGCATAAGGATTTCTTTAGAGATGACAAAGTTTTATGAGGTTTAGCACACACCCTTGTCTCCAAGATGGACCAAACAGAATAATCCATTGGGTTCAAATCTGGGTAATACGGTGGCCATTCTTGAGCTCCAATGAAGTCAGGAAAATGTATCTTGCACCAAACTTGAGTGCCTTTAGCTTTATGTGCAGGTGCGAATCCTGTTGGAAGGTCCATTTTTTGTATCCAAAGAACTTTTGTGACCAAGGTAAGACAACATCTTCCAAAATGAGTTTTCTATATGTTTGTTGATTAACACTTTATCTACTGCATTATGATTTGCTGCTTTTTTTTTTCATGTAATATTTTTTTTTCGTTACTACAATGAAAATTAAAGAATAAACATAAAAAAAATACTTACCCGTGAGAAATTTAATTATTTACAGGTAATAAATTAAAGTGGTACTTTAAAGTACCGTCAGTACACTATGACTAAAATATCGTAACAGAAAATCCACAAGGTATTTCAAATGGCACCAGAAAACATTTTCGATTTAGTAAGTATGTGAAAAATGGGCTTTTTCATATTTACAAATAAATCTTTTGGCAAATTCCGGTGTCAATCATTTATTTTAACACTTTCGAATTGAAAATGCTTTGCCCCTAAAAGGGTTTAAAAAAAATATTTTTTTTTTACGTTTCGATCTTGTTCGCAGTCCTTTAGTTTTGCGACGTCTATATTCCAGGGACGACATGTTTTCTCGACGAGAACATCAAGATCAGGGACAAGATCAGGGGCGAGCGTGATAATCTGTACAAAATGTCGGCACAAAACCCATCGTCTGTGTCAAAGATAGCCTCCTTCCTCGCTAAAATAATAAATCTAGAGCTACTGCTGACATGTATCCAGATAAAGTGGAGTTAAAAGAGTGTTTTTGAAAAGTACCATTAGAATATTAGTAATATTCACTATGGGATGGAAGTTTAAAGTGAGTGGTACTTATAAGTACCGTCAGTAGATAAAGGGTTAATCTTTATCCCTTGATTAACAAAAACAAATGGTGTTTTCCCACTAGCACATATCCCACACCAAACCATTACAGATTGTGATCGTTGATGCCGTTCAACAATGCAAGAAGGTCCAGGTGCTTCTGCTGACCAAATTCTATCATGAGGGCTATTGTGAGCTTGTTCAATCGAAAACAGTTTCTCATCTGTGAAGCCAAATGTTTGCCATCGATCACCTGCGGCCCGCTTTAACAGTTCTTTACACCTTTGCAGTCTTGTGCGTTTGTTCTCTGTTGTTAGCTTTGTGAGAATCTTTCATTTTGTAAGGGTGAAGACCAAGCTCTACTTTTGCCATCAAACGTGCGGTTTTTCTGTTGATTTTTATCTCTCTAGCAACCTTTCTCATTGAAATCCTAGGATTTCATTAAACTCGCTTTTTGATAACTACCCGGTTTCTTTATATGTTAACTGTGCGCTTTCTTCATCTCCCTCTTCCTGACCTGTCATCATCATGTCCAAGTTCTTTAAATCTTTTGATTGTGTATGAAACCTTTAGCTTAGGCACTTTCAATCGTTGAACAATTCACATTGTTTCATTCCTTGCTTATGTAACACTGGTCAACAAATTTGAACTTTTGCTCTGTCCTAAAACAGAAATAAGTTGCTTTTTATGCGGTTTTTTGTGTTGATTCCAAATCTAGTTTTAGATTTACTCCAGCACGTCAAGTTTGAGAGATATTTGCATATTTCAATTTATGCAAATTTAGTAAATTCTATACAATTATTTGCAAATTTAAGGTATAAAGCAATATCAGACAAGGTTTTTTGTTTTATGTTGTGATTACTACCCAATTTACTTCACAAAAACGTTGTTTCTGAGATTATACTGACATGTGACTGTGAAATATTGTACCTAATTTGCATATATTTCATGTTTTTTTAATAATGTTTCTTGACATTCAAATATTTCTGCCGCACGAGTACGCTAATATGTTTCTAAACCAGATTTTTAAGCTGATTTCGTATCTTGTATTTGTTTTCTTCTATCACGTCTAGTTTTTGAAAAAAGTGAAATTTTAGTTTTTGGTCAAAAAAGCCAGAAATAGCTTTTTATGATACTTTGTATGATAAACTTCAACTAGTTAGGATAGATTCTACTACTTATTTTTTTTTCGATTATATAATATTTTGTTTATGTCTCTGATATGAATCTGACCCTGTTCAATTTCTTGTCAATGAATTAAACACCCCTAAAAAGCATCTTATATCAAACCTGTGTTAATGCTGTGCAAAAGTAGAAATTCATCTTACTCAAAAAGTAGACATGACATAAGAAAACAGATTGCAGATTTGAAATCAGCATAAAACTCTAGTCTAGAAAAACATTGCGTCAATTCTGTGGCAACTATTTTAAAGTTGATAGTTATGTAAACATTACACCATTGAAAAATATGCAAATTAGGCTTAATAACCCAGCAAAGAGGAAATTGCTGACCAGCAGCAAGATAGGTGCTGCAATGATGGAGAAGTGCTGGCTAATGGTCTACCACTGCATGGGCACTGCTGGACAGCTTCAGTATACTTTGCTGTTGGAAATCATCAGATAAAATTCTGGTGAGCTTCCGTTTTATCTCATGCGCTGGCCCACCACTACATGGAAGTACACGAACTTTTGCAGTATTATTGCTGGGAACCCTTACGCTAGGTGGCGTTGTGAATATCGAAGACATTGAGTATTTAAACACATATCTAAAAGGAATATCTTAACACAATTTAAGCTGTGAAGCTAATTATTTCTGAAACTGTAAATAATATAGCACCATTGCCACCAACAAAATAAATAAGTAAATGGATAAATAAATAAATTATTCAACGCACTTTTTTTCTCTCCTTAAATCTGGTTTTACTAAGTTATAAAGGATTTCGGTTTTCATATTGTACACAGTTCAGAATCAATAATAAAAAAAAAGCGTATAAAACATATAGGATTTCTATACCAGTTTAATAATTTGGAACGTAAATCATAAAAGAAACAAACTTGAAATAGTGTAATGAGAGCGTAAAAACTACGAACGGTCGTAGCATACACTGAGAGTACCTGTTCATGTCCGATCACGAAAACCAAGCAGCATAGAGCGCTGTTAGTACTTGGGAGGGTGATTACATGGAATCCGCTGCAAGTTCAATTATTTCAATAGACATTTCTATTATAAACATATATTTCTATAGCTCTTGGTGAAACTTGGAGAGAAAAGAGCCATAATGCTTTTTTTTTTTTTTTTATAGAATTCTATAAGAAATTTTTGTAAGGGAAAGTGCTGGGCCAGCAAAGGAATAGCAGTGGGATAGGTGCTAGCACTGCAGGAAAAGTGCGAGATTGAAGTAATTTGATGGCATACCAATGCTGGCCTGCTGTTGGCCATCACTGATGGGCCAGTTGCATTCCGCATGGACACTTTTTTACAGGTTTAAGTAATGGCACCATTGCACTTTACCGCTGATGGCAGTGCTGGCTGCCATCTTTTTTTCCAGATGATGGCCCACTGTTTCTTTCTTTGCTGGGAACTGATAAATAAATGTTAAGAATATGCAAATCGTGACATTTATCTGAAGCAAATAGTCAAGTAGTCATTATCTAGAAACCGTAATTAGATGTGACATATATTGTATCTAAAATTTGCATAAAGTAGCACAAAAAAGCTTAAATTTGCATAAATTTAAATATGCAAATTTCTCAAAACCTGTACCACCTAGAGATAAACGGAAAGCATATTCGGAATCAGCGCCAAAAACTGATCTAGAATCAACTAATTTTAGTTCTAGGACAAAACCACTGTTGTCCAGTGTAATTCAAGTATCTCAGATCGTTTGTTAACCATAATGGTTATAACAACTAACTTACTTAAACCTGTTTAGTAACTTTCTAGAATCAATTGCTTATGACAATAACTTTATAACGTTAGTGGTAATTACAGATTTTTGGTTTGAAACTTCGTCCAAGTTATTTCTTGTCACCGTGTAATTACAGGCTTTTCCCAATCCACGATCAAACTTCCGTCAATTTTCATAATTAGAATTTTTTCTGGTCCTGAAACACTCAAAAAAACTGGGAAGTTGATGAAAATGTTGATTTTTAAATACATTTTTTTATTATAATTTGAAACAGAAAGTAATAAGCTTTTGAGTTGTTTTTAAATACCATGTCCAAACAAACACAATACACATTTTAGTTTGAAATAAAAAGAAAACAGCAACAAAAAACGCACATTGTCATTTTTGTCTTACTGCAGAAAAAGAGTATTAATTAGATTATCCGTGAAAGATGTTTAAGAGGAATTATTTTCAAATTATTAAAAAAAAACTGCGATGTAATGTTTAAAACCATATTAAATTATAATGTGATGAGAAATGAGAATACGTTCGGTTTTTTGCAGATAAAACGTTTTTAGTACATCTGAATTAAATTATAAAAAGACAGATAAAATATTTCTTTCAACTTATAAAAAATTTATTTTGTGTTAATTAAATTATAATACAGAAATAAAAAAAAATAGGAATGATTAAATATACGAATATTTTTGGTCTAAAATAAAAAGCAAATATATGCAAAAAATGTAAAACCTTCATTATCAATTAGTTGGGGAAAATAATGTTAAATATATATTTTGTATAAGATCTTTTAAAGCAATTAAGTTCCTATTATTAAATAAAAACTAAAATGGGATGTTTAAAGTGATATTAAATTATAAATTAGCGAATATTGCAGCATGCGTCTATTTTTATAGGCAGTATATGGTAAACTGAAACTGAACAATAGTTTAAAAAGGTAGGTGAAATATTTGCTTTAGTTTATACAAAGTTTTTATATTAATTTTAATACTCGTAAAAAAGTAAACAGATGTATAAAAATATTATTGAAGTAATTTAAAAATCATTCTTTTAACGTCTTTTTTTATTGATTTTGCAAGAAAGATTAATTAATTTTATCTTGAGAATTTCTTCATAAGAATATTTTTTAAACGTTTACTTCATTAAAACAAAATAAAATATAAAGAAACCAAGAACCTACTTTAATGCTAAATAAGCATGAACATTATTCTAATTTATCTAGTGCCTGCTGCTCATTTTCTAATAAAATTATTTTCTTAGTTTTCATGTAAACAAAACAATTCGCTAAAATATCCTACCTAAATTATGTTGCCTTAAATTAAAAGAAAAAATATATACTTTCAGGCTTAATACATTTTAAAATTTTATATTTCGAATAAATTAACCAATTTGATAAAATATCCTAATTAATTTTGCGTAAGTAATTCATATGAAGAATATACTTTCACGCGTAAAACAATGCTGCTATTTCAAATAAGTTAAACAATTTGATAAAATATCCTAATTAAATTATTTAGGTTTGTAATGCAAAGTAAGAATATATTTTCAAGCGTAACACATTTTAAAATGGTGCTATTTCAAATAATTTGAATGATAATTCTAAACAGGAGGTATTGTGCATATTAAGCAAATATTTTTTTAGTCGATTTTTTAGTCGATTTAACAAAAAAAAAGTGAAGCTTTTTAATCTAAATAAACATACAGATTTTGAGAAGAGTGAAATTTACGAAGCTTAATTTCGTTATCTTATTGAAAGGAAAAAAAAAAATATTAAAAAAAGAATCAGTGAAACATCTAATAAAATACTCATGTGCATATTATTAAATAACAAGTCGAAAATTGTACGTCAAACGTGGCAAATAAGGTGCGTTCGTATTATAACTAGTTTTATAAATATTCAGATCTTGTTGTAATAGCTGTTGCACTCTTAAGCAAAAATGCAATAATACAAAAGGTATTACGATTATATATATTGAATTCAGTAATACGGAAATAATAGGACTCCGTCTTAAATGGGACGTAATCACCATGACAATCTAGAATCATTACCTATCATGGGATATCATTGAATTAATTACGTATGATAGCATTTAATAGAATACAGTAAACTTTTATTAATAGCTTTTTAACCCTTAAATGCCGGGTGTTGCTTTTCGGCAACATACCCAATTTAGGCTCTAAAATACTATTAGAATAATATTGAAGCTATAATGCCTAATGTTGCCAATAAAATACATTCTGAAAATATAATTAAATCGATTTTCAACATGTAGATGGCAACACTTGTGCGGTTTGAGAATAAAGATAGATTTCTTTTTTTCAATTATTGCTACTTGTTCTTTTTGTTTGGTTTTGTAGCTTGCGAAATACCCTATTTTGTTCTGCAGTGAGCAAGTAAAATTTATTTCTTATTATAGTTCGTAAAATTCTTGTGTATTTAATATTATAGAATTTTATCAAGGAAAATTATTTTTTCAATTAAAGACCAGTATTGCCGATTAGTAACAAACTGTTTTTTAGCCGTAAACCATACTTAAAACAAAATATGATTTTTTAAAGTATTGTTTCCATGATTTATTTAAAAAATGAAAGCCGAAAAACATTATTACAAGGTTTTTGATAAATCAGCCATTTAAGGGTTAAGTTTAAATTCGATTTTCATAAACGACAAAATTCTGCAATGGTTATATATATTAAACTGCAAACCATTCGATTGATTTTTTTTTTTTTTCGCTGTTATATGCGGACGGATGGACGGAGAAGACAACAAATATAGGTACTACGGTATAATTACCAACGCACCTAAAGAGGGTACCGAGAGTATCGGGTGTAATATTGAAAAGATTACTCTATACCATTTTAGATACAATTGCAAAAATAAATAATTAAATAAAATACTAATTTTAAGCAATGAGACATAATTAGTGAAAATATAAGTAAAACTGTTTTAAATAAAATTTAGTAATAATTAAATAAATCCAAAAATTGATTTTTTTTTTTTTTTTTTTTTTTTAAGATATCATCTTCTTTGCATCTATTATAAAGGGGAATAAAGATTTAAGATATGGAGACGCTATTTTGGGGAAATAATTCTATCACGTAAGTATTGTTTTTCATATAACCTAATATCAAATATGTAATACAACCAAATGTAATTTATCTGTCTAATCTAATCTAACATCAAATATCTAATTTCATATAACTAAATATCAGTTGATCTTAATAGCATAAATGATAACTAAAAGCAATTTTCAAGCTTTTATTTATCTTATGAGCATCTGAAAATATTTTATTCCTTCCAAAAAGGTTAGTAAGTGAAACAATCTTAAACAATTCTTAAGAGCTTTTGCAAATACATGTATGATTTTTTTTTTTTTTTTTTTTTTTTTTTTTTTTTTTTTTTTTTTTTTTACTTTTTGTATAATATTTTTACTTTTCTATTGTACACATAAGAAGAATGCGTCAAAATTGTAAAAATTTTCGACTTCCGTTTTTTTTTTTTTTTTTTTTTTTTTTTTGATGGATTCAAACTTTCGGGATTTCCTGTGCACGATTTGACTATTTCTGGAAAATGCCTGTTTGTATGTCTACATAATGTATGTGACACAAACTTTATGGGCGCTTATTTCGATATCAAATTATATGATGCATCATCACTCTCAGAAATACTTTCTTCAATTCACGGAAATTCTTCTGGCAGCACTGCTGCCAGAAAAAAAAAGCTGAACTTTCACAGCCTCACAGACTTTTTATGAAATTCGAAATTTTCCGTAACATTTTGAGGAAATTTGCATTTATTCTGCGATCCCTTGACAAAAATAGTCTTTTTCTGCGACCATTTGACGAATCTTACCACAGGAATCTTATTAATGCATGAATTTTGTCTATAATCACTGTAGATTATAAATGTATGTAGAGAAATTTCTAAATCGCTCTTGTGAAGGAAAAGAAAATCAAAAAATTCACAAGTTGGTTACAAGAAATTCTTCAGTTAGTCATGAAGGAAAAAAAAATCGATTAATTTGCCCATCTACTGCTTAAAAAATCACAAAATTCATCAATCAGTCGCAGATGAAAAAGAAAAATCATGCCCCCGCCCGAAATCATGCCATGTTGGACAGCGCTGATAAAATACATTAAATGTTTTCCCACCAACCAAAACACTGATAATTTTATTGTCAGTGTAAGTGAATAAATTCTTACTTTGGAAAAAAGCTTTTTAAAATAGGATTACACATATTATGTATTTTGAAATTTATTCATTCTGACTTATTGGGGATTAATCTTGAACTTTTCTTTTGATTTAGTAATCTTAATGGTCTTCAGATTTTCAAGTGGAAGCTGTTTAGAAATCTATTGGTATGTATCATATGATAGGGCATAGAGAATGTCACTTTGGTGGTTTTTAACACAAATTGCAACCGTCTGTCAACAAACATTGAAAAAACAATGATAACTTAGTTTCAAATATTTTTTGAGTTATGGGGATTCCACAATAAACAATTTAATTAATTTGTAATTCTGACATTGAATTTTAAATTTACTTTAGTGAAAGCATTGAAAAATCCATTTATTTGTTCCCATCAGAAACATTGTAATCTTTTCTAGGTAAATAGTTTTAAGTTTTTTTAGTACCTTTTTTCGCGAAAAATCAATCGGCAAAATTAAGAACTTCATTTTGTTTAAATTTGTTAATATTTAAAGATTTTAGTTAAAACATTGTGATTAAACATTCATTGTAAGATATCTGCTTTAAAAATTTATATTTGTCTCAGCCTTTCCAAGTATTAAAATTTTCAGGCTTAATTTAACATATAATTTTTTATTAATGATTCAATTGTTAAAATTATCATTTTAGTTGCATTTTCTAAAGAGTCAAGAACATATTTTTTGTTACTCGATATGTAATCAAAACAAAAGTTTAAGTTACTGCTGGATATTAAAACATTCCTATCGTAATCGATATGTAAACAAAAGTTTTCAGAAATTTCTGTTGCCCTTTTCAGAAGAAGGTATTCAACTATGAAGCCATAAGGTATTGTAAAAATAATTATTGATGCTGGATACTAAAACATTACTAAATATTTCAAGAGAAAATAAAAGGTTCGTAATATCTACAAAACGATAGCGTGGTTAGGTTAAATCGGCGGAAAATAAAAAAGAACACATTAAATCTAAGTAAATCAAAAGAAAAGTTAAAAATGGAATCGTAAATCAGATTAAAAAAACAAACAATAAATTAACAAAATAGTGTAATCCAAAGAATACCATGTTCATAATTATGCAAAGCATTAAGAAATAGCAATGGTTGAGTTGAGTCACAAGTCGAAAACCTCGAGCCACGATCATAAACAAGAAATTAAAAATATTTTTTTTTGAAAATTGAAAAAGAATGATAAATAACAATTATATTGAATACATATAATTAAAAAAAAATTCCCCTTTTTTAAAAATGAATCTAAATATTTTTTCGACAAAAAGCAGTAATATGGAATAATAATTTCTTCATAACAAAAGAGAAAGATAATATCAATCGAAATTTCATTTAATATATTTAATATTTTAAAACACATAATAATTAACATTTAAAATTTTAATATTTAAAAAAAAAAGATTTACTGCCTACATTCAGATTGTTAACTCAACTTAGAATACCTAAAATGACTTTTCAAATTTTGTTTCTGATTTTATACCCACAGCAGATGGATTAAGACTCCTCCTACATACGAAGTGACGTCAAACCTATTCACCAATAACAGACGAGAAAAGTAAAAAAAAGCGATTTTTTAAAATAACGATTTTTAAAATAAAACGAGTTTTCCCAGAAAAAAGAAAAGTGTTATTCTCCTCGTCTTAATCAGATTTATATGATATATCAATTTAAAGATAATCGTTGGAACCGTTTTCGAGATTTTCAAATAGGAACTTCCTCTTATACCATACCAACGTTTTCACTTTAAAAATGGCTATTTAGATCTCAAAATATACTGCACGTAGAAATGTAAAAATTTCAGTATACGATTAGACTGCAGATATAAGACTGTTCTAGAAAATTCAGAACAATAGGACCTATATCTGCTGAGTTATTAAAAGGCGGCTTTTCGCGTTTTCTTTGGTGTCGAGTTAGCTGTATATATGAGTTCCGCCATCTACGAATTCTACGATACGATACGATTTTAGGCTTAAGACTGCGTCACTCGGAATACTACCGTCTTCCATGATACGTGGATTGAAGAAAGTGGGAAAAAAAATTAAAGTTGCTGATCTGGAATCGAACCAACTATCTTAGCGTTACGAGACGAGTATGCTAACCATTGGGCTATAGTTGCACAGTATTAAAACAATTTGAAGTAAATATGTTTGCTTCAGATGGGTATGGCTTGATTAATTTCTTAAAAAAGCCTTTAATTTTGAAGTTAATTTCTTGAAGATTTCGTCTTTAATGAGAATGTTTTAATACTTTAGTATTAGTATATGATAAAGATATGAATTATAAATATTTTTAAGTAGACTGCTAGATGTAAAATATGAATATTGTATTTTTATTCGATATGAATTTTTTTCTTTTTTGAGTAAAATCGATTTTTTTCCATTTAATATTTAAATTAAAAGCTTTTTAATCTGTTCATTTAAATATGTTTTAAATGCGAACATTTTTTTATATACAACTTTATAAATTCAACTTTATTTAACTTTATTCATTTTAGTAACTTTAAAAAAGTAAATTAGGTTTTTTTTTTTTTTTTTTTTTTTTTTTTTTAAGGAATGAGAAAAGTAATTGTTATTCATTTTTAAATTCGAAAACTATTTTTTCTATTTTAAATTAGAAATCTTAGCCCTTTATGCTACTGAATTATGAACTCATGAAAATTTTATCTTCTAAAGCCTTTTTCGTGTATTGTTTAAACTAGATTAGAAGATTTACATAATCATTTAATAAATTTTAGAAGGATTTTAGAAGGATTGAAGGATTTAGAATGTTTAATTAAATTTGAAGGATTACAAGGATTTTGTGCAATATTTATAACCCCACTCAAATCTTTTATTTTAAACATTTTTCTTGCTAGTTTGTAGAATTAGGAAATATGTACAAATATAACGTTCTTACAATAAAAATATAGAAATATTTCCGAATTGAAAAATCTCCCCCCCCCCTTCCCAACGCCAAGAAAGCTGAAAAGATGCAGAGGCAAAAGAAATAATCCTTTTTAAAATATTCTTGTTTTGTTTAGCCAATAATGCTTTTGGAACAAGATAAAGTAATGTATCTATAACTCATTCTAAACTGCGTTACAACTTTAAACTGTGTTAAACTGTAAAACAATTTTAAACTGTGTTACAACGATGTATTTAATGAATTTTATAACAAGTTATTTTAATGGTACTTATAAATACCGTCAGTAGATAAAGGGTTAATGTACAGAATTTTTCGTTTTTCATTTTTAGAAACCTCAGAAACCAATATATTTTCCAGATTTGAAGAAACATCTGTAAAAAGCGTCTTTAACTGCCACTGATTTTGGAAAATGTTTCTGAATAGTTTTTATTGTGTATTAATCAGTTTTCTCAAACTGAAATGTAGGTTTTTCAGATGCTATTCATTCGCAAGTAAACAGTTTTGCTTTCAAAAAACAAGTTTTAAAAACAAACATGGTAAATTAACATCATTAACTTTAACATTAGAGCTAATACACTGATAAAAACTTGCAGCATTCTGTCCAGTCATTCGACAGTTTTTTGAAAAAACGGTTTCATAACCTTAAATTAACTACATTCTGACAATAAAATGGCCAATATTATGGTCAGAATAGTGTTAAAATACGGTTCTGTAACCGTTTTCGATAAAAACGGTCAAATAACTGGACAGAATGCTAAAAAGTTTTAGCAGTGTAGTATTTTGTTACTCTTGCATGTATAAACTCAGTTACGAAGCTGAAAATATTTCGTCAGAATTGATAGCATCCTAAGAATCAACATTTGATTTTAGAAACCCGATTAATAGACTATAAAAACTACTCGTAAGCGTTACCAAAAATCAGTGGCAGCAAAAGAAAACTTTTTATAAATGCTTTTTTAAATCTCGGAAATATGTTGGTTTATGATGTTTCTAAAGATAAGGAAGAACTTTTCGTAATCATCGGTAACTCAGAAGAGATTGTTGTATATTTTCGTTTGTAGTTAGTTATGTTATGTTTTGGTAAATTAAGAACTATAAATAAAAGCACTGTATGAAAACAAATGTTTTTATACAGTGCAGATTTAAAAATATTGAAGCTTGAAATTTACTTTAAAAACCATAAAAATTATTAAACTAGACACAGCTGCAAGTAAATTGCATTTGAAAGAAAAAAATAATCCTGCTCGACAGTATAAAATTTAAAATTTTGCACAGTTTATAAGTTTAAAAATCATCAGTAAAAGCAAAATTTATTAGTGACACTGTTGTCACCGTTAATATGACGTCAACGTTACTCATATATATGCTTTTGATTTATAATATAGGTTTTAAGCAAAAGATTTTCGAAAGAGAACCTTAGAAATTTGATTTATTACAAAAGGATAAAAATAGTTTATACAATAAAACTCACCAATATGTTTTATTACAGGAAAATATATATGAAATGAATGTGCTTTACTTCATTGTATGTTAGTGCAGTTGTGGCGTTAACAAAAGCTGAGGCAGTCTTGTACTGAACATGAATTAATATTCACTAATATTACATGGTCTCACATGAAGTCAGGGCCAGTGACTTGGTAGTTGGTTGGAGCAAAAGCTCTCTAATTCATACTTGATGTTCAACAGAGGATCACATCATAATCTGTCTCTTTCTCCCTGCGCTCTGCTTTTAATAAGCTAGTTTTTACTTTTTCCAGCAGATGGCAGAAGTATCAAAGTGGGAGGTTTATTCTTTCATGATTGGTGCATTACCTTTTTTATAACTGTTTTTTTAATGGAGACAGGAGTCTGGAATTACACGATTGCAACACAAAGAGCTAATTCTTATTTTAATGTTAAATATTATTTATGAGGTAATCATAGTATGAACTGTCAATCAGACAAAAGTTAATTATGATCCGGGCTCGCAGCGTTCCTAAAATTTTCGCACTTTGCTACCAGTATTCTAAATAAGAATTCTTCGTGGTAGATTCCTTTAACATCTGTAATAGAATTATACAATAAAGATTATCGTTTTAAAATAGTGGTAGGAAAGTGCGAAAATTTTAGGAACGCTGCGAGCTCTGTATGATTTATCTATTATAATGTAATCATCAATGTTTTATTTTCACGATAATTTAACTTGGTACTTTAAACATACTTACTTTGATTAATTGCTCTCAAATTAATCCTTTTTTGTTTGCAATTTGATTACTTCTTGACTCAAGAGATTATTACTTTTATAAGGATTTTAAGATAATTTAATATGTTTTATGAGGACTGTTTTATGTCAACAAAGGGTAATTTCTTCTCCAAATCCGTTTCATAAATACCAATTAGTGTCAAAGATTTTTATGATGAGTAAACTGTTTTTAATTAATTTGATTTAAGAGTCTATAAAAATAAGATGGGTTTCCTGATTTAAAAATTTAATTTAAATTTTGAATTTTAAAAAGGGTTTACCTGTTAAAAAGGGGTTTATTTTTATTTATTTATGTTTATTCTTTCATATATATAATTTCAAACCGTCCGAAATTTGAAGCAGTAGAATTATCACGAGACGCAGGTGGTTTTAGAGTAAGTATTTCACTTAACCTTTCTTTAACTATTGATTCGACATTCTTTTTGAGAACCTTTCTTTTGTTAGAGATACTGTGCAAATGTAAAATTAACGGAAGGTGTCAGAATTTTGCTTCGAATATCCCTTTAAATCCTGTTTTAAAAATGAGCAGTATTACATAAAATATTTTTCAGAATATTAAATATTGGACAACCGCTCGAATAGTTTTAATTTAGCATATAGTTAAACATGAAATAATTAAATAAAGAACTGGAAATAATTAAATAAATAACTGCTAAAAAATTAATAATGCTCTAAATCACTTGGAATAATTATGAATTAAATCTCTATTCAGATAATGAAATTGAAATAATAAATTGAAAAAAAAAACAAATATTAGACAAATTAAAAAACTTACTGCATAATTGCACACCACATACTTTTCAAATATGAGCTTGAGAAAGAAGATTAAATTGATATGCATAGTTTGTGATCTATAAAACTTTTTAACCTGAACTGTTTTCACAGAGCTTCACATTAAATGGCTGTCTAAATAATTCTTTCAGCACTGCAAATAGAAGCGTCTTAAATTTAGACACATATGTGACTGAAAAAGAATTTTAGACACTTAAGTGTCTTAATCTGAAAATTAAGACACTATAGATGTCTTAATTTAAGATACATAAGCGTCTTACTATGACCATGGTGTAAACGAACTGAGAATAATGTCTAAAATATCCGCAAACGTCTTATTTTAAGACACTTCATTGCTTTAAACGTGTCTTAATTTAAGATGTTTTGATTCTTCCGACGCAATAACCACCAGGGGGCACTAGCACTCCCAGTTGCGCATGCGTTTTAGATGTCTTCGTTCGAAGTGGTATACGTTGTAATTCAAACAAAGTTTGTTTTTATGTACGCGTGTATTTTAATTCGTTTTTTGCGAAATGTGAAGTACTGTGATTTTAATTCGTATTAACTTGGAGTATTTATTTATTGAATACATACATCTGACGTGTGTGCTCGACATCAAATGTCTCTTAGAAGCTGTCGTCGATACAAGGGCGGGATAGACACAGAACAGAAGTAGACGGCGGTTGAAGATTACACCCGGAAATTCTACAAAGCGTGTGCAATGGGCTTAGTGTTAACTCGTATCAATTTATATCAATAATATTGTGTTATTCATCTTCGTCCTGTCGAAACTGGCAAAAAAAAAAAAGAAACTTTTGTCTGGCGGGTCCTGTTTTTAGGATGAAACATCTCATCCTTTAAATATGGCTAGTCGGATGTATTATGGATTACCTTTTAAACTGATGAAAGTCTTTCTCCCTCACTGTGGTTGTGGTAGTTTTTAAAATTTCAAATCGAGGAATATTTCTTACCTCTTGCAGCAACTCAAGTAAGTTTCTTTATAGTAGTAAAATTAGTGTATTTTATGATTTTATTTATTGTACTAAACAAAATCCTGCATGAAATTTAATTAGTTTTGAATCTGTTCGCAAAAAACCCCACTAATTCTAGAAGTATATATTTTTAAACTTATGACGTTCTTTTTTATTACGAATTATATATTCAATGTCAGTTCTTAGTTTCAAATGGATAATTTTTATCTCGCAGTAAATGACGGCCACAAGGAAGTAAAGAAAAAAAAAACTTTGAAAGTTGACCTAATGCTTTCTTACTTCCTGGCATAAAACCGCAGATTAAAAAAAGATAAATAAAGTAAATGAGACTGGTCTATTATATGAACCTGCCTGTAAAAATATACGTATGTATTTGATTTGCAATCAACTCTAATACTGATTTTTTTATTATTTTTAATAAAAAAGTAATTTGAAATTTATAATGGGAAAAAGTAAAAACCTCTAACTAGATTTCGTATTTAAAATTGTGGTAACTTTATTTATATGCACTTATACGAAAAATACAAAAATGACAGATGTTACTGTATATATTTAAGACGAAAGAAGTTTGGAAATCATAAGTTATTTTTTCCGCATGTTTTTAATATAGAATATGTACTTATTTGTTTTTATTGATAGTTGAATAGCTTTTGTGAGTACCCTCTGATCTACATAAAAACTTGTCCATGTGGAAATATAAATTTTTTAAAAACATAATTTTTAAATAAGTATTTTCATTTTTTTGGGGGGGGGGGAGGGGGGGATTTTGCATGAATTTTTGTAAAGCTGATATCTTAAATCTTGCACTGATTATAATGAAAGTTTTGAACTTTTAGAGTAGGACAAGTTTAAAAACGCAAATATATTTAACAAAATACCAAAGTCATTTTTTCCCCAATGTTATTAAAGTAGAATATTTATTTATTTATTTTCATTATTCATAGTTAAATGGCTGTTGTGATTATCAAGTGATGTATATGTAAAATTGCCTATGTGGCAATATATTTTTTTATATTTTAATTTTTTTTTGGGGGGGTGGGGGGTGGGATTTTTGCAATTTTCGTACATCTGATATTTTAAATCTTTTTCCACATTCAACCGAGTATAATAAATATTTTGAACTTTTAGAGTAGGACAAGATTATAAAATATATATATATATTTATCTATGTACCTTAAAAGCCCTTAATAGCGAACACTTCGGGACCGCGGAATTTGTCCGATAATTGGAGATGTCTACTTTTTTGAGGTAAAAATATACAAATATGTATGTCTGCTGATTAAAAAAGTATTCGTTAAATAGAGGTGTTCGCTATTCGAGAATCTCCATTAACCTCCACAACGGATACTCCCGAATACCGGACATCTCAATTTAGACAACTATAATGCAGGGTTGCGTTTTTTGCAAAAGTACTTCTTGATTAAAGGAAGGGCAAACTGGGAAGTGCCCCGTCCCCCTACGACTGTAGTGCCCCCAAATTTGATGTGCAATATTTGTAAAGCTTATATTTTAAATCTGTTTCGAAATTGTACTGATTATAATCAATATTTTGAACTTTTAAAGTAAAATAAGGTTAAAAACAAAATAAATTTTAAAAAATCTAATATTTAGATAAATATTTTTTGTTTTTTAATCTTGTTCTACTCCTGAAGTTCACGATATTGATTATAATCAGTACAATGTCGTAAAAGATTTAAATTATCAACGTAACGAAAATTGTATACCAAAACTGAGAGCACCAAAAAAATCAGGCTGTATTGGGGGGGGGGGGGGGGCAGGACCACAGCCAAATATTTTTCCAGGATTCAACGTGGTCAAACATGGCTACGTATGATGCTTACAAAAAAATGGATGCGATTCAGACGTTTGAAGTGTCTGAAATTCAGACGCAAAAAGTGTCTGAAAAAATTCAGACATTTTAAAATGTCTGAAAATTGAACACTCCATTTCAGACACTTAAGTGTCTGAATTTCAGACATTTTAATTTAGAGTGAGTCTGTTTCAGCGTGTTTATCATACATTTCTGAATAAAACTACCAGTTTTCCCGTTTGTATATCCAAATAGTTTTTCTTTATCAGCCAAGAAAGTCAAAAGGTCGCAATAAATTTCAGCATACGTTTCTTTCTTTAGAAAACTTTCGTTTATTTATTTATTTTTTATTTATTTTTATGTGATTTACTAATACCGGTTAATTAATAGAAGAAATTATTAACCAAGTTACACTTTTGTGTATTTTAAATTAAATATTTTTTATACGCCATAAAAAATTGTTAAACACTTCATTTCATATTAAATATAATAAATCAAACGACTGAAATGTATATACTAAACATATACTATGAAATACCTATATCAAGTTGATTACATTCGTAATTGAGGAACTTATATCTTATAATTTTTTGTTGTTGTTGTTTTAGCGAGATATTTTGTTCTAGCTTTATCAGTCAAATAACTTTTTAAACATATTAGTACACTATCAAAAAAAAAAAAAAAAAAAAAAAAAAAAATCTGCTGGTTTTACGGAAATAATAGTCAAACAGGATGCCAATAAAAAATTTCTTATTTCACGGATGTAATTCGTATTTAATACGTACTTACGTGCAAAATCAGTTAAATTAACAGTAAGTTCGGAGTAAACACAGATTATTTCAACAAAATAATTTTTTTACTGGTGTCCTGGCTGATAGTTTTTTTCTGAAAAATCAAGAGTTTTTTTTTACAGTGTAACAGAGTTTTTAACACTCTCCAACATAGTTCAAAAATGTTTGTGAATTCGGTTTGCTTTTCTGTCCATCTGTGTGTTTCTCCGTGCTGTAACTCGTGTGATGAAATGGAGTGTGTAGCGTTTATGGCTCATTTGCAGGGACACTCTAAAGAATTCCGTTACATTGCACCCTATGATGAGAAAATCATTTGCGGTGTATTTTAATGATATTGCACTATTTTTAACATATTAAAATTTGTACATATCACTGAGGTGCAGTACAAAGCGCTTGCTGTAGAATCTAGTGAGCATATAATTTATTGTTCATTTACAAGAACATGCAACGGTATTTGTCTACAGTACTACCAATGAACAATAATTGCTGGAAGCGCGTTTTCAATCGTGGTACGCGTTTTAAAATTTAATTGGTTTCTTAGATATTACTTGGTGTGTATAAATTATTTAGATCATACACTATATGGCCAAATGTGACCGGTCACTTGCGATTTTAGACGTTTTGTTAAATATCTAGAAAAATACATGAGAAATTAACCTGAAACTGCAGGTGTGTAAACAGTATAGTATAGGTCATATATTTCCGCGAAGTTTTTTTTTGCGAAACCCCATAGGGGACCGTCAACAAATTGATAAAGAACGAATATCATTTGGATAACCCTGTAAAAACTAATGTCGCAAAAGCGTTCAAACTCGGGATTATTGATAAGTGGCTTATCGTAATAAACTATGTTCATTTTTATGAGGATAGCATGCATACTCTTAGAGAAATTAAGGTTTTTATAAAAACAGTCCCAAATTTCGCCAAGTTTTTTGCTTATAATTTGCAGAGTTCTTAATATAAAAAAAAGTTCTTTTCAGAAAATATGACAAACAACATTGTACACAATACCCTGTAATCAGAATTAAAAAAATAATAAGTATTGGGTGGGAAATGAGCAGGTTTACTAAAAAATGTTTCACTGCGCATGCACGAATGCAATCAAAATATAATATGCATAATGTATTAGATAAATATATAGAGCAACTTTTGTGAAAGTCTCAAAATCATAGCTTGAAAATTCTGAAAATTATCGTCGATAGAATGAGCTCGAAATCCGTTGTTCCCAAAAAGAAGCAAAAAGATGAAAGGTTGAATCAAATATCAGTTGAATAGTGCCAAGATAGCGTACATATTATTGCACGTACTACTATATTACTTTTCTATTGCAAGATTTCCACGTGAAAAATGTAAATGAAATAAATAGTTTGAAGAATAACAAAAAAAAAAAAAAGGAATATTACGTCAAATTGAAATATAATAGACATCACAGGTGAATATATGACGTCATATGAGTTTGAAAAAACTTATTGGAACACAATAAACACCAGTTTATGGAAATATTACATATTTTAACATTTTCAGGTTCTTTGAATTTGTTTTCGCTATTTTTAAATCTATTCCATATATTATACGTGTGTGTATGCGAGTATATTTGAATTTCCAGATAGGTTTAGGTCCCTAGAGCACATTGTTAGTGAAGAACTGAAATAAAGATGGCTTTACTGCTTTTTTTTATTGTTTGTTTTATTCTGTATGTTTAATATTGAAATTGGTTTTTCAAAACAAACATTCTTAAAATTTCGGTCAACGCCGTGTACTTTAGCTAGTTTTTCATTAACAATATGTATTTTTTGACATATTTTGAAACATTTCAGTTAATTATGAAGATATTGTAAAACTCCTGGCTCAGTGGACAGGTAAGTGTAATAGCAATATGTAGTACAAAGGAAACTGAAATATATTTATTGGAATTAAATTTACGTTGTCTGGCGTAAGCATGAAATTTTAGTAAAAAAATGGCAAAAAAAAAACAATTTTTTTAAAGGTTGTAAAGATATTGCTGGGCTTTTATGTTTTTTTTTTTTTTTTTAATTCTTCTGTATTGCAATTAAACTAAAAATATGTGTGTTTATTTAATATTGTATATATTTTTAAAAAAGAGCTCCGAACGTAGGCAAATACCTTAAGGGGACCGGAAAAGCCCTATCTCCGCCATGTTAAATCCACAAATTTTATGTACATTTTTCTCAGAAATGGTGAAAGGTAGAGGTCCAGATTTTTTAGAGTAGATAAAATAGCATGATTTACGTATTTTAACGGACCATTTTTTTTTTCTAAGTCAAACTGAAAATTAATTATTAATTATTTATTGAAAGTCATTTTTAAATTAGCATTTTTGGTAAGATTTCACTGCTTAAAATAAATAATTCTCAACAAATCATTAAATCCCTGTGTTAAAGTATACAATATAACATAATATAAGTATTTTAAAAAAATCTGAATTCATAAGTTTAATAGATATAGAAAAATACAAATCGTAGGAAGTTTCGATGATTGATGAAATCTTTAGCGTAGAATACGAGTATTACAATTAATACTAATAATAAGCTAGAAGAAGCAGGGGTCGTCCGGTAGCTTCATGAACTCATTGGCAAATAAGTTATACGAAGAGTAATTTTTCCTGAAAAAGTCTCCAAGACGAGACTCGAACACAGAACCTTTGTAAGGAAACCAGAACCTTTGTAGAAAGAAAAAGTAGAAGGAACAAAAATATGCTAACAAGTAGAGAAAAAGTGCCCAACAAATGCAGCTAAATAAAGCATTAGACATTGAGTTATGTAAATGTTGTTTTGAATTCTAGAAACATAATTAAAAAATCTGAAGTGACGCCACTCAAATTTCCGAACACTGGTGTATTATACAAAAAGAGAATAAAAAAAAAAAAAAAAATGTGACAGGGGACGACACCTTACTGAAAGATCTATTGGATTTAAAAGCCGGTAATATCCTTAAAACTTAAGAGTAGGCAAACTGAATACGTTATATATTCACCACTAATGCTTGATTACATCGCCACAATATTTATCACTTATACACTGTTCTTCCATTTCAGCTATCTAGGTGTCATCCCAGATAACACAGTTCACTCAGACGACCATTTTGGCAATAACATCTCGTCAGTCAAACAGACAAGATGTCATTAGCAAATGGTTGCCTAAATAAATTGTTTTGGCTGGAATATCGTCCAGACAGCTGAATTGGAAGGGCATTGGCAATTGGTGTCAAAGGTTCTGGGTTCGAGTCTCGTCTTGGAGATTTTTCACTCAGTTGGAAAATTACTATTCGTATAGTTATATTATGTTTTAAAAAACATATATATTAAAGAAAATTACACTGAAAATTACAGGAGATATGAAAAGCAAAATCTAAAATAAAAATATTTTAAAGCTAATAATACCTTTTCTTTTATCAATGCCAGATTTTGAAACATTTTAGCAACATCTTAGCTAAAGCTTTTTTAAAAATTCATTTTCCTTGTTTACCTTAATAAATCAAACATTTTATGTTCTATCTATTTAAAGTACGTCCTTCATGAACATATGCTAACATAAGAAAAGTTGATATTGAAAATGTGTCATATTTTTTTCTTGAATCAACACAATGCTGTAAGAAAAAAAAAAATCAAAAGAAAGATGTGAACAAAAAACTGTCACTTAAGCTGTATTATAAGATTGATAAAACGGTTTTTTGCAACGTCAGTAGATAATTTGTTGTCTGAACGTTAATTTTTTGTTTCATTTTTTAAACATATTTTTGTGAAGGGGAATTTCAAAAATCCGACTGATGGAAAAAATATTCCAGTTGATCAGAGTAATGCATATATATTTTTTATTAAGGAGAAATGCTACTTGAATAATTAAACAAATCTTTTACATTTTATATTAACATTTAAATGTTGAAAAATAATAATATGTTTCATAATATGTTCAATGTTTCATTTTTTAAACATATTTTTGGGAACGGGAATTTCAAATATCTGGTTGATGGAATAAATATTCCAGTTGATCAGAGTAATATATATATTTTTTTTAATTAAAGAGAAATTTTACTTGAATGATTAAACAAATCTTTTACATTTTATATTAACTTTTAAATGTTGAAAAATAAATTTTACATACTTTTTAATGATTTTATGCCTGACGAGAATTAAATTGAAATACACTAGTTGCGTTATATAGTAGACGATACTTTTAATAATAATAAAAAAAAAAAAAAAAAAAAAAAAAAACAGAGTATTACAAAAGGTTGAAACGCATTTTAATATTTCGTCTTTTAGAGATAATTATGGAATGTAAATTAAAAAAGTGTTTAAAATGAAATAAAAATAAGCTTATGTGAAATAATCCTGTCATTATTTTGCAAAAAGTTACATTTTCTAAATTTGTAAAGACAAAATTTGTCGGTTAAAATGTTTTCCTTTTTGCAGCTACAAGATCATTGCAAAATAAATAAATAAAATATTACACTATATTTAAAAATAAAATGCATTATAAAGAAGGAAAAAAGTTAGAACAATTCTAGAAACATAATTAAAAAAATCTGAAGTGACGTCAGTCAAATTTCCGAACACTGGTATAAAAAAGGCAATTAAAAAATTATCACAGTAGACGGCACCTTCCTGAAAGATCTATTGGATTTAAAAGCTGGTAATATCCCTAAAACTCAACAGTGGGCAAACTGAATGCGTTATATATTCACCTCTAATGCTTGATTACATCGCCACAATATTTATTACTTATACTCTGTAATATCTAAAAAAAAGTCCTTTAAAATTATGGTCTATGGGAAAAATTGTTTGCAGAGCATTTTAAAGATGTTACGATTCTTCCAACAGCATGAAATTAATATGCAATAATGACAGAGACTATAACATGCTTTATCGAGTACGGGGTACGTATAGAATTTATAGTCTGTTTATAGAGATCACAAAATATATTATTACATTATTACCTATAGAGAAAAATTGTTTACAGTGTATTTTATTGATGTTACACTACTTCAAACATACACTGTGAAAGAAAAATCTGTAAAAGTTACTAAGAATTTTATAGGAAACTGGGATGCCAAGAACATTTTATGTAACGGCAACAAAAAAAAAAATCAAAAAAAATCATGCAACTGATACACGTTTGCACTGTAAAACAAACAATCTATAAGGTTACCGATAATGTTTTAGGAAACTGGATGCCTAGAACTTTTTATGTAACTGCAACAACAAAAATTCACGTAATTATCCCCGGATTACAGGTTGGTTGTATGGGGTTTTATGGCGCAAAGTCCCAGTAGGGACATGCTGCGCCAACCCCGGATTACAGATAAAATGTAACTCTAACTCCCGTAAATATACTCGGATTGTATTGAAATTTTTGGATGTTAATGACGCTTACCACAGCACATTCCCTATTTCAAATGAAGTTTGTAGCATATTTAGTTCATTTACAAGTTCATTTACAGGGACAGTCAAAAGTTTTCCGTTACATTGTGGCCTATAGGGAAAAAATCGTTTAAAATGATTTTTAATGGTGTTACACGTTTTCCAACATTAAAAAATTGATATGCATTAAGAAAGTGCACTAAAATATAACATATATATTATGCAGAATATGCGGTGTAAAGAACAGTTATTATTTACAGGCCCATACAAAAGAATTCCGTTACATAATGATATAGGGGTGGAGGGAATTGTTTGCCTAGTATGTTAATTATGTTAAATTATTTCATGTATAATGAAATTGATATACGTCGCTGAGGTTTACTATAATTTATTTCATGTATAATACGAAGACATTTACAGAGACAAACAAAAGATTTCGGACAAGTATATTCTATCCGAAGTACTGTACATTAGCGAAGATTGCTGGAAATGCATTTTTAATTATGATATGCGCACATTTATACATACTATATGGGGCGTATAAATGCTATAATTCATATACAGGGCTACACAAAAGGATTCGTAATGGTTATTGGGTATGAGTGCAAATTGCTTAAAGGTGGTTTTTAAATGAGTTATGCATTTTTAAGCTGAACTACTTTTAGTTTACTAAGAAATGTTTGTAGAATATAGATAAAATGATATACGGGTTTCACGTAAACTATTGGATACATAACCGTCTATAAATGATAATTTCTGTAGTTTTAAGAGTGTTTTAGTTTGAATTAAATTTTAGCTAAATAGTGGCGTATAATAAAGGTACTAGGTTAACTACAGGGTTATACAAAAGTATTCAAGTATGTTTCCATCTATTAGTATAAATTGCTGTAAGAGAAACTTCAACCTGTTATGCATTATCTTGCTCAACTTAATTTCCCTATTATACAGGGTGTCCGGTCTCAACGGTGTCCAATGGCTAATTCCTAAACCGTTAGTCATAGACATATAGTTCCAATTACAAAAATGTTTTAAATCAGGTAAAGAAACATTTTAAAAGCGATTTGGGTCAATAAAAACATTTCTTAAAAAATTACGAAATTTAAATTTTTATACGGTCCCCCGGTCCTATAAGTTATATTTAGTAATTTTTTCCTATTACACTGACAAGTTAGACAAAAAAAGTCCCATTCATATAACGCTAAAATTGAGCGAGTTATGAAACTTTAAAAATGCATGACTTATGCCACTTTTCTACTCTGAAAACAAATGAGTTCGGCTTGGCTTTGAGGGATCATATACCAAGTGTTTAAAGTATTGGAAGATCTTACTTCATGTGTATCTGAGCTTTGAAAAAAAATCCTATAAGTATTATGATTAAGTCTCAAATTGGCTAAAATAACATATGTTTTATTTTGTCAGGATTTGAGACTGTTTCTCTTATGATTTCTTTTAACAAAAATTATGTTTTTTTATAAGTTTTTATGTTACTTCAACAATCGTATGTATGTTTTTCCAGTTCAAAATTTGTACTCGAACTTTAACCCATTTTTAAATATCCGATCGAGATTGCATTTTACATACTGGCGCAAATCCGATAACAATCTAATATTATTAAGATTTTCGGTGGTTACCATTTATACTTATTTTACAGGATAACACAAAAAATTTCGGATAGATTACTGCCAAGGAGTTTAAGAAAAAGTTTTAAATTAGATAATACAAGACTGCGATTGTTGGGTTTTTTAACTTTTGCGTATTTTTTAGCACTGAATCCGAAAATTACCTTAATTTTTAACCATCATGTCAGGTTATTTCGCAAATCATAAATTTTCAAATTCAAAGAATAACTAAAATCGAATACTATAAAGTAGAGGAGATGGTTGTGTTTTTTAACTTTTGATAATTGATTTTTACGCACTTTTTAGCACTGAATCTGAAAATGACCTTCATTTTTAACCATCACGTTAGAATTTTTTTGCAAATCGCAAATGTGTAAGTTAAAATATAGCTAAAATCTCATACTATAAAACATATGTAAAACATTTATTTTATTTTATTTTATTTTATTTTATTTTATTTTATTTTATTTTATTAAAAAATGTATTCGATATTTTTGCTTATCCTGGATTCTTACAGCTAAACAGCTGAGTTGTCCGATGAGATGGGGAGGAAATTCAATGTTAACATTGAACTTCTTAACTTTGAAATTTGCAATTTGCGAATAATCCTGATATGATAGTTAAAAATGAAGGTCAATTTCGGATTCAGCGGTACAGAATATACAAGAATCAATTATCAAAAACTAAAAAACATGACATAACCCAACTTTTGCAGGCTTGTGCAATCTAATAATATTTTAAAATACGTATCATTTTGTAAAGAATTGAGGCTGTTAATTTAGAATCATTTTATTTAACAAAAATTCTGTTTTTTCTTTCTTCTTAAATGTTTATTACAAATTGTATATTTTCCATTAATATGCCAGAATGATTAAAGATTTTAAATTTATATTGCAATGTTAATTTTACTCCCAAACATTTTTTATATCTGACGAAATTATATTTGGACTAAATTTGTGAATGACCCCCAATTTGCAGCAAAAAATATGCTCCAACTTTAAACAGCTATTACTCGGTCAATTTTAATCGTAGAATAACGGGATTTTTTTGTATTACTTGTTAGTGTACAAGGAAAATTTCACTAAATATAACTTATAGGACCGGGGGACCGTATAAAAACTTAAATTTCGTATTTTTTTTAAGAAATGTTTTTATTGACCCAAATCGCTTTTAAAATATTTCTTTACCTGATTTAAAACATTTTTGTGATTGGAACTATATGTCTATGACTAACGGTTTAGGAATTAGCCATTGGACACCGTTGAGACCGGACACCCTGTATAGTATGCATATCAACCTACAGATCAAATACTGGGCTGTTAAAAAGAATTGGAATACATATTTGGCTATGGACGGTAAATGCTGAAATCAATTTTTCAAATGTTTTATACTTTTTCTAAAAGGTTTACTTAGTTATCTTATATACCTTATTTCCCTAAATAACAAATTTTTGTCAAAGCCTTCAGGAAGTATTGGAAAGTGTTTCATAATCTATGCTTAACGCATGATTTTTCTTTCCTGTTTTTAATTGAAACAAAATTTCCACACATTTTAAATTTTGTAAAACCGAAATTTGTTAAAAAAAATAATTCTAAGAATTTAGTAATTCAGTAAAAAGAACACTACACACTATTACTTTTCTGTTCCTCATTTAAAAATGAATCACAAATGCTTCTAGAAAAGAGTTTAAAAAATTTATTTTATTTAAATAACATGAATTATTAAACATGAATATTCTATTATTATTATTATTATCCATCGTCAAGGACTATTTTCATTAATTACTGTCCTATTCATTTCAGATACGTCACTTTGTTTGAAAGTTTTCTTTCAAACGAAGTGACGTATTTGAAATGAATAGAACAATTACTGAAAATAGTCTTTGAAGATTTCTGCGGGATTGCCGACCGAAAGTACTAATAAATTTAAATAAAATGTAATATTTTAAAACTTGTAACACACCTGCATTTTTATTATCTGTCTCCTTTTAAGTAAACAGAGAGCTTTTTAAAATTCATATTGTGTAGTAACTTATTTTATCTTTGAATAAAACCCTATGTTTTTATTTTATATATATGTATAGGCTTTAGACCAGTTGTTCCCAACGTGAGGAGTACGCCCCACTGGGTCAATTTGGCATTTTAGGGGGCCAATTCCAAATTTGTGACTCATCCATTCGCTGCAAAATTTTTTTGTAAAATAATGTTTGAGATTAAAAATAGAACTAACACAATCAAAATTTTTAAAATGTGTTTTTTTAACTAAAAAAATAATCATAATTACAAAAAAAAATCATAATAATAAAAATTTAAAAATCAAAATTAGAATATAGATTAAAACCAGAATAATTATATGAATAAAATTAAAAAAATAATTATACCTTCCTTTAAATATATATATATATTTAAAAATGTCTGTAATTTTTTAGGTTACTTTTTTTTATTTATTTTTATTTTTTTACAATTGTTTGCAATTTTTTTTTTTTTTTTTTTTTATGGAATGAGCCTTGTATTTCTGTTGGCTTTTCTATATGCCACACGAATAAAATTTTACACGTGAAACTGTTTAAGGCTACATCTAGATCTGACTGTCTTACATATTTAGCATGAAAAACATTTGAAATATCTAAATCAGTTACTACCAAATTTATAAATTTTAAATAGCATTACAAAAAGAAATGGAATATCGATGGCTCTCATACAGGCCTCCTACACAGTAAATAAATATACATTATGGCATGTATATTTTAAACTTTAAAATCAGATATCACATGGCAGCCAATTAATGATAATGGGAAAGAGAAACGGAGAAATGTATTTTGATGGGAATAATGGATACTTAAAATTAATAAAGAACAAAATCTCGAACTGATTCTTCAATAGTGTGTTATACATAGAAAATCTGGTGCCCAAAGCTTTTCCTAGTATTTTAAGAAAGTACTAAAATGAATTATAAAACATGTTAATGTTATCAATTTTTATGTTAAATGTGAGAGTCTCTCAAATAGAATTCTGGAGATAAAAATGCAGACCATATAACACCTATGTTTAGCATAGAAGTAAGTTGGAAAGGAACAACAAAATTTATTTATTGCATTAAGGTTTAAGATGCTTCATTGCATTTATAAAGTTATGTTAAAAACAGATTTGTAACCAAAAATTCACCTCTTTCATAACTTAAAAAAAAAAAATAATGAATAGTTATCCTTAAGGCTCTGTTAGGCTTTCACCATATGAATACAATTCACTTTTTAAATAATAAAATATGTGTATTATAGAGTATGTTGAGGGGGGGGGGCGGAGCATCGTGATTTGACAAATGCTTCTGTGGGACGTGGCCAATAAAAGGTTGGGAAACATTGCTTTAGACTCTCATCTTGAGTTACGAGGATGCTGACACAAATGTATCTATCTCATATCTATAGGGAAAAATATCTAGCGCACGCAGTTGAAGCGTTTCATTCTTATTATTATTATGTTTTAAGGTTTAAAATAAGATACATCTTCTCTACCCAAATGGTTAATGTTTCTTTTAAAAATTAGCGATTCAACAAAATGTCATTTTACATTGGCTCACACGCAACATTTAAAGCAACACGCACACATCATTCGAATTTCTTTCACAAACTAAAATTATTTAGAAGAATTTTTTGCATTTCCAATTCTATTTTTTTTTCAACATTTCATTCCCTTTAATTTCTGCTGATTAATGATTCTTTCACTTTAATAATTTTTGTTTAGTTTTAGAAATTTGAAAAAAAAAAAAAAACCAAATGTTTGTTTAATACTGTCATAGCATAAGCTGTGCTCGAATGCCAGAAAAAAAAAGTGCAAAGATAAATTATTTTGAATATGTTTCTTTCATTTCTTTCTGTTTGCTATAAAATAGTATATGAAAATATTAAGACGATATTTTGAAGGGTTTATAAATGTTTCATTTAGCTTTGAAAATCTTAATTCTAACTATGTTAATTTTTGAAAGAAAAATGCTTGTATAATGCGGACTTTTACATGACTTAATTGTGTGTTTTCCCCAAAACTAATTTAAGGCAGTTGGAAGTGCAGTCGTGGAAAAAAAGTAAACACACCCTACTAACTCCTCAACAAATTATCGTAGAAGAAAGTTACTGATACCGAACGATTTGAAATAAAGTCTACTTTTAAATGATGTATATAAAATTTGCTTAGGGGGGCATCTACATATTAAAACGAACCATAACTTTGTTTTCTTCAACAGCCGTACACAATTCTGACAGCATAAATGAACTCTACACCCTTCAATTACCCCCAAAACAAATTTTTATGGAATTCGTACCATAATTTTTCGAGAAATTAATTATTTTAAAACGTGCGTATTTTAAGGGCTCTATCCAAATTGAAGTTCCGTACTCGATTGTTAATCGAGAGAGTTCCCTTCTTGATCAAGGCACTTTAAGCACCACTCAAGGAGTCAATGAAGTCTTACAGGACAGCAGATTAAATTTCAAAATATCTACTCACTTCTGTCATAGACGGCCCCTTAAACCATCATTTTGCCGTTTTTTATGCATAATTTGAAAACTACTTGGAAGAAAAATGTAAAATTTTGTATTTCCATAAAGCAGGACTTAATAAATCTAAATCCATCAAAAAAAATTGTAGGTTGCAATTCATAATTTTTTCGAACATTAATTTCATAATTCATAATTCATATCATAAAATTATAAAAATTGCAAATTCAGCGTATTTATGTTTGGGTATATTAGTATTATTGCTACAAAAAAATAGCACATTAGGAGCATAATTTCAGGAGATATAAATAAAAATATGAAAATGTATTTTAACATTAGAAGCCCTAAATTTTGAATGTTTATAATTCAAAAACTTATCATTCAAATGACTTGAAATTTGGTATCTAGGCATAGTTTGAACCGAAGATTTGAAATATCTTATTAAAATTGGGTATTGCTATTGAAAAAAAATGAAGTTTGGATTCGTTTTAATAAGTAGATGGCCCCCTAAGCAAAATTTATATACATAATTTAAAAGTAGACTTTATTTCCAATCGTTCGGTACCAGTAACTTTTGTCTACGATAATTTGTTGTGGAGTTAGTAGGGGGTGTTTACTTTTTTTTCCACGACTGTACCTATACTTACAACGTTAAATGAACGTACCTTGTTTCAGAAACTACCAAAGACATTCACTTGAAATTTTTTATATACATAATATGTATAATTCATAATAAAGTGAAGTCAACTTTATAAACAGATATTCTTTAGCTATTTAAAAAAAAATCTGTAATAAAAACCCCTTTTAAAGAACAAAAAACGTTTTAATAAAAATTTTCTACAAATATTTGTAAGAAAAGTTCACTTCAGATTGAGCAGGAATATGTGTGAAATAATCTGGTAAGATTGGAAAGTTGTTTTATGTGATAGTTTCTATAAAAAGGTACATCGAAGTTTAAAAAAAAAACATTTTTTAAAATTTGAGTTTAAAGTGCGTATGTAATGTTTATGTATGTTGTGAACAAACTAAATTACTTAAAATTTTTTAACTTGTTGCTATCGTAGAAACAAAAGTAATATACCATTTTCAAGATAAACGACTTTTTTTCAAGAATTTGACTTCCAACTACCCTTAAATGTGATTGAAAGGTTCCATAGTCTGTAAGTTCTCTAAGTTTCTGTTGTCGAATTAACCTGGATGCAAAAGAAATGTTGTGAAAAAGATTTCGACGTTCGGTCGACCCCCAAAAATAGAAAGAAAGAGATCACCCTATGGATTTAAAAATCTAAATTGTCATAAAAAAAAATTAAAATAGTCATTTGACTAGAAATTGAGCCTTCTTTCATTTTATGTTAAAGTTCTATGCAAAATAGTATTTGAAGATTAAGGTCTCGTCTTCATACTGAAAATGTACCAAATTGTGATATTTATAATGCGAACACCCAACTTCGACAGTATATTAATATTTGGAAATTTTTCCAGAGACATTCGCCTTGCATACAATATTACAAATGAAAATCAAATTTCAAATTATTGTCTTAAAAGGCGCAAAGGCCAACCTACTGAAAAAGATTCGATGCCGGTACTCGAACCCAGGTCATCAGTATAGCGCACTGACGTTCTACCGACTAAACAACATGGAACGATACCCACCCTGGAACTTTTCACTATTATAGGTTGGCAAGGCTACAATTGTAGCACAAGATGGAATATTTTTCCGTGAGCCACCAACATGTGGCAAACACAGACTCATATTTAAATCGAGCATCGATTGAATCTAAATTAATATTTGAAAATTTTTCCAGAGAGAGACATTCGCCTTGCATACAATTGTGCTGCGTTTGTAGCCTTGCCAAGTGAGAATTTCCAGGCTGGGTATCGTTCCATGTGGTTTAGTCGGTAGAACGTCAGTGCGCTATACTGATGGCCTGGGTTCGAGTCCCGGCATGGAATCTTTTTCACTAGGTTGGTCTTTGCGCCTTTTAAGCAAATAATTTGAAATTTGATTTTCATTTGAAATATTCGACAGTATATTTGATTTTTTCGTTCAATTTTTTTACCCTTCCAAACGACAAGCCACTCGATTCAGTAGTTTATGAATTACGAATATTTAAAGATTGGAAATCCTAATGTTAAATTCATTTGTAATCGTTGCAAAATAGATTGTATTGCACTGCATGTAATATTTTAAGAATAACTCGAGAACTACTTGATGGAATGAGCTGTAATGTTGCATTCGCATACTTGAGACTTGGGAATTTGATTTCTGTTAAAATAAATTATCGGTTTACAATTTATAATTTTTTGAGCATTTGTTTCGAAAGTATATATATACGTATATATTTTCAAGATGAATTGAAAGTTACTTGAATTGGATTCGCTGATTTTCTGGTGTTGAATTAATGTGAAATTAAAAAAAAAACTTGAGAAGATTTCGACTGCATAAAATACAATTTTAACTCGTTGTTTCGCATAAAATGGAAGCCTCCACTTTCTGAAAATATATAATAGTCCGTCAAAAATAGAAAATAGTAATCAGAAAATGGAATTGTAGTGGTCGAGTGGAAAGACAATCATAAAAATTGCACTGGCGTCGACCTGTACAAGACGTAACTCTCTGCAGACCGTCGAAGAAAAATTGAAAGCCGATGTCCAGCAAGCGTTAAGAGCTACAACGAATCAATGGGAGGTGTGAAGATAATCGATCAGCAAATGGTGGCATATTGAACCTAGTTTAAAACAAGAAAGTGGACCTTGAAAAAAAAACGGTTCATTTCCTGGTTGTAGTAAGTTCATGGTTTCTCTATACACGAGATGCCAAAGCAAACATGTTACCCCATAAAAAACACTTAATTTACTATCGTTTCAATTAAAAGTGGCTGAGAACCTGTTGGATGTACCATTACCAAGAAAGAAAAGATCAAGGGTTTTACTCAGCGACAGCGAAGAAGAAGAGATTGAAGATGAGGTTCCTGATTCATGAAGATCCAAATTCTACAATCCACTTATAAAGATACCATCTGAAAGCAAGAGGTTAGATGCAACTAGTCGCTGGACTTGTTTTGACGATCTTAAAACGGCCAGGAAATGCCGGTTTCAAAACTTTTCCAGCCGTACAAGAGTAAGATGTGGATTGACAGACAGATGGGAGGCCGGACACACAAACCGAATTCCAAAACACTTTTTATGTCTGTGTTTGAAAGTGTTAAAAAAGATAATTCAAAAAGAATGGTTTAACATAATTAATTGTTCTTGCTTGAAAAAGATATTCTTTCCGTTCCGAAATTTCCCCTCTTTTCTCTAAAATGGATATAGGGTATTCCAAAATGAAAATCTGAAATATTTTACTATCTGTAAAAAGTATGAAAATGAAACAACAGCAGTGGCGAAGTTTCTGGTCATCGGTAGATTCGGAGATGACTAGAGAAAAATAAAAATCATAAACGTTTTAATTTTATGCAAGTACATTTTGAAATACTTTTATTTTTATTTTTTTATTTTTAATTTTTGGGATAAAGACAATGTGATAATAGTGGCATTCCCTTTTTCTTATAATTGATATTTAGTGCTGCCACCTTTCGCTTTTCAAATGAAGCGGCTAAACTGGATCGTAACTTGCTACAAGGGATTCGCCCAGATTTCCGAATCTGGTCTTGCTTGCGCACACATTCTCAGTCCCTCGCTACCAATCAGGCTACAGAAGTATTTCCCAGTTTCCGAGAAATAACGCTGCTTGTCATCGCTTTTTTTTATCGAATACATTCTACCCGCTTTCAGAGGAAAATTAGTACGTGCATTTCATTTTTACGCTTATTCCCTTTTCGAATTATTCTAGACGAAATCTATTTTATCAAAAGGTATCTGCCTGCATCAAATTGGCTGTTTTGGTGAAAATTTTTGAATTTTTTTTTTATTATTTTACATGAAAGAGCAATCTTTTACGATTCCAAATCTGTTTTAATTTTATTCCTACTATTATTAGAAGCGGAGTTATGGCAATTTTAATAAACATCAAAATGGCCATTTTTGTGAAAATTTTCGATTTTTTTTTTTTATATATATATGAAAGAACAATCTTTTACGATTCCAAATATGTTTTAATTTTATTTCTACGCTTATTAGAAGAGCAGTTATGGCAATTTTGACAAACAGGAAGTAATGGGGTAAATACAGGAAGTGGGTGTATTAAGGCCAGTAAAAATATAAACAATGTTTCTCTGCATGATTTTCTTAAGTTTTTTACATAAATTGAACTTATAAAAACAATAATAAACCTTAATTGACACTTCTAGATTAATTTTGTATGTATGTGGCAACGATGAGTTTCTGTCATTTTCTTCTAGGATTTGGCAACACATTTCTAATGTTGTGATTCTTGTTGACATTCTGCTGTAGATTATTCGCTTGTTTGTTGCTTTATTTTAAATGATTTTACGCACTAATATAGTGGATTTTTAGTTTTTATCTGTTTTGAAAACAAATTTGTTTTATTTTGTGCATTTCTTGATGGCTAAATCAAGATCTAAAAAATCTAAAAAGCGATCTTTTTGTGGAAATCGCCATACGATTTCACATGTGGATAACGCTGAAGGTTTTGTGACTGCTAGCTCATCTAAATTAAAAATTCCGGAAGATATGGAGAAATTTGCAGCAGAAAATGACCAAGGATTAAAAGGTAATAGAATATTTGATGTTGAAACACTATTTTATATCTTTTCAATACTCAGTTGCCCAATAAGTTTCCAAACCGGACTGCAGTTGAATGAAGATTCAAGATTTGGTTTGTGTTCAAACTTCAGCTTGGTCTGCAAATGTGGATACATAAAAGGATTTACTTCAACTACTAAAGAGAATAATAAAAACACCTTAAATTCTTTATTAGTGTTTGGCCTAAGACTCATTGGAAAAGGTTATACTGCGGGGGAAAAGTTGTTGTTTACATTGAATTTGCCGTTTACTTCCAAAACAACATTTAGACGGCATGAAACTAAACTCTTGGAAGCTGTGCAGTTTGCATCTGACCAAAACATGGAAGAAGCTTCAAGAGAAATTAAGGATAAAAATAAAAGTATTGCTTGCGGTGTGTCAGTGGATGGCACCTGGCAGCGTCGTGGCCACACATCGCTGAATGGTTGTGTATCTGTTCTGATATCTATTGACACTGGAAAAGTTCTAGATATTCATGAGATGTCAAAGTATTGTCGAATCTGTGAAGGTGGTGATAATAAAACAATAGACCATATATGCTCAAATCACAAGGGATTAGCTGGCAGCATGGAAGTAGTAGGGGCATACAAAATATTCGAGAGGTCTGAGAAAACTCGAAGCTTGAAGTACACTGAGTATTATGGAGACGGCGATTCCAAAGCATACATGGGAGTGAGCAATATTTATGGAAGAGACAGTGTGAAAAAATTAGAATGCATCGGTCACGTGCAAAAAAGAGTTGGAACCCGTTTGCGGAATTTGAAAAAAAGCAAAAAAGGATTAGGAGGAAAAGGAAAACTGACGGACAAATTTATTGATAAACTTCAAAACTCTTACGGAATTGCTATCCGTAGCACTACAGGCAGTTTGCAAAATATGCAATCTGCAGTTATAGCCGCTTTTTTTTCACTGTTGTTCCAATAGAAAAAATGAAATTCATGGACAGTGTCCGAAAGGATCGGAAAGTTGGTGTAAATATCAGTGAGCATTATCAACTGGTCTAAAAATTTTAGATAATTCGGCTGGCCTTCCACCATCTATCATAAAAATTATAAAACCAACTTATATGTCACTCTGCGATGCAAGTTTACTTTCCAAATGCTTACATGGAAAAACTCAAAATAGTAATGAAAGTTTTAACAATGTTATATGGACTATTCTACCAAAAGAAACATTCGTTGATGTTGGGTGTAAAACTTGCAGTTTTAATTTATAATTCAGGATATTTAGGACTTTTACCTGTATTCGAACAATTAGGAGTATCAGTTGAACAAAATATAATCACAAACTATTTTAAAATTGATGATGAGCTAATAAAAAATTCAAAACGTCACTCGCTATCCTCTGCAAAACTTACCAGGAAAACGAAAAGAGCTACTAAGCAGTTAAAAATGGTTAAAAATAAAGTTAAGGAAGGGTTAGAATATAAATGTGGTGCATTTTAAGCGTAACAATTAAATATTGTAGTTTTTTACGTAAAAAGAAATCTTTAAATGCGATTTCTGGAAAATCAATTGTTTCGTTATTTCCATGAGTGATAAACTTCATTACATAAAAAGTTTTAAAGATATTTCAGTGAAATTTTGTAAGAATGCTTTCCATATCACACACTATGCTCTGAACTAGGATGTAAGCTATATATGATAATTTAATTATTTTATAGGCACTCGAATATGAAAAAATGGTAATTTTTACTAAAAAAACGTACTTTTTTACATATTTTGAAAAATTTCAGTTATTTTTGAAGATATTGTAAAACTCCTAGTTCAGTGCACAGATAAGTGTAATAGAAGTGTGCAGCATAAAGGAAATTGAAATACATTTATTTGAATTGAGTGTACGCTGTCTGGCGTAAGCATGAAATTTTGCTAAAAAAACAGCAAAAAACCCCAATTTTTTAAAATATTAAAAATATATTGCTAGAATTTTATGTTTTCTTATCATTCTGTAATACAATTGAACTAAAAATTATTATATTTTTTCAAAACTGTCCTTTTTTTAAAAAAAAGTGCTCCGCACGTAGGCAGATACTACAAAGTGCGGTATTTTATTCTTTAATAAGGCTCTTAAATTAAAACGGTTGAATAATTTAAGGATTTCTGCCTGTTCATAGGTTAAATAGTATAAATAGATTTATTGAACAATTTAGTAAGTTTTGCTTCATTATCAAAATATGTTCTCTAAATTGTCACATTTAATATGTTGTGGGTACATTAATGCGATAATTTTACGTATTAACCATTTACTGTACCCGTTTTTCACCCCTTTCGGGTCCGAATTATTTTTCAATTTTTGGAAAAAAATACTTTTACGTTAATAATACTGAAAGGAGCTATCCAAATGACAAAAGGTAAAGTTTACTAAAATTTAACGACTATAGATATTTTGCTTAGTATTCATATGACAATGGAAAAAGAAATTTTCGAAGACGTTTGGAAAATGTCCGATATGCGCTCACTTATTCTCTGATGCAAAAGCAGAATGCTGCTTGTCTGTGTGAAATAAATTAGGTACTGACCCTACACTGGAGATACTTTGGAATCATGATTGTTGACATTTTCACGATTGTCGAAAATATGTCGACATCTATTTCGACTTTTTTTTTTTTTTTCTCCTGTCATATTTTGGTTGTTTCTTTGAAGTGATACACTGGAGATACTTTGGTGTCATGTGCTGATATAGATGAATTTGGATAGATGGGATTAGAAAATTTCGTTGTTGTCGTAGAATTTTATTTTCAAAATAACTTCCCTGTTAATTTGCTTTTTATATTCTCTGATCCAACGGTATTCTTATTCTTGCTTAGATAAGTTAGTTCTGAACCTTATTGCCGAAAACACGCCATTAATTGCCCATTATGATCATTACAAATCTTACTTTAAAAGGAATTAAATTGTTTGTGTAGGCATAATTAAGAGTTTAATCAGTAAATAAATCCCCATACATTTTCTGTAAACTGTTCATTTTTGTTTTATGAAATTCCTCTAAATCTAAACAGAACATAAATAAATAATCTAGCCTGGGTTCACCCGTATACACTAGTGGAGTTTCCAAACGAACCTATTGTTGGTGGTGGCTGTATTTGGTAGCGTAGACCAGGTCTTCGCGCTTTTTCATAAATAAATCGTTAATGCGGAAATTTTTATAACAGGTTTTTTTTTTCCATAACTGGGGGACTATTAAAGTTTATTGCGCTTCGCTACAATACATTATTAATATAGTGATCAGTGTTTCAATGGTAAACCTTTAATTACATGTAAAGTTTGTTGCCAAGAGGAGATAAAGTGTTACATTTGGATTATTGTAATTTCGGTACCTAAAACGCGAAAAAGCAAAAGTAACTTATAAGTATTTATATTAAAAAATAATCAAAATTTCGTCGAGAAAAATGCTGTTGTACAAAAAATCTAATCAAAACTCCACTTTGTTGTCAAAAATAATAATTTATCAGGTAATTAATTCACTGTTGTTTTTGTAATATAATTTATATTTTAAAATAAGTCAAATATCCAGATATTTATCTTACAAATATATTTATTAGTAACTTTATAAAGGTAAAGGAACAAAATAGCGAAATGTTCCAATAAAGCCTGGCAGGCGCAAATTTCTTTTTATTTTTACTCTAAACTCAGCTACAGAATCCCAGGGTAATAACTCTATACTAGAAAGAAACTTCTCAAGTAAAACATGTACCAGATGAAACACGCTTGATTTCTAAATACAAATACAAGTTTAGAATTCGTTTTTTGAATTTCTAAAAGGTCGAATTAGGTACGAAAATATCAAGAGTAAGTTTGATAATAGGAAAGTTTTTAGGAGAAAGTTTGCTATTAATTATTTGGTATTAATTTACGATACAAGAGAGAATATGGAGTAGCTCCACTCGAAAAGTTAGTATTCCACTCATTATTGCAACATTGACCTCATTAAAATTTAGTAAACAGCAGACTTTGACTATTTCTGAACACATTTTTAATGCGTTTAAAGTAGAAGAAAAAAAATGCCTATCAATATTTAGCTTACAAAGAAAACAAAATGCACTTTTCGGGCAATGGCAATCAGTCGGGTAATATGGAATACGGTTATAAGGAATAATAAAATTGTAAGAAAAACTGCGATTTGGAAGAATAATCAAAATTATTCAATAATTAAACATTAGTAAATCATCTATAAATCATAAGTTTCTTTGAAACGTTTTTTTAGATTTTACAACTAGACAAATGTCGTCTATTGTTTCGGTCCCACCACAGTCCAAATGAGCATTATATCCACTCCTCCTCAAATGAACAAAATCAAAAAAGTAAAAAATGTTTTTACAGAGATCGACCTGAGCTATCCAATGAAAAAAAAATCATTTAAAAATATGGAAATGCAACGATATTTTTGAAAAAAAAAATATCCCAAGGGATAAACATTAGCAAGCGGGCGTTTTCACGTGGCTGAAGTAGCCTCTTAAACACATAATTTATTAACTTTCAATAATATTTGCTGAAGATTTGCTTTTGCAATATTCTGAGTGTGAGACTTATTTATCATCACTGAGTACTTTGGCTAATTTTTTAAAATATGTTTGAGAATAAAACTGTATCAAAGCTTCTAATATGTGCTCAACAAAATCAAAATGCATTTTGGCCCCTCCCCTTCTGAAATAACGCCTCATATAATTATGCATAAAAATCGATAATAAGGATACATTATAGTTACCAAAAATAATTATGTAACAAATTTATATAATTAAAATACACTCACACGCATCCATATTCATCTATATGAGCTTGGATTATCATGTTTACTTTTATTTTAGCATGTTTAACTATTGAATGTACACTAATACTTTGTTCAAACATAAAATATTGATTGACTGACTAAATTAGTGGATATTATAATTAACATCTCAAGTGGAGACACGTCAGATGTTTACAATAACAACAAAATAGTGAGTTTTTATAAACGTGTAAGGGATTAAAACTATAATGAATGAAATTCCTGAAGAGAGCAAACTTTTAATAAATTGTCCAAACATGTAAAGAGGACATTGTTATTTACCGTGATTTTTTCCGCTATTTATTTTTAAAATATAGTTTTGAATACATACTATACTTAGAAAGAAAAAAAACAAGAACGCAAAATCATGCGTCAAGAACAAATTATAAAGCACTTTCCAACACTGTCGGAATACTGTAAAAAAACTTCACAGATTATTAATGTGAAAGATGATGTCTAAATAAATAATTTGGAAAATGTATAACGCAAACGCATTCGAAAACCTAATTTCGCCGATTATCACCAATAGTCGGGAAAATATTCGAGTTTTTTTGTACAGCCCTGTATATGATCTATAGATTTGTATGTATAGTACAATATAGTTAGTTCAGTTAAACACATATCACAATTCAAAATTCTTATTCAGCAATTTCCGTCAATAAACAGAAAAGTACTCTTTGTGATCTCTTGTGAATCCCTGTATGGGATTTATAGAATTTATACACACAATGTAACATACACAAAAATAGTTAAATTTAAAAATGTGCACCACAAAAGAAAACGTACTTCTAGCAATTATTGTTCATAAGCAGTACTGTAGCCAAATTCTTTTGTGTATCCCTGTAAATGAACGATAAATTCTATGCAGACTCTGTGCTTCTATGAGACTTAGCGCCAGTGATATATGTAAATTTCAATATATGTAGTCTCAGTGATATATGTAAATTTCAATACGTTTAAAATTGTGTAATTTCATTAAAATACACCGCAAACGATTTTTACCATGTACCGTATTATAACCTTTTCTTTTGAGTGTCCCTGTAATTGAACGATAAATACTCACACTTCATTTCAATACCGAACATACCATAGTAAGCCACAATAACATATATCAATTTCATGGCAATCTGACAATATTTCAGTGAGTTAGAATACGGACAGACTTACAGACAAACCAAATTCATAAATACCTTTCAACTATGTTGGAAAGTGTTAAAAAATGTAAATCATTCAAGTTCATGTACTAAATAATTTAAAAAGGGGTTAATACTGCAAAGGGGCTTCTGTTACAGAATATGTAATAACTTCAGAGGGCAATAACAGTTACGAAATCCAATGGAAAGCTTCTGATATTGCCGTACGTATTTCTCGGCAACTACTGAAGCGATTTGCGTAATAATTATTTATTTGTTTTATTTATAATTATCTGTTGTTGTTTTTTTTTTTTTTTTGGTAAATCAATTTCTTAGTAATATTTATTTATTTTTCAATTTCATAATAATGAAAGTATAGTTTAGTTACTGCAAAAAATATTTAAAAAATACTATTGTAATCGCTTCTGTAGTCCTCAAAGAAGAAGGACTTCAATGACAGCCGATTGTCATAGTATTTTAGCAAGTTTTGTTGCTCCTATGAGCAATGTTTTTATTAAAAAAAAGTTACTAAAAATTCTCATGAAACATTAATTTAACTAATTTGATATGATTGGCTTAATATTTAATTTTACAATATAATTTGCTTAATAACTATTTTTTGGAACAGTTAAAATGTGGTGGGAATAAAATGCAAATAAATATTCTAAATAATTTTTAATTTTTGTTCTGGCAAAAAAAGGTTTAAACTTTATCTGTTAAAAGTTTAAAACATCTTTTAAATGAAAAATGTCGCTGATGAACAAATTTTTTTTTAACCTATTCATAAGCTAACTAGAATTTATGTGGATTGAACTTATAATTTTTTTTCCTTTTTTTTACTTTTTTGTTTCTCAAAATGGGATTTTCTATAAATCTCTTCTTTCTAGTTGCGTTTTTAAAGTTCATTCTGATAATTCTTCAAAGGGAAAAATAAGCACTTACAAAGAGATTGCATATTCTGATAATTCTTCAATGAGAAAAATAAGTTCTTACAAAGAGGTTGCATATTTATTAAAGAACATAAGTTAATCTCTTTATTAAAGAACTTATGAACCATTTCATACGAGCCTAAATGTAAATAATATTTTTATAAGTAAATATAATTTTTTAAATGCTTTGTCAATTTAATATAAAAAGAGTTAAATTTTCTTGAAAGTTTATACAAATAATGTATATAAAGTTTCAATTTTGGTGCTGTAATATGTAAATGTAACCGTAGGAACACAAAATACGAGATAGGAAAAGTAAATAACAGATTCACAAGATTCATATATTAATTTCATAATAGTGTTTATTTATGGAGAAACACAGTAGCTCTGTACTACATGCTCTAAATTTTCCTTCAGATTTGGGAAAGGTTATCTCACCCTTTCATAATTTCGGGGAGATGAAATGAGTATCCATCTTGATTGGGAACACTTGGGTGTAAGGCTGACCTCCTGACCAGGACATATACACTAGTTTGCAAAACTTAAGCAACAGTGACAAAATGCTAATTTTTGAACACGTGAGTACTCAAAATAAAATTCTACAAACATCAAGTGTAGGAAATAGGTACTGCCCTAACAGCACAGCCAGTCCATATGAACTCACCTTGACGTCACAAATGGTCACAAGCGTCACAATCACTACAACGAACTGAAATGTGATTGATATCTTTTATTCATCTCATTCTTACTTTCAATTGGTCACTCCACTGAGAAGTCACTATGACTGCTGTTTTATGACAAGTCAACAAGTGACATTACAATGAAGTCACCTAGTGACTCTCATGGGATCGTCATTTTGAGACTCCATTGTAAAGTCATCATGGCAGCTGTTTTGTGACGAGTTCCTAAGTGAGAGAAAATGAAATTATCTGGCGACTTTTCACAAAGGAGCGCAATGGTGACTTCACAGTAGAGTCTCGCACGCCTGGAAGTCACCACGTGACTTCACTGTGACATTATATGGTAACTCATTATAATGCAATGCTCACGATTACTTCAAAATTCAGTCTTCAAATGATAGTCACATGAGTATCACAGGGTGACCTCCTTGTAATTTTATCTGTTGACTCATCAAAAAGCAACAGTCACAGTGACTTCTCAGTGGAGTCATCACATGACGATTATTTGAAGCTAATAATGAGACGGTTAAACATCCCACATTTCGTTTCACCGTAGTGACTGTGTGACCATGTGTAACGTGAAGGAGATGTCACATCGACTAGCTGCGCTGTAGGGATAGTGCATATTATTTGAATTATATTATTTTCTTTTAAGTATTAGCGCACTCGAAAATTAGCATTTTATTATGGTTGCTTAAGTTTTGCACACCAGTGTACTATGTTGATATGGATGCTCAGGATCTATATACAGGAAAAGGCAGCCGAACAACGCCGTCCATGATCCTTAAAGATGTTAGTCAGTCAGATCGTCAATCAGACATCTGCTCATAGCAAACGCACTTTTCTTTCTAAAAATTTAAAATCTGTAGTAATTTTAAATAACGTTTAAAATTATTAATTAAATAATCGTTTTAAAGATAAAAAATTATATTCGCAAAGAGCCACTACACGTAAAGAGAACTTCTTGGACGGTAAATGGCATAAATAGGATATTTTAACATAATTTTAAATTAATTATAAATAAGCAGTATAGATTTTTGTTTCCCCTAAAATTATCTGAAACAATAGTGAGTCCTTTTGTTACCTTTTACACGGAGAAATTCTAATATAAATATTTCAAAAAATGTCTTTTGTGTTACCTAGCATTGAACGATATCAATCGAATACATTTTCTGGATAATTTTAACTTATTCAAATAAAAAGTGGTAAAATTTCAAGAGTGAAAAGTTTGAAACATTCCTTTAATTTACAAAATACTGCTGATGGCCAGAATATTTTTCCTTTTTATCGATTCCCTTTCTAAAGTACATTATGTAAACTGAACTGATCTCAAAGCGTTTTTCACATTTTTTAAATCCCATGAAATGTGATTTTCTATGCTTTCATTCCTTTCAAACGACATTTTTAAAAATCATTTTTAAAACTTTTTCGCATGAAAACTAAATTTGTAGCTTAAAAATAATACCAAAGAGGTTGAATATTTTATTAAAGAAGTTAAGTTAAATACTTTATTAAAGAACTTACCTTATATTATTACCTTTGGTAAAGGACTTACTTTATATGAGTCTAAATACCAAAAAGGCTTTAAATAAGTAAATATGATTTTGAAAAATTTAAAGTACATTTATGACTTAAAGAGTTTTATATTCTTTCGAATGTTTTTGTAACTAAGCTATTTAAAAGTCTTAATTTTGGTGCTTTAAAAGTACTGATTTTATCCCGGTAACTGGAATTGAGAGACAGGAAGTTTTTTATTCAATCTGCAGTATATTTTCTTAGCACATATGACTGCAGCACTTCAAAATGAACTAATTAGAGAAGACATTATGTAATCACTATATTTTCAATAAATAGCTTATTATTTCTTACGAGCATTCATGGGGTAATGGAAATTGTACTACAATCCACGATAATATGATTTCCTGAATTTAACTATCAATACAAAAAACCCTTAACGGGTTAAAAGTTTGTGACGCAGCACTTTATCTTATTGCTATAAGAATTTTAAATATGGAACTTAAAAATAATGTTATCAAATTGTAAGTGGCGCTATGCTATTAATTAATGTATATGTATACATACATTTATATTATTTATTTCATCATTTTATTTTTGTTTTATTTATAATTGCATGTGTAAGAATTATGTTAAATTTAAAAGGATGTATAAAAATTTATTCATTGATGCTTTATCATTCACATCTTTCATAAATTCAAAATATGAGTTTTAAACGATATGATATCAAAATTTAAGTGACGCCTTGATGTAGCTTTAAACAATGTTTTAAAATTCAATTTCAATTGTTTTCGGTTTGGCTAAATATATTTACACATGTAACCAAAACTTGGGAGTATTAACATATATACTCATATAATTATCTAGGGAAATATACTCATGTTTGCACATGTTTATTCAATTGGCACTACATTTTTGAAATACTTTTACTTGTACTTTGACAACATGTGCTAGAGAAAGGTACTACAAAGTTTATTTTTAAAATATAGTGGTGCAAATAGAATATAAAAAATAGAATCATGTATAAAAAGCTAGCGTCCGATAAAGGTTAATTAATTTTTTTTTTTTTTATTGTCTCGGTTCTGCAGGAATCTACACTGATGTGCAATTATAAATTAAACTGGTCTTAAAGCATTTTTCGCCTTTTTAAAGTTCATGATGATATAATTTTCTCAAAATCACTTCCTTTGAAGTTCATTTTAAGTTGCTCAACCTTTCGATTGAATAAATTGTTCATAATTAAAGGATTAATACCATCATATTGAATGCGTTATTAAAGAGCTTGTCATTTTGTATGAAACATAATCCGTTATATATTGAGACTACACATGTAGAGTGCTAAACGAGACAATTTTGTTTTTACGTTGGCGGATTTTCTTTACAATGAATGACTTAAACGATCTTCAAAGTTTAAATTATTGATTTTACGGAACAATTCTGTAAATATTTGAATGTATAGCTTAATAATCTAATACTTTTGATAAAGAAAGTAATTTAAAAATTGTTCATAACATATCATTGTGGGTGTTTTTAAACATTAAACATTTGTATAATAAAATAATGCAATAAGAAACATTAATTAATTGCTTTTAAATAACTGTATAAATATTAAATAATAGTTTTAAATAAAAACTTAATTTTTAACACTTTCCAACATAGTTGAAAAGTGTTCATGACTTCGGTTTGTCTGTCGGTCTGTCGTCTGTCTATCCTACTCAAGTAAATCTATTCGGATAGATATGTAATTGATATACGTTATTAAGGTTTAACATGGCATGTTTGGTATTAAAATGAAGTGTGTAGAGTTCATGATTCATTTACAGGATCATTCAAAATTATTCCGTTACATTATTGTCTATGGAAAAAATCATTTGCAGTGCATTTAAATAGTGTTAAACATTCTTAAACATAATGAAATTTATACACACTAATGAGCTGCACAAGAAGATAGTTACTATGGAATGTACTATTTTTAACTTACAGTACGCGTCCGGGGAAATTCAAAAGTATTCCGTTATACTCCGTCCATGGAAAAAAAGATACTTTGGGGCATATTTAATGATGTTACACGGTTGCAAACATAATGAAATTGATAAGAAGTTTTCATTTATGGTATTTGTTTTCAGTTTAAGTAAATTATTGTACACTACGGGATTTGCATAAATTCTATAGACCATATACAGTGCTACGCAAAAGAATTCGTAACCATTACTGAGAATGAGCATGAATTGATTAAAAGTGTTTTTAACACATTCAAACACAGTTGAAAAGTGTTTATGAATTCGGTTTGTCTGTCTGTCCGTGCTGTAGCGCTCGTCACTACACTGTTAAAAATTTTGCAGCATTCTGGCAGGTCATTCAACCGTTTTTTGAAAAAACGGTTTCATAACCATAATTTAACTATATTCTGATCATAAAATGACCAATAATATGGTCAGAATAGTGTTAAATTAACGGTTGTGAAACAGTTTTTGGAAAAAACGGTCAAATGACCTGCCAGAATGCTGCACATTTTTAACAGTGTAGAGTCAAATTGCCATAAAATTGATATACATTATTGGGGTTTGCCATGACATGTTCGTTATTAAAAATGAAGTATGTAGAGTTTACGGTTCATTTACAGGGACATTCAAACGAATTCTGTTACTTTACGACTTATGGGGAAGTATCGTTTGCGGTGTATTTTAATCATATTTTGCTCATTATTTTACTATTTTGGAATCTAAAATTACTGTATAGGTATAACCCAACGAAAATTCTATATCAGATGTAAAGAACATATAGCGGACATAAAATACAACAGAGGTAATACGGCTTTATCCTGGCTAAATCAAATAGAGAACATACATACATACATACTTTTAACATACTTTTTAACGTACTTTTATTTACATATATTTATATACATTATAACATTATAACATTATAACATTAACATACTTTTTAACGAGAGTAAAATCATCTACAGGTCTAATTTTTATTTACAATTATTCATAAGAGAGTCCATTGAAATTTATTTAAGAGGTTCAGGAGTTTGTAACGATACATTAACTTTTCGTATCCCGAATTTATGGGTTGAATGGTTGGATAAATTACGGCATCGCGACATAGAGGGAACACGAGCAATCGCGAAAATATAGGGCGCGTTACATGATTCCTTGTTTATTTTCGATGATTTTTTTCCATTTTTCAGTATGCATTTGTAATTTTCTGTTATACATTCTGACGACGACTTAGAAAATGAGTTGAAACATGTAAATAAAGAGTTTTTAATTTACTTTTAATATGTTTTTATAACGTCTTTTAAGCAAATAAATATTTTAATATTATGATATCATATTTTGCTATTTTAAATATATTGAAATTTATGTATATCACTGAGGAGTACTACAAAGCGCTTAGTGTAGAATCTGGTGTGCATATAATTTATCGTTCATTTACAGTGACATACGAAAATATCTAGCTACAGTACTGTCTATAAAGAATTATGGCTGGAAATGCGTTTTCAGTTGAGCCGTTCAGTGCACAAATCTAATACCTCCATAAAACAAAATACAGCTACAGTAAAACCTCCCTAAAACGACTACATTCCATTCCAATAAAAATTGGTCGCTCCGAAAGGTGGTCTCTTAATGGAGGTCATGTTTAAATCTATATTTTAACTGTTGAAAAAAAGGTAACAATTAACGTTACTAAAATTTATTTTTCACATTAGGAAAAAATATGAAAATTTAAGTATCCGTTAAGTGAATTACTACAGAGTTTAAAAAATGAATACATTGACGGTTGCTTTGATTTTACAGTTTCACCTTTTATAACTTTTATTTCCAAGTCCTTCCGATGTTCAGTAAATGAATGAATTTTTTTTTTTTTTTTTTTGTTTTTTTTTGTTTTTTTTTTTGTTGTTGTTTTGGACGGGGACAAATAATGACGATTTCATTGATTTATCTATTTCTTTGAGAGTTTCTTGACATAATAGTGCAGGGGAGTTTATTGACCGACCGTCATTCTTAATTTGTCATCAGAGTTAAATTCATTGCCTAAAAAGGCACAAAGGGGTTTAAACACTTAAAAATTACCGGAATAAGATAAATTCTAAACTTAGTTTAGAAGTTTGATGAATAATGCGCTCTCCGGAATTATTTTTCTTATAAAACCTTCTTCAAGAGACCAGGAAAACAAGAAATTTGTTTCATTTTCTTAAAGCAAATTGGTCGCTAATGGAGGGAGTCCAACTGGGATGGTCTCTGAATGGAGGTAAAATTAGTATTGGGCCTGTGGGGATAAATTTCGTTCCATGAAAAATGGTCGTTCAGGGAGGTGGTCTCTTGATGGAGGTTGTCGCACAGGGAGGTTTCACTGTATAGCTTTCATCTAACGGTATATAAAATTAATAAGAAAGAATAGCCAAAAAATAATCGTCAATAATGTTACAATTTTTATGTGACGGGTGGGGTTAATCGATTTGGCAACTGAAAAAAGTAATAAAGTTAAATTCAGTGTTTGAATTTTTAAGTTTTTTATTACAGAAAAAGTTAGTTATTATATAGTTTTATTAAATATTTTCCATGAAAATGAATGTTGACAGTTCTGTTATAATATATTATTTGTGATTAATTCCTCAGCAGTATAAATATCTTCTTCATCAAGTGTATGTGAGGTTTCGTCATTTCGATTTGTTGTCAAGTTTTTATAGTAATTATGTCTAACAGGAGAAAGGAATTTTAGAAGGTCCATCATGTCTCTCCTTTTTTCTCTTCTTACACACTGTACAAAAAATACTGCCAGTTTTCCTGTAGGAATCGGAAAAATAGTTGTCCTTATCGTACCGGAATAATTTCCGACCCAGCTCAGAATAAAATCCGTAAAAATAAGGAAATAGTCAGTAAAACGGTATTTTACGGATTTTATTCCGAGCTGGGTTGAAAATTATTCCGGTACGATAAGGTCAACTATTTTTCCGATTCCTACAAGAAAACTGGCATTATATTTTTTACAGTGCAGTTCTACCTTCAGGATATAATAAAGGCTGAACTACATTCGTTAAAATTTGTGGTCTACCTGCTACAGATTTCCTTAGATTAATGACAGTAAATTCTGAATCTTCATTATAGTCATATTTGAATTGTATGAGGTGAGGTTTGGACCTTTAGTTATGATAAGATACGGAAAAATTTACCGTTGTTATTCAACGTTTGCTAGTGCATTTAAGTTGCTTTATTGCAACAATTTACATTAGAGTGTGAAGTTAATGAAAATGGCCCGTGAAATAAATTATTTATTATTCAATGGCCAAAACATATTTGTCATTTAATGGTATTAACCCATTTTAGGCCAAGCATATAAATTTTATAAAATGTGGTATTATTATTTTCATTGAAATATGCTTAAATTACATTCATTAAGGGGCGATTCCGTGGAGAGTGTCACACACGTAACGCAGGCTTTAACTTGCATTTATTCAATTATTTATTAAATTTTAATGTTAAATCTGATTTTAAGTGGTATGGTAAATAAGTTATTAGCATATTTTTAAATTTAAATGTGTGGCAATAAAACTCACAGAAGTATATCATTTAATTTCATTACTCAAAATGTGCTTTTTTTCTACTTGAGAAAAAAAGCACATTTTGAGTATGAAATTAAATGATATATTTCTGTGAGTTTTACTTACACACATTTAAACTAAAAAATATGTTAATAACTTATTTACCATACCACCTAAAATCAGAATTAACATTAAAATATAATAAATAATTGAATAAATGCAAATTAAAGCCTGCGTTACGTGTGTGATTCTCCACATGGAATCGCCCTAAGACAAAATAAAAGTTTCGTGCATGAAAAATAATATTTTATTTGAGAAAAAAAATGCATGCGGCATTTTCATGCATTCGGTCAATGATGCGCTAATGCACCATTAAATTTAAAATTAATATATATTTTTAATTTTTTATGACATTTGTTTTATTATTATTTTATTTACAGAACTTGCAACTTTAATTCATTATAAAAACATATGATTAATCTCAAGTGGAATAATTATACATTTTTAAAAAGTCGTATTTGACAATAACCGTTTCAATTTTTAAAAAAAACCTAGCGTGTTTTCGAAATTTCTCAACAGAAAGTGTTTACTCCAATTGAATTTTTGATATAGATGTCTCCAGAACCCTCAAAAATAGCAAAAAAATAAAATTAGTGAAAAATATTAGTCACAGTATTTAATAAAAGAATATTTATTGAATCGTTGCGTTTACGCACCTTTGGCCGAAAATGGGTTAATCTTTATTATTCAGGAAAGTTATTACAAATAGAAAAAGTTATGACTATACCAAGTGCTTTGACACTTAAAATTTAAGATTTTTCAAAAGTGGAGTTAATCGAGTTTTGCACTGAACGGCTCAGTTGTGGTAAGCATTTAAGAATGCAACTATTTTTTTGCATATTACTTGGTGTATATAAATTCTATAGATCATATACAGTGATACACAAAATATCTTAAGCACGTTTCCATTTATTGACAGAAATTGCTGAATAGAAATTTTCAACTATGCTATGCGTTTAGTTGAACTAACTTTTAGCATACTACGTAGTATATCTACAAATGTATAGATCATGTACAAAGATACACAAAAAATTCGGATATTTTTCCGACTATTGAGACTATTTATGGTAATTGCAGTAATTGGTTTTTCAACTGCTTTAGGCATTTTCTAAATTGTTTATTCAGACTTCCTTCACCTTAAAAAAACTGTAAGTTTTATTACAGTATTCTGAATTTGTTGGAAAGTGTTACATAATCTATGCTAGACGCATGATTTTTCTTTCTTGTTAAATTTGTAACTTAATAGAAAATAAAATAATATCTCTTAAAGAAAATCAAATAATTAACAGTAATTTGAAACGAAAAGAAATTTTCTAGAAAACTTTGAGAGTAAATAAAGACTTACAAAATCATTTGAAGTATAGCTATATTTATACTTATTATTTGAAAATATTCAAGTAATATTCATATATTACATTGTTCGTAAGTTCAGAATTCTTACGCTAATTGCTTATAAGTTTAGAAACTGAGTTTTGCGTCTCTGATATTCCATGTATTCTGATTAATTTTACTCCGTTGTTTTTGTGCACTTTGTGATGCGATTTTCTGGAAGTATATTATTATTGCCGGAATATTTGGCAAATAAAGTGCATTGTTTGAGCGAAAATTTTCTATTTTATTCACATATCTTTGAGCAGATTAAAATACGTGTTTTCTGTAACAGTATCCTCGTAATGTTTATATGTATTTTAATCTATGTGTTATGCAGAATTTTTCTTCTGTGTTTTAATTTTCAAAAGTGAAAATATTTCTTAATTAGTCGCTTTCGTAAGTCTTTGAATTTTGGTTGAAAAGATGTTGCAGACAACAGCTACTAATTAATATTTAAGTACACATAAGTTAATACCGAATATTAGGTTTGACTTATACATATTGTAATAAATGAGGGTTAAATTTAAGAGAAAATATTATTATCAACACTTTGAAACATTTTTTTTTTTTTCCAAATTTTTGTTTTTAGAAGTGAAACTTAAGAGCATAATTGAAGAATTCAAACCTACGGTATGCTGAATATTTTATTTAAAAGCTTATACTTTCATGTGTAAATGCTATATAATCTTCCCATGCGTAAATGAGTTTAACATTGCCATAAACAAGCTAAGTAAAATTAAAGCTACTAAAAAACAACTTTTCAAAAGTAAAAAATAAGCCAAGCAAAAAAAAAAAAAAAAAAAGAAAAGAAAAGAAAAAAGGTGAAAGTTGTGGCTAAAAAATAGTGTGATATCAAATTTCCAAGCTTAAATTGCGGTACTTATTTAACATTTTTTGATAAAAATTTACCATATGTAAGTCGAGTACCTAAGTATGCGTTGATAGAAAGCCTTTTCTCCTTTACTAAATACATCATAACGTGTTTCTGAAAATTAAATTTTTTTAAATTATGCATGATGGGCTTGGAGGCCATCTTTCCATATTTTACACAAATTTCTAAGCACACAAGTTCATTTTTAAGATTGAAAGTTCGAAATTGTTACTAAAGCAAACATTTTATTCTTTTAATTTATGGAAATGAGTGCCTAAAAATTTGTGTCTAAAAATAAAGCTGAAGTAACTTCAGGTTTCATCTTATGATTCTCTTTTTTCGGAGGGGAGATAATTAATTAGTTAAAGCAGTAAAAATCAATTTCTTTTTTCAAAATAAAAAACTTTCTTGATTTATCTGTCTGTAGCTAAAACTATAAGTTCGAAATTCTTAATAATGCAAATATGTTACGAGCTTGAGTGCTTAGAAATTTGTGTAAAATATGGAAAGATGGCCGCCAAGCCCATCATGCATAATTTAAAAAAAATTAATTTTCAGAAACACGTTATGATGTATTTAGTAAAGGAGAAAAGGCTTTCTATCAACGCATACTTAGGTACTCGACTTACATATGGTAAATTTTTATCAAAAAATGTTAAATAAGTACCGCAATATAAGCTTGGAAATTTCATATCACACTATTTTTTAGCCACAACTTTCACCTTTTTTCTTTTCTTTTCTTTTCTTTTCTTTCTTTTTTTTTCTTTTTTTTTTCTTTTTTTTTTTTTTTTTTTTTTTTTTTGCTTGGCTTATTTTTTACTTTTGAAAAGTTGTTTTTTAGTAGATATCAGTTCTTTTTTTAAAACAAATGATATATAACTGAAATAATTCTACTAGCTCAAATTTAAATTAGTCCTTGTATAGCCTTTATAAGCAGGGAGCAAACACAATATTGTACATTTTGTTTACCTATCATTCATTTTTTATAGTGATTTATAATTTAAAAGTAAGGAAAGTCAATTTCTTCTTTCAAAGTATCAGTCTTTCTCAATTTATATCTCCTGAAAATTTTCTACGAAAGATGAAAATTTAGTAAATCTTCCCATGCGTAAATGAGTTTAACATTGCCATAAACAAGCTAAGTAAAATTAAATTGCTAATTCCTTCCAATATACAAAAATCGTAAGTAAAATCTTTATTTGGTGTTACCTTAGTAGAATAACATTATTGTGTCAATATTTATTGTATTATAGCTATATAGTGGACAATGTTTTTTGGAGTATTAACATTTTGAAAATGTTGCACGAATTTCAGCAAAAAATATTTCACCTTTCATTGAAATATTTCCAATGTAAAGTCAATATTTCAATATTTTTGAAATGGTGGCATTTCCTTGTAAATATTTCTAAAGTAAAGCCAATATTTCTGAAATTTCATTACAAATATGTATAAGATAAAGCCAATATTTCTGCAATTATGGCGTTTCATTGCAAATATTTTCAAGGTAAAGGCAATATTTCTAGCATGGGGGCTGTTTATTGAAAATATGTAAAATCAATATTTCTGCAATGGCGGCGTATTTTTACCTACCAGAATATTATTATAAAAATTATTTTTTAAGGTATTACATTGTACAAAAAATGGTTTGTAACTGCTTACCTTGAGTTTTCGAATTTGTTGTTGTTGATGATGTTTTTGTTTTTGTTTTCTTTTTCAGATTTGGATGTAAACGTTATCTAAGGGGAATCTTTGTAAGAAACTTTTAATATATTTAAAAACAAACAAACGAAAACGATCATGAAAAACATTTCTGTCCAAACTTCAATCTCCTAAACCAATTGGTATTATTATTTTTAAATTTTAAAATATTTTACGGACATTTTGTCCACCTTCTAAATCAGAGTTTTCCAAAGTATAGTACACCTACCCCTTAGAGTTACATGAAGAGCTATTCGAAGGGTTAAGGGATGAATCTGTGTTCCCAACCAATATGCAAAGCTGTAAAGCTAAATGAGCTAGTAAAAAGGGTTTTCATCTCACGGACCCAGGGTTCGAAGCATATTGGAGAAATCATAATATCCTTACCACTATTTCGAAACATTTATTTTCCTAATATATTTCTCTTACCTATCTTCAAAAAAAAAAAATGACAACGAAAATTATTGATTGGTAATAACAATAAAACCTCCCCTATACGCTTCGATCCCTGTGGACTGTAACATACTAAGGTGTTGAAGAAGACTTGGGACTGCACATTAGCAAAATAAAAATCAAATGTGCAAGGATATATCCAGGGGCGAGAAAACGAAACCGTCACATAAAAAAAAAACCTTGCTACCTATAATAATTGCAGTAAATCTATACTAATAAAAGAAGACTGAATGTCTGTGTGTGTGTCTCTCTCCCTATCTGTCTGTCTATTGGCGGTGGCTAGAAAAATCTACCGCGTGTAGACAAAGGTATAGAAATTTGGATCAGGACAGCCCCAGGTAAGTCCAAATGCGCGTGAGGCCCAGATGTTCTTTTTTTAATAAATAACCGAAATATTAAAAACCATAAAGAACTTTTATCAAAAATTCATTCTTTTTTCAAAAATGTTGTGCAGCACCCATTCCGTAAGACCGCCAGCAGAGTAAATCCGAAAGTCGGAAACTCTCTTTTTTTCGAGCGAATTTCACAGCCCCAATAGCTAAAAACCATTCAAAATACGGGAAAACCAAAAATACGCCCTTAAATGCCGTACTTTTGAGTTTAAAATGGCGCAATCCGTATAAAAAATGAGAAATTTAACACTTTGAAAATTTTCTTCAGAAAGTTAGATTTCATTATTGTTTTCCCTTATTTCAAAGCTCGCATCGGCATAACTTTTGCAGATATGGAAAAATGAAAATTTCCTACTTACTTATGATACCTTCGTCCGTATGAAGGTGCAATTCGTTTAAAAAATCGAATATTAACTCTTTCAAATTCTCACAGATTCGTTTCCATGCGAAGTTTCGAATTTTCGCAATATTTTCTGCAAAGATTAAAAATCTGCATCGGCTCGGGAAAACAAAATACTGAAATAACAAGAACATCAAGTAGCAAGTACGTTCATTTCTCTTACGAACCGTGCATCTAGTTTAAAAATATACGACTGTTAACTCTTTAAAAGAAATTCTTTTCCAAAAGTCACTTTTGCGAATATCGCTTTTTCCGCACGTTATGAAATTCTGCATCCGCTATTTTTCATCAAAATACAGAAAAAAAGATGACATCCACTTGAAAAGAGTACATTTTACTGTAAAACGACGTATTCGATTCTGTAAAATATTAGTATTTTTGAAAAATCCTCTACTGGAAATTACTCACAGATTCTTCGAGAAACTTATTTTTTCAAGATGTTAAAATAAACTAAATATCGAGAACTAAAATTGTATCACATATAAAAATTTCAAAATATTTGGACGTCTAGAAGTATTTAAAAAAAAAAAATCTGCTCAATATTCGCTCAGAACGTGAATACGAGGAGGCTTTTTCTCGTGTTTTCTCGTGTTTTTACAACTAAATAACAATAATTTCTCGTTTGAACAACACGAACTATTTTGTTTTTCATATTAATATGATCTGATGGGAAAAAAAATATGAGCAGAAAACACAACGAGACCTTTCTTTTTCTTCGCTGTATAATATTTGCCGAGGGTTTTTCGTTTGTGCTCATTTGCTTTGAAACACATCTACAGCAGAGAGAGATATTATTTTGGACATTTTCCCACAGAATTAACATTAAAAAAGTCGTGTGTTCTGAGGTTTGTATTCTTCGGTAATGGAGTATTTATTTAGTGACTATGTGCTAATCATACAAATCCAAGGTTCGTTTTCAAAAATAGTCAAGAACGTGCGTAACATGTCCGGTGTACACTGAGGAATGGAGTGTGAGTATTCAAAACAGAAAAAAATTGAAAGAAATTCTTTAAAAACATATAATCGTGCAAATTAATGGTTCGTTTGCAAAAACAGACCGGAGCGTGCGTAGTACGCCCGTTGTACACTGCTAAAGACATCGGGCTCCCTATGCGAGGTTTATTCGCGAAAAGTTCGTTTGGAAAGATTTTTGTTTTAAAATATAAATTCGTAACTGCAAACGATTTCTCCATTGACCATAATGTAACGGAGTTCTTTTGAGTGCCCCTGTAAGTGAACTATTAATGCTATACACTTCATATTCAATATCGAACATGCCATGGTAAACATTATTAACGCACATCAATTGCATGAAAATCCGAGTACATTTACGTAAGTTAGAATATGGCTAGACGGGCAGGCAAACCGAATTCATAAACACTTTTCAACTGTGCTAGAAAGTGTTAAAAATGCATTTAAAAAACTTAAATTTCTTAAATGAACCTCTTATTCTGAAAATTGGCAGCGTTTCCCATTTGTTCGTTATTCTTCAGAATAGATTATTTTTTATCCCCTTTTTGAATATTTCAGCAATTTAGTGAAATTAAAGACTATTTCCCTACGGTTCATCAAATCGGTCTTAAATTCCACTTTAACTGTTATTTAAGCACTGCTAATAGAAGATCCATAAGGCTTAGTCATATTTTTGATGAAAAATGTTTAAAAGTATATTTTCGTCCATATTAAAATAACCGTTACATTATTGGCTTTGCCTTGTATAATCGTGTATAATTGGCAATCTTGTATAATCCTGATATTTTCCCTCAATTTTATATTTTAATTTACAAAATTTATTTTTATTTAATCGAGAAAATTGTAATATTGTATTGTTACATGTAATTTTGCATGCAAGATTCTCGCATTTCGATACCAGAAAATAATTTCAATTAGATACACATATATATATATATTATTTAGAAGTTTATTATTATTATTATGACTTCAAATTAAGACTTTTTTTGCATAGTTACATTTATTATTATTATTATTATTGCACATCATTTTTTTTTTATGTTTTTATTTTCGAGATAAATATTAACAAAAATAATAAATACGCAAATAAAATATTAATTTTCAGTGTTAAACTTCTGTACTTCTCTTTAATAACTCTTTAATTATAAAAAATCCCTGGCAGCTCGGCCTACAGGCGGAGGTAGATTTCGAAGTTAAATATACTAATTTCACCAACAAAAACTAAATCATGATTAGAGATACACACTTTAAATATTTTATCTGGACTCTTTTGACGAGTTTTTATTTCATTTGTAAATAAGGGCTGGTTTTATCAGAATCATGTTAAGGCGGTATTCAAAAAAATACTTTTCCATGCTCAACAACTCGAAATTTTCTGGCACATTTTCACATTCATTTTTAATAGAAAAAATATATAACTTGGTGACGAGATTTTTAAAGAGATATATAAGCGACATGTGTTTTTATTTTTCGTTCAATTAATTAAGACTTGATTCATAAACAATTATTTTCTCAATAGGACAATATTTTTCGTTTCTAACACAATCGCTTCGGGAAATTCGGTTCAAAATACCCACTTTGACATCATTTTTAGGTAGATTTCGTATGAAATACTGCCTATTACATTCTCCCCTATGTTGGAATTTCTGAAAAAATTTTGCAGATCTACACCGATGATAACTCCTAGAACCCAAAACCACCCTCAGTAAAAAACTTTATATACATATCTATCTATCTATATATATATATATATCCATATTTTATTGTCATTTCACAATATTGCGGTTTTTGTGATGGTCGGTAATATTTAATTAATGGTTATATATATATATATATATATATATATATATATATATATATATATATATATATATATATATATATATATCACTTTCTTCTGGACACGATAACTTCCGTAATTCTGCACAAATCTCTTCCAAACTGATACATAAAATCAAGGGGTAGAAAATCTCGGTGAAGTTTGTTAATCGGCAAAATTGGACCAAGGGGATGGAAATAGGGAGGGGTTTTGTGAAAACCGAAAAAACCTCATAACTTCTTAATTTTCGTACATATCAAATCAGTTTAAAGATTTTATTACTTCTAAAAATTGGACCAAAAATTTATGTATCTCAGATTTTTGATAAAATTAAAAATGGGCTCAAGGGGCGCAAAAAATAGTGTTTTAGGGAGAAAAAAAATCATAACTTTGTCAATTATCAAAATATCAAATCCAATTAAATTTATTATACATCTCCTTAATATTATCTACAACTTTTATGCTCACAACTTTTTGATAGCACCAATTCGTAACGCAAAAAAAAAATTAAAAACGAAAACAAAAAGGGGGTGGGGGGTTGAAGAAGAAAAAATTCCATAACTCCGTCAATTAACAAGATATAAAATCCCCATGAATTTATCATATATCTTCTTAATATTGTCTACAACATTTATATAGACAAGTTTTTGATAGGACCAATTCTTACAGCAAAAACAGATTAAAAATACATATCGGTTGTAGAAAAAAATCATCTTATTAAGGGTATATTCAAATCCAAACTGCTTATTTTCTTACTCATTTTTAAATTCATTTTTGCTCTCAAACGCATCCAATTGGTAGATTCTCTTATTCAGAAACAATATAATGTACCGTAATGATCGATTTTTTGAAAGAGGCATTCGATTTTTTTTTCTGTAAAAATTGGTCCTATCAAAAACTTGTCAATATAAATGTTGTAGATAATATTAAGAAGATATGTAATAAATTCATGCGGATTTTATATCTTGTGAATTTTCGAAGTCATGGATTTTTTCTTCTTCACCCCCCCCCCCCCCCCCCCATCCCACCTTTTTGTTTTCGTTTTTAATTTTTTTCGCGGTACGAATTGGTCCTATCAAAAACTTGTCAGTATAAAAGTTGTAGATAATATTAAGAATATTAATAATAAATTTAATTGGATTTGATATCTTGAGAATTAACAAAGTTATGATTTTTTTCTCCTTAAAACCTTATTTTTTGCGCCCCTTGAGCCCATTTCTAATTTTATCAAAAATCTGTGATACATAAATTTTTGGCACAATTTTTAGAACTAATAAAACTTTAAACTGATTTGATATGTACGAAAATTAAGAAATTATGAGGGTTTTTCGGTTTTCACAAAACCCCTCTCTATTTCCATCCCCTTGGTCCGATTTTGCCGATTAACGAACTTCACCGAGATTTTATGCCCCTTGATTTTATGTATCAGTTTGGAAGAGATTTGTGCAGAAGTACGGAAGTTATCGTGTATAGGAGAAAACTTTATATATACATATAAAGTTTTTTACCGATGGTGGTTTTAGGTTCTGGGGGTCATGATCGATGTAGATCTGAAAAAATTCTTCAGAAATTCCAACATAGGAGAGAATGTAATAGGTAGTATTTCATACGAAATCTACCTAATAAAAACATAGATGAAAAAAGTAGTATGTTAATTAAGCCGCTCATAAATTGTGTAAAATATATATATATATTTTTTTTTAAATATCAACCTTTCTTCAATTAATAGTGCTGAACTATTACAAAATGTAATGCTCAAACTAGCGGTGAAAATTGCATCAAAAGTATCTCAATTTTTACTTTTTTCTTCCTATTTACCAAATTAAACTTCAAAGAAAGTTTTTCATTTTGAAATTTTCTGTTAACTTGGCCATTATCTGGACGCTTTGTATTTTTTTCCACAGCTTTAAAATAAAAGTAAATGTGAATATCCAATATATCTTTGAAAACGAATTATTGTATAAACAGTTTTAGTATGCGTACACTATTATTGTTACTAAAACTCACTTCTTGTGTTCGCATTTAGTATGCGTACACTAGCATGCGTATAACCACTATAATTTTCGTATGGAATTTTTCAACTTATTTAATCGAAAAAAAATGTTACAAATTCTGCAGTGAATTGCAGCAAGAAGTTTAATCTGAAGAAAAATATTAGGCAAAGAAAAAATATACCGCATTCATCTAGGACGGATAGTTATCATTTTCCCCAAACTAGTGCTATTAGATTTCCGAGCTATGCGAATAAGGTAAACAAATAAACTGGATAGACAAAATGATCGAGAATTTCTAGTCTATAATTTTCTAGGTGATGAAACGATACGTTATATTATGAACCGTTTGAATTGCGGGAAATTATCACTTGATTTCTGGAATTCATCCATAAACTAGAATTATTGTTACTAAAACTCACTTCTTGTGTTCGCATTTATTGGCAGAGATTTTTAAATAAGTTTGACCACGATTACATAGGAAAACTCCCTTGAATTTTAATAGGGATAACTAGAATTCTCTACCAAAGGGAACTAGGATTTATAAAGATGACATGGAACTATTTTTCTAGAGGCACAATTTATTTTCTACATGCCAGTGACAGAATTTTTTTCTCAGTGTGAAACACTGGTGCCATACCCCTTGAAAATTCTCGGTAGCGAGTGGTAGAGATAGGTTCCGGCTTTTTTTACGGAGCACAATCGAGATACCAGACGTACACAGTAGAAGTTTGTTAATTACATTTTGAAATTGTTTGAAAAAAGATTTTTCTCATTTAAAAATCTCATCTTAGATAGAAATAAGTATAAATCTTAAGTACTCTCAAGAAGCAAATTTCGTGATTTTCATGTCCCTGAAAATTTGTTTAAAATAAGAAATTTGTTATTTATACCCAACTAGGGTGACTGAGCCAGTAGTTGATCAAATAAGGTCGGTGCTACGGGGTTTTTATTATAGTTCCTTCCTTTTAAGTTTTAGAAGTAAACTTACATGATTGCTACAACCCTTAATGAATGTCCTATAATGGACAAAAATGAAATCTGCTGAAATTAAAAAGCAACAAAATTATAAGTAAATAGTTTCTTTAATTGCCATTTACCCAGTAGTTGATCAATCGAAGAAATCAGTCGAAAACTCAAAAATTAATCTTTAAAATATCATGCTTAAGCTGTGATTAACAAAAATTCATATAATACTATTATTTGAAATAAACAAGATGGAAGTGGATTATTTTAACTTATCGTAATCATCTCAACCTAATCATAAACTAAATTTTTACATTTTCTATTTAAAAAAATCATAAAATTGCATCTCTTATGGCAGGCAGCTGTCAACAATGTCACAAAAGGTGCTCCAACATTCAAACAAAAATATTAAGTCTAGTGCCATGTGTAAAATTCATTTCCGCCTGAAATGGCGCAATATTTCAAACATTTGATCAACTACTGGAGGGGTATCAACTACTGGCGCAGTCACCCTATTGGCAGAAATCTGCAACTGTCATAATTATTATTCATTTAAATTATCACTGAACATTTACAACAGAACGACATGAGTTCCATTTCCCAGTAATCCTGAAAAAGGATTTCAAACTCAAAGCGAAGGTAGACAGGGGATATCCCACGGTATCTTTATGTTACTAATATTTCTTCAAAGCTTTCAGAATCAGATAGACTATCTCGCCTTATATCCCATCAATAGCAATTCATTTCGCTTTCAAAGTTATTTGTAAAGAATTGTAAAACACTTTACGAAACTTACCACTTTCTTATTTCTCAAACAGCAAATTTGATGTTTCCCGTCAGTGACGCAAACTTATATGGGCCCTTGGGGCGAGAGCCCGCCCAATAATTTGCTCTTCCAGCCCACCTAATTTTCATTGTTCTGTTTTCGTGCTTATTTATTTTTCAATCACTCAAAAGAAATTATTTTGCTGACATCCACAAAATTATTTTGCTTGAAATACCGTAAAAATTAATAAATGAATAATGATAAATAATGCAAAAACTTTAATGATAAATAAGAAAATAGCAGACACACAGGAGCCTAAAGCACAACCTGCTCCTTCCGCTCCTTCATCCTAAAATAATACAGCATACAGTCGATTTTCTCTCAAAAAGAGGTTTCCTGTATATTCGCGAATTAATTTTTCTTTCTAAATGCACTAAATTTGTAGTTGTTATTATTCCGCACTTCCCTTTTTTGGGTTAAAGAATCTTTCAGAAAATGCTGCCAAATTATTTTAAGGCAATTTTCAATATGCGTCAGATCATAGATTGATAAGTCGGTGACTTTGAAATGAAAAAAAAAAAAAAAAAAAAAAAAAAAAAAAAAAAACAATATACATACCAAAATGCATTTTATTTTTCGACATAATCTCCTTTCATAATAATATACTTTTTCCAACGATGTTCTAAATTTTTTATTCCTTCCAAAAAAAAAAAAAAAAAAAAAAAAAAAAAAAGATTTCTCAAACTCCTCAAAATAGGCATTTGTTTGTGGCATTAATGATATCAGAATTTGAAGAAAGTCTCTTTCCACCAAGCCATTTTTTTAAATTTGGTAAAAGAAAAAAGTCATTGGAGGCCAAGTCAGGAGAGTAGAGTGGATGAGGGAGCATTTCGTATCGCAATTCAACCAATTCAGCGGCTGCGATTGCAGACAAGTGCGCTGGCGCATTGTCGTGATGAAAAAGCACTTTTTTTCTTGGACATATGTCTCTTGGACAATCTTTCAATTTGACATTAAAACGGTCGGGATAGTCAATGAGAATTACACCCTTTAAGTCCCAGAAATATGCGCCCATAATCTTTCCGGCCGAAGGAACTGTTTTTGCCTTTTTCGGAGCACGTTCATTAGAAGAAGTCCACTGTTTAGACTGTTCTTTCATTCCTAGTGTGTAGTAATGTATCAATGTTTCATCAACAGTCACATAACGCCACAAAAATTCGATTGAATTGCGCTCGAACTTGCCCAAACATTGCTTTGAAATGGTTACACGAGTCCGCTTTTGATCCACTGTCAGCAATCGCGGCGCCCATCATGCTGATAACTTTTCATGCCCAAATTTTCATGCAAGATATTAAATACACGTTCATTTGAAATGTTTACCTTCTTAGCTATCTCACGCACTTTCACACGGCGGTCTTTTAACACGATATCATGGATTTTGTTGACCATTTCTTTAGTCGTGATCTTAATTGGACGTACAGAACGTTCTGCATCTTTTGTGCTCGTACGGCCACAATGAAGTTCCGTAAACCATTTGTGAGCCATACTATGTTGTGGAACAGAGTCCCCATAATATTTTTTCAACTTTTCATCAGTTTCGGTAATTGTTTTTCCGCTCAAAAATTCGTGTTTTATCAAAACACGAAATGCATTTTTCTCCATAATAATAATAATAATAATAAAACAATAGTTTGCTTTCGAATCCAATAGAAGACAATGTATTTAAAATATCGTCCGCAAATGGCACGAATATTGCCGCACATAATAATAAATTGAAAACATAATATTAAGAGTGCGATCAAAGCTCCACCTTTTTTATAGTCACTGAGATATCAAACTGCCCTCGTATATAATATATATATATATATATATATATATATATATAAATGTATGTATTAAATGAAAAACACTATTTGATTCCAAATCACTTCAGAAGTCACGCCTACAAATTTCATGCTTTTTACGTATACAAATAACTGTGACATTTTACCCTAAAAAGATTTTGAGCCCACCTAATATTTTTCAAAAGTTGGCGCCACGGTTTTCCGTTTTCAATTTGTGAAAAAATAAAATTTTACTTTGATCTCGAGCCTGAAAACTGGTATAAAAATAGAGTCCGATCCCATTTCCTGCCCGAATTTGGGCTCGGATTCATGTGTTTAGGCTGAACCCATCTCACTTCTAATACACGCATCTTGCAGTTATCTTCCGGGGTTTTTTTTTTTTTTAAATAGTAATTTCGTATTAAATACAGTAATAAAAAGTTGTACTTTTTATGTGCTATAATCTTTTGACTAAAAATAAATGCAGCATCAATATATCGCAAAAAATTAGAAATACAATCAACGTAAAACGAATAAACGTCATGTAATTTAATTATTTGATGCGAATTGAATAGCAAACACTTAATATAATGAATTCTTTCCAAACCCAATTCACACAATTAGCTGCTAATAAAATACATGCAGAAATAACGACAAATAGGATTTCAGTTTTCGTATTTCCAGTTATAAAACATAAAAGAAATTAAAGTTACCCAGTATTTAGAAATTCCCATAGGATATCTTTTACTTATTGTAGCAAATTTATAAATGTAACATTTTATACATCAGGACATGAAATGCGAAAGCATAATTTAATATAAAAGAAGAAAAAATATCTTTTGAAACAAGAAATATGACATTTATTAAATGAATTATGGTTGTGAAAATTAACGGGTTTATACAATCTTTCTTATCTTATGAACGATAAAAATTGAAAATCCCTATTTGAATAATTCAACAATTTTGTGAAATATAATATTATTTTTCCTACGGTTCGTTAAATATTTCTTATAATCCCTCTTTTTTATTATTATTCAAGAAATGGGTAAAGTACTTTCATAAAAATCTTATTTAATACATTTTAAAACGAGCAAATTACGTATATGCAAATATCTTATACTAATATACGAGCAAAAATTGTGTGTGCGTGTGTATGTAAATTTTATCATGAAAACGGCTCTAACTATTTTCACTAAATTTCGTAATTTACCATTTTGGGGCACGAGAAGACCATTGGGCTAGGTCAAATATTCGAGAAATTCGATTAGTGGATCATTCTGGGTCATAATGGGTCAGTGTCAAGCTAATTATATCTAATAAATGGCTTAATCAATTTTTCAATTTTGAATAAATTTTGTATCACATGTTCGAGAAATTTCAATTGGTGGGTCATTTTTAGGTCACTATGGGTCAAGCCAATTTTATCTACAACGATTTTGACTAAATTTTGTATTCTATCATTTTGGATTACGAGAAAACCATTGGGCTAAGTCACATGTTAGAGAAAATTGAATTAGTGGGTTATTTTTGGGTCACTGTTAGTCAATTTCATCTGAAAAACGGTCTAACGATTTTGACTAAATTTTGTAGTCTATCGTTTTCAGGCACGAGAAGACCATTGGGCTAGGTTACATGTTCAAGAAAATTCGATTAGCGCATCATTTTGTGTCATAATTGGTCAGGGTCAAGCTAATTGTATCTAAAAAACAGATCAAACGATTTTGACAAAATTTTGCATTATACCGTTTCGGACACGAGAAGATCATTGGACTAAGTCACATGTTCAAGAAATTTCGATTAGTGGGTTATTTTCGGGTCAGTACAGGTCAAGCTAATTTTATCTAGAAAGTGGCTTTACCGGTTTTCAATAAATTTTGTTTTCTATCGTTTACGGGATCGAGAAGACCATTGGGTTAGATCGCATGTTCGAGAAAATTCGATTGCTGGGTCATTTTTTGTCACTATGAGTCCGGGTCCAGCTAATTTTATCTAAAAAACGGCTCTAACGATTTTGACTGAATTTTGTATTCTACCGTTTTGGGTCTTGAGAAGACCAATGGGTTGGGTCACATGTTCCAGAGAATTAGGTTAATGAGCCATTTTTGGGTCACTGTGGGTCAAGCTAATTTTATCTAGAAAACGTCTCTAACGATTTTGAAGAAATGTTGTGGTCTATCGTTTTCAGGCTAGAGAAGATCATTGGGCTAGGTCGTATGTTCAAGAAAATTCGATTAGTGGGTCATTTTGGGTCACAATGGGTCAGGATCAAGTTAATTATATATGAAAAACTTCTCAAATGATTTTGACAAAAATTTTGTATTATACCGTTTCCGGGCTCGAGAAGATCATTGGGCTAGGTCACATGTTCGAGAAATTTCGATTAGTGGGTCATTTTTGTGTCGCTACTGGTGAAGCTAATTTTATCTAAAAAAATGGCTCTAACGATTTTTATTAAATTTTGATTCTATTGTTTTCGGGCTCGACAAGACCACTGCATTAGTCGCATGTTTGAGAAAATTCGCTTAGTTGGTCATTTTGGGTCACTATGTGTCCGGATCCAGCTAATTGTATCTAAAAAACGGCTCAAACGATGTTTATAAAATTTTGTATTCTATTGTTTCCGGGCACGATAAGATCAGTGGGTTGGGTCACATGTTCGAGAAAATTATATTAGTGGGTCTTTTGGGGTCCCTGTGGGTCAAGCTAATATTGTCTATAAAACGGCTTAAATGATTTTGACTAAATTTTGTATCCTCCCGTTTTTGATGGCCAGAAATCCATTAAGCTAAGTCACATGTGCGAGCAGATTTGAACAGTGGGTCTCTACGGGTCAGGTTCACGAAGCCGCGAAGTTGGCAACATTTGTCGAAATATTGACGACATTTGTTCGAAAAATTGATTTTCAAAATTACGAAGGCCAAAACACAAACTTGGCGCCAAATGAAAGATTGTCGCCAAATTTGACTATATTTGGCGATAAAAATAGTCTTTTAAAACGAATTTTATAGAAATTCTTAATAGGACTCGAGATACATGGTTAAATCAATCAGAGATGATTTAAAAATGTAATTTGGATTGATGTTCTTCCGTTGTAAATGTGTAAAAAATGTAAAATTTAGAAACACGTACGTACATAGTTTTCCTGTTGATTGTTTTTGTAAATAATACTATTATAAAATAACCTGCTTTATAGCAATAATACAGAGAGAATGATGCAATGAGAATATTATATCGTGTTGAACACAAAGCTAATTTTGACCGATAATTTGTGCTCGGTCATCCTCGCTTGTGTTTCTATAAAATGAGTAAAATATATTTTTTTCAAATTCCGCTTTTCTGCGTATCATAGGCGGCACTTTAAACCATCATTTTGCCTTTTTTTAAATAAACTATGGGTGCTCCGCCCCCCTGCTCGCTAAACTCACCAACCCCCCGCGTAATCGCTTCTCGATTCCATTCGGTATCGCCTAACAATCCCAATTTTCTAGCCAATCCCAGACGTAATTGTTTCGCGTTTCCATTCTGGATCGCTTCGCTATCCCTTATTTTCCATGCATTTAAATTTTAGATTCCACTAGGTAAAAACGCGCTCCTCCCCAACTCCTGACAATTTTATTTCCTAATCTCCAAGCACATAATCATTAGAGCTTACTGAGTTTCATAATTATAAGAATTATTAATTATAAAATTATATATATAGTGTTACGAATATTGTAAATAGTTAGTGTTTATACTTAAAAATAATGTAAATAGTTCAATTAAGCTCTATCAATAAGCTAATATTAGTTTTGTTGCATTGAAATATATCAGTTTGTTGATTTTCTGCAAGCAAGTAAACCCTATTGGATTTCAATGAGAGTCTATGGAAATTAGGCGAAATACTGGAAATAGCGCTAAGTTGGCGTCACTTTTGGCGACTAATTTTGGTCGCCAAATTTGGCGATAAACTTGGCAACGTTTGGCGACAGAGCGCCCCCGCCCCCTGACCCCCTTGTAGCGTCGCAAAACTGTGACCAATCACATGCGTTTAAAAATTTTAAACTGAGAATTCGCATAAAGCAGGATATAACTTATATATGTATGTGTATTCTTGTGTATTCTTATTTGCCATTATACAGTTAAAAAGAAAAATATTACTCATGCAAGAACATGAACTGAATTCCTTTCTTTTAAATTCTTACTCAATAACTTCATCAGCATTTTTACTTTATTCTATATACATAAAAAGAAAGCGTTGGAATTGAGAAAATTCTTGACTTTTATTTTTTGATGTATTTCCATATTTTGGGATGATCTAAACACGATTTGATTACTTTCGGAAAATGTTTGTTTCTGACACAAATTTAGGGGGTGCTCTATCTCAAGAACTTGTGCATGGAATTTCATCAAACTTCACATTCCGTTATATCTTATCCGTTATATCCTAGTGCTGATTATGCTTCGGTGTATATCGCTCAATAGGTGGCGCAGTAGGTTGTATGCTTCACTATTTTCTTGTTAGCTATATATCAGCATCTATGTGATGGAATATCATCAAACGTCATATTCAGTTGGAACTTCTAATAAGGTTATAGTGAGTACAGCACAACAAGTGGCGCTTTTCGCTCCGTTATTCAAGCTTACCGTAACATCTCTATTGCGGCATCATCTATGGGATGGAACTTGATCAAATTTCGTATTGAGTTCGATCTTAAAATAAATTTGTACTCATTAGATTTGGGTATATATTGCTCGACAGGTGATATTGCTGTGTTGCGCTTTCCATGATTTCTGTTACAGTCATATCTCTGCATGTATGAAATAAAACACGATGAAATTCAATATGTAAAATGTTTGTTACAAATTATGTTGAATCAATTTCGGCTTTTTTTTCTAACAGGGGTTCCTGTGCTATATTTGCGATTAATATTATAGTTGTATCTCAGTTTCTATTGGGTAGAAATACATCAAATTTTCACATTTGAAGTTATCATCCCTTTCAGGGGAAAGTAACTGTGTTTCTATAATGCTGAATTCACACCAGAATTTTGGGGGGAAAATATTTGAAATTAAAGGCACTGAGTATTGTAATTTTTTTTCGCCAAAGTTATGAACGTAAAATTTTATTCAAAATTTCTGATGCAAATTTTGATTAAAATTAAATACTATAATCCAATTATATTTCATTATATTCCAATGCCCTTCAAGGTGTTAATTAAGGGATCTCAGGACTCTTAAAGCTTCAAAATTTTCGAAAGTTTAATTTTTTTAGATGTTAAAGTCTTGTCATTTCTGAACATTTTGATTAAAATTAAATACTATAATCCAATTATATTTCATTATATTCCAACACCCTTCAAGATGTTAATTAAGGGATCTCAGGACTCTTAAAGCTTCAAAATTTTCGAAAGTTTAATTTTTTTAGATGTTAAAGTCTTGTCATTTCTGAACATTTTGATTAAAATTAAATACTATAATCCAATTATATTTCATTATATTCCAACACCCTTCAAGGTGTTAATTAAGGGATCTCAGGACTCTTAAAGCTTCAAAATTTTCGAAAGTTTAATTTTTTTAGATGTTAAAGTCTTGTCATTTCTGAACATTTTGATAGAGTTGTTTCTTTGAAATTCGCATTAGAATAGAAGTTATGACTTTTAGAATTATAACCGCTCAATAGCTGAAGCGGCGTTTCCGAAACTTTAAAGTCATTTTCTCCAAATGACGTTTTTGGCCATAGCGTGCACGATATCTCAAAAACTTCTAAATATTTTTTCATAAAATTTTCAAAACATATGTTTCATGTTAGTCTGTATAAACTAAACCTAAAATTTCCTTTTTATTGTTAAAAAAATATATATATTTTTAGGTGATTATACAGTTGAAATTTTCAAAATTTTGCAATAGCTAAATACAACTTTTTATTAAAAATACAAAAATGCTTTAAATACAAATTTATTTAGGTTCAGGGTCATTACTACAATCTGAACTATAAGTTGGAACCATAATTTTCATTCTAGTTGCAAAATATATTTTGTAATCCTGCGCGTAAAATGTTATACAAATTTTCTCCTCGTCAAATGTCTAACAGTTTGGGCTCCCCTATAAATACTAAATCTTATTCTGACAACTTTCTGACTAAAGGAAATGAAAGAACATACTTATACCTTTTACCCAATAAAAATTGTATTTTAAAATATCAAATGTTGAAAATGGTATTTTTTCCTGTATTTCCAATTTCAAGAGTCCTGAGACCGCTTAAAAAATATTTTTTTTTCTTTCAATTTTGCATTTAAACACCCAACATGAGGTGCTGCTGAACTGTGCTTTTTTATTCGCCTGACCACTGTAACTTCACGTTAAATAAAAACAAGAAGGAAAAATCATGCGTCCAGCGTAGATTATGAAGCATTTTCCAACACATTCAGAATACGGTAACAAAACTTCACAGTTTATTAAGATGAAAGATTGTGTATGAATAAACAATTTGAAAAACGCTTAACGCATTTATAAACCCATTTTCTGCTATTACCATCAATAGTCGGAAAAATTTCAGATTGTTTTTGTACAGCCCTGTATATGTATGTATACTACATAGTACGCTAAAAATTAGTTCAGTTAAACTAATAGCACAGTTGAAAATTTCCATTCGGCAATTTCCGTGAATAAACGGAAATGTACTTGAGAAAATTTGTGTAGCCCTGTATATGATCTATAGTATTTTTACGCATCAATTATTAGAAATTAGTATTAAAAAGTAATAGTTCAATTTAAAAACGCGTATCACACCTGAAAACATTTTATTATTGTTCATAGGTTTCAATATTTCAATTTCTTCTATACCCAAATTCTTTTGTGTGTTCCTTTAAATGAACAATAATTTCTATGCACACCATATTCTACAGTAAGTGCCGTGTTGTATATCTCAACAATGTATATAAATTTCAGTATGGTTAACATAGTGTAGTACAGTAAAACCTCTGAATAACGGATACCTCGGAAGTGCGAAATCTGTCCGCTATTCGGAGGTTTCTGCAATTTAGGAATGAAAATATATAAATACATAGGAGTTGGGGATCAAAAAATGTCCGTAAAAAGAGGTTTCCGTTATTCGGAAGTGTCCATTATGGCGGTCCTATTGTATCATTTAAATGCATTGCAAATGATTTTTATCCATAGAATATAATTCTTTTGAGTATCCCTGTAAATGAATCGTAAATGCTACACACTTTATTATAAATACCGTACATGCTCTAGTGATATCCAATAACTACTATATTAATTTCATGGCAATCGGACTGTATATGCTAGTTAGAGCACGGACAGACAAACCGAATTCATAAACACTTTTCAACTATATAAATAAATAAAAAAACAACGTTTAAAGCACCAAAACATTTTATTTCTTGTGTCAAACTAGTTTCGGTAGTCATAGCGTACTGAATCAGTGCAAAATATGACTGCTCAGAACAGAAAATTGCTGAAGCGGATTCAATGCTAAAGTTCATTAGCCAATAAAATTACAGGAAATTTTCGGTAACAGACAATGTAAGAGAAGCGAATTAAAAGATAAAATTTATTGGCCAATAGAATTACGATAGGAAATTTTAGGAAAAGGCCCAGTTAAGCGATTCAACTATAAAATTTATTGGCCAATAGAATTTCAGGACAGTTTAGAGAACAGCTAATAATTTATAATAAATTTAATGTGAAAACATGTAAATGGAATTTATTAACAAGAGGTTTTTATATAATTTTCCCAACAGAGGAGGACTAACAAAATCACAATTAACAATGTTTTTTTTAGATTTTTATAAATATGGAATGCTTCATGAAAGTCAAGTTCATGAATGGAAGTAGGTTCTGAGATAATTTTTGCGGAGCTAAGTTCAAAAGTGTGATTCATTTTCCAGCAATTTTTAGCAATGACAGATTTGTTAATTTCTTCTTTCTAAACATATTGCTTGTGCTCTTTTATTCGAAATTTTAAACTGCGCTTGGTTTGTCCAATATTGTATATTGTATATATTGTATATTGTGGAAACTTTTACCACTTCTTGTGATATCGTTGCATTTAAGAGAAAAAAAACATATCTGTTGCAATATATATGTTTTTTAAATATCTTCACTATTGTTAAAGTCATGAATAAAAATCCAGGCTCGAATAGAAGTGAGATACCCTGTATTTTTCACTGAAAAAAAATAGATAACGACCCTGATTTCCGATACAATCGTTGTTTGTTGTAATTGCGCTACGATCCCTTAAAGTTTGTCTAAATACTTCTGATTCAACTTGTATACCACATGCAGCAGAAAATATATTTACATTCTCGAATAACACATCATTAGTCAACATCCGCCAAGCTTTTTTCTATACATCCATTTTTCTATTATAACATTATTTTTTTCACTAGTTCGCCCCTCATCATTTTGCGTTTAGGGTCCATCGCGGGTTGGGTTATACCTGACTGGTAATCTTAGGTTCACCTCATCTTTTAATTTTAATGCAATTTTTTAAACTTCTAAACATCGCACAATTTTTATTTTTACACCATCGAATCGGGAAAAAAATACACTTTCAAATGCAATTTGTTTGAAAACTACACTGCTCAAAACAATTAAAGGATATTTGAAGTTTTACATAAAATAAAGATATAAACGAAATTTTTTTTGCGAAAATAGAAGAAGAGAATCACAAATGCAAATTTTTCTGGTTTTCAAACTGTGGAGTATGCAAATTTTGAGTTCGACGTCAAAAACGTCGCTTCAGCGGCAGCGAATGAAATTTGACTTTCAACTGGATAAAAGAGAATGAAGACAAGGATGATCGGCATTGAGTGATTGCTTTGTTTCGATAACTACGATGTCTCAGCGAAGTCATTTGACAGATTCAGAAGCTTTGAGAATTGTTGGTAGGTTAGAAGGGGGCCAAACTCAAGCCGAAGTAGCGCAAGCCATTGGAGTGTCACAAAGTGTCATTTCCAGGATCTGGAACCGTTTTTTGGAGAGTGGATGGGCAGGCCGAAGACCAGGGCAAGGTCGTAGACGGGCAAGAACGCCCAAGGAAGATCGGTATTTAGCGTTAACAGCTCGGAGACACCGAACCATGAACGCTACTCTTCTCCAACAACACATTCGCTCGGCTACAGGCACCACGATTTCAACTCAGACTGTCCGAAACCGGCTCCATGCTGTAGGTCTGTATGCTCGCCGACCGAAGGTATGTGTTAGATTAACATCAAGGCATCGTCGCGACCGCAGGGAGTGGGCAACCGAGCATGTCAACTGGAGGAGAAATGAATGGAGCAATATTCTGTTTTCTGACGAGTCCCGTTTTTCTGTGCATCCGGATAATAGGCGTATTTTCATCTGGAGGGACCGTGGCAGTAGGAATAATCCTGCGTTCATGCACGAAAGTGTCAGATTTGGCGGTGGAGGAGTGTTGGTGTATGGTGGCATCTCCATTGACGGGCGCACTGACCTCTACATCATTCGAGATGGAGCTCTGACTGGTCGCCGATATAGGGATGAGATCCTCAGACCTAATGTAGTCCCTTACGCTGCAGCAATCGGAGATAACTTCATTTTAATGGACGATAACTGCAGGCCACATCGTGCAAACCTGGTGGAGAATTTCCTTTTCGAGGAAGGAATCGTTCGAATGGAATGGCTAGCGTGTTCTCCAGACATGAATCCAATCGAGCACGTTTGGGACGCTCTAGGAAGACGAGTTTCTGGCCGCCAACAACCCCCACAAACTCTCCAAGAACTGGAAAGAGCTCTTCTGGAAGAGTGGGGCAGAATACCCCAACTCGTCATTAATAGCCTCATTGAGTCCATGCCTCAAAGGTGTTCAACGTTGCTGGCCGCCCGTGGAAACCATACCCCCTACTGAAAATGATTTTCTTTGAAGAAAACACCTTTTCTTATACTTTTTTTCTCATATGCACAAATTGTGTTTTTTTCCTTTAGTACACAAATGCGCAATAAAATGCATTTTTTTCTGCCAAACATGTGTAATTTATTCTCATATAACCTACTATGTCTGTCGACCATGTATCAATCAGCTAAACAGTTTACCAGATACAAAATCCACCTAAAACTGCAATATCCTTTAATTGTTTTGAGCAGTGTATATCTCAATTAACTGTCTTTTATGGTTTATAAAACAAATTTCAAAAACGTTCATTTTTTATAAAGTCTCTATCACATATTGTAATATTATGGAATATTAACCCGTTTCCACTTTTATTACATACATATTTACATAGAAAAATAAAAATTAATAAATTACAATTGTGTTATGAGCGCTTCCTATGGTACAAAATAAAAGTGGCTAAACATACCCATATTTCTAACCTTAAAACTAATTTAAAAAGGCTTGAAACAAAATTCGATAAGCGAGGTACACCCTAAATCTATATTATAACGGAAAAACATATCCATAGTAACAGTGACGTCATATTAAAGAGTGAAAGGCTTAACTAGTCTATTTCGCTTTTACTGCATTTTTTTAACTTCAAAATTTTGCTCTATTTAAATTTTCACACCGTCGGATAGAGGAAAAAAATAAGGCAATTTGCTTGAAACTGTATCTTAATTTACGGATTTTTTTAGAGTTTTTAATATAATTTAAAAATGTTTTTAACCATTTGGAAAAATTGTTATTGTTCTCTTCAGGATGGGAAATGAAAAGCATATCTGAAGGTTTCCATTGGTTTAATCCGCAATTTATTCGTTTTCTGATTGGCCTATACAGTAATCTGTATTTCCCTTTAATTTCAAGAACGATGGATACTTTCTGTTGCCACTATGACAAAAAAGTAATAAAAACTACAAAAAAAAATTAATAACTCAGAAACAAATTGAGACACAGCTTTCAAACAAATTGCATTTAAAAGTACATTTTTTTTCTATCCGACGGTGTAAAAAGTAATATTGTCGGATGTTTAGAAGTTTAAGAATGAAATTTCATTTAAAATTGGCCGTCAGATTGCTTGGAAATCTGACGATGGAAAAGCCTTTTCCCGAACAGCCTATGAAATGCTTGGATATTTACATAAGTTTCAGGTGGATAATGATTAAGTTTCATGAAATCTGACGGGTCGCAGGCGATATTTTTGGCTTGCAATTTTTACGTGTAATAACACTATTAATGTTTAATTCATGGCGTACGTAATGTATGATCAACTCCGTGCGATATTTTATGTCTTAAATTTTAGTCTTCAAAAAAATCGTTTTCCAAATGGTCGTTGTAATTTGATAAATTGCTTGTTTTTTTTTAAGATAGAGAGTTAAACTTTTTTTTTTTTTTTTTTTTTTTTTTTTTTTTTTTTTTTTTTAATCTATCTCTATCGTGTGCAGCACGGTTACGAAAGATTACCTGTTTCCACTATAGTTCAGGTTCAGTATTTGTTTCCGGCTAATATTAAATAACGGAATTAAAGTATCATCAATGTTCAAATGAAAATGCAACAGTGCACGGGTTGTGATAATAAATCAATACGAGTTCGTGATCCACGAGAATTATGAATAGCAGAAGGAACTCGAGAGAGATCGGTTGGAAAAAGATGGAAAAGAACTTGCAAAGTTTAAATGCAAAGAAGAGAAGCATTCTTTTGTATGTTTTATATCGAACAGAAGGAATGCCATTATCTTTTTATAGTAATCATATGTTTATGTATTGAACTTCTATTTTCTGTATTTCGTGCACCATTAAGGGGGTTTTAGGACTCTTAAAATTATAAAAAATGAAAAAAAAAAGACTATTTTCAACATTTAATATATTAAAATGCATATGATTTAAAAACACGATTTTTATTGGGATTAAAGATATAAATATGTTCTTTCATTTCATATATTTTAAAAACTGAAAGTTGCAGACTTAGTATTTATAGGGCGTTTCTATGTCAGATATTTGTCGAGCAGAAAATTAGTATAACAGCTTACGCGCAGGATTACAAAATAAATTTTTCAAATAAAATGAAATATTTTTGTGCCTAATTATACTTCAGATTGTAATAATACCCTGAACCTAAATAAATTTGTATTTCAAGCATTTTTATATTTTTAATAGAAAGTTGTATTTAGGTAATACAAAATTTTGAAAATTTCAACAGTATAATCACGTAAAATATACATTTTTTAAACAATAAAAATGAATTTTTAGATTCAGTTTATACAAACAAGAAATATATGTTTTGAAAATTTCATTAAAAGAATATTCAGAAGTTTTTGAGATATCGTGTGCGCAATGCCCAAAAACGTCATTTGGAGAAAAATGACTTCAAAGTTTCGGAAACGCCGCTTCAGCTATTGAACGGGTATAATTCTAAAAGCCATAACTTCTGTTCTAATGGGAGCTTCAAGGGGACAATTATATGAAAATGTTAAGAAAATATAGGTGTTTAACATCTAAAAAAAATTTAAAAAAAATTTTTAACGAAAATTTTAAAGCTTTAAGAGTCTTGAGACCCTTTAAACGTTACTGTCAATCTTCATATTCAAATGTGATCCTTGTTGTGTTAAAGTTGTGTTATTATCAGTCTTAATCCATCAATACATAAATAAAAGAATTAAAATAAAACAAACATTTACAGACATGTAATTAAACTACGCTCTTAAACGATTAGAATTAACAAAAATAAAATAGCTGCTCTAACTAACGAAATTTTTGGTGATTCCTTCCGCTAGCATGTGATGGTACTTTTGATACAAAAATTCTTTTTGGTGTTGTTAATGTATTAAAAGTAAAAAATCTGTCAGCGTTTTTAATTAAAATGAATAAATAAATAAAAATAAAATTCGACTATATCCTATATTCCAAGATTTCCGAATTGGGTCCTCTAGTTATATTTAAGCGGGCAAAACAACAACAACAAAAAAAAAAAAAAAAGAGCTAGAAAAAATAAGAAACATTACCCTATAGTGGAGGTCTTAAAATCAATGTTTATCCGCCTATCTGACTTTCATTTAATACATACATTTTTTCTATGCTTTTTTCATGTTTTTGTAATTTCCCCATAAAAATGCATACATAAAAAAGAGCTACAAGACTTTTTATATAAACTAAGTTTTAAAACTTTATCAACAGCTAGTGTTCTTCAAAATGGTAAAAAGTATATCATTAGTTGGAAAATTCATCCATAACTTAAAGAAATAAATATAAAGTGCTTGTTTTTTCAAGCATACAAAAAACTTATACCACTATTTATTGATTATGTTTGCTACTGAATTACTAGACATTTAATAAAAATTTATGCATTTTTAAAATTTTATTTTACACTTTTATCTTCTTTTTTTTTCAGATAAATTTGTGAATTACTCATGAAAAGTCAGACAGGAATATCTCGACATGTATTTTTCATATAAACTAGATGACAAAGTTTTATCAGCACTGAAATGTACTTGGAAATAGTCAGAAGTGCATCATTAGTCGAAAAATCCGACCTTAATGACGGAAATAAATGCTCATTGATTTCTCTTTCAAGCTATCACGTACGCCTATTTTACAAAAGACAATTTCCTCCACATCCTCAAATGAACATTGATTTTCTAAATTATGCTATAACAATATGTTATAACAGAACTTTAACAAATCAAAGTTTTGATGTATTTTCGTTGGAAACATTCAAAAATTTGTTGAGCATGCAAATCATTTTCATTTATAACATTCAAAATTTATCTTAGTTAGAAATTAGAAGTCATAATAATATTAAGTCATTAACCCATTATATCCCACATTATAAATTCATGAAAATTTCATCTTCTAAAGCATTTTTCGTGAATTTTTGAAACTTCATTAGAAGATTTACACAATCATTTAATAAATTTTAGAAGGATCTAGCAAATTAAAATTAATTAATAAAATTTGAATTTATACGGATTTTGTGCAATATTTATAACGCCACTCAAACCTTTTATTTAAAATATTTTTTTAGCATTTTATAGAATTAAGAAATGTACAAAAATAATGCTCCCACAATAGAAATATAGAAATATTTCCGAACTGAATCTTTTCTTCCCCAATTTTTCAACGTCAAGAAAGCTACAAAGATGCAAATGAAAAAGAAATCATCCTTTTAAAAATATTTTTGTCTTGTGCAACCAATAATGCTTTTGGAACAAGATAAAGTAAAGGATCTACAAACTATATATAAAAATGACTTGAAAACATCAAAGTAATTCAATATTTGCTATAAGTGATAAAAATAAATTTTTAAAGGCAAAAAATTTTATTTATTCACATTTCGACATGTTTCATTGTATCCGGCGCCAACATTCTCAAGAAAAAAAATGATAAAAATATTTTCACAAAAAAATTTTAATTGGAAGAACAAGTAAAAAAAAATCACGCGACCAGTGAACACAAACATAATGAAATTAACTGCAATATTCAAAATGAAAATTTGTGAACGTGAATTATATTATACTATTGTTTCATTATTCTGTATAGCATCTATTTTCAAATTTTAGGAAGCTCCGTGGATGCTGAGTCATTGCATATATTCTCAATTGCATATTCTATTGCATCGATTCTTTTGTATTTAAATTTTATTAAAAATGAAAAAGAAATCTTTATATTCTTATTAATACTTTACTTAGGTAAATGTTCGCTAAACTTGATATCAACTTTATATTTAAAATGTATGGCAATGAAAGCAGCCTTTTTTTTGTTTGAGATAATTGCTAGCTTATGTAACATCTAGCTTTGCTTCGTTCGATTATGACGGGTTAAGAACAGTGTAAACATATATTTTTCCTTATACTCACTTTTAACTTTCTATTTTTAATTATGTATTTTATTCTTATGATTATGTTTAAATTAACTTTAACTTAGCTTACTCTCGGATTACCCTATCAAAAATGTTCAGCCTTTTTCTTCTTTTTCTTTTTTTTCTTATATTTTAACACATTTGTGCTATGGCTAGACTTATATTCATGGCTCCTCTTCGATGTGATAAACATTTACAGGGAGTGGAATAGCAGTGCTACTAGGTATCCCATCAAAATATCACCTGTTCAGCTGTAAAACAGGTTAAATAAGATTTAAAAGTTTAAAGTTATTAGAGTGGTTTATTCTCTGGTAGAGATTTTCGTCATAATAATAAAATTACTCAATAAAAATATCTTAATTTATGGTTGGGTTTTAATGCTGTGCGTAGGTGTCATTTTACTGCTACTTTTATGAATATTGAAATAAAAATACTTAAAAATATAAAGTTATTTTACTAGTTATTCAAAGGTTAAAGCTATATTCTATAAAATAATTATGTTTAAAATGTTTTTGTTTTAATTACCAGCGAAGGTAGGCGGATACTTTGAAGTTGTAGAAAAATTGGATTTGTGAAAATTGACCACATGTATTTTTTGTAAATTTTATTTTATAAACTTAATAAAGTTAAAATAAAAAGAGTTTGCCAAATGAATTTTCCAAAAAATTTCCGTTTATTTTTATATAATTTTATGTGGACCCTTGATATTGGAAATTCACTGCTTCGATTTATGCTTGACAGAAAGCGCGAGCGAGTGGAAATAAAGAAGTTTATTTAAAATTACGTAATTTTTTCTCCGTTTATTTTTTCAGATATGGTAAAGGGAATGGAAAAAAAAATCTTTTCAGGAGTTCTAAATTATTTTCTCGGCGAATAATCACAAGTTAGTTAGTATTGAACTATTAAATGATAAAAAGAGTCATTTAAAAATATATATGTGTTACATTCTTTATTTTTTTTATTTGTATTTTCTACTGTTTAGTGTTTAAATTATATCGTCGTTGCAGTTTCACAGACAAATGGCATATTTTGGCAAGAATGGTTTGGCGCATAGTTAACCCCAATGTTTTTGTATACAACAAAGAACTGTAAGCACAAGAGTTACAAAGGCCTGGTATGGTTATGTTTTTTAACCTTTAACAATCGATTTTTATGTATTTTCTAGAGCTCAATCCGAGAATGATTCTCATTTTTAATTATAACGTCAGGATTTTTCCCAAATCGTAAATTTCAGAGTTAAAAAGTCGAAAAATAGGGAAAATCTGATAATAAAAAATATAAAAATTGGTTGTATTTTTTACCTTTTGATGATTTATTTTTATGTATTTTTAGTGATGAATTCGAAAATGGTCTTCATTTTTAACGATCATGACAGGATGTTTCGAAAATCGTAAATTTCAAAGTTAAATGTCAAAATGCTATAGCATGGATGTGATGGTTGTGTTTTTTAAATTTTGATAATTGATCTTTATGTACTTTGTAGCACCGAATCTGAAAACGACCTTCATTTTTACCCATCACGTCAGATTTTTTTGCATATCGAAATTTCAAAGTTAAAAAAATAATCTGATACTATAAAATAGATGTAAAACTTTTTTTATTCAATTTTATTTTATTTTATTCAACAATTTATTCACTATTTTGGTTTATACTGAAGATTCTTAGAGCTAAACAGATCAGGGGCCCGATGAGGAGAGAGAGGGGGGGGGGGGTGTTTTTTTAATTTTTAAATTCTCGATTTGTGTAAAATACTGACGTGATGGTTAAAAATGGGGGCTATTTTCGGATTCAGCGAGAAAAATACATAAATATACATCAAAAGTTAAAAAACGCAACAGTCACATCTATTTTTTAGTATCAGAATTTTGGTATTTTTTAACTTTTTAACTTTGAAATTCTCGATTTACGTAAAATACTGACGTGATGGTTGAAAATGAAGGTCATTTTCGGATTCAGAGCTACAAAATACATAAGAGTCACTTATCAAAAGCTAAAAACATGAGACAACCTAAAAATTCAAACCTAGTGTTACCTGGCAATTTATCACCTACATTCGGCTAAATGATTTATGTCTTAAAATAACTTATAATTTACATTTAAGGTCTAAAAGTATTAAAGTGTTGTAATGTCGTCAACACACTGGTGTAAATAATTTTTATAATTTTAGTCTATCAGAAAAATCAATTATAAAATTCCATTTTTACATGCATGAGCCAAGCTAAGTTAATTAAAAGAGAGTAAACTAGTATGTTGTGGCCATCACAAAACTTTCTTCTATATAAATCACATCAATTAAATCATTTAAACAGTACAAGAAATTACATGAATTTAGCACCAATTCATATCAAAGTATATCTGAATTTGAAGTTTGAGGAAAATTCGTGCATTAGTTCTAGAGATAGAGCTATAGCGGAAATACTGAAAAATGTAGCATAGCAGCTCCACCTGTTGAGCGATTTACACCAAAACATAAATAACACTAATTGATATCAAAGTATACCTGAATCTGAAGTTTGATCAAAATTTGTGAATTAGTTATTGAGATACAGCTATGGTGGAAATTCTGAAAAATGCAGCATAGCAGTGCCACCTGTTGAGCGATTTGCACCAATACATAAACAGCTCTAATTCATATCGAAATCCTACCTGAATCTGACGTTTGTTGAAAATCCAAGCATTAGTTCTTGAGATAGAGCTATTTCAGAAATTACAAAAAATGCAGCACAGCAGCGCCACCTGTTGAAGGATTTACACCAAAATGTTTAAAACACCAATTCATGTCAAGGACTAACTGAATCTGAAGTTTGATGAAAATCCGTGCATTAGTTCTGGAGATTGAGCTATTGTGGAAATCGTGAAAAATGTTGCATAGCAGCGCCACCTGTTGAGCGATTTACACCAAAAACTAATCAGCACCAATTTATATCAGGGACTAACTGAATATAAATTTTTAATAAATTCCGTGCATTAGTTCTTGAGATAGAGCGCCCACAAAATCTGTGTCACATACATACATACAGACAGACAGACTCACAGACTAACAGAATCACAGACACACATTTTGTAAAAACATGTTTTTGGAATCTCTGACCCCTAAAACGTGTAAATCCATCGAAAACCGAAAGTCGAAATTTTTCACGAATTCAATACTTTCTTCTTGTAAAGATAGAAGAAAGAAGAAAGTAAAAAAAAAAAAAAAAAAAAAAAAAAAAAAAAAAAAAAAAAAAAAAAAACAGAAGGAGAATCTAGTATGTTTGGATCTTCATGGCGGAACGCCAACAAAGGCAGCCATTCAAAAACGAGGTAAAAGGATGTATTCAATAATTAACCGCACCTATCCGATAAATTCGACTATCGGAAGCTTTGATGATGAACCGTAAAAACGATTCCTTTGTATTGCGATGTCATTAATGATGTAACTAAGACATCTTTCAACGTTTCAAAGAAATGAAAGCATTTATATCTAGATTATCATTCAAAAGTTTTAAATGTTAAATTAAATATGATTTGACTAGAGCTAAAGATAAAGTTCGTGTAATGCTATCATTTGATGAATACTGTTAAAGATGTCTGTAAAAATGGAAATTCTCCATAAATTTATGCTAACTATGCTGCCCGGTCCCCTACGAGTCACCCTCTCTAGCTCCAGTCCAGATCACGCTGGCTTCGAAAACATACTAATTTGCTCCATTTAATCAATATTTCTTTACTACGGAAGACTGAATCATATTATCAAGGACAGTGGCGGTAGTCTGTAATCGGGTTGTCATTCATATCCCTTTGACTGCTTTTATTTTCCGGTCTCCAAAGCCGTATCCGCTAGAGAAACTCCAACTAGGTAAGAGAAGCGTCATGAGATCAAGTACGCATGCTCACTGGAAGAAAAGTGGAGGCTGGAAGAAAAATCATGCAAACCTGATTTTCCCTACTTGGCGCGTTCTCGCCTTTTGGCTACTTTTATTATTATTATTATTATTATTATTTTAATGCGCGTTCTTGCGAAACGGAAAAAAAAAATCTCCTTTTTTAGGACGAATCAAAATATTTATCATCGTGGGTTCATTTATGTTTTTGACCATATTATAACAAAACTTGCTCTAAGCAGGCCTAGCCGCGCTCCTATATTTCCTATAATTCCTATAAATTTGAAAAAGGTCCTATTTTTCCTATATTTCCTATTTTTTCCTATATTTTTCATATATGTTATTTTTTCGTGAATATATTTTTTAAATTTTGCCGAATTCTGCAACTTTTTTTTATCACGAATTTTGTCAATTCTATACAAAAAAAAAAAAAAAAAATAAAATAAAAATACAATAAATAAATAAATTTCTTAGGTTTGTTACGGTACTAAAAATTTCATCATTTGATTGCGAAAATAATCTGTAATTTTATCAATCGGTTGAAGAAAAAAAAAATAGTGATCTTCGTCAATGGATCCTAAAAGAAAAATTTGAATTTTGCCAAACTGTTGTTTAAAAAAAAAAAAAAAATGTGGATTTCGTCAATCGATTATTGAAAAATTTTTAAATATTTTTAATATGTTGCTGATAAAAATCGCGAACTTATTTCTATCAAATGTGAAATAAAAAATAGCAAATTTCTTCAACAAGTCACGTTAAAAATTCATTGATTTCGTAAGCTGCATTAAAAATTCGCTGATTTCGTCAATTTGTTGCTGCAATATATCGCGAAATTTGTCGATTGGTCATTTATAAAAATCATAAATTTGATTAAAAATCATTGAATTGAATAACTGAAATTACACATTTCTGTACAATATATAATTCTGTAGAATTACAATACATTTTTAAAGGAATAAAGACTATCCATGCCTTATGCAAGTTTTTAATCAATAACATTTTCTAACATTTCTTCGCTTTCGGGGGGGGGGGGGGGGGTTATGGTTTATTGTTAATTTTCTGAACCTTTTGAATTTAATAACCATCTATGTTAATTTGTGTGTGTGTGTGTGTGAATCTATTTATTTGGGCCGAAAAAAACAAAATATAAACGATGATCTTACAAAAATAGAATTCATAATCGCATTAATTATCAGTAACATTTTTTAATATTCCTCGAACTTCGGGATTTTGATAACGAATTTTTAGCGTTTATTTTTAAAACTTTATAAATTTAGCATCCTTCAACAAAAATGGATATTTTTATGAATATTCAAATTTAGTATATAATATTAATATTCAAATTTTATATATTGTCCAAAATATAAAAAAACTGTGAACATATACCATTATAATGTAACCATAATAATGTATTAAAGGCGGTCTCTTTTTTTTTCTTTTTTTTTGGGGGGGGGGGGGGGGTACCTTTCCGAAAATGTCAATCTCTTTGGCTCATTCACAAAATCTTTTTTACACAGAAATGCATGAAATTTTTAGATATTACTATTCAAGTGCCAAACAATTGCACTGCGTTTTCCATTTTCCTAAAAATTTGTCGCACCTTCAATTACAATCCATTACTTACTATGACGAACTTTTCATGACTGTAATGCCTTACAAATTGACAGAATGTGCAATTCTTATTGTCATTTTAGGAAAAGACTTTTCTATTTATCGAAAACCAGAAAAGCAATTCGATTTCTTACAACCGGAAAAGAATATTTGCAAATTCGTATGTATCTGCGGTTAAAAATAACCTCTTGATTATGGTAGAAAGTAATTAGTTTGAATTTGACAACAACCTTCAAAATTCCTGAGAAAAAAAGAAAAAAATTGTGAAATACTTTGAAAAAAAAAAACTTGTCTTCAATTTATATTGGTTGTCTCTATCTTTAATTTACATAAGGCGATTCACTAAAGAAGAACTCCCCCATTGAACAACGCGAAACTTTCTGAATCATTTTTAAACATAAAAGCACGATTCTTCAGGTATGATTATTGAAGGGATTTTCAGTGTAACAGTTTTTTTATTTTTCTGATAAATGAATTGCAACTTGAATTATAAATTATTGCTGTCTCAGAAGGCAACGTTTCCCTTTTCTGCGGTGTCGCGTTCGAAAATTCGGTTCGGCCCAATGGTTTAATATGCCTTGCCCTTAGATAAAATATATTCATATATTTATGTATTTTAATATTATTTTACAATATATTAAAAAAAAATTCTTTCTATATTTTCAGGAGATTTTTAGTGTTACTTTTTAAAACTATGGGAATTTAACGGCCATAAATATTTATATTTTTTCTTGTTGGGGGGGGGGGGGAGGATTTTGAGGTTAAGGTTTAGAACTTAGCTCATACATATATTTGGAGCAAAATGTAAACATTTACTTCATCCGACATTACATAAAAAACTTTATTTCTTACACTCCTAAAATGCATAGGAAGCAAAATGAAAAAAAATGTATAACCCCCCTCTAAAATGTATATTGCTTATCTCCGTGCACAATTTATTCTAAGGATGCATAGGAAATTAATAAATAATTATATAAATTAATATATTTCACGAAGTCACACATTCAGGATATCATTGTGCGTCTTAAAATGCATGAAATTTGCAGGTAGTCATGCATGAAATTCTATATTCCAGTTCTTTCGAATCGAATATCGTTTTTAGTTTTCCTTATATTACATTTTTAATTATAATCGATCGCTCCACAATGACGACTGATAGCAGAGATTTATTTGTCGAATAGAGAGGTCTTTTTTTTTTTTTTTTTTTTTTTTTTTTATCCCCGCTCTATTTTGTATTGTACAGTAAGAAGACCGAAGAACAAAAAATGATCTTCTAAATTTACACTTCACAAAATTTCCACCTTTAATTTCCTCTGACATCCCTTTCCCATCATATAAAATTACATTCAGTTATTTTTAGTAATTAGATATATTTATGTTATTAAAATTACTACAAAAATATTTTAATGTAATTTTATTCGATGTTTTTGCATTAAAATATATGTTTCTTTTTAATTATTAAAGTATAGTCCTTGGGTGATATTAAATATTAAAACTCTGTTTCATTAAGAAGAACCGATCTAAAAAATTATAATATTTTATTAACTGATAATAAATTATTAAAAAGAAATATATAAATAAATAAAATTAAATATTAAAACTTAGTTTTATTCACAAGAATCGATTTAAAAAAAATCAGAGTAACTGGTAACAAATCAATAAAGAAATAAACAAAATTTTAAAAGGCGAAATAAAGAGGATCGAACCCGCCACCTTTGAATTACTAGATATGTGATTTACCCATTACACCATATCATTTACGCGGAGTTTACGAAACGACTCTATTACACGAGCCATTAATTCCCAAATTGGTTCAGCCAAGCCCAGCAATCTGATTGGCTAAAACTGATATTTATATAGTAGAAAATTATATTTATTTTCTTAAGAAGTTGTGTAATGTAAAATAGAATGCAATTATAATGACTTAAATTGATTTATTTTGTTAAATTTGATCAAAATCCAGTAAAGTAATCCAAAATGTTAATATTAACCAAGAATCAGATTGCTGAGCTCGGCTGAGCCAATTTGGGAATTAACGGCTCGTCTCTATTACTGGCCACATAAGTCCATAGGAGGATTTCGCGCTTGGCGATTTTTCTTTCTTCGCCAAACATCTATTTTGATTACGATGACAGCAAAGAGAGGAAAAAAAATGCTTGTCATTCGATTCCACTAAAACAAAGCAAGGATATATATACATTTTAGTCATAGAAATAAAAATACTCCAAATTATATGTATATATATATATTAAAATATAATCAGATAAAGAAAGAATAATGCTCGTGCTGACAGAATGAAAACGAAACTTAAGGAAGGAAAAAATATTTTTTCAAGAAAATTGCGAAATTCTTAGACAAAATTGTGTTTATATCCATAATATAAACATTTCTGAACCTGAAAAGTGGTGTTAAAAATCTAAACAAGCGTGAAAATATTATGAATTACATAATTTTAAAAAAGCTCTATTTTCGTCCTGTGTAATGTCTATAATGTCTAAGGTAGCGCTACAGTCGATCGCCTGCGGCGGTTGAAAACAGCTTTGGCCCAATCAGAATTTATTGCCATCATATCGTTTCTCTTATCCATTGTAGGTTCTCTAGTATCCGCCACTCTCACGACAGTAAACGACTATTTTAATGATTGATTAAGCAATAGTAATTACACATTTGAAATTAGCTTGTATAAAATGATTAAATAAAATTTGTGGCTGCTATCCGGGCTTTTCTAACATTTGCTAGAAAATATTACTTTTAGACTGTTTAAAAAATCGTTTTAAATATGACGTGTTAAATACATAGTTTAAAATATGTAATTTTCCCTATTAAATGCTTTTCTCACGTAATAATTTAAATATTTTAATAATTTTTCTTTTTTATGTTAATATATTTTACAGTTGAAAAATGTTGCTAAATTTTATTATTTCGGCTCTTAAAAATCAGATAACAGTAGGTAAAAAACAGCTATTTCAAAGTTTGCCTCTATTCGGATTATGAAATTTAAATCTCTATTCAAATAATGACATGTGGTATAAAAAAAATTGTGAAAAGAATAAAAAACATATTAAAATTAAAAAAAACTAGGGGACTCAGCTCCCTGCTCGTTAACTCTCGCCAACCCCTGTGAATTGCAACGTAATTTACATTGGAACTGCTACGCGATCACAGCTCGCTTCGCTCGCTCGTCGCTATTTGCACCAACTGTTACCAGAATGCATATTATCATAAATCATTTTAGCATATTAAATTTATTAACAGTTTTAACATATAAAAAAGGAATGCAAAACGTCGTTGCAAATACAAATGTATTTGCTTCGATTGTAATATTTCACAGCATGACTTAAATTCATTTAAAACGCTCTGTAAAACACTACGGACACTCTATGTATGACGCTAACGAAATGTTAACAAAACGTTTTTTGCTGTGTCTAAAACACAATCTTAATCAGAAATTTGATTCACTGAATACACACGTCATCGCAAAATGAACCAATTGCATTGCTATTCCTACATCTTTAAAAAGAGATTAGCTCTGAATTTTTTATTGCTGAATAGATCGGGTAATTTCCCCGTAACTTAACCACTATGAGAATTGTTGCTGTGGTTTTTGACAAATAGCAAGCTGTAAATTCAACTTCATTTTCGCGCCACGCAAGAGAAATATACATATATATATATATATATTATTGGACACTGCAACCTACAATTTTACCTGCAAAAGGCTGTTAAATTGCTATACATACTTTTTGCTACCATTTTTTTTTTTTTTTTTTTTTTTTTTACTGAACTGTCTGGACCGATTCCACAATTAAACGTCTCTTAAAATAATTCTTCTGATTTAAAAACTTATCTGTTTCAATGCATTTATCATATATTTCTCTATAAAACTACATCTTTTAAGTTTTTTTATTTGCTATAGTTTTTGCAAAATAAGCCGAGAAAGTAAAAAGGTCACAATAAATTCTATTACGGCAGCAACAAGGTTAGCTTTTTTTTTTTGTACAGAGATAAACGTTCTTGCTTAAAAGCTTTCTATTAAGATCCTCAATCAATGTTTTTTGCAGAATGCGGGGAAATAAATAGTTCCTGTACTGCGCATTTTAAACAGAGAAAGACAGGAGTTGTAATCCAGCTCACTCAATTTTACATTCGCCAAACTACAACTATACTTTCTTAAAATGCTATTCAATTTGGCGCTGGTTAAATACGTTTCGAACCAGAAAATTTATTTTATACATTCATATTTATTTTATTTCATGTTTCTATGTAGGACGTATTTGATTTTAATTCTAATTTTTTTTTTTTTTTTTTTTTTTTTTTTTTTTATTTATTTAAGGGGACGGTGGAGTTTAAAATCCTTAAAAATAATTTTTTTTATTTTTGTAAATTTCAACTTAAATATTATTCAAGGGTACATTATATACATTATAACATGCATTTATCATAAAAAAAATTTAAAAAAAAATTTATTTTTGAGAAAAAAAGGGAATTTTACGCGTCGTGTTAGAAATCAACGAAATGCCCCATGCATTCCATATCAATGAAAATCCCCAATATTTTTTATAAAAGTTTGGTTTATATATAGAAATAAAATAGAGCATCGAATTTTACATATTTGAATTTAAAGGTTTAAAAAAAAAGTTGAAAAAAATTGAAATTTTTTCGAAAAATTTTCAAAATTTCAATTTTTTACAATTTTTTTTTTTTATTTTTTGTAAATTTCATCTTAAATATTATTCAAGGGTACATTATATGCATTATGGCATGCATTTATCACAAAAAAAAAGATTAAAAAAATTTTTATTTTTGACAAAAAAAATGGAATTTTACGCGTCGTCTTAGAAATCTTCGAAGTGCCCCCTGCGCGTTCCATATCAATGAAAATCCCCAATATTTTTTATAAAAGTTTGATTTATATATAGAAATAAAACAGAGCATCGAATTTTATATATTTGAATTTAAAGGTTTAAAAAAAATTTTTTTTGAAAAATTTTGAAATTTTTTCGAAAAATTTTTGAAATTTTGAATTTTTTTTTTACCTTTAAATTCAAATATATAAAATTCGATGCTTGATTTTATTTATATATATAAAGCAAACTTTTATAAAAAAATATTGGGGATTTTCATTGATATTGAAGACGCATGGGGCATTTCGAAGATTTCTAAGACGACGCGTAAAATTCCATTTTTTTTCTCAAAAATAAATTTTTTTTTACATTTTTTTGTGATAAATGCATGCCATAATGTATATAATGTACCCTTGAATAATATTTAAGTTGAAATTTACAAAAATAAAAAAAAAATATTTTTAAGGATTTTAAGCTCCACCGTCCCCTTAACCAGGATCAAATTAAACCACATTTTACGGAATAATGTTGAGAGGTTGGCAAGTATGTCAATTTACAGTTATACAGTGTGTGTTAAAAGTTTAAGTACAACAGCATCGGTGCTGTGTTTAACCCTTTATCTACTGATGGTACTTATAAGTACCATTAAAATAACTTGTTATAAAATTAATTTAATACATTAATTAGTAGTAATACAATTTAGAATGAGTTATAGATGCATTACTTTATCTTGTTCTAAAAGCATTATTGGTCACACAAAACAAAAATATTTTTAAAATGATGATTTCTATTGCCTTTGCATTTTTTAAGCTTTCTTGACGTTGGGGGAAGGGGGATGGGAATTTTTCAATTCCGAAATACTTCTATACTTCCATTGTAAGAACAATATATTTGTACATTTCCTAATTCTACAAAATACTAAGAAAAATATTTTAAATAAAAGATTTGAGTGAGATTATAAATATTGCACAAAATCCCTATAAATTCAAATTTAACTAATCCTTCTAAACCCTTCAATCCTTCTAAAATCCTTCTAAAATTTATTAAATGATTATGTAAATCTTCTAATGTAGTTTAAACAATTCACGAAACATGTTTTATAAGATAAAATTTTTATGAATTCATAATTCAGTATATAAAGGGTTAAACCAAGCATCCGTGAACACATATAAATAAAATTTTAATTTAACCCAGCATCGTTGGTACCACCGATGCTCGGTTTATTTGTCTCATGTTTTGTCGCAGGACTGTGTGCTCATGAAGGGCAATATATTCCATCTAGTACTGCATTTGCAGCCTTACCAACATATGTGAGTGGGAGCACTGAAAGAAAACGAAGTACTCAAAAATAAGTAAATCGATGCATACTCATATAGAATTGAGTATTTTTGGATAAAAAATGAACCTATGCTTTCTCAATTTTGAAACATCACATGTTATATAAACAAAACATAGCAATAATTCTGTACCTTGTAATGGTTTATTTCATTTATGGCGGCATAAATGATGTTTATTAATGTAAATATTAAATTATGCACAGTATTTTAAAATAATTTAAAAGTGCTTGTAAATAATGTTCTTGTCATAAAAATATTCGATTTGGGGTATCTTGTTAATAATTTTGCTATTTTTCTAAATTAATAATCAATTAAACGTTTCTTGTTAATAACTTTGAACGGGGAATATATGTCAGTACGTTTTTACTGTAATTTTTATGTTTAGGGGGGCAGTACATAACGATTTATATTTGAACACAACCATGGAATCAATAATGAGTAACATGTGTTTCTCAACATTGAGTACATTTGGATCGGAGCTATTTTGAGTATGTGACGTATTTAAAATTGAGTACTTTTTACTCAATTTTGAGTACCTATTTTTTTCACTGATATGCTAAGCTGGGTATCGTCTTCGTAGCTTAATTGGTAGAGCACTTGGAGCGCTATTCCAAGAGTTCCGGGTTCGATTCCCGGCTTGGGCATTTTTCAATCTGTTGGTTCTACTCTTAGTTAGCAATGTGATAAATCACATATTAAGTATTCAATAATAACGAGCGTAATTTCACTGCTGAAAATTAATTAAAATTAATAATATTTCATTTAACAAATGGTTTTGTCAGAAGCAATGTCTTGATACAAAACAGGTATATATAAAGTTAACACAGTTATACATATAAAATTAACTTTTGAGCGATTTTATAATTAAAGTAGTAGTGAAATTAGTACATATTAAAAAATTAATGATAAATCGGAGCAAAATAACTTACCTACGCTTTAGTACATATATAAGCCATAATGTACTCACCTATAACAAAAGAAATTAATGTTAGTAGAGGGGAAAACATGGACAATTTAGCAAATACTACTAGTCAATAAAAAATAAAATAATTAATTCTAAGATTATGAAAAACTTAAATGTAAATTTACATTTATAAATATAAGTATATATTATCTTTATCGGAGTACCATTCCTTCCTATGGGATTTCATTGAAAACATACGTTCATTTGAAAGTAATGTTGATGAATAGTTAATAACTTCTGTAAATACACAGAAAATAAACAAAAATTCTTGGCAAATTTACACTAGTTTTCCAGCAGAAGCATATGATCAAACTTCTCAATCATTAATAGTGCACATATTTTACACAGAGTACCCCTTCTGATCGTGGATCAATAGCTAATTCTTAATTAGTTTTAGAGATGTAGTTACAGTTACGAAAATGTTTCAAATATTTTTCCTCAGCACATGAAAATCTGTTTACGCCAAAATAGCTATTTTTTTCTGAAATTTTTATACTCTCCCTTGGCTCTATAGTTTATATTTAGAAAAAACTTTTTCCCTGCTCTCTCCAGTAAAACATTTGTTTACGACCAAAAGTTACTTTTCACGAAAGTAGAATTTAAAATTTTTGTCTACCTTCTTTCATCATAATTGAAAATTCCGGAATTCAGAAAAAACTAATCCCATGGTTTTCGATACCAAAAATCATCTGGGATACCCATATACCGGGATTGTAATCTCTACTTCTGCTATAATTAATGTTGCCAGGTTCAGTGTCACAACAAGGGAAACAAACAAACAAGGGACAGCGGCTTATAATTCGGGAGATAAAAATAGAATAAAGCCCGAGATTGCAAAACCTGTCTATAAAGGTATCATGTGTCTTAACCGTTAAAGTTTCATTATCCCTATGGAATAAATACCAAACAATTATACTTGCCAAGATAAATGCTTGTATGAAACAGAAAATTTCTATTATCCCTTGCAATTGCGTCTTAGAGATTTGATTACACTGAATAAACTCAACAATCTTAAGCAGTAAACCTGCAAAATCTGAATCGCTAGGGACTGAAACAAAATTCCAATTTAGCAAGTATAATTACATAATATTCCTATTTTAGATACAATTAAATTTTTACTTTTAAAACAGAATTTCATTATAAACAGGTTTCGTTTACACAGAGTTTACTGAACAAATTACTGTAAAAATTATGAAAACAGAGTCGCTAGGAACCAGAAAAAGTCCCGTTTTAGCAATTAAATTTTTATTTTTAAAACAGAATTTCGTTATGAACAGATTTCGTTTACACAGAATTTACTGTACAATAAAAATTTTGAAAACAGAGTCGCGAGGACCAGAAAAAGTTCTGTTTTAGCAATTACATTTCAACTTTTAAAACAGAATTTTGTTATGAACAAGTTTCGTTTACACAGAGCTTACTGAACAAAATGCAGTAAAAATTTTGAAAACAGAGTTGCTAGGAACCAGAAAAAGTTCCGTTTTAGCAATTAAATTTTTACATTTGAAACAGAATTTCGTTATAAACAGGTTTCGTTTACACAGAGTTTACTGACCAAATTACAGTAAAAATTGTGAAAACAGAGTCGCTAGGAACCAGAAAATGTTCTGTTTTAGCAATTAAATTTTTACTTTTAAAATAGAATTTCGTTATAGACAGGTTTTGTTTACACAGAGTTTACTGAACAAATTACAGTAAAAATTGTGAAAACAGAGTCGCAAGGAACCAGAAAAGTTCCATTTTAGCAATTAAATTTTTACTTTTAAAACAGAATTTCGTTATAAACAGGTTGTGTTTACACAGAATTTATGGAACAAATTACAGTAAAAATTTTGAAAACAGAGTCGCTAGGACCAGAAAAAGTTCTGTTTTAGCAATTACATTTCTACTTTTAAAACAGAATTTCGTTATGAACAGGTTTCGTTTACAAAGAGTTTTCTGAACAGAATGCAGTAAAAATTGTGAAAACAGAGTCGCTAGGAACCATAAAAAGTTCCATTTTAGCAATTAAATTTTTACTTTTAAAACAGAATTTCGTTATAAACCGGTTTCGTTTACGCAGAGTTTACTGAACAGATTACAGTAAAAATTGTGAAAACAAAGTCGCATGGAACCACACAAAATTCCGTTTCAGACAAGTTTCCGTCTAGGAAGGTAGATTTTCAGGCATTCCTTTAGAAGGGAGGACTAAAATAATTCTCGTTATAAATAGATTCTGTATGCACAGGTTTTACTGTTTAAAGTTGCAGACTAGCGAATAGGCGAATGATACTAAAAGAAATTTAGAACAATTTGTGGATCATGAAAAATCGGGACTTTTGGCGTCCCGCTTTCTAGTTACGCAGGACAGGTCTTGGAGTCCCTGAAAATCGGGACAACTGGAAACACTAGTTATAATGCACCGGTTCGAATCAACATCATATAAAGTTTTTGATCTTTTTCACAGCATGAATTAATATTAATTATAATATAATTTTAAATTAATAATACGGTAGAACCTCTTTTATCCGAAACTCACCATTAACCGAAATCCATTTTTAAAGCTTCTTCTTTTTTTTTTTTTTTTTTTTTGCTATCGCATTCCTTGTATGCAAAATCCATTTTGAAAGTTTTTTTTTTTTTTTTTTTTTTTTTTTTTTAATCATATTTCTTGTGTGTAAGCGGTCCTTTCCGAACTACGAAAACATATAAATATTTTCGATCCGCTTTCTTAGAGTTCCTTTGAATTTAACTTGAGCTCCCGTAAGCTGCGGAGTGGAACGAAGAAAACGAACAAATTAGCAATTCTGAAGCTTTTGAATGTTTTGCAAAATGTTTGGCATGACTGGAGCAGCAGAAAGACTGTGATACTGGCGAAAAACTTCGTGATAGAGCTTCAAAGCAAAGGCAATCGAAACTGCGATAAACAAAACATTTTTTTTAAACCTTTGTGATATATGTAAAAGGTACTTAATTTCAAAATTAAAATTCATGTAATTTATTCTTGTTTCTATTTTGCTATTGCTTTATTTTTATCAAGTACTTGTAACCATAATACGAAATATTGCATGTCTTTCCCCTTAATCTTAAAATTGAAGCATTCTCGGTTATCCAAAATTTTCGATTTTCCGAAAGAGGGTCGGTCCCAATTACTTCGGGTGGCTGAGAAGTTCTGCTCTCGAAGCTGGTAGATGGGAGGTGCTGGGTTCGATCCCATTCGCGCCCGTCGGCCTAATCGTTCGGAGTTTTCGTGGTTTTCTTCGAACCTTGGATTTCCAAGCGTTAATACGGGTTAGGTTCCCTTAGAAAGACCCCCACGAAGGGCACGCCCCCCTGGGCCTATATCCCTCGTGCAGATAATTGGCCGTCATAAATACAACCAACCAACCAACCCAATTACTTCGGATAATCGAGGTTCTACTGTATAATTTTTGTACCGTAAAAAATGCGACTTTCAATGCTTAGACCAGGGTTGCTGGCTTTTAGCCAGGTCAAAAAAAGCCGGCTGGCTTATTTTAGTTTTAACCACTTAAACATGTTGGAAATTGCACGTCAAATGAGGTGCGTTCTAATTATAATAGTTTTAAAAAGCAGAAAAACCAACGTTTAAAATGCACAAATAATATATGAAAAGCAGCAAACAGCTGTTTCGAATCTACTAGCGAGATTCTTCTTCAGTGCAAAAGGAACAGCGTGCTAGAAAAATCAAGGCTGAGCGAAAACGTTGGTTTTTCTGCTTTTTAATATTGTTGCACAAAGGCTTTATTTGCTATTTTTATATAATAGTTTTATAAATATTTTTTGCACCGCATATTGTACTGGATATATATTTTAGTGCACTTCATAACTGGATATCAATTTCACTCTGTTAGAAAGGCTGTAACATCATTAAAATGCACTTGAAATATTTTTTCCCCATCGATCGTAATGTAACGAAAAACTTTTGACTGTCCCTGTAATTAAATTATACATCCAATTTTAATAAAATTTTAAATGACTCAACAAAATTTGGCAGCAATTATTTATTTAAAATTTCAGACCATTCGATTTGGTAGTTTTTGTTCTGTTAAATGCAGACAGACGGACAGACAGGCAGGTGTACAGACGGAAACAACGACAACTATAGATGCTACGTATTTATATAATTACGAACGCACTTAAAAAGGCCGGATTTAATTGAAAAAAGCCAGCTTTTATTTTTTAACAGTTAGTTTATAATCAATTCATATTAAATTTCGATTAATTTAAGTTTAATACACTTATGAATCTTTTCTACCAAAAAATTTTAGATTTCTATTAAATTTTTCGAATAAATAAGTCTTTACAACCGCTAGAAGGCAACTGTGAAGGCATTATGCCTAAAAAAATAATAAACATTGAAAAGAATATGAATTATACTCCAAAGTGGTGTTTTGAAATTCTATATTACAAAGCTCCGCATGTACTACACATTTTAAATTTAAGATTATATTTAATTAAACAATGACAAAATGTAACTAAAATGGAAACATTTTTGCATGTCCATATGGACAGATTAAGTTATAGAATGAACAATGTTAAAAGAGACATTAGGAAGGATACAACATTTGAGAGGAGTTTAGTACATAAGTGTATAAAATAAAGAGAGCAATTAAATAAATAAAAAAGTCCTTCCGGCCAGTACCGGGAGGAAGAGGTAGCTTTCATAATCCTTATTTAAAAAAAGCCAACTTATATCATGCAAACACACGAAGCTCAATTTAGTGGAAACCGAATATAGGAGATTCAATACTAATTTTTATCAATATAATGAATGAGAATTTCGCGAAATTAGTCAGCTTTATCCAAGCTGCTTTTCTTTAAAGTAACTTATATTTGGCTGCAAAATTCGGCAATTTCTTAAAGTGCCTGTCATTTTAAGACAACATGGTGGATGAGGCTAAGCAGTGAACTTGGTCGAGACCTCAGTAATTGCTGTACACATGCTCACTCACATCGGAATCGGTTAATATATAGGAGTGCTGTCGCATGCAAAAAATCAGATTTTTCAAAATCTCACCCACAATAGAAATTGAAACTGCTATATCTGAGCCATTTTTTAAGGTAAAGACAAATAAAAAATGCTCCTGAATCCTTATATCAAGATCAAATACTTAAGAAAGAAACCTTTTTCAATTTCTAATTTTTTTGCACCTCACTTTAAATATATATATATTTTTTAATTTAATGGCCGCCATTTTGAAACAAGATGGCTGATGAATCTGGCCAGCGAACTTGGTCGAGGTGTTGATGTATACTATCCACATGCCTTCTTACATCGAAATAGGCGAATATGTGTGTTATCGCGTGACAAATACAAGATCGTTTCAAAATGTTACCCATGCTAGAAATTCAAAGTGCTATAAATCAACCATTTTTTAAGATATCAACAAAAGAACAAATTTTCAGAAACAAAAACTGCTCCGGAATCTTTGTATCAAGGCCAAACACATAAAAAAATCTTTTTCATTTTCCAATTTTTTAATACCTCATTTTGAATTTTAAATTTAATTTTTTTTAAATGGCAACCCTTTTGAAACAAGATGGCGAATGAAGCTGGTCAACGAACTCGGTCGAGACATTGGTATGTACTATGTACAGACCAAGTTACATCCAAATAGGTTCATAAATACGCCTGTTATCGCGTGACAAAAATCAGGTCGTTTTAAAATGTCAGCCACAAGAGAAATTCAAAATGCTATTACTCAGCCATTTTTTTTTAGATATAGACGAACGAAAAACTGTTCCGGAATCTTTGTATTAAGGTCAAACACATACAAAAAAAATCTTTTTCATTTTCCAATTTTTTGGTATCTCATTTAAATTTTTTTATTTTTTAATTTTTTAAATGGCCGCCATTTTGAAACAAGATGGCGGATGAAGCTGGCCAACGAACTCGGTCGAGAGATTGGTATGTACTATGTACACACCAAGGTACATCCAAGTCGGTTCATAAATACGCCTGTTATTACGTGAGAAAAATCAGGACGTTTCAAAATGTCAGCCACGCTAGAAATTCAAAATGCTATAACTCAGCCATTTCTTAAGATATAGACGAAACAAAAACTGCTCCCGAATCTTTTTATCAAGGTCAAACACATAAGAAGAAAATATTTTTTCAATTTTCAATTTTTGGTACCACATTTCAAATTTAAATATTTCTTAAAAATTTAAATGGCCGCCATTTTTAAACAAGATGGCGGGTGAAGCTGGCCAACGAACCCGGTCGAGACATTGGTATGTACTATGTATAAACGAAGTTACATCCAAATCGGTTCATAAATACGCCTTTTATCGCGTGACAAAATTCAGGACGTTTCAAAATGTCAGCCACGCTAGAAATTCAAAATGCTATAACTCAGCCATTTTTTTAAGATATAGACGAAACAAAAACTGCTCCGAAATCTTTGTATAAAGGTCAAATACATAAGAAAAAAATATTTTTCCATTTTCAATTTTTTGGTACCACATTTCAAATTTTAAATTTTTAAAAAAATTTTAAATGGCCGCCATTTTGAAACAAAATGGCGGATGAAGCTGGCCAACGAACTCGGTCGAGAGATTGGTATGTACTATGTACACACCGAATTACATCCAAATCGGTTCATAAATACGCCTTTTATCGCGTGACAAAATTCAGGACGTTTCAAAATGTCAACCACGCTAGAAATTCAAAATGCTATAACTCAGCCATTTTTTAAGATGTAGACGAAACAAAAACTGCTCCTGAATCTTTGTATAAAGGTCAAATACATAAGAAAAAAATATTTTTCCATTTTTAATTTTTTGGTACCACATTTCAAGTTTTAAATTTTTTTAAAAATTTTAAATGGCCGCCATTTTGAAACAAAACGGCGGATGAAGCTGGCCAACGAACTCGGTCGAGACATTGGTATGTACTATGTACACACCGAATTACATCGAAATCGGTTCATAATTACGGGAGTTACAGTGTGACATAGGTCAGATATATATATATATATATATATATATATATCAATTTTGAACGGAGGGTGGTTTCGGGGTCTGGGGGTCATGATCGATGAAAATATACCAAAATTTTTTGAAATCGCTTTCCTCCGAACGGTTGCAATAGGTAGCTTTTTTGTAAAGAAAGCTACCTAAAAAATGTTTTCCAAGTTAAATATGTTGAATTAAAATTTTGAAATGCTTGTTGCGATTTAAAAGAGTGCATATTCATGCATATGCTATTCATAATACTGTTTTTAAAAGTGAGAAATGATGCTTTTATTATATGACTTTATGTATGATTTTAAATGTTTATGAGAAATAAAATAAGACGTATATTAATAACTCTTAAATTTAGTTAAGTAGTAAAACATGTAACTAAGTAACCACTGTCCTCTATAATTTTATAAAGCAGCAAAAATGGAAAAAAAGGGCGGGATTAAAGGTCAGTGTAAACCAGATAAAGCAGTTGGTATGGCGCTAAAATTTAGCTGACATATTTGCAATTCTGACTACAAATCACTAGCATCTCCATCTATATGTTATTATAGTATTAATGTCTTCATTATTAAGAAATTGGTTTAATTATTAAATTCTAAGCCAATTAAATGTAATTAAAACTATTAAAAAGCACTTAAAATGTGAAGTTTATAATTAAAATTCTCCACTATATAAAAACCCATTATGACCAAAAATGGCCAATTTTGGTCAAAAAAATCCCGTTAAAGCCAATAAAAGCCACCGGCGTGGCTTTTCTAAATTCTAGCTGGCTTTTTTGAAAACCTGGCTTAGACCATAATCGGTAGATTTTCGACAATAATCTGTGAATAAATATTTACTTATTTTGCACGAAAAGCATATTTTATTTCAAAACAAAATTCCTAATTCATTCACTAATAAAACGTAAATATGTTATAAAAGTTAAAAAAAAATCAGAACATTTTAAAACATAAACACAGTTATTGTTTAGAAATATTAACGCAAATTTAAAAAAAAAAACACTTTATCCAAATTTATTGTATTTAACGTTAAAATTTCATTCAAATCTTGCCAGTCATTTTTACGAAATCGTGAGTGCAAGCTCCAAAAACTGTTTTAAATAAAATGTCGTTAAAAAGGGACAGTTCTTAAGTTGTATGTTTCAGTAGCTAAACGATTTTTTTCTATAATTTTTGTTTTAAAGTGAAATTTCGAATGCGGTTTTTCTTAAAATATTACAAAACAAATAAATTTTAAATAAGCAATATGAATACTTAATTCACAATAAAAAAATTTCATTTACTAAATAGGTTAAAAAATATTTAAAACTATCAACATGTTAAAAACATTGGTGTCAGAAGATGTTAAAATGTCTTGATAGTTTTAAATATTTCTTAAAACTTATGTATGTTTACACCTATTTAGTAAAAAAATGTATTGTGAATTAAGTATTCATATTGCTTATTTATTTTATTAAGGTGAATATGTACTTTTAACCTAAGATATAGAGTTTCTATATATATTTTATTAAGTAAATTTTAACATGCTTAAAGGAAAAACAGAAATGAAAGACAACAGATCCTTTAAGTTTAATACTGATTCAAACACACACACTAAAAAAAAAAAAAAAAAAATGGTTAAATTTATATCTCACATCGTTTTATAAAACTGCAACTAAATATAAAATAAATGCTGACATATCGAATAAAAAAATCAATAAACGTTTTCTGACAAGTGTAAAATGCTTAGAGATCCAAAAAGTACACGCGACCAGGATAGGAGGCTGTGGCATTTGAGGTGACATTTGTTGCTTTAAGACTGCGTGAAGAAAACGGTAAATGTGATTCTAGATGTTTTATGCAGTCTTCAGTTAAAAACGAAACTGAACATTTGTGAACTTTTATTTTATTCAGTAAGAAAATATTTTTAAATGTACAAATTAGTGCACATAATTCGGATTTATAATAATAAAAATATTTCTATTTACTCTTCTATGCATTATTCTTTTAGAAAGGAAACTGTAGAATTTTTTTTCTTTGTAAGAATTTTTTTTTATTCAGTAAGCAAATATCCTCAGTGTACAATTTAGTGTACGTATTATGGATTTATAATAATAAAAAAACATTTCATTTTACATTCTTATTCCTTATTCAGTTAGAAATGAAACTGAATAATTGTAGGACTATTTTTATTCGGTTAAGCAAATATTTTTGATGTACAAATTAGCGTACATAATGTACATCTATAATAATAAACACATTTCAATTTACCCTCCTATGCAGTATTCAGTAAGAAATGAAACTAAATAACTGTAAGTATTTTTGTTAGAAAGCAGTAAGAAAATATTTTTAATGCACAAATTAGTGTACGTATTATGGATTTATAGTAAAAAAAACATTTATGTTTTCCCTACTTCTTTTTAAATGAAGTCAATTTAAATTTATAATATAACACTGGCCACAGAACTGAAATTAGTTGTTTTGTATTCAGTTTTTTGTGCTGATTCCGAATCTAGTTTTACATTTTCACCAGCACGTCTAGTTTTCGAGACATTTGCATATTTCAATTTATGCAAATTTAATTTTTTTGTGCTATTTTATGCAAATGTTAGATACAACAAATGTCAGACTGGCTTTTTTTGTTTTATGTTATGGTTACTGGACCATTTGATCAGATAAATGTTGTAGTCTACATACTCTTAACATTTATCTTTCAGTTATTAGGCCTAACTTACATACTTTTCACTGGCGTAATGGTTGTATTACTTTCAAGTTTAAAGTACTGGACACAAAATTGACGCAATGTTTTTCTAGACTAGATTTTTATGCTCATTTCAAATCTGCAATCTGTTATTAGGTCTAACTTACATATTTTGCAATGGTGTAATATTTTCATTACTTTCAAGTTTAAAGTAGTTGACACAGAATTGACGCAATGTTTTTCTAGACTAGATTTTTATGCTGATTTCAAATCTGCAATCTGTTATTAGGCCTAACTTACATATTTTTCAATGGTGTAATATTTGCATTACTTTCAAGTTTAAAGTAGTTGACACAGAATTGACGCAATGTTTTTCTAGACTAGATTTTTATGCTGATTTCAAATCTGTTATTAGGCCTAACTTACATATTTTTCAATGGTGTAATGTTTGCATTACTTTCAAGTTTAAAGTAATTGACATAGAATAGACGCAATGTTTTTCTAGATCAGATTTTTATGCTGATTTCAAATTTGCAATCTGTTATTAGGCCTAATTTATATATTTTTCAATGGTGTAATGTTTGCATTACTTTCAACTTTAAAGTAGTTGCCGCAGAATTGACGCAATGATTTTCTAGATTAGATTTTTATCTGATTTCAAATCTGCAATCTGTTTCCTTCTATCATGTCTAATTTTTGAGTAAAATGAATTTCTACTTTTGTACGGTATTGGCACAAGTTTGATAGAAAATGCTTTTTAGAGGCGTGCATCTTATTGTCAAAAGGGTAGTGTCAGATTCCCATCAGGGAAATAAACAATAATTTATATAAACGAAAAACAACTAAAAAAAATAGTAGAATGTATCTTAACTAGCTGAAGTAATATATCACAAAGTAGCATTAAAACCGATTTCTGACTTTTATAAACTACCTCCCCCCCCCCCCAAAAAAAAAAAAAAAAAATAAATAAATAAAAATAAAAATAAAACACATTTTAATGAAAAAAAGTAAAAAAAATAGCGAAAATCTGAGGCTACAAATAGATGTGATGGTTGGGTTTTTTAACATTTGATGATTGATTTGTACGTACTTTTTAGCGCTGAATCCGAAAATGACCTTTATTTTTAGCCATCACGTCAGGATATTTTGCAAATCGTAAATTTTAAAAGTAAAAAAATAGCGAAAATCTGTCAAAGCAATTTGTCAAAGCCTTACCAAAAGAAGGCAAATGTTTTAATTACATCTGCGAAAAATTTCTAGCCTTGTCAACCGTAAAGATAAAAGAGGGCACAAAGATGAACCAGAAGGAAAAGCGTGAGGCAGAACATGAGCCGTCCAAAGAAACTTCAACACATGGAATAAAATTGTAAGGATTTTAAATGCACAATATCTTACACGTTTAGATGAAAAAGTCCTTTCGGCCAGTGCCGGGAGGAAGAGGTAGCTTTCATATTTCTTGGTTTTAAATTTAGTTTTACTCAAAGCCAATTTTACTCAAATTTTATGAAGCTAAAATGCGACGAACCCGATAAGAGAATATTCGTCAATACTGAATTTGAATGAGAATTGCTCCAAATTAGTAAGCTATAGCCAAGTTGGCATCACTTATGATTACTTATTTTTGGTCGCCAAATTTTGTGATATTTCGCCACGTGTCGCCAAGCTTGGCGAGAATTTGAAACAAACGGATATTAATAATATTTAAGCATCGCGCGGTAGTGCACGGTGCAAATGGCCGTCATTTTGAAAAAAATGTTGGATTAAGCTGGCCAACGGACTCAGTCGAGACATTGATATGTACTATACACATATTTAATCTTATCCAAATCGGTTAATAAATACGAGCATTACAGCATTACTAAAACTTGATTGTTTGAAAATGTCAGCCACCCTAGAAATTCAAACTGCTATATTTGAACCATTTTTTAAAATAAAGACAAAACAAAACATGCTTTGGAATCCTTGTATTAAGGACAAACTCTTAAGAAAAAAATATTTTTCAGTTTTTTATTTATTTGCACCGCTTTTTAAAATTTTCCTTAAAAAAAAAATTTTAAATGGCCGCCATTTTGAAACAAGACGGCGGATGAAGCTGGCCAAAGAACTCGATCAAGACATTGGTATGTACTATGCATACAATTAATTTCATCTAAATCGGTTTATAAATACGAGAGTTATAGCATGACAAAAATCAGATATATATATATATATATAATTCACATTTGAACGGAGAGTGGTTTTGGGGTCTGGGTGGTCATGATGATCGATGAAAATATATTAAACTTTTTCGGAAGTGCTTTCCTCCAGGTTGCTGCAACAGGTAGCTTTCTACTTTTTATAATTAAATCTACCTAAAATGAATAGTATAAGCCAAAAGTGAATAAATTATTATATAAAAAAAGTTTTACATCTATTTTATAACATTAAATTTTCTCAATATTTCGAATTTTTTAATTTTTTTTAATTTTCGATTTCCCGACGTGATGGTTAAAAATGAAGGTCATTTTCGGGATTAGCACTTCAAAATATACATAAGAACCAATTAGCAAAATCTGAAAAACACAACCATCACATATATTTTTATAGTATCAGATTTTTGTTATTTTTTGAAATTTTAACTTTGAAATTTACGATTTACGAAAAAAACCTGACATGATGGATGAAAATAAAGGTCATTTTTGGATTCAATGCTACAAAATACATAAGAACCAATTATCAAAAGCTGAGAAACAAGAAACAACTCAAATTTTACCGGCAAATGTATTCTACACTAATATGACAAAGAAGTGACGTTTGTTTGTTTGCTTATAGGGGGTAATCTCAGGAACTACCGAAACGATTTCAAAGTAATATGGACAAACTAATGGCGACATTCACTGCTCAAACCAAGGCTATATTTATATCAGTACCATTGCTCCCAGGATGCAGCAGCGAGAAACGCTCTATTTTGAGGATACTGAAGAAACTAGAAACTTAAAACTTTCCATGGTAGTTACTTATACGATGCAAATGCTCTCTAAGAACAATTTCTAAAAAAAAAAACCATCGAAATTTAAAAGGGGAAAATGCAGGAAAGGCATGTTAAAAACGTTATAAATTACGATTTCTACTGAATTTTTAAGGATAAAAACTTGAAATTCCACACAGCTGCTATGTTTAAGGTGCAAATGCACGCGAAGAACAGTTTAAAAGAAATCGAAGTTTGAAAGCGTACAAAAAAAAAAAAGTTCTAAATTAAGATTTTTTTTTATGCTGAAAGAAACAGAAACTGGCGGCATGGTGGTTACTTTTTAAGTTACAAATGCTCGCTAAGAATAGTAAAACAAATTTCAGAATTTAAAAGGACGAAATGAGCGTAAAATGTTCTAAAAACTTTAAAATTACGATTTCTGTGGAATTGTTAGTGACAGACACTTGAAATTTGATTTAGCTGCTACTTTATAGTAGCAAATAGGGGAGACCGGGGCTAGTAGGCGCAGTTTGTAGTTATTGATTTTTATTAATTTTTTGTTTAAGTTTTTTATGAAACTATAACTGTACTTTTAAAGAACAGGCATTGGGCTATAAATACTCGGAGTTTTAAGTTTGCTTTGGTAGTTTATGTTTAGCGGAAGCCTAAAGTAAAAGGAAAATTGTGCGCCAACTTACCCCGTCACGGGGCAAATTGCCTATACCTATGGGGTAAGTTGGCACACGCTTTATAAAAATTTAAATAAGACACGCAGTTAAGAGAAATCAATTTCCTTATTACCAGTAGGTTTAATCAAAGGCGTTATCGCCGTACAATGTAAATTCTAAATCATACAGACATAAAAATAATGAATAAAACATTAAAATTGAGTAACTTCTATCCTACTCGATAACATCATCAGAGTTACAGTCGTCAGAAATAAAAAAAAATCGAGTGTCTCCGTTTGGGCAAGCCCCGTGTGCCCAAAATCTTGCATTGCAACCACTTTTTTCGGTGTTTGCTATTTTTCAAGCTACCAGCATACAGCAGACACCGAGCCAACTTTCCCCGTGTTCAATGCGCCTACTAGCCCCATAATAAATTTTTTCACAAAAGGGACACGTAAGCATCTAAGCATAAATAATCCAAGTGAATCACATATGGGGTAGGTACAGTTAATCATACACTAAGAAAAACTGCACAAGTTAAATCGCAATTATTAAGATAATATTAGAAATTAGAAAAATAATGAAGCAACAAAAAATTACTTATGAGTGGAAAAAACAGAAAAATCGTAATAAATGTCCACTGCACGTAGGTAACGCTGCAAAACTACAATGAGGATTGTAAAACACAAGAAGAAATGTACTCTGCGACTGGTTGCACAATCTTCCCACAAACAGGCGATTTGTGGGGACTGCGTCTACTTACCCCTGTAGCCAACTAGCCTCGGTCATCCCTACACGCACAAAACAGATTTCTAATTTAAAAAGGGGCTGGAGAAACGACGATCTAAACTTACGATATTTGTGATAGTGAAGAGACGAGAAACTTGAAACTCAGCATGATTATTTTTAAGATACAAATGCTCGCTAAGAATGGTTTCTAAAAAAAATCGAAGTTTAAAAGATTGGAATGAGCAGAAAACCTTCTAAGAATGTTCTAATTTACGGTTTCTGTGGACTTTCACACAACAGCATCCTGCGATGGTTGTGTTTTTAACTTTTAATGATTGATTTTTATGCATTTTTTAGCGCTGAATTCGAAAATGACCTTCATTTTTAACCATCATGTCAGGAGTTTTCCCAAATCGTAAATTTAAAGGGTAAAAAGTCCAAAAATGGCGAAAATGTGGTACCAGGAAGAGATGATGGAGCTTTGTAATTTTTGAGAATTATTTTTTTATGTATTTTTTAGCGTTGAATCCGAAAATGACCTTCATTTTTAACCATTATGTCAGGATTTTTCGTAAATCGTAAATTTCAAGGTTAAAAAGTAAATAAAAAAATGAAAATCTGATACTTTAAAATAGATGTGACGGTTGTGTTTTTTAAATTTTGAAAATTGATTTTTATGTATTTTTTAACACTGAATCTGTAAATGACCTTCATTTTTAGCTATCACTGGAGAATTTTTTGCAAATCTTAAATTTCAAAGTTAAAAGAAAAAAAACAGCGAAAATTTGATACTATAAAAAAGATGTAAAAAAAATGTTTCGTTCTATTTAATTTTATTGATATCAATAATTTATTCAATTTTTTGACTTATACTGGGAACTCTCACAGCTAAACAGCTCAGGGGATCCGATGAGGTAGGAGAAGAGATTCACTTCCAACTTTGAACTTTTTAATTTTGAAACTTACGATTTTTGAAAAATTCTGATGTGATGTTAAAAAATGAAGGTCATTTTCAAATTCAGCTCTAAAAAACACATAAAAATCAATTATCAAAAGTTAAAAAACATAAAAATCACATTTATTTTATAGTATAAAAATTTCGCTTTTCACTTTTTTACTTTGACATTTACAATTTGCTAAAAATCCTTAAGTGATGGTAAGATCATGAAGTTCATTTTCAGATTCAGCGCTACAAAATACAAAATACACTGCGTTCGGTTTTCAAAATCTAAAAAAACATGACACAACCTAAATTTTGCAGTCCACTGTAATATTTTTTAACTAATTCCGCATCCATTTTAAAAGCACACAAATATAACTTTGCATATTTCAACAACTACGCGTGCAGTGCCACGGGTTTTGATAGTACTTTATAAAACTGTAAATAAACATATTGGAAACACTGAAGGTATAAAAAATAATCATTATCCTGTTTCTGACAGTTGTAAAATAGATTCAATAAGAAAATACCAGAATGTTAGAAAGCTGTAACATTTGAGATAGCATTTTTCACATTTAAGAAAAAGCGTCAAATGTTATTCTATAATTATTTTTTTTTTTGAAAAAGAAAATCATCCTTATTTACAAAATAGAGCAAATAATTTCATTTTAAAATAATCAAAAACAATTCAGTTGCACCTGTTTGTTTCAGAATGAAAGAAAGTAAAAAAAATTGTAACGATGTTGCACCAAATAATACAAAGCTTTAAATTATTTATTTTCTATACCTATATAGAGGCATAATCAGAAATTTTTTTAGTCCAAAATTACTCGCCAAAATAATACCTTTCTTTTTATTTTGAAGAAAGATAATTAAAACGACTATTGTTTTGAAAAGGATCTTTTAAATAATTTAAAAAGTACTGTTGGAATGTTGAGAATCTTCCACATGGTAGTTGGAAAAATACTGAAATTCGATTTTTGCTTGTCATGTTAAAATTACAATGTTATAATTTAACATTGAGAAAGAATAAAACTTATTTATTTCTCAAAGACATGACGTTTTAAAATTTCTATTATTAAATAAATTGAATTTACATAAGTATCTATCTTTATTATAAAGGACAAACATGTCCGTGCGTAACGCTGACGTCATTTTGACGGTGGCAACACCAGACGATTAAATTTCGATTTCACTTCATTTTTTTTTTTAAACTTCTAAACATTGAACATGTTCAATTCTTACACTATCGAATAGGAGAAAAAGTGTATGTTCAAATGCATTTTTTAATGCGTAATATATATCGCAATTTATTTATATATCGCAATTTGTTTGAAAACTATATGGCAATTGACTAATATTTTATGGTTTTTAAAATAATTTTTAAGCACAATTTTTTTTTAAATGTATCATTATCGCGTGCAGACGAGTACGAAAGGCAAATCCGTTTGAACTTAATGTAAACAAGAAGATAAACCCGGTCTTCCCGGGTTACAAAATATAGATGAAACCCATCATATATATTTTTTCTGTTGTTAACATCCATTTTTGTCTGCGCATACTAAAGGCACAGAGACGAATGAGGTATTTTGCTTAAGGTTCTTACATACACGTTGGCTGATTAAAAAAAAAAAAAAAAAAAATGCCGTTAATAAAAAATTAATGACAAAATTTATCATAAAATATCAAAGAGAAAACCTCACACGGGTCTATAGTACCTTTTCTTATGATAACTCCACGGGTTTATAGTACATTTTTATGATAACCCCACGGGTTTATAGTACCTTTTTTTATAATAACTCTAATAGATTTCTTATATGATATATATATATATATTAGAATGCCCATTAACTATACTAAAAATCATATTTATATGGAAAATAGCAATAATTGGTTCAAATAAAATTTTGAAACTTATTAAAAGCGATACTTTCATATTGGTCTTGTGGCAGGAGATAACAGTCGAAGAAATCGATATTTACATTCATATTGCCTTTTTGATTCTGTACATTTCAGTCGTTTAACCCTTTATCTACTGATGGTATTTATAAGTAGCATTAAAATAACTTGTTATAAAATTCATTTAATACATCGGTTAGTTGTTATACAGTTTAGAATGAGTTATACATGCATTACTTTACCTTGTTCGAAAAGCATTATGAGTTACACAAAACAAAAATATTTTAAAAAGATGATTTTGTTTGTCTTTGCATCTTTTCAGCTTTCTTGGCGTTGGGGGGGGGGGGGGGGATTTTTCATTTCGGAAATATTTCTATATTTCTGTTGTAAGAACATTATATTTGTACATTTCCTAATTCTACAAAATACAAAGAAACATTACTACAGTAATAGGTTTGAGTGGGGATATAAATATTGCATAAAATCCAAATAAATTCAAATTTAATGAATACTTCTAAAATTCTTCTAAAATTTATTAAATGATTATATAACTCTTCTAATGTAGTTTAAACAATTCACAAAAAATGCTTTAGAAGATAAAACTTTCATGAATTCATAATTCAGTACTTAAAGGGTTAATCTCGGATGGTTCGATTACACGTCTTAAATTCGTGATTAAAAAGAAAGGGGAAAGATCTAAAATGTTGGTTCAGGAAAAACAAGTGAAAGTTTGCTAAAAGTTTTAAATGTATTCTCTTGTAACGATAACCTAATAATAAGAAAAGTAGAAACAAATGTAAAATTTACGTAGGATAATTGTCAGAAATATGTTTTAACACCTGTTTTGAAAATAAATAAATAAATAAAAATTAAAAATTAAATCCATCACTTTACCCAAAGAATCTTTAACGCGTTAAATTCTGCGAGGATAAGGTTACCAGCCATCCCTTTAAAGCTACTGCTATATTTTTGGATAAAATGAGAAATGAAACCGAAATTAAATCCATTTCATTTAAATGCATCCCATCGAAATTCCTGGATATGCCTCCTATGGGTTACTGTGTATTTGGATTTTTAATACAAGCTCTTTATAAGCGGATCCAAAACATTGGATGAACTCTGGAAGATTGTAGCCGAGGAGTGGAACAAAATCTACCTTCCCATTTTAAGAAAAGTTGTTTTATCTCGGAAATCAAGCTGCAATATGATAGTTCATCAAAATGGCTATCAGACTAAACATTCTTTTTTTTTTTTTTTTTTTTTTTTTTTTTCAAAATCGTTACAAATATGTGTGAACAAACACCCTCTGTCTTTTTATATCATAGCATTTGAACGTATTTAAACTTTTTACAGAGTAAAATAAAAAATATTTAACATTGCGGAAAATATTCTATCGGGTACTTCCCTGAGTTGTCAAAATATTAGGAACAACTTGCTACATAACACTAATTTTTTGATGAACTTTACTGTTGTAATATGCTTAAAGATCTTGTAGAACGTGCAGACATGTTTTAGAATAATCCTGAGTTGTAATGCACTCTAATCCTTTGTATTACCGCGTTGCATCTCTGCAACATACCCAAAAGTCCATGTCACTTATACAGTGGGCTTTAAAAAAGGATTTCATTTATTGCTGCTATCTCCCAACATAACACTTAATAAAAATTGTTCATAAAAATCTCAACAGATGGCGATACTGAGTTCATTTTTCATTCCAAAGTTTTGTTTATCATTTGAGCAGTTTCGCATCGTTATGGCTAAAATAAGCTTCGTAAATTTCAGAAAGTCAAAAAGGCTGAAGACGTTCAAAAATATTTTTTTATAAAGGTAATTTCGTATACTTTACAATTTTGTATTAGAAAGTTGTCACTATTTATGAAAAGTATGTAATTTTTGGTTTATTGCAACTGTGAAAAAAGTACCTTTTACTCAATAATTTTTTACTTACATGTTCTAAATTTTTTAAATTATTTTTACATGCTTAAAATGATGAATTCTAACATCTGAGTAAATATTTTTCCAATCGGAATTTTTGAGTCCAAGGAGTTCTTGAGTGAAATGCCATGTAGCTCTTCTTCTGCTGCATATAATGCATGTCAGTCACCTGTTCCGGCACCTCTATGGTTCACAAACGATTTCCGCCCATTAACAGGACCTGACTAAGGCAGGGGCATGCGGGCAGCTTCCCCGGCCTCCTCCGATTTGTAGGGACTCCTTAAAGGATACATAAACACACTTCTTCCTTTGTAAATGATACGACCAGCACCCCTTTTTTCTCGCCAGTGTGGAGAGATCCTGCGCAGTGACTCCTTGTTTTCAATGTTTTCCGGTCATTTATGTCATTTCTTTTTTATATATAAACTCTTGTTTTCGCCTTTTTTCAATCAATTCATTAGCCAGTACTCGGGTCTATAACCGAGGGGTTTTGGGAACCCATTTTGATTTTTTTTCCGCACTGAGGAAGGGAATCAAGGAATCCTCGAAACAGCTGTATGTGAATTTTTGTGTCTTGTTTGCATGTATTTGTGCGTTAAAACGTTGTTAAAAGTTTTGCTTTATATATGAGGACATCAGAAGTCAAGGGGTACGAGTGACAAAATTTCGATTTGGAGTAAATTGAGTTCAAAGATAATTGACGTTAAAGTTGAACATCAATAATAATAGACTGAATTGAAATAGGAAACTGCTGCTTGTTTCACAGTGGTCTTTGAACTCTTATTTCAATAAATGTGAAAAAAATAGAGTGCAATTTTCTTTAAATTTATAATTAATCAATATTGATCATTACTCGGCAAAAGTGGTTGATTTCTAAAACACAACACATAATTAGAAAATCATTTATATTTCTTTACCTGAAAAGAAAAAAGCATATTTCCAGGTCGTCTGTGCACTTAGTTCAATTTCTTCAATTTTGTCACTTATACCCCTTGGCTTCTGGATTCCTCATATCAGATATGTTTCGTTAAAAGGGAGCTAAATGATAAAAAATAGCCAAAAGTGACCAAGATTTTTCTTTCTTAGATTTAACACTATTTCTACCAAGAGGTGTCAAAAGACACCCTTCAAATTTTAACTTAAAATTCAAGTTTAATCATTTCTCTAAGTTTAATCATTTCTCCACAGTTAATTTTTTGACATTTCGTACAATAGATGTTAAATTAATTCAGCGATATCATTTCCCTCCAGCTCATCCTGGATATAAAAAATATGCATATGGCACACCTATTTCTACCATGAGGTCTATTTTGACATCTTAAAGTTTTCATAATTTCTCAATTCTAAGGATTTCATAATTTCTAAGTTTAAACAATTTTACACACTAGGGGGCGCTGCCCCGTACGAGCTACGCTCGTCAACCCCCGTTCAGTCACCGCAGACTCTAAAAGCACGCTAATTTGATCGGCTTAAAAAATATTTCGGAAGATTGAATTATAAATTTAAAAACAGTGGCGATCTCCCTATAAACGGGTTTCTATTCATTTCCCTTTTATTGGGGAATTTTAAAGTCAAACCAGTGATTGTTAAATGATACAATGGCTGTTTACGTCTTTGATTAAATAAAATGAGTTGACATTTCAAAATAAGCTAATATAAAATAAATTAAATAAACAGAGTCTTTGCCTCCCGGTATTTTTTAGCAAAACGAAAAGAAAGTTTTTTTTTTAATGACACTTTAAATGTATCGTTTTTAATCTGACGTAATTTTCACTAAACTTTTATTTCTCCTTTTACTATTCACGTGAAAATAATTTTGTTACAAATGAAATATTATTTGCGCTATCCTAATAAAAATAGTTGAAAATATCATATGAAAATATTACATAAATGTCTCGCGCAATTTTTAAATTTAAACTGTTTTCCAATATTATTTTTTGTTCATTTTACGTAATGTGTAATGTGACGTAAATGTGACGTAATTTCTCCTATTTAAGACTTCTAACGCATGTTAATGAATTTATTATTTTACAACATTCTTTCACTTTTAAAATTCACGTGTAATATGGTTTTTATGATAATTTTCAATGTGTTCCTGCTTTTTATATTTTCTTGTTTATAATAGTCACGTGTAAAATAAATTTTTAATTTGAAGCAAACATTATTGTTTGCGCTTTTTATACAGTTGGCAACAGGTTAAATTAGTACAATTTTCTAAAATAAGTAAAAAATATCTCTCGAAATGCTAAAAATTTGAATTTAAAATAGAAATAAAACCTCAAAAAATGAGTCAAATTAATAAACTGAGTGCAGTCTGCACACCGGGAAATTCTGACGCATAAAATGATCTAAAAATGATTAAATTCCGATGTACAGTTTTTGCTCCTATAAAACTTTTTTAATGGAACGATTTTGTCCAACTTTAGCATTAAATAGCTCTTTAAATATTTCTTCGATTTGAAAACTGTCTGCATCAGCGTGTTTATCAAACATTTCTCTATAATTCCACCGATTTTCATATTTTTGTATGCAATATTTTGCTTAATATTAACGAAGAAAGACCTCCGGTCACAAAACATTTAAAACCGGCGGCGGCGGTGACAGCGGTAGTTACTTTTTTTTTAGAATAGAGAGATAAATATGAATGCCATTTTACAACATCATATGAATTATAATCAGATTAGAGAATCTCGAGTTGTAACGGAAAATACGAGAATTGCTGCAAATCTCTGATATTCCCTTGTTTTCCGCCATATTGCATTTTAGTGTAGATGATTGCAGTGACTAGTTCTAAAAATTGAATAACGCGTTTGGTTCTCCAGTTCTAGAAGTGAGTTTAATACACATGGATTTTGTTTTAATTCCATTCGTGTAAAGCCGTGGTATTGAATAAGGAAAGAATTTTATTACACTTCTGTCTTTATGATTACTGTTGTTGTTACAAAGATTGAATTTTTATACATGAGACTGAAAGTTTGTTAAGTTAGCAATATTAAAATATTTAATTTTCTAATAAAAATTAAAAACAATAAAGAAGATAATATTTTGTAATTGTTCTCTTTGTTGACGTAAAACATGTTTCATTACATTTATGCATATTTGTATTTTGTAAATTGTTGAATTAAGCTAGAATTTATAACCTGCAATAAATTTAAAATTAAATGTTAATTAAATAAGTGTCAATGAATAAATATATTGCTCAAATTAGCTATATTTAACTGATAATTTGAAATCCCAACAATTTTTTGCATTGAAACGCAAAGGTGTCAAAAGACACCTTTTGGTAAAAATAGGTATAGGGGAGACTAGGGAGGGTTGACCATACGGGAGGCTTGACCCACCCATCAGTTTTCATATTTAAAAGAATTTCAGAATTTTATCAATAGGTGTCATCCAAAACTACTAGAATGTTCAAACAACAGTCTCTGTTTCATACAGATAATCGAAATAGGTGTGGAAAAATCAATTGTAAGGCGTTTTCAACCAAAAAGTTGTGTTTTTTAGAAATATTTTGTAAGCTTTTTTCACATAAAATATATCGTAGAAATTTAAGTAAGTAAGTTTTAAGTAATGCAGAAATAGCTAGCTTTCATTCCAGGCACAAAGATTATACAGTAAGTTAGGCTTAACATAACAATGTGCCTTTCTTTAGAAAAATGCTATGTGGGGAGGCTTGACCCAGTCAGAGTGAGGGAGGGTTGACCAGATGTTCAAGGCTCCCTTAACACATTCATGACGGGAAACGAGAAATCTCGTTTTCATGAAAAAACACCATTGACTAAGCTGCCCTAATCACCCTATACCTGCTCAGACGAAATCCTGTTTAAAACATTTTTTTTTTCCTCTGACATTCGATTGCGCCTAAACAGGTTTGTTTATAGGCATCATATTTTCAAAAATATTTTTTTTAATAATAATTGAAGCCTGTAGCATAAAGTTATTTGCTTTTTTTAAACTGATTTTATTTGTCTTCAAAAATGTTTCAATATAAAAGAAAGTGGGTCAAGCCTCCCATATAGTGGGTCAACCCTCCCTTATGTGGGGAGCCTTGACCCATTATTTTCTCATGATTAAAATCAATCATTTTTCAAATTTCTTATATTATACACTTATGTAGTAATTTTATTTTGATAACTGATTGTATAACGAATAAAATGATATATAGACTTTATTCTACGTTCAATATTTTAAAAAAAAAATCATTTTGTAAAAAGTGGGTTAACCCTCCCTAGTCTCCCCTACACAAAATCGTGATAGAGATAGTGTTAAGGGGGCGCTCTTCTCCTTGTTGCCCAAATTTATGTTGCTAATCAAGTCTTTTAATTGATCTTCTTATTTACAAAACTGAATTTCACATATTCTAATTTAAATTGTTTTTTATTTTTTTTATATTTATGATTTCTTCCTTCCTGATTTCATAAAAAAAAAATTTAAATACATAAATTTAATTAAAAAATTAATGTAATCTCACGCATCTGTTATCTGTTGCTTTATATTTAAAAGTAGTTGTCATTAATAGGAAACTTTATACCAAAAGTGCTTTAGGGCATCAGGAGGAATGAAATAACAGAATAACAAGTATTGAAATATGCTGCTATTATCATTAAAGGCATGCCACCACTTGCCTTTCCATATGATGGATTCGCCCAAATGCATGTTGATTGAACACAAAGATTAAGTTAAGTAGAAAAGTATTAAGACAAATAGACAATAATGCCTGAAATAACTGTATTTACCTTTTAATGGATCACATTTATCCTTATATTCCTATAAACAAAAGAAAAGTGAATTCTATAGTTTTCTTTCTTGTGCTATTCTGTAACTAGATGTGAATAGTAGTTGGTAGTGGGAAATTTATGTATGCATACAATAGGTATGAAGTTTAGATTTAGTCACTTCAGCGCAATTCACGAAAATTTTCAAAAGATAGAAGGGGACCCCCGAGTAATTTTTGCCACAGGGTCCCTCACAGTCTAAGTCGGGTCCTGCCCATTAATCTGCTTTTCTTTCAAAATGCTTTAGCTTAGCTGCCATTCTTTGAAGGCTCGAGGCTCTGATGTACGAGAAAAGCCAGAAAAGTTAAAGGATTGCGAAATACTGGAATTGTCCTTTCTAGCTCCCACAATCATGCTGCGTTCAGAGTGCTGAGTTCATGCTGCGTTCATATATCCCATGAACATTTTCCCATGAACAGTGAAATTCCTACATTCACCAGTGCTTCTGAACAGGGGAAAGATTTCCATCAACAAATCAGATTTATTAAGTCAGAATATATGCTTCACAAACAAATCTAAGCAAAGCCCCCTGAATACTAGGCCAACGCGCTGACTAAAAAAATGGCGACTGTTACAGACAGATTTTTTTCAGCGTTTGTGCGGGCCCTTGAATTTTAATACCACAATTTTCTAATAGATAATAGGATGATAATCATCGCATACTTTTTAAAGATTAAATGTGGCAAATGTAAATATGATTAAATATGGCTTTTATAAAATTCTCGTATTAAAACTCATGGAATCGTACAAACGCTGAAAAAAAAAACTAACACACGACAGCCGCTATTTTTGTATTAACGTGTAAGCCTTTAATTCAGGGGGCTGTGAGTGGGGTGTGTTTCTAATGCTCAGTGTAATATATGCTCAGCAATACTCTGCTAGTTATTTTATCTAAAATAAAATGAATGACGTTAGTTTTAACGAAGGAACTAGTTAGATTCATATCACACTAATACTTTATTTCCTCTAAACCATTTCCTTATCTAGATGTACGTTCTTTATATAATTAAATACTGAAAATTTCAGAAATATTAAACACTAATGTGACATGTTTGTGTTCCCGTATTTCAAAGTAAACAAACTGAGAATGCAAAAGCAATAAACTTTGATTAAAAGTACAGTGTATATATAATGTATATCCAATTCATTGCTTGATTTAGAATTTCAAAGGTATAATTAAAGAATACTTAATTAAGTATTTCATAACTTTCTTATCACTAAAATTTAAATGTAACATATCGCAACTCCCAGAAGCGTTAAACTTCAACACTCATACTAAAATATATATCAACATCTCTGTAAAATGTTCATTAAGTTTTAAGATAGAAGATATATTTTATTTGGATAGGCCAATATGATATGAAAGACACCTTTTTTGCATTTTCCTTTTTTTTCCTTGTTTTACTTTACAATTTTCGGAATCAGATGCATTGATCCTTACCGAAACATTTCACTGTGTAATCAGAATTCTTCAACAAATAACACCGAAAGTTCTATTTTTAAACAGACAAGGCAACACCGGACAGTTCATTATTTAAAAGCGTATTCAGTGAATTATTGCAATTTGTTTTCATTTAAATTAACGCACACTGTGAGAGTTAAAAGCTAATGGGCAAAGATATCTTGTAAGACTTTAATTATAATATATTATTCATGTAGTTAGAATTTTGCACCCATTGTGTTTAATTAAGTAATCGAGAAAATATGAGTGCGAAATAACAATACTAAATCGAAGTGCCATGATTAATAAACATAAAGGTCGTATGGATTGGAGATACCATTACTCTGTCTTATACTGCTTATATGCAAGATTAAATTCAGTATAATTTGAAAGACTAGCCGCCCTTGGCGACCAGTTTGGTCTCCCTTCAAATTTATGTTTGGGAAAGCATGCTAAGCATTATATCATGTTACTTTTATTCATTATTTAATTTACTTGGACTCCCTTAAATATAATTAATATAATCTCTTAAGCTAATATTAGTGTTTTTTTTGCATTAAAAGATCTCAATTTGTTGATTTTCTGTAAGCAAGTAAACCCTACTGGTTTACAATATAAGTCTGTGGGAATTTGGCGAAATATTAGAGATATCGCCAAGTTGGCGTCACTTTTAGCGATTCATTTTGGTCGCCAAATTTGGCGATATAGGCGGCAGAACAGGGTCTCCCCTATGGTAACCCCCCTTATAGGTATGGGTATGCATTAAATACTGTTTAATAACCAATGAGATGCGTTTCATTCAGACGTTTCCATTAAACAGTGAAAAAAAATGGGTACTCTAAATTGAGTGAAAAGTACTTAATTTTAAATACGTCACATACTCAAAATAGCTCCAATCCAAATGTATCCAAAATTAAGAAACACATGTACTCATTTTTGATTCCATGGTTGTGTTCAAATATAAATCGTTATGTAATGCCCCCTGAACCTACAAATTCAAGTAAAAAGGTACTGACATTTATTTACCGTTCACAATTATTAATAAGAAATGTTTAATTGATTATTTATTAATAAAAATAACAAAATTATTAGCAAGATACCTAAATCGAATATTTTTATGACAAGAGCATTATTTGCAAGAACTTTTAAATTATTTAAAAATATTGTGTAAAATTTAATATTTACATTAATAAACATCTTTTATGCCTACAAATTAAAGTAAAAAGGTACTGACATTTATTTACCGTTCACAATTATTAATAAGAAATGTTTAATTGATTATTTATTAAGAAAAATAACAAAATTATTAGCAAGATACCCAAATCGAATATTTTTATGACAAGAGCATTATTTGTAATAACTTTTAAATTATTTAAAAATATTGTGTAAAATTTAATATTTACATTAATAACCATCTTTTATGCCGCCATAAATGAAATAAACCATTACAGGGTACACATTTATCGTTTTCTTTGGGTTTGATAACATGTGATTGATCAAAATTGAGAAAGGATAGGTTCATGTTTGATCCAATCATACTCAATTCGATATGAGTACATCGATTTACTCCTTTTTGAGTACTTAATTTTTTTCTGTGAACAATTAACAAATAATCATGATTTCTGTGCCACGTACGATAGCGTAATATATATATATAGATTAGAAACTTACATGCCAGTATTATTTACTTCCTTTACCAAAAAACCTATTTGGTTATTTTAAAGTTTTTGATTATCGAACATTACCAAAATATAAGTACATTTGCTATTTGCGATGTTGACATGGAAATGCATATAAGTATCAAATATTTATTGATTCGCATACAAATAAAATAACTTCTTCAAAACGGGTTACAGAAAATGTCAACGAATGAAAGTCATTCTGCGTCAGGCACTAAAAGACGAGTTACCGCTGATATGCTGCTTGAGTGCAAGATAAAGACTATTTGTATAAAATAAACCTTGTTCTTTGAACGTATTATAATACGGTTGAACCTCGTTATCCCGACACTTTAAAGACAAGAAAAAAGTGTCATCATAAGCGGAGTGTCCCGGTAACCGGAGTTGGAGAAAAATAAGTTTATAAACTGTATTTTTAATTAATTTAAGTCAATTTTAAATTCATAACCGTTCTTGCAGTTTTAAGAAATAAAACATTATTATTAAACAAAAGAAACGCAAAAACGAAATTGAAAGGAATAAAAATCAGATTTATAATGACTTGTTTTTTTATTGCTACATGAAATATTGATGGATTAAGGTTTGCCTATCCCTAAATGTGCTTCCTACAATTCTTTTTTTAATATTACACAATGAATTGTAATCAATATTCGTTGTTTCCGAAATGGATGTTAGATAATTTCTGATTGTTTCAATGCAATGCAATGCTTCGACTTTGTCGGATGAAAAACGCCGAGTAATCTTAAGAAAGCGCCACTTGACCAGAACAAAAAGGCTGTGACCAGACTGATACTACTATCTGGAGCTCAAGTAGGTCATTCATAGTGTGTGGGTTTATTTATTCATATAAAGAAAGGATTGAATTATAATTTCTTATTTATCTAAATGGGTATTTTAGACACTTTTGATAAAAATTTGGCTAAGACATTTCTTACCGCTTAATTTCTGTGCTTAGATGAATTATGAAAAATGGACAATTTTCCGAAACCGTCGGGATATCCAGTGTTGAATATTATTCAACGACGTAAAATCCGGAGTTTATTTTCTTAAATATCATATACAGAAAATCGGGACTTTGAAAAACTGACGTGATAAGCGGAGTGATGTGAAAACCGGATGTGGGATAACGAGGTCCGACAGTATATTTTTCGTGTAATTACACATATGAAACGTATTTTATTTATACACTTACAAATGTTCAACAAAACTCTTTATTCTGCTCTGAAAGCGATATAACACATGGTGAACCCAGATGGGCTTTTCTCAAATTGTGAGGCATTTATTTTCTATTCAGTTTATACTTCTTCTATAGCTATCAATTGTATGTTGTATGTTGCATGTTGTACTCATTGATTTATTTCAAACCTTACATACAGTAAAACGTTTTAAGACGGAATCGCAACAAATCAGAAAAAACCCTTTTTAGGCAGGTTTTCGTCTTATAGTAAGCACAGTAATACAGTAACCCTTATACTGTAAAAATACGTATATTCCCACGAGAACCAAAAGACATATATCATTCCTAACTAGGACTTCCCTCAGAGGGATTTGTTTGAGCGATATTGCTGAGAACGTAGATTTAATAATAACATGTGGAAACAAAAAAAGTGAGATGTTATCCTTAATTGTCCATATACTGCGATAAATTGAAATGATAAAAATAAACGAATCGTAGAATTACAAAATCTTATATATAAATTCGTATACAATGTTTAAAAAAATGGGAAATCAAACCATGCAAGACAGCCATGCATGGATATAAAATTGAAAGTACGCAATATATTAAAAGTAAAATAGAAAATGAAACTCTAAATTATCTTATATCGGAATTTTAACTGTATAAAATGATGTCAAGAGCATAATCAGACGATCCGCACCAATTTGAGTAACTTTAAATGACAAATATATGATGTTTAACAAGAATGGACTACACCTTATATGGTGTGTGCTCCCCCGGAATAGTTAATATTGTAGAATATCTGTTTTCCACCGATGCAATGAGGTTGTCGATAACAGTTAAGGAATTCTTTCTTCAAAATCTGATATAGTATCAAAGTACCGAACACATCAACAGTGGCATGCAATGCTTCGTTAGAGTGTGTTTTAGATATGCTCGATCGGATTTAAATGATGAGTGTATGCTGGCCACTACATAAGCTGTATTATTTTGTTTTCAAACATATTCTACACAAGTTGATCTCTATTTAGCATGTATTAAATAGAAGAAATCGGCAATGATTGCAACATAAAGTATGACGCAAGATCTGAATATATGGTCTGCATAACCTTTGAGCTGACAAAGTGTCTTTTGAAGTAATTTACAAATTCATACATATTTTTTCAGCAAATCATGCAAGCTAACATACGCCAATATGAACCCGATTACAAAATTTCACCAGAATAAGTTAATATATAAAAAATCTACTAATGATAATTGAGAATATGACCTTATGATAAAATGTCTAGAAAAATGAATCAGATAAAAAATTCATATCACATTTAAAACGGCACTTCCCTCTGTTAGTGGCCTTGAACAGGGAGAGAAAAGCCTGGAGAAGGAACACTTTAACAAGTACTTTCGGGCAACCTACTCACTGTTTCATACAGGTCGTTATTCAATATTTACACATTTTATTTAATGCTAGGTGGGTATCTATCAGTTTTGTTGCATTTAAATTGCATGTTTTGCGGAGGAAATAAAGCATTATGAAATATTTAAAGTTGCTATGCCTAATAATTCCAAATTAATGGTAATTGAGATCGCTTTCCATTCATTTCACCTTTTTAAATTTTAAATTTTTTAGAAACCATTCATAGAGACAATTGTATATTTTAAAACAAACCCGAAGCAAAATTTCAAGATTTTGGGCTCAGCAGTAACACAGAAAATTTTCGAAAGTTTTTTGTTTCTGGAGTGTTCCGTACCTGTAACAAACATTGTAATTCGCCTTTGGCGACGGAACACCTCCCCCGCATCTATGCCAATTGGCAATCAATCCTTTTAATGTAACCCTTTCGTTGAACCCGGATCACGGGTTGAGTACGCATCAGTGTAAGAGGAACAACCTCTGCGGCAACAAGTCGCCATTAGCCTTCATTAAAACATTTATGTTAACAGTCCGCTAATTTCTCTTTTAATTTAGAACACCTCCGTACATTTTGGTCCTAGCGACCCGGAGGTAAGACCAGCGCAAACTAATTTAATTTAATTTATGTCAATTTCGTCAACAAGACGAAAGGATGGCAGACTCGGACATTACAGCACTGAATCGGCGGCGTGGCAACATCAAGGCCCAGCTAACGAAGATCGTAAACGCCACCGAGTGTAAAAGTTTCTCAATTGCGGAAACCAAGGCTCAACTAGAGCTCCTTCACAAAATCGAAGAAAAATTCGAAGTGATCAAACATGAATACTACAAAATTATGGACGAAGAAAAGATTGAGGAAGCGGAAGAACAACTCTCGTAATTGGATGAGGAGATACAGAAATTAGAGGTAAGCCTTAAATCATCTTTTCACAAACAAAATGAAGAAAAAAATAGTAAAATAGACAGCACGTCTGAATCAAAATATCATGTTAATGATCTAGTTATTGCCAGAGAGGTCAGCACAAAGCTCCCTAAAATTCCACTTCCGATTTTTAGTGGCAAATTTGAAGAATGGTCTACATTTAAGACCACCTTCAACGAATTGATCAATAGCAATCCTCATTTAACAGACAACGAAAAACTGTTTTATCTCAGAGGAGCATTAACTGGTGAATCGAAAGGTTTACAAACCTCAGATGACACCTTTAGCTCACTCTTCAGAGAGCTGGAAGAGCGCTATGAAAACAAAAGAATTATTGTGGATTGCCACATAAAAAACATAATAAATCTTTATGTAATCAAACAAGAGTCAGCTAAAGAACTGAGAAACCTTTTAGATCAGGTAAAAAAGAATTTGAGAGCGTTAAAGGTCTTGGAATTCGATAGAGACACCTTTTCAAACGCTATTTTGTTGAACATAATATTAGGAAAAATTGATCAAGAAACTCGTAAGCAATTTGAATTAACACTAAAGGATAAGGAAGTGCCTAATTTCGATGAATTTTTAGAATTTTTAGAGCGTAGATGCCAAATTTTAAGTAGTATTACTTCTGCGAATGCTTCAAAAACCACCAATAAATCTTTATTTATCCGTACCACCAAACCACAAAATAAAATGTGCATTTTATGTAAAACAGAAAGTCACCCAATATATCATTGCGAGAAGTATAAAAGTATGAAGCTAAGCGATCGTCTAAACATTGTAAAGAAAAATAAGCTTTGTTTTAATTGCCTTAGTTTTTTTCATATAATTCATCAATGTACTTCAAAGAGCAGATGTCTTGTTTGCAGCTCCAAACATCATACTTCGTTGCATAATTACTCATCACCAGATGTTCGAATTTATGAGCCGTCAAAATCTATAAACAATCTGGCTGCTGAAGAGGCAATTAATAAAAATTTAGCTCCCGAAGATTCAGCGCAAAATGAAAATGTAGTTCATTCATTTTTTTCACATGAAAGGAGCCATAAATCTGTCTTAATAAATACTGCAATTGTTTATATAGCAGACATTAATGGTATAAATAAGCCTTTTCGTACAATTTTGGATAGTGCCTCACAGAATAATTTTATCAGTTTAAGAGCAGCTGAAACTTTAGGTTTGAAAAAACAATCAATTAACATTCCCGTTTCAGGTCTTAATATTTCACCGATGTCCTTGAAATCTAAAGTGAAGGCGTGTGTCTCTAATAATAAGAGAGGCGATTTGCGATGGAATCTGGACTTGTTGATCATACCGAGAATCACAGATTTCACTCCTGGAAAGGAAATAAACATAAATAAATTAAACATTCCTTCGAACATCTGTTTAGCTGACCCACAGTTTTTTATTCCAAATAAGGTTGAAATTTTATTAGGTGCGGAACTGTTCTTTGAATTATTAAAGGTAGAAAAAATAAAGTTAGGAAAGCACTTATATTTACAGGAAAGTGTGTTTGGTTATCTAATTTCTGGTTGTGTGTATAACAATGTAGTAAACAATACGAAAAAATATTGTTTCTTAACGAAAAATTTAGAAGCTTTAGATAACACATTGAAATCTTTTTGGGAGATAGAAGAGGTGGGAAATTTAAAACCTTGTGATAGCAAAGAGTTAGAATATTGCAATAGACACTTCGATAAAACGCATTTTAGAAATTCGTATGGCAGATATGTCGTAGAAATGCCTTTCAAACCGGAAATTTCTGATCCCAATTTAGGAAATTCAAAAATCGTTGCATTGAAAAGATTAAATTATCTATGGCAACGTCTAGATCGTGACCCTATAATGCGGAATTTATATACACAATTTCTTAATGAATATCAGTTTCTTAATCACATGCGTGAAATAGAGGAAACTAATGAATTTGAGGACGGCTATTATTTACCCCATCACGGAATTTTACGACCATCTAGCGCGACAACTAAATTGCGCGTCGTATATGACGCAAGCGCAAAAAGTAGTAATGAATACTCATTGAATGATTTATTGTGCAAGGGTGGTGTGCTACAAGACGATCTCTTTCCGATATTGGTTCGATTTAGAAAGCATATTTATGCATTTACCGCCGACATCAAACAAATGTTTCGAATGATAGAGATAAATCCGTCCCAATACAAATTCCTAAAAATTCTGTGGAAAGACAGTGCATCATCCCCGGTTAAGGTCTTTCAATTATCCACGGTCACATATGGAACGGCTTGCGCCCCATTTTTGGCCACCAAGGTCTTGCAACAACTCGCCTTAGATGAGCAAAAGGCTTTTCCATTAGCTTCCAATATTGTACTGAAAGATTTCTATATGGATGATTGCTTGTCGGGGTCATCCAATTTAGAGGAACTTAATTTAATGCAAGCAAAATTAACACAACTCCTTCAGAGGGGGGAATGATTTTGCATAAATGGTGTACTAATAAGGTCCAATCTACTGACAATCAGATATTTCCCTTGGATAGAAATTCAGAAGAAATAACGGTTAAAACTTTAGGCATGCTTTGGAACAGTTCTAGCGATACATTTACATACAAAACCAACGTTAAAATAACAAGTACTTTCACCAAACGAGAGGTGCTATCGCAAATTGCCCGGCTTTATGACCCTCTTGGTCTCTTAGGGCCAGTGATTGCAAAGGCAAAGATATTCATGCAACAATTGTGGTTGCTTAAATTACAATGGAACGATACTTTACCTTCGCAAATTTCCAAAAAATGGGAAACCTTTATCGCAACATTACCAGAACTCGAGTCCATCAACGTACCGAGATGCTTCTTAAAGGTGCACGTCCAATCAGTGGTACTTAATGGCTTCGCCGATGCTTCTTCAAAAGCATACGGTGCAGTTATTTATGTGCAAATTATATCTAACTCCAACGAAACGGTTAGTCACCTTCTTTGCAGCAAGTCACGAGTGGCCCCTACAAAGGTGATAACCGTACCCCGCTTGGAACTATCAGCGTGTCTTCTTCTTGCAAAATTAACCTGTAAGGTCTTAGATGCTTTAAACCAACAGGTGAATGCTGTGCGACTATTTTCAGACTCGACCATTGCCTTAGCTTGGATGGACACTGCTCCACATTCATTGAAAACTTTTGTCGGCAACCGTGTAGTGCAAATAAAGGACATTTCAAGGAACATTCCATGGCACCATATACCATCGGAGCATAACCCCGCAGACCTGATATCCAGAGGAATGGATGTGAAAAACCTTGCCTCCAGTGAACTATGGGGGAATGGGCCGCCACTTCAAATTCTTAAAGAAGCAATAGAGAAACCTATTTCTAGTCTTACTGACTGCTCGAACAGTTATTATTCCAATGAACTCAAAGCTAGTAGACAAGTGACTTTAATTAACAAGATGGACATTAATTTTTTTGATAATTTGATGACTTTAACAAATAATTTTCCCAAATTAACTAGAATTGTAGCATATATTTTTAGGTTTTTCTTAAAGTGTAAAAAAATAGCAACTGCAACAGGCCCTGTGTTAGTCGAGGAATTGATGGGGGCAGAAGTGTGCTTGATTAAGCATGTGCAGGTAATGTATTTTTCCAAGGAAATCTCCGCCCTGAAAGGGGGATCTTCGGTGCATGGTTCAAGTAAGTTAAAATTTTTGAATCCCTTTATTGATTCGAATGGCTTGATAAGGGTGGGGGGTAGATTGGCTAAATCTAACTTAACCTTTGATCACAAATTTCCTATAGTGCTACCAGCGAGCTGTCGCTTAACGAGAATCATATTTCAGTATTATCATGTACGAGATTTTCATGTCGGGCCCCAGGCTCTTTTGAACACTGTGCGCCAAAAATATTGGCCTCTTAGCGGTAGAAACACAGCTCGCAAGGTAGTACATGAATGTGTACAATGTTTTAAAATTAAGCCTATACTGGCTAATCAAGTGATGGGAGATCTCCCTCCTGAAAGAATAACGCCCAGTTCACCATTTTCCAGAGTAGGATTAGATCTGTGTGGCTCCTTTGAAATAAAATATAAGGGTCAGAGAAAGGGTACCTTCCAAAAAATATACGTTGCCATTTTCGCGTGTATGGCCTCTAAAGCTGTACACTTGGATTTTGTCTCCGACTTGACATCCGAGGCGATAATAGCAACGCTAAAGAGATTCTTCGCTCGTCGTGGGAGGAGTTTGGTAATTTTTAGCGATAACGCTACTAATTTTGTTGGGGCTTCAGCAGAACTGAAGCGTTTACGTAAACTTGTAGCCAGTAATGAAGTTTGTAACTTTTTAGCTTCAGAAGGCATTAACTGGAAATTCTCCCCTCCTAGAGCACCCAACTTTGGTGGAATTTGGGAGGCAGGAGTTAAGGCCTTCAAATACCATTTAAAAAGAGCAGTAGGTTCCGCTCATCTCACGATCGAAGAATTTCTAACCGTAATAACACAGATCGAAGCGATTTTAAATTCGCGACCGCTTTGTCCCTTGTCCACAGATGCTGACGATCTTCAGGTGTTAACTCCAGGCCACTTTCTCATAGGCAGGCCCCTTAATTTAATTCCTGAACCTAATTTGATGGAGGTAAAGGATAACTTGCTTAACAAGTGGCAAAGGACTCAAAAATTAACCCAAACGATTTGGAAACGCTGGCAAAACAATTATCTCAGTAATTTACAGGAGAGAAACAAATGGATGTTTAAAAAACAAAATATTTTGCCAGGCATGTTGGTCCTATTAAAGGACACTCAACTCCCAATTTGCACCTGGTCTCTAGGTCGCATTACTAAGGTAATCCCAGGTGCTGACGGAATGGTCAGAGTAGTAGAACTACGCACCGCTAAGGGCAATTTTAAACGTTCTGTTAACCAAATAAGCATATTACCCATAAATGACAATAATTGACAAAAATCTGGACTGTAATTGTGTTTCATTGTGTATTAATTGTGTTTATTTTATTTCTTTGCTTATAACCTGTACTATGTTGTGTTTTTTTTTTTTTTTTTTTTTTTTTTTTTTTTTTCTGTATTGCATTTATACATATTGAAATATAATATTTCAACGCCGGGCGGGATGTTCCGTACCTGTAACAAACATTGTAATTCGCCTTTGGCGACGGAACACCTCCCCCGCATCTATGCCAATTGGCAATCAATCCTTTTAATGTAACCCTTTCGTTGAACGCGGATCACGGGTTGAGTACGCATCAGTGTAAGAGGAACAACCTCTGCGGCAACAAGTCGCCATTAGCCTTCATTAAAACATTTATGTTAACAGTCCGCTAATTTCTCTTTTAATTTAGAACACCTCCGTACATGGAGTGTTTTATATAGCGACATTTTTAGAAATTGTTCTATTGCGAGAATTTACGTCATGATAAACACAGCCATGTCAATTTTCATATTTATATTCCTAATAATTCCATGTATTTCGTTACTTAGATCATCTTTAGATCTTTTTCCGCTTTGTTTAGTCTTTCGATTTTTTAGAATTCCTTCTACAGCGAGCATTTACATCTTATAAATTACTACCATGCCAAAGTTCTAGTTTCTAACCCCGACAGTATCCCAAAAATTTCAGTATTCCTAATAAATCATAGTTTTTAACCTTTCTAGAAATTTTTACGTTTATCCGTGAAATTGAACCTTTTAGAGAGCGTTCATTACGAGTATTTACACCTTAAAAGTAACTACCACACCAAATTTAAAGTGTCTAACCCAATAAATATCGCAGAAATCGCAATTTTAGAGCTTGTTTGCTTCTGCAGCGATGTAGGTTCTTGCACTGACATAAAATACAGTCTCTTTTTCGGATTGATAGATGGCCACCAAAGTTTTTTTAAGTTGGCTATGTAGTTTCAGAGATAAAACCTCACAAACGTACAGGCGAAAATAATATTATACACGTTATAATATTATAACGCTTTATAATATTAGCATTAGATGTACAGATACAAAAGCCATTTATATGTTACAAACTAAAGCGCCCGGCGTTATCCAGAATTTGAAGAATGTTTGTTCTGAAAAATCAATTTCAAAATTTAACATACAACACAAAACAAACATTAAAAAAAGCAGTCGAAATGTTGCATGAATGAATCATATGGAAACACTATATAAAAATGTATAAATGTATATAACAGACGCAAAAGAATACAGCTATAAATGAACGTATTTCAATTTATAATTGGAGCAATAATGTTAAAATACACCAATATTTCCATAATCGGTTTTTTATCATGCTTCAATACATTTTTCACACTCATATGACATTATACTATATCCATCACGTCCTTTATATTTCCAATATGACGCAATATTTTCCTCTTTCACGTGCAAACTTTGAAATAGAAAAGTTATGAAGTTATATTCACTTTCATTTAAATTCGTCAAACTATTTATTTCATTTTCATTTTTCACGTGAATATCTTGCAATAGAAAAGTTATGATGTAATATTCACCTTTTTTTAAATTCGTCAAACTATTTATTTCATTTTCATTTTTTACGTGGAAATCTTGCAGTAGAAAATTAATTGTTGTAGTAATAATTTTATTGTGTATTTTAATTGTTGGCAACTGGTATAACGAAAAATGTTTAAATTTGATAAATTGCTGTTAAATTGGTGGTTTTTTATTAATTAAAAATTAACTATGAATTATTTCGATTCCAGATTACTTTAGTTGCCTCGGCCATGTTTTAATACACATGTACGTATCTTTTCACAATTTTGGCTTCCAAATTGTAGATTTTTATAGAATTACAAACAGACAGATAGACAAGTTTTCATTTTTATATACCTCTCTATTCTAAAAAAAGTAACTAACGCTGTCACCGCCGCCGCCGCCGCCGCCGCCGCCGCCGGTTTTGAATTTTTTGTGACCGGAGATCTTTCTTCGTTAATATTAAGAAAACTATTGCATAGAAAAATATGAAAATCGGTGGTATTATAGAGAAATGTTTGATCAACACACTGATGCATACAGTTTTCAAATCGAAGAATTATTTTAAGAGATATTTAATGCTAAAGTTGGACAAAGTCGTTCCATTAAAAAAGTTTTATAGAGCAAAAACTATACATGGGAATTTAATCATTTTAGATCATTTTATTCAATAGAAGATCCCGATGTGCAGATTTCATTAATTTTTTTAATTTAACTCATTTTTTGAGGTTTTATTTCTATTTTAAATTCAAATTTTCAGAATTTCGATAGATATTTTTTACATATTTTAGAAAATGGTATTAAATTAAACTGTTGCCAACTGTATAAACAGCGCAAACAATAATGTTTGCTTCAAATAAAAAAATTATTTACACGTTACTATTTTAAACAGAAAAAACCTTCAAATTAGAATTTAATATTTAGGTATAAAAAGCAGGCACTTATTGGAAATTACGCCATAAAAACTACATTTACATGTGAATTTTAAAAGAGAAAGGATATTGTAAAATAAATTCATTAACATGCGTTAGAAGTCTTAAATAGAAGAAATTACGTCACATTACACTTATTATGCAAAATGAACAAAAAATAATTTTGCAAAACAGTTTAACTTTAAAAATTGCGTGAGACAAAATATTAGAGGTTAAATATTAGACTTTTTCAAAATTTTATTATTTATCGTTTTACGTGAGGTGTTCAGCTATAAGTATGCAAAATTTCATGTCTCCAACTTAATTAGGGGCTGAGTTAGAAAAATTGCTTTAAATACACAAGTTAGATACCAGAGGGTTAAATAATAGATTTTTTCAAAATTTTATTATTTGTCGTTTGATGTGAGGTGTTCAGCTATAAGTATGCAAAATTTCATGTCTCCAACATAATTAGGGGCTGAGTTAGAAAAATTGTTTAAGATACACGAGTTAGAGCCCAGAGGGTTAAATAATAGACCTTCTTCAAAATTTTATTATTTGTCGTTTGATGTGAGGTATTCAGCTATAAGTACGCAAAATTTCATGTCTCCAAATTAATTAGGGGCTGAGTTAGAAAAATTGTTTAAAAAACACAAGTTAGAGCCCAGAGGGTTAAATATTAGACTTTTTCAAAATTTTAATATTTGTCGTTTGATGTGAGGTGTTCAGCTATAAGTATGCAAAATTTCATGTCTCCAACATAATTAGGGGCTGAGTTAGAAAAATTGTTTAAGATACACGAGTTAGAGCCCAGAGGGTTAAATAATAGACCTTCTTCAAAATTTTATTATTTGTCGTTTGATGTGAGGTGTTCAGCTATAAGTACGCAAAATTTCATGTCTCCAAATTAATTAAGGGCTGAGTTAGAAAAATTGTTTAAAAAACACAAGTTAGAGCCCAGAGGGTTAAATATTAGACTTTTTCAAGATTTTATTATTTGTCGTTTGATGTGAGGTGTTCAGCTATAAGTATGCAAAATTTCATGTCTCCAACTTAATTAGGGGCTGAGTTAGAAAAAATGCTTAAAATACAGAAGTTAGAGACTGGTGGGTTAAATATGACTTTTTCAAAATTTTATGATTTATCGTGTTATCGCAGGTATTCAGCTATAAGTATGCAAACTTCCAAGTCTCCAACTTACTTAGGGGATGAGTTAGAAAAATTGTTTAAAATACACATGTTAGAGCCCAGAGGGTTAAATATTAGATCTTTTTCAAAATTTTATTATTTGCCGTTTGATGTGTGGTGTTCAGCTATAAGTATGAAAATTTTCATGTCTCCAACTTAATTAGGGGCTGAGTTAGAAAAAATGTTTATAATACACAAGTTAGAGCCCAGAGGGTTAAATATTATACTTTTTCAAAATTTTATTATTTGCCGTTCGATGTGTGGTTTTCAGCTATAAGTATCAAAATTTTCAAGTCTCCGACATATATAGTTTCTGAGAACGGGCTCTGTGACAGACGGACAGACAGACAGACAGACAGACAAAGGAGTGAGACAGGTAGGGTTTCCGTTAGATGAACGAAACTCTAAAAATATGCTGCGGATGACTGTAACAACATCCTAAAATGACATTACCATCAGCGATCTACAAATCTCGAATTTAGTTTATATTCGTTTCATATATTCTTATTCTTTTGTGCGGCCCTGTAAAATAACTATCAATAATATATACAGTAAAACCTCTGAATAGCGGACACCTCGAGAATGCAGAATTTGTCCTCTATTTGGAGGTGTCCGCTACTGAGAGTAAAAAATGTACAGTTATTTAAGGGTTGGTAATTGAAAAAATGCCCGCTAAATAGAGGTGTCCACTAATCGGGTGTGTCCGTTATAGAGTTATTACTGCATAATAATATCATCCTTTACAAGAAAATTGCATGCTGTATGATAGACAGACAGACATCCAGAGAAAGATAACCTCCCGGAGCAATAAACACTCATGTCATTTGTTTTAATCATCCACAATCGTTTCTAAATTTCATTATACGAGTATTAAAAAAATCTGTTAATTTCCAGTCGATAGACTGACAACTATCTTTTAGCCTGAGTTTTTAGCCGGATTTAGCCTGTTGCATGACATACAACGACCAGATTTTATATAAAAGGCTAAAAACGGTCACCGTGGTACGGAGTACTGTATTATTATTTGTTTGCCCACCAAAACTGGTGGCCACGGGTTGTTGCAAGGTTTGTGATCACGTGGTTGAAACTGATCTATTCAATATTACTGCGTGCGTATTTTTTTTTTATTTGCTCCATGTGTTCAAACCAGTTGTCTATGAAAACATCCACCGTTGAAAGTGACGCACATGAAATTTCTGTGACGTATGCAGATAAATTGTGCTTTTTTTATCATTTTTTTTAAAATAATTTTTAAACGGTTTGGAACTTATTTTTCATAGTAGGTGCATTTAGTAGGTGGTCCTCATACGTACCTTCTGGTGCCATCAGAAACGAAATCCGACAAATATTTTTTGAGTTATGCTTGACGAAAGGTTTTTATTAGGCTTTTTTTTTAGTAGTACATGGCGTTAATATCAATCGTAGCCGTAATGTGTCCGGACAGTAATATTTCGCTGAGTATTAGCCTTCGCTTCGCTCAGACAATTACTCACACTGTTGATGAATGATCGTAGGGCAAAATAAACGCGGAAAACCAGACTAAAAAATACGTCGTTATCGGATGGGGTCTCCATTTATCGGATTCTCCATTTGTTAATTAAGGGATGAGAGCTCATTTCAATGGGGGTCTTGAGAGGAATGTGATGTACTCACCATGTACGACCCGGCCAATACTTTAATCGAAAATGTGGGGAGTTTTATTCATTTAAAAACACAAACAAAATGTTCCGCACTTTACCGCAAAAAAAGTCACATTTTTCATGATATATGGAAAACATAATCTAACCACGATCGGAAACATGCAATAACCTCTTCCGAGTTACCCACTATTCGAAAAGTGTTCTTTATCTTTAAAAACCTCGGAAACCATTATATTTTTGACATTTTAAGTAGAATTTATAAAAATAAAGTTTCTTTAGCTGCCACTGCTTTTCGGAAACGTTTCCGGTTAGTTTTGTCAATGTATTTTTTCAAACCGGATTATCCGTTTTTCAGAAGCTTTAAATTTTCAAATAAGCATTTTATTGTTAAACAAACATGATAAATTAACAACATTAAGATTAACGTAACATTAATATTATTTTGTTACTCTAGCATTCATAAATTTTAAGCCTAGATGGTTTCTCTTATAATGGATGGATAGTATAGGCCAGGGTTGGCGAACCTTTTTATAGTCGCGTGCCAATTAAAAAATATATATTTTTTACTTGACCTTGACGTGCTAACTAAAAAACAAATTTAGTGGATTGAAATATAATGAATCAAAACTACTTGAAAATTACTTATTAGGATATTTTCAAAAATGAGTAATATACATCTAAGTATTACACAGCAATAATTATAGAAACAATTATATTTTAGAAATTAATTAAAAACATAATGGGATTAATTGTTGTATATCGGATGAAAAATAATTAATAACATGTTCATGTTCAGTTAATTTCAACAGAATGCAAACCAAATGAATTTATATGGCAACCACTCTCTATTTGATTTTTTATATTCTAAATTTGCGAAAATGATGAATTTGCGAAAATGACAGATATAAATAGTAGAAAAAATTATTAAAATTGGAAAAAGGCATTTTATTTAAATATTTCTGAAATTAATTTTCAAGTTGCCATAATTTACCATCGGTAATAATCTTTCCTTCTTGATAGTTTTCAAATATTTTCCTTGATAAATTTTCGAAACCACATTGAATAAGATTAAAATTCTTCAATTTGCAATTAATCGAATTTAGAATCTAATCAGCTCATCTAAGTTTGTGAATTTTGTGTAAAATTGCTGTATCCTCATCAATCAGAGATATAATCAACGCCGCGCCCTGCCAAAATTATTCTTTGGCGTGCCGAAAATGGCATGCGTGCCATAGGTTTGCCGACCCTGGTATAGACAGAAGTGAAAAATTATTTTACTGTCAATGAAATTGATTTAGACGGTTTCTTCTTCATATAATCTTGCTAGGGCTATGGTTTTTCTATTATATTTAATATCAACTACATGCTACTTTTATCTATACTTAAATTTCGTGCTAGTCATACCAATATAGTAATTCTTTCATCCGTCTGCTCTAATAAATGGTATTTCACAAACTCCTGGGTAAATCTCAAAATTAATTGGGTCAATATTAGTGCAAATGATATTCCTTAACATGTTCACGCCGGTGTGCACCACCGGTGGCTCACGCTTGACTGTCCCATCGGGCGGCGTGCATCACTGGTGGGTCACGCTTGACGGTCGCATCAGGTGGCGTGCATCACCGGTGGGTCACACTCCACTGTTAAATAGAAGGCGTGCACTACAGGTGGGTCACACTCGACAATGCCATAGACGGCGTGCACTACAGGCGGGTCACACTTGAATATTCGAAAATTAAATAATAAAAACTATCCAATATTATAAACTTAATATATTCACGACGTGAAACGCGAATTCTCGTTTTCATTCAAAAAATATCATTTACTAAGGGCGTGGCTTCTACCTTACCGAAAATGCATTTATATCATGCTATCCACATTTCTCTAGATTGTACGACATTTTATATTAAATTCGTACATATGTATTCAATAAAATCATGTGTAAGTAATTTGCTTACTCTTTACGAACTTTCAGACATTCACAATCAACTCTGCTTGTTATATTAGAGTTCAATTCGATAAATATGAGAGGGGCGTGTCATTACATACAGCGTCTGAATAAGCGAACATACCGCGCCGCCAGATGAAGCAAAACATGCATTCGAGAGCCGCCTCACAGCGAAAAACATTAATATCGGCGCCGGCGTGAACGTGTTAATATCGGAGGTGGTTTGTCTGTTAAGCGTATATTGAAAAGCCTAAGACTGTATTTTAATTTCTCAAAAAAACTTGGAAAATATTGAATAGTACACAGTTTTTATTTTTGTGAATCATATTTAAGTTCATGCTTCTTAGGCAATATCCGCGATTAATTTATTAATATGTTCAACTTTAAAACCAATATTATGAACAATTCTGCGAATATTATTTAATTCATTGCTCAAATTACTTTCTGTTCATACTAGATCATCTTAAAAATTAATTTAGATTTATATAAGATTAAAAAAAAATCAATTCTAGCAAATGAATAAAAACAAGTTTTGATTTTTCCAATACCTACCGCACCAATAAATGAGAAGGAAATTGATGAGAAAAAAAAAAAATTCAAACATTTCTACGTTCATTTCGTGCTTTCTTTCTTGTTATAATAAATCCAGGAGTGGTTAATTTATGCTCATTCTTTGGTTTATTTTTACCATGGAATAAGTTATATTTCAATAAAAAAATAAGCAGAAATAAAATAAATAAGTAAATAATAAAAGAATGTAAGCAAATAGCAAAGACAGTTGTTTAAATATATGTTGTAGTTTAAATATACGCAATCGTCTATTTTTAAGATAATCGTTGCAATAAAGTTTAGTGAATCGATATCAAAGAATGAAAATCGTTTCTTGTATTTGATATTATTTCTATTGAAACATCTTGATCATAAATGTCCTATTTCAGTTTCCCGAGAAATGTATATGATATCATTAAGTAGAAGATTTTTGTCGATTTTTGTTTAGATAATAGTTTTATTTTTCAGTACATTTTTTATCTATTCCTTTTGGATTAATTCTTTTGAAAGCTTTCTGAATTCTTCTTTATTTTATATTTTGATTAGGTATTTTGAAGTAACAAACACAAAAAATGCACCCGCCAGTTTGATATATTTGCAAACAAAAATCAATTAAAAAATGCGTCATAAAGTATATTAAATTAAGCAGCATGGATTTGAGAACAGTTTTAATGTAGGCTTTTTTCAACTTAACTTTAAAGAAAAATAAAGAAAAAATGATACGTCAAGCATATATTATGTAGCACTTTCCAACACATTCAGAATAATGTAACAAAACTGCACCGTTTAATAAGTTAAAATATTATGTCTAATGCAACCATATGGAAACGCATAATACATTTGAAAACCAAAATTCAGCTGTCCCTATCTACAATCGGAAAATAACACGAATTATTTGAGCAACACTGTATATGGTATATAGATTTGTATCTATTAACTACATGCATGCCTAAATTTAGTTCAGTTAAATATATATACATACCTCTGTTGAAAATAACCTCTTCAGAAATTTCCGCTGGTAAGGATATTGGTACATGAATTCTTTTGTGCAGCCCAGTTTATGGAGTATAGTCTCCTGAGACCTGGCATCCATTTAAATGGATGTTTTGCTTTCGCCTTCTATTGCGTTAAATTTCATTGTAGCAATCTAAAACCAGTTTGGCATGGTAATGTATGAATAAAAAATCAACATTCAGCTTTTGGATTTTAGCAACAGTAACAACTTTGTTTACAAAATGGCGTAATAAATGAGTCAAGTTAGAATTCTACGTTCTGCTGGTAAGTTTCGTTTTTATGTTATTTTAATTTGTTTAAACTATTTTTTTTTTTTTTTTTTTTTTTTTTTTTTTTTGCAATTTTAATAGCAGATGTTAATATTTGCCTTATGTTCTTTATAATAAATTCTATTCTTTCTCATACTTTTAGCATTTTTTAAATTATTTTTAAGCGAGTTATGGCCTGGACATCCATTTAGATGGATGTGCTGTAAAAAGAAATTAAAAAATCGAAATTTATTAATTTCTTTAAAAACATCCTTTTTGATGCCTATTTGTTGAAAAAAACTCATATTTTAAAAAAATATATGCATTATATTTTGCTTGGGTCTCAGGAAGATAGAATTCATATACAACAAGTAACATGCAAAAAAATTTAAATTTTAAAAAGCGCATACCGAATTTTAAAACGCACTTACAGCAATTATTACTCAAAAACAGTATTGTAACCGATTTATTTTGTGTGTCCCTGCAAATGAACGACAAATGCTATGAATCCCCTATTTTATCGTAATCTTCTTGTAGTGAAATTCAGTGATTTATATCAGTTTCAATACATTTGAAATAGCGTAATCTCATTAAAATACTCTGCAAAATATTTTCCCCATATACCATAACGTAATAGAATTCTTTTGAGTGCAGCTGTAAATGAACTATTAATCTCACATACTTCATATACAATACCAGACATGCTTTGGTGACCCTAAATAAAGTTTATCAATTGCATGAGAATCCGAGTATATTTACGGGAGTTAGAGCGTGGATACACGGGCAGACAAACCGAATGCATAAACACTTTTCAACTTTGTTGGAAAGTGTTAAAAAAATAAGATTAAAAAAATTCAAATATACCAAATGAATAAAAATAAATTTTGATTTTTCAAAAGCAATACCTACCACACCAAAATAAATGGGAAAGAAGTAGATGAAAAAAAAAACTTTCCGAAAATTTCTATTTTCATTTTGTGAATTCCCCTTTCCATCTTGCTATAATAAATCCAGAAGTGGCTTAATTCATGCGCATTCCTTGGTTTATTTTTACCATGGAATACGTTATATTTCAATGAAATAAAATAAGCAAAGATAAAGAATAAGCAGAAATAAAAGAAATGAGTAAATAATAAAAGAATGTAAGCAAATAACAACGACAGTAGTTTAAATATATGCAGAGTTTAAGTATACGCAATCGTCTATTTTTATGAGAATCATTGGAATAAGTTTAGTGAATCGATTTCAATGAATGGAAATCTTTTCTTGTATTTGATATTTCTTTCAATTGAAGCATCTTGATCATAAATGTCCTATTTCAGTTTCCCGAAAATGTATATGATTTCAGTAAGTAGAAAATTTTTGTCGATTTTTGTTTGGATAATAGTTTTATTTTTTTAGTGCATTTTTTATCTATTCCATTTGAATCATCCTTTTGAATGCTATTCTGAATTCTTCTTTATTTTATACTAGCTGACCCGCCTGGCGTTGCCCGCAGCTTATGATAATAACCTTAAATAAACCTCAAATTTGTATGACTTTTACCCGATTTGGTAAGAATTTATACTTTTAAGCGAAAATGTTTCCAAACAAACCTCATAACTTTTTTTTTTTTTTTTTTTAAATCTCCGAATCGAATCGTTAATATTCAAAACAAAAAGGTTCTTATTGTCCAATCTCCTTGAAATTTTTATGAGTTATAAATATAACGTTTCGGAAGCCTGACTATAATTTTCATGGATATTTATTTGTAAAAACGTGAACAAAAGCCACCTGTGTATTGGCGTACTGAGAGAAAATTTTGTAGATTTTATTTTTTTTAATGCTACTAACAGTCCTTATGTTTCGAAATTGATGTAAATCAAGTGTACAAAGAAAACGTAAAAAGATTGCGTTAAAATAGCGATATTTAATTGCATTTAGTGTAGAAAAAAGTAACTCTGGGTGGCACAAAATGACTTCCAGTCACGAATTTTTTTGAAAGGGTTAATTTTCATATTTTTATACACGAATTATAACCGTTGTAGAGAAAATGTATCCAAATTTAGAGAGTGTTTTTGAATTTTTCGTATCTTTAGAATTGAGCCCGATACAAGTCCCGGAAATACGGGGAAAAAACAACCCGCAAAATCGAACTTTTTTCAAAAAAAAATAATAATAATAATAATAAAAGCTTAAAATTCGAATGATTTATGCAGTTTGAAGAGTTCGGAAGTAAAAAGCACGAAATTTTAGAATATTTTTTTAGTTTGTCTATATTTTAATTAATTCGACAAAGGCGAGTTTACGATAACGGGCGCTAACATATGAACCTTTCCTTTTTTTTTCTGCGTCCAGATATGCGACAGGGTCTTACTGCGGAGGCCGCGCGCGCTCAAAAAAGAATGCTTTTTGATGAGTGTTCGTTGTAATACTTAATTAATATCTCGACAAATTAACAAAAGATGAAAATCTTGAGTCTTAGGTGCATGAGGAGAGACATTGGGCTACCCTCTCACTAATTTTGAGCCTTGTACATGTGGTAGATTTTGCTAGCCATCGGAAATACCCAGACACACACACAGACCGAAACTTTTTTCTATAAGTATAGATTTTTATTAGGAGTTTTTAAATAACAATTAAAGAAAAGAAATGGAGATGAAAAAATAGCATGTTATTAACTACTTAGTTTAAATTTTTATTTTTACATAAATAATCTCTTGAATAAAGTGATTACACATTATCTTAACAGATGCATATTCGAGATGAAACGGACTCATCTCGACCCCGAGCCCGAAACGAGATCGGGCTCGATTTTTATACCAGTTTTCGGACTCTTGAAGAGTCGAGCACAAAATGAAAATTTTATTTATTCACTAATTGAAAAGGGGAAAGAAAAAAGCTTGCTAATTGTAAGACAAGAATAAAGTCTAAATTTATTAACATACTATTTATTTTAATCATGCTTAAAAAAACCCTGGAATTATTTTTATCTTGTACGTCTCTTTCACCATCTAATAATCACCTATCCTTTTAACCTTCGAAGTATTTGCAAACTATAAATGCCCTTTTTTACTCCATTTAAGCAATTCCCCTCTTTCTTGAAAATAAAGTTCTGATTAAAGTTTTACCTTAAGGCCTTATCACCTTCACTCAAAAATATAACTTTGCTCTTCACTTCAGATGCAAATCAAATTCTATTCTTAAACTTTGAAATGTTATTTACAAAGTTAAAATTATCCAGGTAATTAGAAAAGAGTGTAAAGAATAAAAACAGGGAAAAAAGAACATTAAAATGGACTATCCTTCTGGCTAGATTTTTTAAGAGTAAATTTAATCATGCCTAAAAAAATATTATGCAAAAAATCAATAAGATTCTAAATTAAATGAAAAGCCGAAGGTAACTCTATTTTTAGATTGATTTTTCTTAAATCTTGGGGGAAAAGCACCCGGTAAAAAGGGTTCTATAAATATTCGAATAAACTTAACTTTCACTTCATTTTCTAAATAACAGTAATTTTATAAATGGAAGAATGTTGGGGGAAATGTTGGGAAGTGTTAATTAAACATTTCCCAACAGAATTGAAAAGTCTTTCGTTTGTCTGTCCGTCTGTCTGTCCATGCTATAAATCATGTCAATATACTCGGATTGGCATGTAATTGATATACTTTATTCAGTGATAATCTGGCATGTTGTGTATTAAAAACGAAATGTGTAGCCTTTATTGTTCGTTTACAGAGGCTCTCAAAAGAAGGGTACTACTTACATTAGGGTTCATGCAGGAAAAATGGTTTGCGGTACATTTTAATGATGTTACACTATTTCAAACATTTTCAACTTGATATACATCATTGAGATGCACTACAAGATGCTTACTGTAGAATATAGTGTGAATAGCATGTACCATTATTATTATTATATCATTTATATTACATCATTATTATATCATTTATATTACATCATTATTATATCATTTATATTAATCATTATTATTATTATATTATTTTTATTGGTCATTTACAAGGGACACACAAAACAATTCGATTACTGTGCGGTCTACGAACTATAATTACCGGAAGTGCGTTTTCTATTGTGGTATGCATTTTTAAATTTAACTGATTTGCTACATGTAACTTAGTGTGCATAAATTTTGTAGATCATATAAAGGATTGCACAAAAGATTTCGAGTACATGTGCGTTTATTGACAGAAATTGCTGAATGGAAATGTTCAACTGTATGCTTTTCCTAACTGAACTAAATTTTAGAATACTACTATGTAATATATATAGAAATATATCGACACTATACAGGGCTACACAAAAAGAATACGGATATTTAAAAAATAATCTATAGTTTTTCCTAATACATTTATTAAATACTTTTAAATAATGTTTGTTACTGAAATTTGAATATTGACGATCACATTCTGTTCATAACTTTGCACTCATATTGCTCCTACCAAAATTTACTCATAATGTCATTCAAAATTACTAGATGTATTATGCATTAAATTACTTTTTACTTTCTTTATACTTTTTTTTATAACACAAAATTTTTAAATGTTGAAGTCTGATATGACACATAGGCTTATTTTAATTAATTGGCTTAGGAGCTTTCATGGCCGCAAAAATGTCTCTTCGATATTTATTTATTTATTTATTTTATTTTTTTACTTTTTTTTTCTAAGAAATGTTGAGATACTGAACTTATATTGTAAAAACTAACTTTGTAGTACTTTTATTTCAATCTCTTATGTAAATAGTCAACATCTGTAGTCCAAAATATGAATTTTTAATAAACATTTCCTACTCGTGGAGAAAAGTTTCTACGCTTAACGGCTGGTTCTCCACGAGAGGAGAATTTCATTTCATTTCATTTTGTTTATTTAGACATATTCTTTCCTATTACAGTGTAACCTCTGAATAACGGTTACTAGTGGGACGATGAAAAGTGACCGCTATTCAGAGGTTTCATTTTTAAAAAAATCATTATTACATAAATTTAAATTGAAATATACAGTCATTTTAATTAATAATCATTGGGTTAATTCATTAAAAATATCAGTGGTTTGCAGTTGCTTTTTTTTCTGCAAATATCTTTCTCCAAATAAATAATAATATAAGTTGTTTTGCTGTACAACACATCATCATTATGATTTAATGCAAAATTTTTGATTTCACGAAGGTTCGTAAAAAAATTTGGTATGTGTGTTAATACTGGAAATTTTAGGTGATTCTATAATCTCTTCCATATCCCCTTCCGCATCACTTTTCTGTTCCTCTCTCCGTCTTCTACCATTTTCTGTATGAATCAAAGGTAGCAGTAACTGCCAAATCTTTGTCCAGACACACAAACTTACTGGCGTTCGTGTTAGTTAACCTTGCTGTTCTAAGAATATTATCTAAATTTTCCCCATCATTATTGTCTTCATTTTCTATGTCTAGTTTCGGAAAAGGATAAGTGTTCAAGAGATTAAGTAACATTTTGTTGACAAATTAAGTAAACTTTGTTTGATCTGCTTCAGATTTCGGTTTGCAAATAAATATGAAATTGTACCAGAAATTGTTTTAAAAAATTCTCGTCACTTTTTAGCGACCGTTGTTCAGAATTCCTTATTTAGACGTTCGTACTAATGTTAATGCTATGAAATGTGTTCAGTTCCATCAATATGTGGCTGGTATTCGGAGGTTGTCGTTGTTTAGAGGTGACCGCCCCACTAAAAATAATCTGAAGATTATCTGAAGAAATCTCTACTTTCTCCAGCAATCTGCAGATATCTTGAAGATTTAGATTTACCTTAAAAATATCTGCAGAATGTTTAAAGATATTCTTTAAAATAGTTGCAGAAATGGGCCAATTACCTACAGATTTTCTACAGATTTTTTTTAGTGGGGCGTTCAAGGAGGTTTCACTATATATCATAAAATCACAATCAAATTTTGCCTAATGAAAAATATTTTTACTCATTATTATCTGCTTTCTAAAAGAGAGTAACAAAACCTTTATCGTTTACGTTTCACTCTTTTCAACAGATTTTTTAAATTTGCGTTGAAATATTCATAAACCTGTATAAAATTACTCGTGCATCACCAAAATATTGTGTATTCAGATATAGAGTGGGAGGTGGCTGCTCAAACCATCGCCTCATCGAGTTGAAGGCTGAAATTCCAGGATTAGTTAAAGCTTCATTCGCATATTAAAATACAATTGGTCTGCCAAGTCATATATCTTGGTGAAAAATACATGGAAACCCGATTTTAGTAGTTGACTGTTAGGTTAATCATGTTTTCATTCCTTTTGGTGCACGAAAACATAATGATAAACCTACCCATCAACCACTAAAATCGGGTCTGCTGGTGGTTTCCTCCAAGATATGGCTTGGCAGACCAGTTTCATTTTAATATGCTAATCGAGTTCTGTCTAATTCTAGAATTTTAACCGTCAACTGGATGAAGTGGTGGTCTGTGCAGACGCCTCCTGGCCTAATAGACAGTAATACATATTAGAAATAGTATTGCGAATTAAGTATTATAAGCTCTACGATAATCTTATGAAATATCCATTTGAAAAGTCAGCGAAATGCTTTAAATTCAAATGCTACGAATTTGAAATAAAATCTTTAATTAATTAATCAAATGAGGCAATGAAAAATAGGGAAAATAATGTACAACATTTCTTTATTCACAGACAATATTATCGAGAAAAAAAGTTTAACACCATTACCAGACACCGCTAGCTGTCAGCGAATTTTGAAACTTAAATGAGAAAGCGTTGTGCAGAAATTCATGAATAACACATTTTGAAAGAATAACAAAAATTTCTGTCACCGTTTACGTGTTATTCACTGTAATAATAATAATAATAATAATAATAATAATAAAAGTTGCTTTCCAGAACATTTTGCGTATTTTTAGGGTTTTTTGTTTTTCGTTTTTTATTCTTTTTGTTGCTGTTGTTTTTAAGTGAAAGTTATTTTGTGAATGTAAAAAAGTATGGCTTTGAGAATATCTGTGAAAGGAAATGGTGGTTTTTGTGAAAACGGAAAAAAACCCATAACGTCTTAATTATAATACATATCGAATCAGTTTAAACTTATTATTACTTCTAGGAAAAGGGCTGAAAAGTATGTACGACATATTTTTAATATTATTACTAAAAAAATATATAAAATTATCTTATAAATCTAGAACTTTCTCACCTGAGTCGTGAATTCTACGCCTTTATTGTGGCTGATCTCGTTAAGGTATTTACTGCGAAGAATATAAACACTGCTGTACGAAACAAAACATTTAAAAGACAAAAACTAACACTAAAACGGTACATATACTATCTTTAAACATCTTCAATTTTAAATTCGTACATCTCGTCTGCAGTAAATTCATGGAACAACAAATAACATAAAAATTAAATCGTAAACAAAAATGGGTCACTTTAGTTCACACAGCTTGTTTGTTTTACTTCGCACCAAAGACTTTGGAATTTGAGTCAGAAAATACAACATCCTCCGGCCCAGAAAGATAAGTTATTCTTTATAATAGTCAAGTTCCAATGGATATAGGTGTTGGACTGCTCGCCGAATGAAATTGCCAGTTGCCAGTCTTAAAGTGCATGCACGAACCTTTCCGTCTCTACCAGGATGAATATCTGTAATAATGCCTAATTTCCACAAAAGCCTTGGCTGATTGTGTTCTTTAATTTGAACAACGGCTCCTTTTTTTACTTGTATGCCTTTGAAGTGATCTGTATAATGGACAGACTTTAAATCCATTAGGTAAAATTGTTTCCACTTCAACCAAAATTTTTCTACTAAGTTTAATCTGTATCTATATCTGCGAGTTACTTCACTTTTTGTAGAAGGAATGATCCTTATATTTTCCGGTGGCAAAGCTGTCAGTCTTTTCCCTACCAGGAAATGTGCTGGACACAAAGGAGTTGGCTCATTTACATCACTCGATACAAAGGTTAATGGGCGTGAATTCAAAACAGCTTCCACTTCCTGTAAAGTGGTTTCAAATTCTTTGTAGTCTAATGAAGATCTTCCAAGGATTTTCTTAAGGCATATCTTCGTTGAACGTACCAGTCTTTCGTAGAATCCTCCCCACCACGCTGCTCTCTCTACGATGAATTTCCATTCAATTCTTTTTTCACTAAAATAATTTTGCACCTCGGGATTCTTTATCAAATTCCATATCTGCTGTAAATCCCTGTGGCGCTTTCTTAAAGGTTTTAGCATTATCGGTGTAAATAATCTTGCAAATACCACGACGTGAGATGAATCGTCGAAAGGCCATTAAAAATTCGGTCGTTGTTAAATTCATAACAATTTCTAGATGCACTGCTCTTACTACTGCGCATGTAAATAAAACAACGTAAATCTTGGTACTATTTTTGAGGTATAAAGGACCTAGGAAATCTGCTCCTGTCACTTCGAACGGTGATGCTTCTTTAATTCTATCTGGAGGAAGGGGTGCAATGTCTTGGCAGTAAGGTTTAGTGCTGAATTTTTTACAGATGATACATCGCCTTAGTATACGTTTTACTTGTTGCCTACCCTTTATAATCCATAAACTTTCTCTTAATTGGGCGAGTGTTTCGGCAACTCCAGCATGAGCTACTTCTTCATGAGCTCTTCTGATTTGAAGATCTGTAAAATGACTTTTGCTAGGAAGGATAATTGGATGTGCTTCTGAATAACTTAAATTTGAATTCTGGAGTCTTCCTTTTAATCGCATGATTCCATCTTCATCTAAGAACGGATTTAAATTTAGAATTTTTGATTTTCTTGGGACTAATTTCTTCTTAAACAATGCTTCTCTTTCTTCTGGAAAGCATTTCTCTTGCGTCTGTTTTATACAATATTTCTCGGCTTTCAACATTTCTTCAGCACTCAAAGGTCCTGAAAGTTTACTTACACGTGTCTTTATATTGTTCGCAAACCTGAATATCCAACAGGTGATGCGAAACGCTCTAGTCAATGTACTGTAATTTTCAATTTTAAAATTTGTATTTTCTTCTCGAGTTACACAGCTAGTTTGGAGAATTTCTGTTCTCTTTGACGATCTTTTCTCTACTTCGGCACCTTTGATATCAATTTCTTTCGTTTCTTGAGGCCAAAATGTTTGATTTTCTTTCAGCCACTTGGGACCGTTAAACCATGCTTCATTTTTCAAAAATGATTCTGCCTTTTCACCTCTGGTTAACAGGTCGGCTGGATTTTCTGAGCTAGGGCAATGCGACCACAAGTTTGGATTTGTTTTTTGCTGTATTTCTCGAATCCTATTCTGAACAAATGGCTTCCATTCTTCAACATTGCCTCTGATCCAATGCAGAACAATCATTGAATCTGTCCAGAAATGTAGACTGATTTTCATTTCTTTGAAAAGACGTTGATTAACATAGGCTGTTAGTCTAGTCCCTACTAGTGCGCTCATTAGTTCCAATCTTGGCAGAGATAATTTCTTGACTGGAGCAACTCTGACTTTGGAAATGACAAAACTAGTAAATATTTGTTCGTTAACACGATATCTTAGATAAACAACAGATCCATAAGCTTTGGAACTTGCGTCGTTAAAACAGTGCAATTGTAGATCTTGAATCGCATTTTTTGAATAGTCACCAAAATAATATCTTGCAATCTTTGCAGCTTCAACAGAACTTAGTTGCTTGCACCACTTAATCCATTTATTGTGCATATCTTCATTCAATTTATCTTCCCAATTCAGACCTTCTTTCCAAATTTCTTGCATAAGAATTCTTGCAGTTACCGTAAAAGTGTTCAAAATTCCTATGGGATCATATATTCTTCCTATCATCTTTAAAATTTCTCTTTTGGTTACACCGTTATTCTTATCGTCAAATTTCAAAAGATTCTGTAATTCGACTTTCAAATAATCTTCTTGGGTATTCCATTTATAACCTAGAACTTTTGTATAAGCAGAATTTTTATGGACAGTTTCTTCTTTTAAGTCAAATTGCGATTGAAGACTTTCGGAATTTGTAGTCCACTTGCGCATATTGAAATTAGCCTCTTTCAAAATGGTCTTAACCTCAGCATATACCTTCAAACCTTGTGATTCTTCATTTACACCAGCGAGTAAATCATCAACGTACAGACAATCATTAAGCAGATCAAACGTATCTGGAAATGTGGATTTGTATTTCTTGATATGATGTTTTATAGTTGCAGATAACAGAAATGAACTAGGCTTCGCTCCGAATAAAACTCTGGTCATTCGTAATGTTTTCAACTTCAAATTTGACCCTGGGTTAGGAGAATTTTCAATCCATAAAAATCTAACAGCATCTCTATCTGCAGGATCTAAACTAATTTGCAAATATACCTGTTCAATATCGCCGGTGATTGCAATTTTATGTAATCGAAATCGAAGTAAAACATCGAGTATGTCTGGATTTAAATTTGGACCCGCATGTAAACAGTGATTCAACGAAATAGATTCGGAAGAATGAGAAGACGCATCGAAAACTACTCTGAGTTTGGTAGTTGCTTTGTCTTCACGTATGACTGCTTGGTGGGGCATATAGTAAGATACTGAGTTTGGCTCCGAATTAACAACTTCTGCCATTCCTTTCTCTAAATAGTTATCTATAACATTGGCATATTTTTCATAAAATTCTGGACATTTCTCAAATTTCTTATTTAAACTATGTAATCTTTTTCTCGCTAACTCATAATTATCCGTTAATTCAACAACTCTTTCATTCCAGGGCATCTGCACTTGATACTTATTATTCTTAAATTCAACAGTTTTATTATAATTTTCCAAAACTGTATTCTCTATATCAGATTGTTCCTTTTCTGGCTTTATTCCCATAGTTTCCAACTCCCAGAAAGCCTTTAAAGTATTATTTACATCGGTATTCCTATCCAACTCAACATGCTCCGAAACAGTTTTCATAACACTGATTGAAGTTTGTAAAATATTAGCATCTTTAGACGCAGTAGAACCATTAACAGTCCATCCTAAAATTGTTTCAGAAAGTACGAGATCATCTGAAAGTCTACGAAGCTTCCCTGTAACCATTTTCCAATAATAATCACTTCCTATCAAAATAGATAATCGAAAATATTTTGAATCTCCATAGGTTCTATCAGCTAATTGCAATTTATTTCTATATACACAATCTCGTATTCTCTTCTCGGGTACGGCAAGTAAAGCTTCACTAATTTCAGGTGTCTCTAACACTTCAATCGTAATACTTTTATTCAGCATTTCGGGATTTTTCAAAAGAATTCTGTATCGCTTACGTTTCTGATTTATCGCGGCTTTAGAGCCAAAAGCGTGAATTGTAACATCTTCTTCTCCCACTACTTGTAAACCTAATTTTTCTGCAACGTTACTCAATATAAATGATCTCTGCGACCCTAAGTCATATAATAGACGTAATTTCGATTTATGTTCTTTTCCGATAGCTAATACAATAGCAGTTTGCAAATAAATATCTCGTGTTACGTTCCCATTTTGAATTGATGAAACTAATGTATCTGTTATTTCCCCTTTATTCTCGCTTTCTTCACAAATCACTGAATTATGCTTCCGAAAACTAAATTTACATCTATTTTTAGACTTACAATTTTTAACTAGGTGAAATCGCTTCAAACATAGAAAACATCTTGCTTGACTCTTTATAGCATTTTTCTTCTCTTCTATTGTTTTAGAACAAGTTTCTATATCATGACTTTCTGAACAGAATAGGCATTTATTTTCAACATTCGTATTCATGGTAGCCGACGTAGGCATTTTGTGCTTAAATGATTTACTATTAACAAAATCCCTATCTGAAAATTCTTTTTTTACAACTACTTTGTTCCCAAATCTTGTATCGTCATCTGATTCTTTCTTGCCAAACGAAAATGTGCGATTTCTTGTTTCGATTTCCGCTCTCAAATAATCTAATAGCTTCGAAACATTCCACGATTCTGCTTCATCTTTATTTTCTCTGTTATAATTCAACATTAAACTATTCGGTATTAACTTTGTTATTATAGGAAATAATAAACTTCCATAACTTTCTAACTCGATTCCTAATGATTTCAAACTGCGTATATGTATTTCGCAAGTATCATACAAATTACGCAATTCTTTCAAATTAGAAGAATTACGGACAGGCGGCAAATTTAATAACTTATTAATGTGAGACCTGATTAGCATTTCTTTTTTTCCGTAGCGACTCTCTAAAATATTTACAGCCATATCATAATTTTCTTCGGAAACTAATAATCCTTGAATGGCAGTTTGCGCCTCTGATTTTAGGAGACTTTTCAAATATGTAAATTTATCTATTTTACTTATTTCATCATTGTCATGGATAGCTGATTTAAACTGGCTGTAAAATTCTTGCCAGTTCTCTAAATTACCATCGAATTTCTCTATATTCAACTTAGGCAGGTTAACGCGAATCCCATGTTTGGCCATAAAAGGCAAATTGGCGTTCATATCACTAGGGGCGACCGCCAAATTTGAAGCGACATTACTTTCTTCTTTCTGCAAATCCTTTATTTTACGATTTAATTTAGTTTTAACGGAAATAAACTTTTCCCTATATTCTTGGTTGGATTCAAAATCCGACTCTACGCTTTTTAAATCTTTTATTTCTCCCTCAATATTCTTACATAATTCAAGAAATTGATTTTCTTTATCATTAATTTGTGCAAATGATTCTTCTAACCAAAACATATCAATTGTACTATCGGATTTTTCAAACATATCATTGATATTATTCATGAGCTTCGTTGCGCTAGATTTAATAACTTTACGTTTCGACTTCAATGCATCTAAATTTTCCATTTTTATATTCTCAAAGGAAATAAATACTTATCAAATAATATTTCAACCAAATAAAAGCGCGACGTATGGGCGCCAAAATATTACTAAAAATATAAAAGTATCTTATAAATCTAGATCTTTCTCACCTGAGTCGTGAATTCTACGCCTTTATTGTGGCTGATCTCGTTAAGGTATTTACTTCGAAAAATATAAACACTGCTGTACGAAACAAAACATTTAAAGGACAAAAACTAACACTAAAACGGTACATATACTATCTTTAAACATCTTCAATTTTAAATTCGTACATCTCGTCTGCAGTAAATTCATGGAACAACAAATAACATAAAAATTAAATCGTAAACAAAAATGGGTCACTTTAGTTCACGCAGCTTGTTTGTTTTACTTCGCACCAAAGAGTTTGGAATTTGAGTCAGAAAATACAACAGATATAATTAAAAATGGCCTCAACGAGCGAAGAAAAAAGAGTTTTAAGAAGAAAAAATTTTATATTTCGTCCATTCTCAAGATATCAAATTCGCTTGAATTTATTATGCATCTTCTTAATAATACCTACAACTTTTATACTGACAAGTTTTTTTATAGGAGTCTTAAGTCAAAAATAAATAAATAAATAAGAGGGGGGGGGGGGGTAGAAGAAAAAAATCGCATTAACATGATTCTGATAAAACCAATTCTTACAGAAAAATGAAATTAAAAACTCGACAAAAGCGGCCAGATAAAATTTTTAAACTGGGTTTATCTCTAAACTTGATTTACTTTTTGTTGGTGAAATTAGCACTGAACTTCGAAATCTACCTGTAGCTGTAGGCCAAGTCGGAAGGGATTTTTGATTATTACACAGTGAAATGTGAAAAAAGGGGGAAAAAACGTAAAGATACGTAAATTGTGCACACAGAATATAAGCCGTCAGGGATATTCTAAAATTTATATTATCTAATTTCCGACACATTCACGAAATAATTTCATCGGAGAAAAAAAAAAAAATCCTTAAAAATACGGAAATTGTACTGGAAATCAAGGGAACATTTTCTTTTTAAGTGTTGAATTTTAAAAACCTTCAAACCGTTTTGGGAAATCCTTGTAGATGTTACAAGCTAAGTATTACAATTCAAAATATAGTTAATTAAACATGTAAAAATTAAACGAAACAAATTTAATCCAAGCAATTAAAATGCTAAATAGGAATATTGTGTTTAATCCAATGAAATGATATTTGATAGAAAAGAATTACCATAAAATAATCCCTTCTTTAATTAAGTCAATTTATGTCGTATTAGATGTAAAGTAGATTCAATTATAGTATTATCAGAAAATGGCTAAATTTACGAGAATGAATAGAACGAAAAGATACTTTGTAATATAGGATTTCTAATGTTGCAAATACATACATTAGACTATTTTGGAATAATATTTGAGTAACACCAATAAACACATTATATAGAAAATTATCTGATTTCTATAGTGATTCTAAGTTTTGTAAGTAGTATTAATTATTAAATGAATATTGACTGTTCTTTAAAAGAAATTTATGTCTTAAAATTTAGAATTTTTTTTTAAATAAATGTTGCATAAAAAGCAATTTAGTAGTATTTATTCTCATATTTTTAGTAAAAATCCTTATAAAGGTAGATCTAGAGGTTAAAAATAAGTTAAAAGTGAAATTTTAAAAGTTATAAATAAAGTAAAACCTTAGTTGTCCGAACTGCATGGATCCAGATCAATATGAGGAAATAAAAAATACATTAAAAAAAGAAATTCAAATTGAATGTATTTGTTCATAAAATGTTCATTGAATTTGTATTTGTTCATTGAATGTATTTGTTCATTGAATGTATTTGTTCATTGAATGTATTTGTTCATTTGTTCATTTTTCGCTTGAAATTTTTATTTATGCCAACGCTAAAATTTTATGTTTAATTGCAGTTTTCACTATCTATATTTGTATTCTACGTTCTCATATTTTATTTTCCGAATTTCAGCGATTCTGCATATTTTTTATTCTAATATTCTATTTTTTTGAAGTGTTTACTTGTATTTTAGAAATCGTAACTGGGCTTTTAACCCCTTCACGGTCGCTTAATATTTAGAAAAAGCATAAAAAAAGAACCTCTTTCTTTTATTACAGAAATTGAATAATTATAAGGTTTCTAAATAAAATATGTATTTTTTTTTGTTGTTGTTTAGGCGGAAAAAAAAAGATGTTATAGAACAAGTTCACATTTATAGAAAAGCCATGATGCGAGAATTATGTGTCTTAATGTTTGTTTTACACCATACAAATTAATGCGAATAAGACCTTTCTTTTCACATCTTAGATCTTTATTTATCATCATCGCACAAATTTTTACAAATAATATTTGAAATAATATGTATCTATACATTAAATTTTGATTATTAATAGTTTTTTTTTAGTGTTATGTACTATTTCGAAACATGCAGTACAAATCACAGTATTACAATCAGCGCCAAAAGCCAAACCCAAACGGTAATATTCAAAGACTACACACGGAAATGCCAGTTAATTTTTTCTGGTTTCAGAAGTTTTTTACACCAATTAAATCTACAGCCCGGAAATATGACGGGCACGAGAAATAACGAACGACATCCCAGCCCGTGATATTGACGGGAGCTAACATTAAGGGGTTAATTGTAAAGTCGGTAAGTGATCTAAAGTCGTTAAGTATCATTAACAAATGTGGCAGGAGTGAGTAAAAGTAAAATTCACTTTCTCACTGTTGCGAAACTTTTAACTTTGTTTAACATATTGAAATTAACACCTATAAATGTTTGTAAGTACAGTAAAACCTCGATTATCCGAAGTAATTGGAAGCGGCCCTCTTTCGGAAAATCGAAATTTTCGGATAATCGAGAATGTTTCAATTTTAAGATTAAGGATAAATATATGCAGCATTTAGTATTATGGTAACAAGTGCTTAGTAAAAATAAAGCAATAGCAAAATAGAAACAAGAATAAATTACCTGAATTTTAATTTTAAAATTAAGTACCTTTTACATATATCACAAGGGTTTGAAAAAATGTTTTGTTTATCGCACCTTCGATTGCCTTTGCTTGGAAGGTCTATCACGGAGTTTTTTAATATTATTAGTTCACCAGTATCACAGTCTTTCTGCTGCTCCAGCCATGCCAAACCTTTTGCAAAACATTCAAAAGCTTCAGAATTGCTAATTTGTTCATTTTCTTCGTTCCACTCCGCAACTTACGGAAGCGCAAGTTAAATTCAAAGGAACTCTAAGAAAGGGCATCAAAAATATTTATATGTACTCGTAGTTTGGAAAGGACCGGTTCCATACAAGGGATATGGCAGTCTTAAACAAAAAAAAAAAAAAAAAGCTTTCGAAATGGATGTAATACTAAAAAAAGCTTTAAAAATGGATTTCGGTTAATCGAGGTTTTCGGTTAAAAGAGGTTCTACAGTACTGTACTTCATTTTATCACTATTGTTGTTGTCATCATTACTGTTTTGCATGCATGATGTTTATAGATAAAAATCTATGTATCATACACAGAGCTGTTCAAAGATTGCGATTAATTTTCCAAGTATAGATGGGAATTGCCTAAATTGGGTTTTCAAATGTGTTTTGAGTTTCCAAATGGTTCAATTAGACATTCTACTTCACCTTATTAAATGGTTAAGTTCTTTAATCTATATTTTTTATTCTTATATGCGTATATTTAGATGTAAATTTCCAACTGGGCGAAAAATGTCCGGACCAGGATTCGAACCCGGAACCTCCTGGCTGAAGCCGCCAGTGCTCTGCCATCTGAGCTATTCCGGACGATTCTGGTCGAACTTTTTCACCCAGCTAACCATGATGATTACAGCATCTGGTCTGAAACCTGGTTCAGCTCAACAGAATAAATCTCAGGTAATGGAACTCCAGAAATCGATGGATACGAAATTACACTAGATGTATATATTTAATTTATTCTATTATTCTAATGTATATATTTAGTTTATTGCCTTTAAGGCTGTTCTCAAAATCCAAGAGTGCAACTTTCTGACGTAAGATTTAATTTATTTTTGTTTGAAAATGCACGAAACTAGCTGGTGTTGTTGTTCAGGAACTATGTCATCGAACTGTTTTTTCCATTTTTTTGCAAACGCAATAGATCTTTCAGAAAATAGTGTCAAAGTAAACCTTTTGAACTGAATTTCCACGCGAAAGTAGAAAAACCACTCAAGAGCGGGCGAAAAACGGGTTTGTCACGTGATGGAAATCGCTTATAACTCAATGGGTAATTTACTGATCAAAAAATGGAAAAAGCAGTTCAATTCCAAATCGCTTCCATGGCCAGGCTTTCCAATTTTATATCTTTCCGTTAAAAAAAGGACTTTGTAAATGTGTCAGAACGTTTTGCGCTTGTTGAGCAGAGCAGTTGAGAACAGCCTTAAGCTTTTCTTCTTTTATTCCGACTCTTTTACGGAAGCCAGGTTCATAGGTCCCCAGCCACGTCCCGAGTATAAGAGACTAGCAAACCCCGCGGCTTTGCTCGCGTAATATTTGAAATATACCAAGTGATATTTATATGTCTAATTTTTATTAAAAGGTACTAACTAAATTTTTCTTTCATTAAAAGGTAATATTTTATTTTATTAAAAGGTTTTTTTTTATTAAAAGGTACTTATTACTTTTAGGAATAATTCAAAAATTACTATTTAGAACACAGTTTGATTACACTCTAAATTGAAATGTCTGAAATTCAGACACTTAAGTGTCTGAAACGGTGTGTTCAATTTTCAGACATTTTAAAATGTCTTAATTTTTTCAGACACTTTTTGCGTCTGAATTTCAGACACTTCAAACGTCTTAATCGCAACCAATTTTTGTCAGCTTTATACGTAGCCATATTTGACCACGGTGAATCCTAAAAAATATTTAGCTGTGGTCTTGTCCCCCCCACCCCACACAGCCTGATTTTGGAGCTTCAAAATTTGGTATGCAATTTTTGTAAAGCTCATAATTTAAATCTTTTACGACATTGTACTGATTATATTAAAAATTTTGAATTTCAGGAGTAGAACAAGATTAAAAACAAACAGATATTCATCTAAATATTAGATTTCTTTTATTTGTTTAGTTTTTAACGTTATTTTACTTTAAAAATTCAAAATATTGATTATAATCAGTACAATTTCGAAATGGATTTAAAATATAAGCTATACATAAATTGCACATAAAATTTTTGAGTCCGAAAATCGTAGGGGGACGGGACACTGTCCAGCATGCCCATGTTTTAATCAGGTCCTTTTGCAAAAAAATGCAACTCTGCATTATCTTTTACTAAATAGGAGTGTCCGGTATTTGGAAGTGTCCGTTGTGAAGGTTAATGAACATTTCCGAAAGGTGGACGTCTAATACCTTTTTTAATACACAATGTATGCATATTTGTATATTTTTACCTCACAAAAGGAAACATTTCCGATTATCTGACAAATTCCCCAGCCCCAAAGTGTTCCCTATTGACGGTTTTTACGGTACATGGATAAATATATATATATATATATATATTTGTAATCTTGGCTTACTCTAAAAGTTCAAATATTCATTATACTCAGTGGATAAAAATAAAGATATTTATAATATCAGATGTTCGAAAATTGCAAAGAACCCCCCCCCCCCTAAAAAAAAAAAGAAAATTCATGAAATTTAAAAACTAGATCTTTTAAAAATTTATATTGGCAAATAGGCATTGTTTTACACAGATCAGATAATCACAAGATCTATTTAACTATAAATACAAAATAATAAATAAATACTCTAATTTAATAACATTCAGAAAATAATTACTGCTAGTTTCAAAACTTGCCTCAAATATACATTTCAAGTAGTACATATAAATAAACAAGTTTAGTCACTATAAGTGGTGAACATGTGTAATATATATTTTTTGAATATGCGGTGATTTGGCATTGTTTAATTAAAAATGAACTTTGGTGTCTAATTTTATACATACTGTGGAATATGTAAAAGCTTTTCTTTTAAACATATTCCTTAGCTGTTATGGAACAACAGGATATAAGTCATATTTATTTTTTTATTCCTGTAAACTTTGTATCTTATGAATATGAGTTACATAAATTTTACAGATTTGATAAGAAAAAATTAACCTAGAAAACAGAAGAAAAGGAAAAGAAATGACAGAATATGTACTGTTTTTAGTTGTTTGAAAATACTTTGAATATAAAAAAAGTAGTTATTAATCGCTTAAAAATATATAATATATAAGTAAATATCAACTTTTAAAAATATATACTATTTCAGTTTTATCTATAAACTTTATATCAAGCATAAACAACTTTTTATTTATGCCTAAATTATCATGTTTAATTTTTTTCGTACTAATAATTGTTTGTATCAGAAACGTTGCATATGCGATTGCAATAAAGGGAAATTTCATAATTGTTTCTGATATTTCTCAGGTTTGAAAATTTAAATTCATGAACAAAACATAGCAGAAAAAGACTTACATATAAATAAAAAAATAATATAGGTAGCAATTTAAAAAAACTCAAAAAATATTAATGAATACTTTATAAATATACCGTTAAACAAGAACAGAAATTGCAGTTAATGAATAAAATGTTTCTGCATTTGTTCTATGTTTAAAAAATCTTACGGAATGATAGTATAAGAAATACCTATTATGTTATTAGAAATTTGGTAAATATTAAATATGAAACTTTGACTATCAAAATTTCCGATTTTCAATAATAAATTAAAGCATCAATAATAAGAATAAATCTTTAAAAAGTTTCAGTACTGTGATTAAAAACGGTGACATGTAAAGAAAATTTTCACAGTATTAATGCTTTTTTTCAATCTGAAAACTTTTCCGAATATCATAATCATAAATGAATATCATATTTAGCTCCAAAATAATAATCACAAAAAAATACAATAAGTACTACTGATAAATAAACTGCAAGAGTTTATAATCAATAAACAGTAAAAATCAGCAGAAACAGAACATAGAATAAATACAGTTTCAAACGGCTTCATTTTAATGTTTTTATCTCCCTTTAATGGAACTATGAATCATTCAGCTTTTCAAATCTGTTTATGTTGCACGTTTTGCTTTTGGGCAACGACAAATTAGGATATTTTTGATCACAGGATCGAAAAGGAAGATTAAACAAGTTATCACTCATTCGTTTATTCACAGGAGACAAGCGCGCTGAATTAAAGCATTGCAATTTAATTATCAAAACAATTATATTCGATACCGTTACATTAAGAAGGTATAACAGACGACAGCTTGTGAAATCAAAAAACTAACATTAAACTACAAAAAAAGAGATCAATCCTTAAAAACTATTTAATTTACAAACCTACTGAAATAAAAAGTTAAAATTAAATATGACTTACGCTTTCATTCGATAAATACTCCATAATTACGCATTTCTTTTAATCCAAGCAATGGCGACGCTTAAAATGTGATTCTTTCTATATCATGAAGGAGCCATAGATGACATGCGCGGAAATCAATGCTCTGATTGGCTGTTCAGAAAAGTACAAAAAAGAAATGTTCAACTACTGTTTTAAATAAGACACTTCGTAGATAATTCCAACATATTTCTCGGTTCGTATATACCATGATCATACTAAGAAACTTATGTATCTTAAATTAAGACATCTATTGTGTCTGAATTTTCAGATTAAGACACTTAAGTGACTGAAATTCTTTTTCAGTCACATATGTGTCTAAATTTAAGACGCCTCTAATTGCAGTGTAAACATCATAATTACACTGCTTTAGGCAGAAATGAGACTTAAATTAATAAAACGAAATAAAACGAAATAAATGATAATTTAGAAAATATTTTGAGACTTTTATGCTCAATTAATACGCTCATTTCAGTATTCATTTGAAGTTTTGAATTTTTTAGAAACCATCTTCTTACTTCTTAAAATTAACTATCATGTCAAATTCCAAGTCCTACCACCTTTTCTCAACAGAAAGGGCTATGTTGAAATAGGAACTGTCACCATTAATTTGCCAACATTAATTTTGAAATCAGTTTGTTATTTCCTAATATTCCACAGAAACGTAATTTAAGAAAGCTTTTAAAGGCCTTTTATAGAACGTTTGTTGTTCCTATGAACCCCAGGTGGTAGAATCATCGGCATAAAATATAGCCTGAGTAGGATTAGACACTGTTACCATTGATTCGCAACTATTATTTTATAATCGGTTTATATTCCTTGAAATTTCATAGAAATCGTAATTTAGGAATTTTTTAGAATGCTTTTCGCACCTCCCCTTCGCTTCACCCCTTTTTAATTCGAATTTATTTTCGACAGTCCTTCGAGGGCCTTTATATTTTACAAGTAACTACTATGCCATATTAAAAATTTCTAGCCGTTTCAGTATCACAGAAATCGCAATTTAGAAAGTTTTTAGCTCCTGCAACCCTCTGGTGGTAGTGGCACAGACATAAAATATAGCTTATGTTTGAACAAGCTCTATCAACAACAATTTGTCATCATTATTTTTTTAATCGGTTTGGTATTTGATAAGATTGCATAAAAATTGTAATTTATAACGCTTTTCGCTCACTTCATCTTTTTAAATTTGGAATTTTCTTTCGACTCTTCTTAGAAAGCAGTTGCATCTTGTAAGTAAATACCATGCCATACTTCAAAGTGTCAGGCCCCTTAGTTTTGCAAAAAAAAAACGCAAATTAGAACATGTTTTGCTTTTGCAATCCTCAGATGTTCGTGACAGCAACATAAAATACACCTATGTTATAGCAGGGACTGTCACCATTGATTTGCAACCATTATTTTTGAAATAGCTTTGGTATTTCCTTAGATTGAGTAGACTGTTTTTAGAACGCTTTTCCCGCATTTTCACCCCTTTTTAAATTCCTATTTTTTTCGAAACTGTTCATAAAGATCATTTATATCTAATAAATATGTACCTTGCCTATTTTTAAGTTGCTACCCCCTACCGATCCCAAAAATCGAAATTTAGAACGCTTTTTTGCTCCTGCAACGTCTAGGTGATAGTGATACCGACAATAGCGTCTATGTTAGTGCAGACGCTGTCAGTATCAATTTCCTACCGTTACTTTTGAAATTAGTTTGATTCTTCCTGAGATATTGCTGACAAATCGGCATTTACAACGTTTTTAGAACGCTTTTCGCTCATTTTGCTCCTGCATCTCCTCTGGGGTAGTGGAAACAGATATAAAATATAGCCTATATTGGTGCAAGAACTGTCACCATCATTTTTACACCATTATATTTGAAATCGGTTCACTACTTCCTCAGATTGCATAGAAATCGCAATTTAGAACGTTTTTTACAACGCTTTTTGCGCATGTTGGCCCCCTTTTAAATTTCGATTTTTTTAGGAAATGTCCTTCGAGATCATTGATATCTTATAACTAACTACCATTCCAACCTTTACGATTCTAGGCCCTTCCGTAACGGAAAAACCGCAATTTAGATCGTTTTTCTCCTGCACCCCCTTTGGGGTAGTGGCACCGACATAAAACATAGCTTATGTTGGAGCAAGGGTTGCCACCATCATTTTGACGCCTTTTTTTAAAAATCGGTTTGGTATTTCCTGAGATTGTGTGGAAACCACCATGTAGAACGTTTTTTAGAACGCCATTCGCGCATTTTCACCCTTTTTAAATTTTGAATTCTTTAAGAACCGTTTTTAGAAATCCTTTATATCTAATAAGTAGCTAATATTTCAAATTTCATATTTCTAGGCCCTTCAGTAACGCAAAAATCGCATTTTTAGAACGTTTTTTGCTCCTGCACCCCCTTTCGGATAGTGGCACCGACATAAAATATAGCCTATGTTGGAGCAAGGTTTGTCACCCTCACTTTGGCAACATTATTTTTTTAAAATCGGTTTGGTATTTTCTATGATTGTGTAGAAATCACCATTTAGAACGTTTTTTAGAACGCTTTTGGCGCATTTAAACCCCTTTATATTTCGAATTGTTAACTGTTCTTAAAAATCCTTTATATCTAATAAGTAGCTAATATTTCATATTTCTAGGCCCTTCAGTAACACATAAATCGCATTTTTAGAACGTTTTTTGATCCTGCACCCCCCTTTGAGGTAGTGGCACCGATATAAAATATAGCTTATCTTGGAGCAAGTGTCGTCACCATCATTTTGACACCAATATTTTTAAGATCGGTTTGGTATTTCCTGAGATTATGTAGAAACTACCATTTTGAACGTTTTTAGAACGCTTTCTGTGCATTTTCACCTTCTTTAAATTTCGAATCGTTTAAGAACTGTTCTTAGACATCATTTATATCTTATAAGAAACTAATATTTCAAATTTCATATTTCTAGGCCCTTCAGTAATGCAAAAATCTCATTTTTAGAACGTTTTTTGCTCCTGCACCCCCCTTTGGGGTAGTGGCACCGACATAAAATATAGTCTATGTTGGAGCAAGGGTTGTCACCATCATTTTGACACCAATATTTTTTAAATCGGTTTGGTATTTCCTGAGATTATGTAGAAACTATCATTTAGAACGTTTTTTAGAACGCTTTTTGTGCATTTTCACTCCTTTTAAATTTCTTTTTGTTTAAGAACTGATCTTAGACTTCATTTATATCTTATAAGTAACAAATATTCGAAATTTCATTTTTCTAGGCCCTTCAGTAACGCAAAAATCGCATTTTTAGAACGTTTTTTGCTCCTGCACCCCCTTTAGGTTAGTGGAACCGACATAATCTATAGCCTATGTTCTAAGTTGGACTAACACCATCATTTTGATACCATTACTTTTGAAATCGGTTCGGTAGTTCCAGAGCTTACCTCCTACAAATAAACAATTTTTACCTCTTTATAATATTAGTATAGATAGATATAGACTAGCGGAAGCCAGGTTGAAAAAAAATCAAAAATTAAAACCGGACAAATTTAAAAGAGGAATTACACAAATTGAAGACACCGAATTAAAGACACCAAAAATCGTTTTAAACTGCAATTTCTAGTGTATTTTCATGATTATAAATTGTCTTACATTTTTATTTTTTGTTCTATTAACACGATTTCTTTCTATCATCAATTTCCATTGAGTTACCAGACTGGGCGGGCGCCGTCCTCTTTTCCCCTTGTTCCCCTATGCTTTTTGTGCTTTTTTCAATTCTGTTAGTCTGAACTCTCCTCAGTGATGTTTTTTATTATCATTTTTTATTCTCTATTGTGCATTAACATATAAACTTTTATCATAAGTTTTTGTAAATATGTAAATATTTCCATTTTTTCTAAACTTTCGAACTATGCTTTGCATTTAATTGTGTTATACTAATGTATGGTCTCTGAAAGGAGTCTTTTTTATGCTGGGGCTTTCCTTTGGTAGCTTTTTCGCCTGTTCATGGACATTTTACCGAATCATATGGAACTTTTTTTCTCTCTCTCTCATTGCTATACTAACAATTTATAATTGTCTTCTTCTCTACTTTTATTTTTTACTTGTGGCCACCAGCCGCGTTTAAACTTTATTTTTGTGGCTCCCAATGCATTGAAACACGCAATATTTATAGCCTGGATGTACAGTTGCAATGCAACTAGGGAATCCATGAATGCTGCTCACATTGTTCCATTTTTCCAAGCCACCAAAAAGCGGGAAGGGTGGACTCGGGGCTCTGAAGCTACCAAACGATAAGTTAAGTTTTGTTATATTATTCTAAATGTGTTGAAAAGCGTTTCATAAGCTATGCTTGACTCGTGATTTTTTTTCTTTCTTGTTTTGCTCTAAAAATCTGAAAACTTTTATTGCGAAGAATTTAATGAATAATAAAAAGAATTCAGAATTCAATCTTCAGAATTTAATTTATCTCGAGAATGATGAAACATATAAACTTTTTAATAAATTAATTAACTTATTTATTTTTTTTAAAACAAATTATATTTTGTTCATATCATTTTTTATTTAGGTACCTATAAAAGTAAAATATATTACAGCATTAAGAAATTAGATATAGAGATGGATATGGATATGGATTTGGCTATGGAAATTTATTGAAGAGTATTACAAATTAAGCACTATAAGTCGTGCCGAAATGTAACCAATTAGCTGTTTGAAAGTTAAAGGAAGCTGTTTTAATACAACTAATTAAATGAGAGATAAGGATTATATTTCTAATATGCTTATCAACGAAATAGGCGTTTGCAAATAATGAATAATTAATCTACGCTAATCTCTCAATTAATTAAGTCAATTTATGTCGTATTACATACAAAATCATGCTTAATTGCAGTGTTATCGAAAAATAATTAGAATTGGATAACATTTTACAACAGGAATATAATAAAAGTTATTTTTACATTTAATTAAAATCTATTTAATGTTACAAATACGCTCTGAAGTTTTTAAATAATATTTACGTAATAGTATGGAGTGGTACAAATAATTTAGAAAGGCTCCAGAAAAAGAAATAGCAATGAATCAAAAGTTTAATATTAATTAAGCAATCTCTGCCTCCTGTGAATTGAGAAAAATGTTTATATACATATTGACTAGAATAATTATCGTTCTATTTTACGTATACATATGTTGTGACATTAAACTCAACGCTTTGTGATGTAGTGGGCCAGAGCTTTTTGGTTCACTAAGCTCTTGTGAGATGATCGTTGAAAAATAATACATGTTTCTTACCAAAGTTCTTTATTAGAACAACTAAAATAGATTTGAAAAATGTAATAACAAGCTTTACCATTCATAGGTAGACACTCTCACTTTTTATTAACAGTTCTGTACTTCTCATAGCCAACCTGAGTAAAAACGATTTTTACTCGCATCTCTTCCGTTGTTAAAAAAACACCTCACTTCATCAGTGTCACCCAGTCTACTATCAGCCTCCACACTAGCTTCTGCATAAGTCTCTTTTTACTTTCACTTTAGGGACGAATTCCCACACATTGTCCAGCCACCCCTATTTCTTGGAAAAGTTGAAATACCCTGTTGAGCAGATCCCAAGGGCAGAAGTATGCCAGGAATTTCCCCTGCATGCCTTTACACAAAAGACCATTGTCCTCCTCGGAAATGCCTGTTGCTTTCCCCGTCGAAAATGTGTGGCGAAGGTACGATATCACAACACCTCCCCCCAAAAGAGATTTCCACAGGAAATATTTGGCATGAATTCACATAATAAGCCCTTTTAATAGATTTCCCGAGAGGTCAAGCACACCATTAAATCAGCAATAAAATATCATTTAGACTTTTGACCCAATTATGAAAGTTCTACTTAAATTCAAGAATACCCACTCTCAGTTTCAAAGGACATACCAAAATATGAAATTTTTAGAATTTTCCTTACACATAATCAATCAGAAGAATAAAAATAATATACATTTTTGATGCTAGAACAATTAATTTAAATTTAAAATATTTTAATGTAATACTAACTCAAAAAAGAAAAAAAACACTATAACACAATCTAGGTAACTAAATTTTTACATACAGCACAATATCTTAATAAAACGCCCTAATTACAAGTATTAAAATTTTGAACACTAAATTCCAAACAGAAAATCTAACTCTGATTCTAAATCTTCCTACTTAGACCATCTGCATTTCCATGTAATTTTCCTGGCTTATGTGTAATTTCAAAATTTAATGGCTGCAAAAATAGAGCCCAACGTGTCAAACGAGAGTTTGTACCAACCATTTTCTTTAAGTACACTAATGGATTATGATCGGTTTGTATTTCAAATTTTTGCCCATCCAAATAATAATTTAACTTTTTTAATCAATATACTATAGCCGCTAATTCTCTTTATATCGTGCTATAATTTTGCTCCGCACGAGAAAATTTTTTTCTAAGATACAAAATTGGATGCTCTTCACCTGCCATAATTTGAGATAAAACAATTCCTGCCCCATACAAACTCGCATCTGTTTGCACAATGAATTTCTGCTTAAAATCAGGCGCATATAACACAGGACTTTTCATTAATTTTAACTTTAATTCTTCAAATGCATTATTACACTTCTCGTCCCATATGATTTTTTCTTTTTTTATTTTCCCTTTTAAAACATCTGTTAACGGCACTGCTATGGTAGCATAATTCTTTATGTACCTCGCGTAATACCCTACCATTCCCAGATATGCTCTTAGCTGTGTTTTCGTCGTCGGAATTGGAAAATCTTTAATAGCCTGCAATTTAGCTTCACTAGGAGACCTTTTTCCTGACCCAACTTCGTGTCCCAGAAATTTTACATGATCTTGCGCGAATTGGCATTTGGATGGTTTCACCGTTAGATTTGCTTCTTTTAACCGCTTAAGAACCGCTTCCACATCTTTTAAATGCTGTTCCCATGTCAAAGAAAATATAGCTATATCATCGATATACGGAACCGCAAATGACTCTAACCCATATAAAACTATGGCAATCAATTTACAAAAATAATATGCTGAATTTAAAAGTCCAAACATCATGACTTTAGGTAAAAAGGTCCCAAATGGTGTTACAAAAGCCGCATATCTCTGAGCTTCTTCCGTGAGAGGAATCTGAAAATAACCTTTCGTCAGATCCATAACAGTAATAAAAGGCGCTGTACTCACTTTCTCAACAACCTCTTCAATGTTTGGCAAAGGGAAAAATTCAGTTCTGGTCTTTGCATTTAATTTCCTATAGTCCACACAAGGGCGAGCGTCTTTACCCGCACTCTCAACTAAAATCATAGGCGAAGCATAATCTGATTGCCCGACCTCAATCACACCCAAATCTAAAAGCCTCCGAATCTCTTCACGCATAATCTCTAATTGCCTCGGCGACATACGATATGGTTTTGATCTTACCGGCACATCATCCGTTAAAACAATGTCCATTTTAACTAACGGGGTACTCCCAGGGTCCGTAGAAAAAACTTTCATATGACTCTCAATCATTGTCCTGAAATCTCCTATTTGCTCTGTAGAAACACGTTTTTCCAAATTACTTTCTTTTACTAATTCCCAAAAGTCTAATTGAGCGGGATCCGCAATGGGATAAGGAATTTCCGCTTGATCCTCAATTTCCTCACACTCCTCATCAATCAACAAATTTACAAATTCAGGTCTACTATAATATGGTTTAATTAAATTAACATGATAAATAGTAGACTTATTTCTCTTTTCCGGAATATCGATCGTATAATTAGTTTGAGATATTACGCTAGTAATAGTTCCCGGTCCTATCCAATTAACCGCCATTTTATTTGGTTTCGAAGTAGCCAGAACTAACACTTTGTCTCCAACATTAAATTTTCTATACACCGCATTCTTATCATACCATTGTTTTCGTTTCTCCTGACACTCTTTCATTCTTTTACACGCTAATTCTTGACAATGTTTCAATCTATTACTTAAGTTCAAAATATAGTCCACTACATTCTGATTTACCGTCTCCTTTTCCATCCAATTTTCATATACAAGAGTATGTGGCATTCGTAAATTCTTACCATGTACAAGCTCAGCAGGGCTAAATCCCGTGCTTTCATGACTTACAGTTCTCAAAGCAAATAAAGCCATTGGCAAGACTGCTTCCCAATCTTTTCCTGCCTCCAAACATAATGTCTTTATAACCTTTTTTAAACTACCATGCATCCGTTCAACGCTATTCGATTCTGGGTGGCAAACTGAACTATGTACAACCTTAATACCAAACCTATCAAAGAATTCCAATGCCAACTCACTTGTAAATGACCTACCCAAATCACATTGTACCTCTTTTGGATAACCAGTCCTAGAAAATATTTGTATTAGCCCCTCAATCACTGACGGAGAAGTTAAATCTTCTACTGGAATCGCATCTGGATATTTTGACGCAACACAAATTGAAGTAATCAAGTATCTATTATTTTTCTCGCTTAAACTCAAAGGGCCTACGCCATCAATATTTATCCTGGAGAAAACTTCTGAAATTATCGGCACGAGCTTCAAGGGAGCTTTCTTTTTATCTCTATTTTTACCAACCTTTTGACACAGATCGCAAGTTCTTACAAATGCCTCAATTTCCTTGTAACAATTTGGACAAAAATAGCATTTAATTACCCTATCTTTTGTTTTAGTTGCCCCTAAATGTCCCGCAACTTCCTCATGACACATCTTCATTATTTTCTCTCTAAATTCTAATGGCAAACATAATTGTAATTTCTCATCCCCACTATTTGAATGTGAAACTCTTACTAATTTATTTCCCATTATTTTAAATTCCTTTTCTTCTACATTATTTGCCTTTTCCCATAATGTTTTTAAAGATAAGCACTGTTTCTGAGCTAAGCTGAAATCTTTTGCTGTAATTTTATTCAATCCCACATTATCTTTCACCTCCCATTTCGGTAATAACATAAGATCTTCGATTTGACTTTCATCCTGTCTATTCTCATCCATTTGAACTACCTGCGTTTCTTTGTTCTGTGAGCAATCCCCAATTTTATCTACCCTACCTGGTTGCTCTTCTAACTTTGCCTGATCAACAAACGACATTTCCTTATCAACATCCCGTTGCTCCATTCCTTTTTTTAAAGAATTCGTCTTACTACGGGTAACCACCATATTTATAGGAACACCACTTCCTTTATTTTGCTCAATAAGCTCCGCAGTTTTATTACCTAAGAGATAGTAACCTTGCTCCGACTCCGATGGTTTAATCGCCGCCTTAGTGGTGATGCAACCAAAATCCCCTTTTATAGTCACCCATGCTGATGGTAAACATTTACATTCATTATCAAGAGGTTGACGTACCCAAGTTATATCTCCAGTAAAATCCTCTGTTTTAACCCAATTTCTATCGCATAGATCAATCCCTGCTCCCGTGTCCCTCAAATAGTGTCTTTCAACCCCGTTTATTAGAGCTTTTTTTAGATAAGGTTTAAAACAATCCCCTAAATCAACATCATTACCTAAATGATTAACTGTATTGAACTCATTTTTCTTTTTTAACCATTCCGCACAATCTGGTTTTATGTGCCCTGGTTGATTACAAAAAAAAACACCTAATATGCCTTTTCCTCTCAAAAGCCTGGTCTTGTTTAAGTTTATCATTTTTAAATTTTTCCGTTTTATTCTCTAACTCCGATTTAGCTTTTACTTCAACCCTAATTTTCGGATTTAAATTGCTTCTTTGCATCTCTGAATAAGGTTTTTTTTCCCAAGATTTTTTTTCTGATTTCCTGAAACTACTTCTAATACTCTCATATTTGTCACATTTATCAGCAAGTTTCGAAGCCTCTTTCATTTCATCCCATTCATCCATAAATTTTTCTTTTACTTCAAAAGGAACGCGTTTTTTTACTTGCTCTGTGAGCACGAGCTCTTTTAAAGACTCGAAATCCTTTATTTCTAATGATTCCAACCAATTATCCAAATAACCTCTTAATTCATATACCAAGTCTACCCATAACGCTCCAGGTTTCCTTTGATGAATTTCAAACTTCTGTTTTAAAGCACCTGTTCCCAATCTAAAACGATTTAATAAAACTTTTTTTACATGTTGAAAATCATCTCCTAATTCTGCTGGTTGCTTCACTATAATTTCCGCGATATCTGATGGCAATAAGGGAACTAATTGGCTAACCATATCCTCCTGCGAAATTTTAGCTTTTTCCGCCTGTTTTTCAAAGATCATAAAGAAAAGAGTGATGTCAATTAATTTACAATCAAAACGTGGAACTAATTCTTTCAAATTAATTTTTGGATTCCTATGCGAACCTACATTCAAATCACTAGACGAAAGACTAACAGTTTCCGAAGAATTTTGAATTCTTAATTTTTCTAACTCAAATTGTCTTGTTTTTTCGCGCTCTTCGTCTTCCCGTTCCAAAGCTAATTTTTCCCGTTCCATTTCTTTTCGTTCTGCATCCTCCTTAAGAATACATTCTAAATTCGATTTAGCAAAACTCTCATTATAATCCGATGCTGCTAAAATAGCCTGAATTATAGTTTTTTTCTTATCAGTTGCCGACACGTTGGTCTCAAATTCCTCTGCTAGCAAAAGCAAGATTTTTTAGTATATTTCCCTAGAAATTCTTCCATTGTTTTCCCCCAAAATATACTAATCACAACAATACACAAATATATACAATTTGTAAAACACAATAAAAATTACAATAAGGAATAGAATTTTATCCTCTAGATATATTTCAATGCATAAAACAATAATACAATTTTCCTACCGAAAATTTTCGTGCACTTGTTATATCCTTTAAAACTGAGTAAATCCTCAAAATTATTTTGATACCCACAGCACTATATAAATACAATTTGTATAAAAACAACTAATCCTGCTATTTCCTACAACATACCCATAAAATTTCAAATAACTTTATTGCTGTAATAAACAAAAGCTGTATATGCCCCAACTTTATAACTAAAAGTTACATCCACAACTATGATTAATTTTAATGATTAATATTCTTTTATTAATCAACCGTAATTTACTATCCTCAAGTTAATTATGAAATACATAAATATTAAATTTTTAAAACCAAATGAATTACCGTACAGACCATAAGAAACCCGTTTAATATAAAAATTCTAACTAAAAATTTCGATCCCAAATTAATAGCCACCCTAGACTTTTTATCTATTAAACATATACAAATTACCAAGAACAGACATATACAATATTAAATCCTAACAGACCTCTCTGGAAAATTTCATAAAAGGGCTTACCTTCAAATGTAGACCTTTCTCCACACTGCTCCAAGGCTTTCCTGCACTTTTTTTTTTTTTTTTCAGGTACTGCCGTATCTCCGGATCTAACTTGATTTCCGCCGGGAAATTTACACACAAGCTGTCTCCATGGATTCCTAAGGGCGATCGATGAAATAGTCTACTATCCACTGCACTGGATGTTTACTGAAGAAATTTTCTATATCGTCGAATCCTTAGTCCTTGTTACATACCAGCTAACACATTCGACACTCCAGATTTCACAGTTCCTCACCGGATACACTTGAAAATCTTTCTCGTCAAACACAAGATTTCATCACCGACTGTCCTTGTTTCTACACAGTTTCCTTCTGTACATCAAGTTCACGTGGGTCCAGTCTAATTTATGCTAGACCTAATTAATCCGTAAGCTGCCACCATTTATAATACTATAGCTGTGATGTAGTGGGCCAGAGCTTTTTGGTTCACTAAGCTCTTGTGAGATGATCGTTGAAAAATAATACATGTTTCTTACCAAAGTTCTTTATTAGAACAACTAAAATAGATTTGAAAAATGTAATAACAAGCTTTACCATTCATAGGTAGACACTCTCACTTTTTATTAACAGTTCTGTACTTCTCATAGCCAACCTGAGTAAAAACGATTTTTACTCGCATCTCTTCCGTTGTTAAAAAAACACCTCACTTCATCAGTGTCACCCAGTCTACTATCAGCCTCCACACTAGCTTCTGCATGAGTCTCTTTTTACTTTCACTTTAGGGACGAATTCCCACACATTGTCCAGCCACCCCTATTTCTTGGAAAAGTTGAAATACCCTGTTGAGCAGATCCCAAGGGCAGAAGTATGCCAGGAATTTCCCCTGCATGCCTTTACACAAAAGACCATTGTCCTCCTCGGAAATGCCTGTTGCTTTCCCCGTCGAAAATGTGTGGCGAAGGTATAATATCACAGCTTGGCAATTAAGTTTTAATCTTGCGGAAGTTTAGTTTCTAAGATTTAATCTGAATTAAATCGTAATTTCAAAGAGAGTTTTCGCTCGATATTATTTTGTTTCATTTATGATTAAATCATTTAGCATTAAAAAAGAAAAATATTTTTCAATTTTAAATAGCAACTGTTAAAAAGTATTTTTGAGAGACTTTAATATTACCTGGTACTATTACAAACCTATTGTAAAAGAAGAAAAAAAAATGCAAAAAATAGTACAGTAAAAAGTTTTCACTCAATTATTCGCAATTTCATTTTTGTTACATACTGCTTTCTTATATTTATGTCTTTAATTATTTTTAAACAAGTCGGAAATTGTACGTCAAATGCGGCAAATGAGGTGCGTTTTTACTATAACTAGTTTTATAAATATTCAGATTTTGGTGCAATAGCTGTTGCACTCTTATACAAAAACGCATGAATACAAAATTTATTACCTGGTACGATTACAAACGTATTGTAAAATAAGAAAAAAAAAAGCAAAAAGTAGTACAGTAAAAAGTTTTCACTCAATTATTCGCAATTTCGTTTTTGTTACATACTGCTTTCTTATATTTATGTCTTTAAATATTTTTAAACAAGTCGGAAATTGTACGTCAAATGCGGCAAATGAGGTGCGTTTTTACTATAACTAGTTTTATAAATATTCAGATTTTGGTGCAATAGCTATTGCACTCTTGTACAAAAACGCATGAATACAAAATTTATTATGATTACATATATTAAATTTCGTAATTTGGAAATAATATGGCTCACTCTTAAATAAAACTTAATCACCATGACAACCTCGAATCATTACCTATCATGGGATACCATTGAGTAAATTACGTATGATAGGATTTAATAAAATGGAGAAAACTTTCATTAATATCTTTTTAAGCTTTGATTCAATTTTCATAAAATTTTAAATGACTCGACAAAATTCTGCAGTGATTAGATATATTAAATTTCAAACCATTCGGTTGGGTAGATTTTTGTGCTTTTATATTGGGACATACAGACAGACAAACAGACGGACGGACCAGGCGACGACTATATGTGCTACGTATTTATATAATTCCGAACCCACCTAAAAATGTAAATATTGAACATTTATTTCAATGTTGAAGATTCCCTAAAATTTAGACTTATCATGTCAAATGCTGCTATTTCTACACTCTGTATTACTTACCTTAACTTGTTTTTAGTTTTCCTTACTTAAAAGTTAAAACAGTATCATTATAAGATCACTCGTTTGTTTGTCTGTCCGTCTGTCACAGTCGTTTTTCTCGTAATCTGTGGAACGTGGAAAGTTCAATTTTTGCAGAACTAATAAAGACCATTGACCCATATATATACAGATTATTAATAAATATATTTAGGGAAAATGTAGGGGGCTAATTAAGTTACTTGAAAATAAAAATCTTTATATATCATGTGGGATACCCTGTGAAAGCTCTCGTAACGCTGATCTCAAAAATACGTTTGTTTTAATTTTTGGTATTATATTTGCAGAAATATCTAGTAGTACTTGATTCTATTTACCGATTCTACATTTTTGATTCTATTTCCCGCAAAAACTGTATTTTCCCCCATGTCCAATAAAAATAAAAGACAAAAATTTTGATATTGTATATCTCTTTTAATAAAACTTTTGTATAACAGTACTCTGTTATATTTAAATTTAATTTGTTTTTATAAATTATAGAGACAATTTTTTATTTCCTATTTATCTTTATAGAGTTTTTAAAATGTGATATTTTGAAAACATCCTTTTTTTAAATTTTAAACTACCATATGCGCCAGAAGGAGAAGAAAGAGGAATGATATGGCAGTTGTTATTCCTTATATTTTAAAACTTAACTAAATTTACTTTACCGCTGAAGATTTTGAAAAAAAATAGTAACATATGTTCTTCGTACATGATATATGAGAAGAAAAAGAAGACTTTTTCGACATGGGGCTCTGCCTTCGAAGACAATTTTTAATTGTGTTTTACTTTTAACGTTTATATATTTCGAATTTATCTTAAACAGGGGCTTCAGGGGAGTAAAACCCTCTGAATAGGCAAATCCTCCTTAATTGTTCTGGATAGCTTTTTACCCTGATATGTTTAAAAATCATCTTTTACTAGGCGTTCAAACGAAAAATACTTAGTTTAGCTTTTTTCCATGTTTTTAACCTTCAATTTAAGAAACACGAAGCTGCAAACTACAGGTACATCTGTTCAAAAATACTTCCGCTCAGATTTCTTTCTGCCTGCACCCATGTAAACTAAATTCATTTCTTAATGAATCTATAGTTGTATGTAAATGTCTGAGTTAACATTAATCTCGTTAATCAATATCCCATAACTTGGGCACTTAAAAAATCTAAAAAATGCTGTACAGTAAATTCTTCTAAAACGGACGGAATAGCATAAGAGAGGGGAAAAAATCCATTATAGACAGGTTTCCTATTTAGCAGATACATCTATTGTAAATGTATTACGTTTTTTTCGCACGGACCAATGTACCTTCCATTTAAGACAATTTTCACAGGTTTTATAGTACTTTAATTTTTTTGCCTAGAATGTATGGTTCTATACACTATTTTATTTATTTCTTTAGTATTTTAATTGTAGAATAATAGCAATTTGATAGTAACTACAGTTTTTGCAAAAATTATTGGGACGCTCCTCATTTTATGGATTTTTGCACGGGTCAGGCCAATAATGGTTTTCATACGGGTTGCGTTGGGCACGATCCGAATTTTGAGCTTTTATATCGGTTCAGGCTCGGGGCTGGAAATTTCGGCCCATGCAGGCCTTTAGGAAGAATGAAGGTCGATCTCGTCTCAGCACGCAAAAAAAAATCTACCCGGTCCGAGACTTTAGAAAAAGTGAGGCCAAGTCCGGGATGATTGAAGATGAAACAGGACCCGACTTGGAAAGAGGGAAGACCAGGCACGGCCCTGTTTGAAAATAATGAATGAAAATTACACGTTTCTGGCCCGCGGGGCGGACGAAGCACGTGCAGACTACTATGGTCGATTTTAGCAGGCACCCGTGTCGAACGCCTTTTGAAGTTAATTTTTATTTTGTTATGGATAATTTTGTTTTATTATTCCCGAGCGAGATTAGTTGGGAGTCTACTGTATAATAATAATATTAATATAAGTTTTCGGAATTTTTAGTCGCTCTGAAATAAATTTTCCCCCAATGAAGTGGAAATTAGTTCTAAAAAACACGTTCCTTTTTTATATTGCTCTAAATTTAAAATGTAAGTTTTTAACATTGTATCTTATACTAGGTAGCAAAAATAAAAAACTTTAATTTATTTTTCAGAAGATGTGAAATGGTTGTTCCCTGTTTACAATTAATTAGTTTTCCGTTAAATTTAGAAAGCTTAAGTATTATAATTAAAGCCTTTGAAAAAAAAAGAATTTGTTGACTAAAGATTATTATAATAGCATATTTTAATTTGTCGCTAGAGAAAAACAAGCTAGGTGACTGTTTTTACTTTTTCACATCTCTGGAAAAAAGTTAAATGAAAAAGATTCAGATGAATTACGGCTTAATTCATTCTTTTTATCTTGTTTGTCACTTTTCTCGAATATGTTTTCTTCCCTTTTCATGATCTTTTAAACATTTTTCATTAATGTTTAATGATGCTTTTACTCTTCTTTTTTTTTTTTTTTTTTTTTTTTTTTTTTTTTTTTTACATTGTCATGAATGCATGCTCTTTTCTTTCCGTGAAAATATTTAGATAGAAAGGATATCCATGCATTATTAAAATTCACACTTATATTTACTTATTATAATGCGACTGTAAGTATAATTTTTAAGTAAGCTTAAATGGTTACTATACTTTTTGTGTATGGCTTTTTGTATTTAAATGTATCTTGTCTATAAACGTATAAGGATGTAATTTTTAATACTTAAGTGCAGGGTTAGCAAGAAAAAAAGTTGTCCATTTCAGAGGGCTCTAGAATGAGTTATATTGGTCCAAATGAGATCAAATTTGAACTACAGATAATTCAAATGGTGTGCTTGACATTTATTAGAAAGAAATTACAAAAAGTACAAAAATCCGCTGATAGGGGACGCTGTAATACACATAAAACATTTAATTCGCTTTATAAATAATAAATAATATTAAAAACGTGAAACTGGTCAACAAAAATGTAAAATCCACCTTTCATACAGTAGTATACGCACAGCCAATACTCAGGAAACAACTGGCACACTCACACTACCATACGGAAACTGATTGCTGGCTTCTAAGACCGCGGTAGCCATATTTTCGATGCTAGAACACTGGATTTACTTTCTTCCTCTTCCTTTAAGTTTGCTATGTTGATCAGTTATTTCAAATTTCTTTGTGATCTTGTGTAGGGCAAATGGAGATATAGGGCCTCCAACTCTTCGTATCTGCTTCATATGGTGGAATTCTTTTTCAGCTGCAACGGAGTAATGTTAGTTCTGGTAGAACGATTTTACATGTAGCTTTTTTCCTTGTAATGTAGGTATGATGTGCAGAGAAGTAACTAATGCTAATTCAGAATCCGCTTTCCTTTTAACTGAAGAATAATGCTAATAGACATGCGCTGTAACGCAAATGATGATTCACATTTTCAATATATGCAAATAAATACCATTTGTGTTACAGCGCCATCTATTGGTGAATATTCATAGTAAAGTGTTTTACTTAATAAATGTCAAGCGTATCATTTGAATTATCTGTATTCCAAACTTGATTTCATTTTTGCCAATAGAACAGATTCTAGAGCCTTCTGTAGTGGGAAACTTATTTCTTGTGGTCTCCGCGTGGTAGTGTGAGCGTACCAGTTATTTCCCGAGTATTGGATATGCAGTTTCCACTGTACAATAAAATCTTATGGCGGATTTTGCATTTTTATTGACCAGTTTTACTTTTTTAATATTATTTATTATTTATAAAGAGAATTAAATGTGCTATGTGTATTACAGCGCTCCCTATCGGCGGATTTTTGTATTTTTTTCTTTTTGTAATTCTTTATTAAATGTCAAGCGCATCATTTGAATTATCTGTAGTTCAAACTTGATCTCATCTGGACAAGTAGAACGCATTCTAGAGCCCTCTGCAGTGGGCAACTCATTTCTTGATAGCCCTGTATATTACTGAACTCGATAAACACATTTAAGGAATATCAGGACTTTAAAAATTGGAAAAATGAAAAAAAAAGACCATTTTCAACATATAATATCTTAAAATAGATTTGATTTTAAGACACGGTTTCATATTGGGATGAAAGATAAAAGTATGTTCTTTCATTTCCTGTATTTAAAAAATAGCAAGTGGCAGATTTAGAATTTACAGGGAACGCCAAAATGTCAGATATCTGACGAGCAAAAAATCGGCATAACAGATTACACGTACGATTACAAAATAAATTTTGCAACTAGAATGAAAATTTTGGTGCCTATTTATACTTCAGATTGTAATAATTGCCGTGAATCTAAATAAATTTGTATTTAAAACATTTTTATATTTTTAATACAAAGTTGTATTTAGCTTCTGGAAAATTTAGAAAATTTCAACAATATAATCAACTAAATATATATATATTTTAACAATAAAAAGATAATTTTAGGTTCAGTTTATACAAAATAACATGAAACATATGTTTTGAAAGTTTCATGAAAAAAAAAATCTGAAGTTTTTGAGATATCATGCGCGTTATGCCCAAAAACATCATTTCGAGAAAAATGACTTCAAAGTTTCGGAAATGCCGCTTTCAGCTGTTGAGCGGGTATAATGCTAAAAGCCATAACTGATGTCCCAAAGGGAATTTCAAGTAAACAATTATATCAAAATGTTCAGAAAAGATAGGAGTTTAACATATAAAAAAATTAAAATTTCGAAAATTTTAAAGCTTTAAAAGTCTTGAGATCCGTAAATGCAGGATCAAATTAGCTTCCTTCCGTGTTAAGTCCCACCAAACACCTTTTTTACGAATAAAAGCTAATAATTTACTAAAAAAATAAACTAAAAGTCATTAATTTACTAATAAAAGGTCTATAAATTGGACATCAATACATAAAATTTAGATTTTATGAAGTAGTTTTATATTTTATCTCTTTGGTAAAACATACTTTTATTTACTTTCTGTATTTTTAATTCCCGTTAATGCCTAGAGGTTTCAAAGTAGTCTTTACAAAGTACACAACAAAAGTTCTTCCGATCGGAGTAATTTTATTTTATTTTGTTTGTTAATAATATATATACTTTTAAATAAACTCCATTAAATGTGCACATCTGACGCATAAAATCAATTTTAATGAATTTTCAACACATTATTTCTATATTTTTCATGAAAAATTTAAGTTTGTAGAATAGTACATAGCTACTGTTTTATAAGAGCTGGTCGAGTGAATTTTGAAATCCTGCGTGCAATCGTGGCGTCCAAAATTCAAATATTTGTGCGTGAATGAGACCTATTCTGTCTTTTCTTTAAGTTTCGCAAGATATATCTGAATCTCCGGCAATCTGATTTTCACGGTTATTCCTTGCAATAAATTATTAATAAGGCATCTGTGGTTGTGTAGTTTTTATATATAATGTGGTAGAAGATAGAACTGGAACATTTTGAACGCATCTCGCCTATAGGTATTTTAGATCTGGATTATGAACGCATCGTACCTTCTTGGTAATTAAGTTCCCTAAGTGTTAAATTCAAGAAAAATTGTCAATTAGCTCTATTGGTACGGTTCTACAGTTGTGAATTTTGCCAGTATTGGAAAGAAGTTATGTTTCGTATTACGAATAAAGGGCTGTTGGAATTCATAAAGTTTCATTTTTAGTTACATTTACTGTTAAGAGCCTACACTAGTCATTCAAAAAGACCCGGATGATAAAGTTAATCCTATGGGGAAGTTATTTTCGAATATCTCGCTTGAATTTTGATATTTTCGAATGATTTCTTTTGCATAGGATAGCTGAGGACGATCTACAACCGGGATAGTTTTTACTTTTTCGATTTTGGTTATAGTTTTTTTTTATATTAGGGTAGTTTCAATTTCAGAACCGCACAGTAGGACAAAATCCCGAAAAGCTGGCCAAAATATGAAAATGTTATTTAAATGCCACGAAATTTCATACACAGGTGTTTTTCAGGATTCTGATCTCGATTCTAAAATTAAAATTACAAAATACAAAATGGCGGATCCAATATGGCGGACATAAAATTAAAATGCTTTGAAAGTTATTCAACTTCTATGAAATTTCGTATGCAGGTACTTTTGAGGATACCAGGTAAGATTCAAAAATTTAATTTTAAAAAATGGCGAATTAAAAATAAAAACAATTAGATTTAAATAAAATATTTCGAGTTTCGAAATTAAAAAGTTTCGAGGCTAAACGTTACAAGGTGTTTTCAAGGAACTAAGATGTTTTTAATCGAAATTAAACAATGAATCTTTATTTATGAAATACAATTAAGTACATTAATGAAAAATAAAATACTACAAGGTTTAATTTCTGTATATTATTAAAATAAAACGAAAGGATATTCTAAAATTCATCTTCTGAATAATCTGTAGTATACTAAGTAGACTCTTCAGAAGGGGAGGTGTCGAAATATTTTACAGAAGTTTCTGTGCCTCTAGGTACAAGGATATTGGTTTCTTCAATGGTAATTTACGTAAGCTTAAAATGAAGGGATCTAATAACACTAAAAGCCGCAAAGAAATCTTCCATTGTTTACGTCCTACTGCATTTTAGGAAGAAATCGTCTCGATACCTTTTGATCAATTTGTTGCACGATTCTTGAGCGTTTCCCGAGATTTGCCCAACAGGCAATAATGAGGAAGCTGTTATTTCTGTGCCATGAATAAGTAGTTTGTGCACTGAAGTTAGCATATAGAACTAGGAATACAATTCGACGAATTTACAAGCTGTTTGTGAGCAATAATCCACGAAATTGATCAAATGAATGCTAAGAAATTACTTATAATAAGGCGTGGAATCGTTTGGTCAAATCTTCGTCTACGCTCCTTATGGAAGCAGAAATAGTTGCATTTACAAAGAATCGACGAGCTGTATTTTAAACATTTGCTTCCAGATCCGAGGTTTGATTTATCGGCGAGAAGTCCTACTTGTAAACGAAATCTTTTTTGTAAATTTTGTTTTGCAAATTTAATTTCGTTCTTCTCGTCAGAAGTGCACACTTGCCATTCCTTTATATCCCGTTTGTATGCCAAATGCAAGGTACGCTCAAAAGATCTTATACAGGCATGTGACGTGGACATACCGAATTGTAAATGATTTTCATTCACTTTAGTTTAAAAATAGTTTGACTGATATAGGTATTAGTTGCTTGATATAGGTACCAACGTTGAGTTGACAAATTACTAGAAATGACATTAAAAATTTTACAATCAATCATCGTTAAAGCTAGTAGGTAATTAACGACTACTTGTTTTCTATCGTTTTAAAAGGAATAAGTTTACTCTCCTGATCTGTAATATAATCCATTTAACTGGCAGTAGCTTCCGTATTTTCCTGCAAAAAATGGATTCTGATGAGCCTAAAAAATCGAGGAGATGAAGATCTCGAATTTTTCCAGATAACGGTTTCTGAATTTTTCGCAAAACTTAAGTTCTAGTGGCACTAGAGAAGTGAAAAAGCTATTTGAACTTCATTTCTACCATCCTCAACGCTAAATTTTTGTTTAAAAGTACTTTGACCAGATGTACTATCACATCCCCACTTGAAAATCAAATTTAGATTGCTAATGTTCTCGGTAGTCAGATTCTTACTAATTTCCGTTTGCATTAATAAAATACGCTCATCAGTATGATCTAGCAAAGATTGCAATTGACACGATTATTCTTCTAATTACTATAGAATACATAAAATTATTGTCTATAAAGATAAGAAAATGTATTTCTATTGTATCGATGATAGAGAATTCTTTTCTGTTTTTTGTTACTAATCTTGCTTATCAAATTCTTTTATGCTTATGATTATAACACTTATTTGTAATATAATACATAATAATCTATCACAAAACTGAATAATCTAAAAATTTCAAAAATGTTTGCCAGCTAAATTGCTGTGAAAAATAAAAAACGTCATAACTTTTGAAGCGACTAAAAAAGTGATATTTTTACTTGTGGTTGCAAAAACCTGCACGAAATGCAAAATGGTAGTTTATGGCAGCTGGTTTTTTCATGATTCATTAGATAATATAGTTCAGGCTATTATTTCCATTATATGTCGTTGCGGAACACCGTGGAACTTATAAACTTTTTGATGTTTAAAAGCAAAAAAGTAAAAAAAAAAATAATTTTTTTTAATCAAAAATAATCATGAAATTATTAATTTTTATGTACTTAATATAATTTTTGTAACATGCTCAAAAACAGTACACACTATAATCGTGTAAATACATTTTAAAGCATTAAAATCGGATGATTTGGAAAAATGTAACACGTGTTTAGAAGAACCATTGTTTTGCTCTTTTTGTTCGCCTCATGTGATAATCCTCCAAGCGTCACTTTTGAAATGATACAGATTGCCAACGCAAAACGAAAACCTTTTTATAAATATAGATTCTGACCCTCCAAACATTATTCTAGCCTACGAACTGAATATTTCCAACTGAGCGAAAAAATGCCCAGGCTGGGAATCGAACCCAGATCCTTGGCTTACAAGGCCAATGCTTTTCCGTTTAAGCTAACTGGGCCGACAACCAGCCAGCATATTTCGCTCAGAAAACCTTATTGGTAATAACATCTGGTCTGTCATGTAGACAGCTCAACAGAATAAACCGCATTATTCTAGCCATCTACATAGTCAAAATTTCCTAAATAGTAACTTTATTTTTCGACTTTTGGCCAGCTTTTTTGGATTTTGCCCCACTGTGAACCGGTTCAAACCGGTTCCGAAAGTAAATGTATTTAAAAAAAATATGAAACCAAAATCAAAAAAGTAAAAACTAAGCATGGTTGTAGATCGTCCTCAGCTATCCTATGCAAAAAAAATCATTCGAAAATATCAAAATTCAAGAGAGATATTTGAAAATAACTTGCCTGTAGGATTAACATTATCATCCGGGTGGTCTTTTTGAGTGACTAGTGTAGGCTCTAAAAGTAATTTTCTTAGACTCTTGCAGACCGAACTATGAGACTAGTTTGATTTGAATTTAAGTCTTTTGGGAAAGAATTTGCATCTCTCGAGGATAGTGAAATTGAGCTTATTCTGTATCATATTCGTGCCTCTCAATCCACCCATTCCGGTGTTTATCTCCCCCGTTCAATGTTATAAATAAACTGTTGTGTTTTTTGTAAAAAAATATATTATGTCCTCCTTTTAAGCGAATAGCCCGGGAGGGTATGTCACCGATTTCAGTAATTATTTTCAAGCATTTTAAAATTGTTTCTTTTTTATTTTTACTTTTCTGCCACAGTAAAATGTAACACAATTACTACACAATTTATCAAGAGAGTTCAATGCCTAATTAATCATAAAATATCTACACAATTTCAGTTATGTATAATCAGACATTTCGTTATTTTAATTACTATTTTTTTAAACTTTTCAGTCACATTGAAATGTAACATAATTACTAAGCAATGCTTTATTTTTAGTAATTTGCGACACGCCATAAAATGGGACACATTCCACGTCACGTGACGAAAATAATGTTGGTGATCGTGCATTCACATTTTGGTCACGATGGTATTGGAGAAAGTTCGACATTAAAATATTATTCAATGTGATGTATGTAAATTATTTGAGGCTGAAGAAACTGAACCTGTATTAGAAGATAAAAAAGTTTATTACTTTCGTAAATATATGTGATATTTAAAAAATATTGGTTTTAAATTATATTATTATTTTTAAATTAATGAGGTGGTAAATGAGATATCGACTAGCATGATTTAGGACATAAGTGGCCAGAATCAGATGAGAATTATATGCATTTTGCTAATTTCTAAAATATTAGTTTACTTTGATATAAACAAAAGGACTACGTCTGAATTCATTCATAATTATGAAAACGTTTCAAAATAACAGGCATTACATTACACTGCATTAAAGGATAAAAACACTAAAAACAATTTAAATTTCTGAATCTTTCATCGGCTAATTTTTAACGTAAAAGTCATAGTAGGTTTTAAAGTTCAACAAGTAGATCTCTTAGTAGATTTTTCTACTTGTAGACTACTACTACAACACGTGACTAAAGAGACTAGACAATTTTGAAGCTCTATAGATTTTTTTTAGGTAGCTTTCTTTACAAAAAAGCTACCTATTGCAGCCGTTCGGAGGAAAGCGATTTCAAAAAACTTTGGTATATTTTCATCGATCATGACCCCCAGACCCCGAAACCACCCTCCGTTCAAAATTGATATATATATATATATCTGACCTATGTCACACTGTAACTCCCGTAATTATGAACCGATTTCGATGTAATTCGGTGTGTACATAGTACATACCAATGTCTCGACCGAGTTCGTTGGCCAGCTTCATCCGCCGTTTTGTTTCAAAATGGCGGCCATTTAAATGTTTTAAAAAATTTTAAAACTTGAAATGTGGTACCAAAAAATTAAAAATAGAAAAATATTTTTTCTTATGTATTTGACCTTTATACAAAGATTCCGGAGCAGTTTTTGTTTCGTCTATATCTTAAAAAATGGCTGAGTTATAGCATTTTGAATTTCTAGCGTCGCTGACATTTTGAAACGTCCTGAATTTTGTCACGCGATAAAAGGCGTATTTATGAACCGATTTGGATGTAATTCAGTGTGTACATAGTACATACCAATCTCTCGACCGAGTTCGTTGGCCAGCTTCATCCGCCATTTTGTTTCAAAAGGGCGGCCATTTAAATTTTTTTTTAATTTAAAATTTGAAATGTGGTACCAAAAAATTGAAAATGGAAAAATATTTTTTCTTATGTATTTGACCTTTATACAAAGACTTCGGAGCAGTTTTTGTTTCGTCTATATCTTAAAAAATGGCTGAGTTATAGCATTTTGAATTTCTAGCGTGGCTGACATTTTGAAACGTCCTGAAATTTGTCACGCGAAAAAAGGCGTATTTATGAACCGATTTGGATGTAACTTCGTTTATACATAGTACATACCAATGTCTCGACCGGGTTCGTTGGCCAGCTTAATCCGCCATCTTGTTTAAAAATGGTGGCCATTTAAATTTTTAAGAAAAATTTAAATTTGAAATGTGGTACCAAAAAGTTAAAAATTGAAAAAATATTTTCTCCTTATGTGTTTGACCTTGATAAAAAGATTCGGGAGCAGTTTTTGTTTCGTCTATATCTTAAGAAATGGCTGAGTTATAGCATTTTGAATTTCTAGCGTGGCTGACATTTTGAAACGTCCTGATTTTTCTCACGTAATAACAGGCGTATTTATGAACCGACTTGGATGTACCTTGGTGTGTACATAGTACATACAAATATCTCGACCGAGTTCGTTGGCCGGCTTCATCCGCCATCTTGTTTCAAAATGGCGGCCATTTAAAAAAATTAAAAAATTAAAAAAATTAAATGAGATACCAAAAAATTGGAAAGTGAAAAAGATTTTTTTTGTATGTGTTTGACCTTAATACAAAGATTCCGGAACAGTTTTTCTTTCGTCTATATCTAAAAAAAAATGGCTGAATAATAGCATTTTGAATTTCTCTTGTGGCTGACATTTTAAAACGACCTGATTTTTGTCACGCGATAACAGGCGTATTTATGAACCTATTTGGATGTAACTTGGTCTGTACATAGTACATACCAATGTCTCGACCGAGCTCGTTGGCCAGCTTCATTCGCCATCTTGTTTCAAAAGGGTTGCCATTTAAAAAAATTAAATTTAAAATTCAAAATGAGGTATTAAACAATTGGAATATGAAAAAGATTTTTTTATGTGTTTGGCCTTGATACAAAGATTCCGGAGCAGTTTTTGTTTCTGAAAATTTGTTCTTTTGTTTATATCTTAAAAAATGGTTGATTTATAACACTTTGAATTTCTAGCATGGCTAACATTTTGAAACGATCTTGTATTTGTCACGCGATAACACACGCATTCGCCTATTTCGATGTAAGAAGGCATGTGGATAGTATACATCAACACCTCGACCAAGTTCGCTGGCCAGATTCATCAGCCATCTTGTTTCAAAATGGCGACCATTAAATTAAAAAATATATATATATATTTAAAGTGAGGTGCAAAAAAATTAGAAATTGAAAAAGGTTTCTTTCTTAAGTATTTGACCTTGATATAAGGATTCAGGAGCATTTTTTGTTTGTCTTTACCTTAAAAAATGGCTCAGATATAGCAGTTTCAATTTCTATTGTGGGTAACATTTTGAAAAATCTGATTTTTTGCATGCGACAGCACTCCTATATATTAACCGATTCCGATGTGAGTGAGCATGTGCACAGCAATTACTAAGGTCTCGACCAAGTTCACTGCTTAGCCTCATCCACCATGTTGTCTTAAAATGACAGGCACTTTAAGAAATTGCCGAATTTGGCAGCCAAATATATGTTACTTTAAAGAAAAGCAGCTTGGATAAAGCTGACTAATTTTGCGAAATTCTATATTGATAAAAATTAGTATTGAATCTCCTATATTCGGTTTCCACTAAATTGAGCTTCGTGTGTTTGAATGATATAATTTGGCTTTTTTAAAATAAGGATTATGAAAGCTACCTCTTCCTCCCGGCACTGGCCGGAAGGACTTTTTAATATTGCATTCTTGAAATTAACACATTATGCGTATGTTTTAACGGTGAATCCAAATATGTAATTTTCTTTGAAACCCAGCTGCAATTAACGAATATACATTAATTAACATTTTTAAATAATCGTGCGATTTTGTCTGAAATCATATGAGCATAGACAACTGTCGGTGAAATCGATTTTTTAAAGAAAAAATAAAGCAATCACTTTTTCACGCGAGACATATTTTGTATTTGTTATATTTGCGGAGACATGGAGGGGAGGGGTAGAAGTACTTTCGATTAAATATAGCAATTAGACCACATGAAAAAGATTTGTTTACAACAGAGTGCAAAACTGGGCATGGAAATTTGAATTAACATATTTTGCAGAGCGTGCGCAGCACGCCTGATTTACGGGACCGCAGCCGCTGGGGTCCCGTTACGGTATTTCGGTGTTCATATTAAACACATTGCGATCATTGGCGGTGGAATGTGGAACTAAAGGATTTTCATCAAATTTCTCAAATTATTATTTGATACCGCCACCCCCTCGAGTAACATATCTACGGAAAATTTGAATAACGGAGTTTCTTTTGGATATAGGTTTGTTTAGAACACAATTCGCCACATGGCGGTGGAAATTGGAATTAACAGAGTTTGCAGCGCATGCACGCAAGATTAAATAATACAAATTTAAGGTTCATTTAAGAATATTATAACGGGCCCGAGCAAGGCCGGGCAGGTCAGCTAGTAATATATAAATGAACGAGTAAACTTTAAACTGCTTATTGTTTCACAAATTCGATAAAAGTTTATAAAATTACTTTCTTTACTCAAAACATTCTTTACAGATCCTGAGTTTTATTTTAATTGCATTAATATGAACTTAAAAATAGCTTAATTTAAAACATTTATATATGAGGAGAAGCGTTTCATTTACTGCCCATTTGAAACATCGTGGCCAATAAAATTCTTTTATGTGTTATACAAGACGCAAATATGATGACTTGGAACTTTCCCTTTGCTCCAAAAGAATATTCCAAGTCGAATTAAAAAGGGGAAACGATGCCTCTTTCAAACATAATTGTACCAAAACTTCATTGTCTAAGATGTTACGTACTCTTTTAATTGAACCACCTTAAAATAATAAAAGTTTATTTAGGTATTTTATATTTTAATGCATAAAGCATCAAAAAAGAATTCTTACAGTTTATACGAGAACTTCATATGAATACATGTAAGGGAGAAAGTAAAACAAGTGGGAATTTTTAATACTTTCCAACATAATCAAAAAGGGTTTAGGAATTCGTTTGTCCGTCCGTACTCTAACTCGCGTAAATACATACATATTGCCCTGAAATTGATATATGTTACTGGAGTTTACTAAAAAATTTATAAATTTGAAAAAATTATAAATTTTGTCAAATATTTATATTCAAGTACATATTTTACCTAAATTACAAAAATCATGTTTACTTGGACGCTATTTGATCCCTATATCTTTTAATAAATGCAAAGGAGCATTTTGCGTAAATTTAATATATTAAGTTACAATAATATTTATATAAAATATAGTAATGAACTCATGATTGTAACAGTTCAATTTTTAGTAAATATAATAATGGAGCTACACAGGAATATTTATTATTTAATTATAAATATGATATGTATATTTTATTTTAAGGGTCTTAGGTTTAAAGATATATATTTTACACGTAAGAAAGTTTGAAACCCAGAGTATAGCAACAGCTAAGTTCTAGGTAGACTTGCTGACGTTAAGAATGACAACAGGGACAATGAAATATTTATGACAGGATGTCGTTAAGTCATAAAGTAGGGACCACCGTGTGTTTATGACTCTTCACCTGTGACCTAAAGAGGAGACAGAATTTGCATAATTTTATGTGTGTGAATTTTGCTGACACAAATTACAGGACAGCAACTGACCCTCCTTAAGGATACGCCATCCAATATGAATGCATCTGAAATTTTAAACCGGCCCACACACGGGTAGGAGTTTTGAGAAGATTTTAGTGTAGGTAATTCGAATAAAAAAAAAGTTCAGAGATGTAGTAACCAAAAAGAAGGTGTATGAGACACTATGTAAAAAGATGCCAATTCAGATGGATTTAGCTACATGGACCGAGAATTTTCCAGCGACTAATCAAAGGATGAGTGGACAGACGAGTGCCTCTTAGACTGGCCGCCCGAGACTCCTCATCTGACCCAAAGCCTTCTCAAGACTATCAAGCCAGACACGATTTCATTCCCCCACATATGTGACGTAACGACCCGGGGCTGGCGCCAATGCCGAGATTTTGAAACTTGTATCTGGTTGTTTAGAATTAAAATGTAACGTATGCACGTGTTGTTTACTTAACTAATAGAACATATTCTTTTGAAGGTAAGTTTTATTTTCAAATTAACTACTTATATTTTATTAGTACTAGCTCCATTTTTTGTGTTCAGAATATCTTTTATTTTTAACTTCTTTAAAATAAATTAACTATTAAATCCCAGTATCGTATTGTCAACAATCCCGTGTACGTGTTTCAAAACAAAACGATATTATTGTACTTCTGTTTCATTTCAAAAACAGCAGTAATTTAAAGTGGCAAAAATCACTAAATCGTATCGAGACATATCATTCCCTGCCTATCGTAATTTGCTAAAAATTGGTGCTTGAATGGTGTGAATCGGTGAATTATCACAAAAGTTATTAATTAATAAAGTTTTCATTGTTTAATTATATTCTTTATAAATATGTAAAAATAACTTCATTTTAATATGTGCCAGAGCTAGACATCTCTGTTCGGGCCAACACATTTCTCCTTATAATTTGGAAGCTATACGGCCAATTCAGTTTGAAATTTTAATGTCCTATGCGACATATTTTTCTACTTCAACTATTATATTTTCAAGTGGAAATTTTAATTAGTTCTTTTAATTTAAACAAATTAATAAAAAAAACTTTAAAATTATTATTACTCAGAAATTTACCACTGAAAACTGATGAAATTTTGTATACAGTAAGTACAGCATAAATATTATTAGTTTAAACTTTACCTTTCTTGCTATTCAATAATTTCGATTAAAACTTCTGACTTTATTTACTCGCAAATACTGGCACCAGATAGCTGAAATTTATGTCAGACTGAGTTTCTTGGATACTAATCATGGATACTAATACCAAAAGTCTTAATTACAAGCTTAATTATTATGTAATTTATAACTTGTCACACCTTCCTATTTTTTAATTTGTTCTGTTTTCTCTCATTAGAGTGACTTTTAATGATCGACTTTTATTAGAAAACACTGGTCGTGAGAATAGTATAACTCTGATTATTCTGTAGGCAGAATTGATTGGGCTTTAATTTGATACCAAAATTTATGTATTTTTATAGATATTTTCATACTTAAAAATTTAAATGTATTAGAAACTTTCATCATAATTTCTATGGATGCATAACATTGTTATCTTGTTTATTTCTTTTAAAGCCCGATCAATATACATACTAATTTATTGGTGTTTTTTAATCTTAAACTCTTAATAAAAATTCATTTTATAATATTTGTTACACAGTGCATGCTTATACATGACAATTACGGATATGGGAATGATGTGTCTGAATCTCTTTATTTTTACAATGACTGTAAACAATTTATCCCCCCCCCCCTTCCGAATTCTCAAAAATTTTGTGTGTTTTTATATAACTTTTAACGTTTAATTAAAAATAACAATAAATAAAATTATTGTTACATAATTATAAATTTACTTTTCTGTGTAGTCAGGACCCGACTTTGTTTATCTAGGTCCTCGGAGCAAGCACCATTCTGGGACCCCCTTTTTATCTATCGGTAGAAATTATTCGCGAATAATGCATAAGTGGTTAGTGCTAAACTTCATACATATTGTATGCATGCATAAATTTCGTACCAGGTACTATTTACATTTGTATACAGGGTATCACAAAAAGATGGTCACAACTTTATGAAAAAATATTAGTAGAATAATAGTAGAAAAAATCATGGATTTGTTGCAAAGGAGTATTTGTTTGCAAACTTTTATTTGTTTTTCTATTTATGTTATAAGGTGTCTAAAAAAATACCCCCAATTGCTCCATAATAAATGATTTCAACTTGACTCGTTATGAGGAAAACGTGTATGAAGAATTTCTTTTGAAAACAATGTAATACTAAGTTGTTATAATAAAATTTAAATCATTAATTTTCTAATGATATATAGTACAAAGTCCAAAATCTTAATTCTTGAATATCTGAACAAAATAAATATATGTTAGGAATATTTCAATTCCAACTGATGAAAGTGTTTTCTTTCTTTCTTTTGTTCTCACCAGGTTTCAGTACACTTTTTAAAAACTGTATTGCTTGTACCTTGCATAATCTCTCTATTCTAAAAAAAAGTAACTACCGCTGTCACCGCCGCCGCCGCCGCCGCCGGTTTTGAATTTTTTGTGACCGGAGGTCTTTCTTCGTTAATATTAAGAAAAATAATGCATACAAAAATATGAAAATCGGTAGTGTTATACAGAAATGTTTGATAAACACGCTGATGCAGACAGTTTTCAAATCGAAGAATTATTTTAAGAGATATTTAATGCTAAAGTTGGACAAAATCGTTCCACTAAAAAAGTTTTATAGTAGCAAAAACTATACATCGGAATTTAATAATTTTTAGTTCATTTTATACGTTATAATTTCCCGGTGTGCAGAATTGATTTATTTTTTTTAATTTGACTCATTTTTCGAGGTTTTATATCTATTTTAAATTCAAATTTTCGGCATTTCGAGAGATATTTTTTACAGATTTTAGAAAGTGATATTAATTTAAACTGTTGCCAACTGTATAAACAGCGAAAACAATAATGTTTGCTTAAAAAAAAAAAAAAAAAAAAAAAAAAAAAATATTTATACGTGTAATAAATTAAAAATTTATTTACACGTGACTATTATAAACAGAAAAAAGCATTTGGAATAAGAATTAAATAATTATGTACAAAAAGCAGGAACTTATTAAAAATTACGTCATAAAAACTATAATTACACGTGAATTTTAAGAGAGAAAGGAATTTGTAAAATAACAAATTTATTAACATGCGTTAGAAGTCGTAAATAGGAGAAATTACGTCATATTTACGTCACATTACGGTTATTACATAAAATGAACACAAAATAATATTGCAAAACGGTTTAAATTTACAAATTGCGCTAGACATTTATTTGATATTTTGAGAGGATACTTTTCAACTATTTTTCATTTATCTATTTTTCATTCATTCAATTCCTACTATTAGCTCACACTCGCCCTATATTTATTTATATATTTATATATTTATCTTGTTCAATTTTTCAATCGTTAATAAAATACTCATTATTCATGCTATCAAGTTGAAATAAATTTTTTTAAACTTGTACTGGATGACAATTGATGTTAATACAGTTTTTTCAAATATTAATTAATTAATTAAATTTTAATTAATAAATTTTAGTTTTGCTTGGGAAACAAAATGGCGGCCATTGGTTATTGAAGTTCAATGAAAGAATTTTCAATAAAGGGTTACCATAGGGGGACCCTGTTCTGTCGCCAAATACCGCCAAAAATGTCGCCAACTTGGCGATATATCGCCAAATTTGGCGGCCAAAATGAGTCGCCAAAAGTGACGCCAACTTGGCGATATCTGTAATATTTCGCCAAATTCCCATAGAGTTCCATTGTAAACCTACTTGCTTATAGAAAATCAACAAATTGAGATATTTTAATGCAACAAAAACTAATATTAGCTTGATTATATTAAATTTTTCTTTGATAGCCTAAGTAGGAATTGACTTTAAAAACAAAATTTTTATATTACTTGTTCTTAGGAAAGCGCAAATAATATTTTATTTCTAACACAAGTATTTTCACGTGAATATTAAAAAGAGAAAGAATAGTTTGGTCAAAATTACGTCAGATTAAAAACGGTTAATTTAAAATGCCTCATTTAAAAGAACTTTCTTTTCGCTTTGTAAAAAAATACCGGGAGACAAAGATTCTGTTTACTCAATTCCTTTTATATTAGCTTATTTTGAAATGTTGTTACACGTGTCTACGTCATCAAGTTATTTTTATTTTGACGTTTTATTTGTATTTTTATTAATGTTGTACTAATTTATTTGTTCTTTCGTTATTTAAAATAAAAATTATGTCAATTTGTATAATTTGGCGAGTGGTTTGGAGATTTATATAATTTGACGAAATTAGTCGACGGGATAATCAAGTAGTACCACAGCGGATTTGACGTTAAAATTTCACCAATCAAAGAGAAATGAATAGAAATCGGTTTATAGGGAGATCGCCACTGTTTTTTTAAATTATAATTCAATCTTTCGAAATCTTTTTAAAGCCGATCACATTAGCGTGCATTTAGAGTCTGCGGTGTCTGGACGGGGGTTGGCGAGCGTAGCTCGTAGGGGGCCGAGCCCCCTAGTATCTTAAAATAATACAAAAATTAAGAAAATGATAATTTTCTGCTTCATGACCTTGTTTTTTTTTATTATGAGAGCTTTGTGTTTTTTCAATTTAATCGATTTTATGTGAAAATTACCCACTTCTGCTAAGTAAAGTTTACAGTAAGAAAAATTTATCTGTGTTGTTACCTAATTTCATGCACTCTGTAGTTTTACTATTTATTTATATTAAATTTATTATACTCCTTTGCATGTTTCAAATCACTAAATATTTAATAGGATATTTATTGTATAATTTCAAGCCACAATGAATAATAAAAATAGCATACAACTTGAATTTGTTTTCATTTAACAATCATTTTTCATCCACTTTAATTTAATTTTAAATGTGGGTTTTGATTGACAGAATATTGGTATTTATTTATTTATTTATTTTTGAAAATGAAATAACTGAAAGCAAAGTAATCCTCTCTATGTGTTTAAAACTACATATATATGTTTATATATATATTATATACATATTTGTAGATTTTGCTTATATATATTTATTAATGTCTTGTTTTAGAATATATAGAAAATAGATAATTGATATTTTTGTAAATTTCAAAGTAGAATAAATAATGAAAACTATTCACTAAATTAAATTTAATACTTCGATTTTTTTTTTCATTAACCAATCATTTTTCTTTAATGTAACTTTAATTAAGTGCACATTTTGACTGACACAGTGATATTATTTCATAATTTTTGTTTTTGTTTTATCGTTATTATTATTGTTTCGAGTGATCGAAATTGATTAAAAAGCACTTAATTAGGGTTTTTAAACTATACGTTTTTATTTTTTTTCCCATATGTTGTGATAATAAGTTGATACATAGAGGAAAGAATTAATATGTTTTAAATAACGCATGTGCTCTTCACGGCTGATCTAAGCCCCGCGTCGTGACGTCACGAAACCTCGTGTTTGGCTTGTAGTCTTGAGGCGGCTTTGTCTGACCGCAGCGATGAATGCAGTTCCGGTCGATATCAGCGATCTTTTCCCTATCACAGACGACAGAAATCAAGTCCTTAAATGGTTCTGACTCTTCACAACCAATTTCACGTTTTACCGCAAAATAATTATCTCTGTTTTGAGAACGTATGCTTTAATCGGTAAAAATGACCAATGGGATCCAAACACGCTTTCTAAATTTTTAATTCAAGAATTAACGATTTTCTACATATTTTTATTTACGTACTAATTCAGAATTTACTAGTAAAAGAACTGTAGAGAAGTTATACTACAAATATAGATAAAATATACACTAGGGTGGTCACAAGCAACATGGGAAATTTTTTTTTTTATCATTTTCTTCCGAGGGACCCCTCTAAATGTTTCCAATCAGTTAGAAAATGATATTGGAAAAGTTTCATCTCAATTGAATAATATTAACCCGTGCCTCATCGAAGTTGAATTCTTGAAAATTTGCGATTTTTTGCGAAAAATCGTAGTTTTTCTTTCGTCAATTGAAAACTATTTGTCTTAGAAACCTGATTCTTATCTTTTTTCATAGAAACTGTTGTTGCCTTGAACTTTTACTCTCATCAAAACTTATATTTAATGACATTTAGTGTTTTTTAAGTCAGCTTATGAACCATACACTCAAATTCTGCATTTTTAAAAAATAAGTGAAAAATAAGAAATTAATAATTTTTATTAAATTTGATATTATTATTTTTATTATTTGCATTAAAAGAAAAAGAAATTAGACATTTTTTGTAATTTTAACAATATTTCACGAATTATAGTTAATTATTAGTTATCTAGTTCCGTGCATGGAAAGAATTCCCAATTTTTATTGTAGTTGAACCGCATTTAAAATGAACCTCTGAATTTCTCTTTTTATTACAAGGCTCTTTTTATTACCTTCTATCGTTATTTTTTAAAGCAACGAAACATTCCGACCCCCACCCCCTCTTTCGGTATCATGGTAGGAATGCAAGATTTTTTTTTTATTAGGCCACATGCTCATCAATTCACCGGCAGTAAGTTATCAAGTAATTGCCAAGTTTTATGTGTTTTGTTTCATAATATTCCCAAGTTAAACTGGACACCAGAGAAGCTGCTAGACTCACAGTACACCCACCAGTTAATCACAAATTTTAATTTTAAGTAGATGTGTAATAGGACTTCGCAAACAACTATTTCGAAAATAAAGAACTGAGTTCATCAAAAATAGATTTCACAATTCCGATTTACAGGGAGTTTTTGTTAGCTACGATGGATAACTGTTTCCTCATTTTTTGAATAAAGAAAATGTCTACAATTTATTTATTCAAAAGAGATAGCAGTTGATTGTGGATAGCAGTTTTAATTAGTTGTGGAGATGAGGAACACTTAATAAGAGTTCCTCACCTTAAAAAATAGTATCGGAATAACTCGGGCAAAAACTGTATTTTCAGCAGTTGAGGAGTGGGTGGAAGTTGGTAAAAACCAGGAAATGTGTTTTGATACCACTGCAGTAAACACTGGTCGCCTCAGAGGAACTTGCATAGATCTATATCAATTATTAAAGTAAAATCTTCTGTATTTACCATCTCGCCACCATAATTTACTAATTAACATAAAAGCTGTTTTCAGCCAGTTATTTAAAATAAGATTCAGATTGGATGTCCCAAGTTAGACCAGATTAAGTATGAAAATGCTATTGATGGTAAAAAATTAGATATAAAATACTTAATTCAGAAGAAATTTCAAGCTTTCTTATAGAACATTTAAAAAAGTAATAGCCCATGGGTGATTATAAAGAATTTATCTAACTTTGTTTAATTTGTACAGGACGTCTTCCTCCAAAAGACATCCAGTTTCAGTTCATCGATGATAGGTATCACAGGTCATTTATTCTCTCAAAATATATCTTTTCAGGGATCAGTTCTCAATAACATATTTAGAAAAAGAAGGTGTTAGAGACATTTGATTATTTATAATCAATATTTATGTAAAAGCATGGTTCAACGCTTCCACTTCCCCGCAATCAAGACCGGCAATTATTAAAATCACTTGTTGAGTACAGAAAAATTTATAAATAGCTTACAGACAAAGCACTCGCTAAAATGATAAACCACCTTTGGTATCTGAACTCTGTTGCATTTTGATTTTTTGATAATACTTTGGGGGAAAAAGTGAAAATAAGCATAGCTGTAAAATTAGTATTATTTGAAAAACAAATTGATGTTGATGATAGGAATGTAAGAGCAACAATAGGTTTTAACCAAGTGGATTATTTATTGAACAAATAAGTCGATGTTTTTGTTTAATATCAAGCTGATTTTTTTTATTATTAGTTTGTATATTGATATACAATTTCTAAATACTGATCCTGATGTATGTTGTGAAAATAAACATTATTTGAAATCAAGAAAAATACTGAATGATTTTAACCCCTTAACAGTGTGGCCCGAACTGGATTCGGGCAAGAACACTTTGCTCGCTTCGTTATTAAAAGCATATTGATACCACTAATTTGTAACTGTAAATTTATCTTTATTGATTGTCAGATATTTTTCGATTAAGTAAGGTAAGTATTTTAGTATGGAAAAAGTGGTGTCCAGCCCCATTTTAAATTTTTTTTTGTAAAAAAACAAATGTCACTGTTAAGGGGCTAACGTAACACAGCTGAAAGGGGAATAAAGTTAATCCATGATTTCAATTCCTGTTTAACAAAAGACGAAGAACAAAAACGTTTCTGCTAAAAGTTGTATCTGAATGTAGGAAAACATTTCAAGACAGACCTTATCTGAGCCGTTACCACCTTAACATGACAACGGGGTATATGATGTAAGGGATAGTAATTTCTTTTCTCTATAATGCTTCCTTTCTTGTAACACAACTTTAATAATAAAATGCATTTTAAAATATTTGTTCCCATTTCTATACTTTCTTTGCCCGTTTTTTCTTTTAAATCTTTCAATTTAAATTTAAATTTTTATCACAATTAAACCCTTTATTATATACAAAATGAAAAAAACAAACAAACAAAGAAAACAAAATGTTGAAAGCAGATGAAAGGGAATGTTACATTGTTTTTTCGCATTTTCATAAAAAATCAATTTTTAGGATTAGGATAAGTCTGGTCTTGTAAAACGCGCATATGTTTAAATTTATACATTTTTACAAAAATGTAGCGAGTGGTATTTCAAAACAAACATATTTTTTATGAAATCAGATCAGGATTATGTTTCTAAGTTTAATTGTATTCATTTTATGAAGAAAAAAACAGCATTTTTTGCGAAAAATCACGTTTTTTCCGAACTTTGACCTCAATGAGGCACGGGTTAATATTGTCCAAATGAGCTGAAACTTTTCCAATCTCATTTTCTACCCAATTGGCAACTTTTTGAGGGGTCCCCCCGAAAAAATTCGAAAATTGTTTTCTTGTGACCACCCTAATATACACTGTAGATGTTAATTTAAAAAAATGTATGTTAAAAGGACAGTTTCCAGGGTAAAAAAAAAAAAAAAAAATGTGATTAACAGCACCTAAAATCTGTTTTTTATTATTTTCTCAAGTTAAGGATTTTGTAAATAATTGTTGTTTAAATATATGTAAATAAAAATGTTCAATCAAGAGATAACTGTCCCTTCTCTTCTAGTGAATAATTAATTGTGTGTCATTGCATGTAAAGGTATTTCTATTTAAGGAATTTCATAGAATTTTCAGAAGTTATCAAGTTGACTCAGTAAAGTTTAGATAAAGAAATAAAAACTATTTTAATAGAAAATATAAAAAATACTTCTTTCGAAAATTATCGAAAGGCAAAATTCATAAGTGAAAAGGGCCTTCGTAAAAATTCACAACGCATTCTATTTTGGTAATTTATTTATTATCGCGCGAGTGTTATAGATATTCTTTCGTAATTCGCGTTGCCCTTTTGCCAGAATTTTATGTTTACGATCACATTCTTTTTTTTATTTTAAGGTAAATTAATATTTGCCAAATCTGACTTGTCAAGGGTGAATGATTGTGTGAACCAGATTATTTTTAATATAAAACTAGTTGGATGTGCCAATCCCAAAACTTTCTTCTATCTTATACATCTTAATATTTCAAAACCTAGTTACACATGTTAATACTTCAATATTATTAGTTCAATACTATACCAACTTTGATTTTCATCTTAAATTTCTGCTCAAGTCAATTAAACGGACTAAAAACGAGTTAATCTATATCATGATATTTGATAAAATTATTAATTTTTCCTTATTCTGTCGTTATCAGCTGTTTGCGAATAGCCGGCATAGCAGGAAGCGAGTTCCCGCCGCTGCATGAGCCGTCGATGCACAATAGAACTGCGAAAAATCAAGAAAAGTATACAAAAATCGCTAGCACGGAGCCCCTTTACCGCGCAATATTTCCAAATTCAAGGAGAACCTGTTGGCCAAAGCCAAAAACAAGCACAAACATTTTGGTTCAATTGTATGCATAATTTTATACGCTATTCGATGGTACAATAATGAAAATGGCACAGAGATCGGAATTATAGCGCCCCCTTCTTTCGGAATTTTTTCAAGTTCAGGGAGGACTTGTTTGCCATAGCCAGAAACATGCACAAAAAATTTGGTTCAATTATATGGATAATTTCATACACTTTTCGATGGTACAATAATGAAAATGGTACAGACATCGCAATTATAGTGCCCCCTTCCGGCAGAATTTTTCCAAATTCAGGGAGGACCTTCGTGACATGACCAAAAATAAACACATAAAATTTGGTTCAATTCTATGCATAACTTCATACACTTTTCGGCGGTACAATATTCAAAATGGCACAAAAATTGTACAAAAATCGCTATTACAGCGCCCTCTACGAGCGATTTTTATACAAATTAAGGGAGGACCTCCTTGCCATAGCCAAGAACTTAATTTTTTTTTTTTTTTTGGTTCAATTCTATGCATAACTTCATACACTTTTCGATGATGGAATATTCAAAATCGCACAAAAATCGCTATTACAGTGCCCCCTAACGGCGAATTTTTTGGAAATTCATGGAGGACCTGCTTGCCATATCCAAAAACTTAAAATAAAAATTTGGTTTAATTCTATGCATAACTTCATACACTTTTGGACGGTACAATATTCAAAATCGCACAAAAATCGCTATTACAGCGCCCCCTACCGGCGAATTTTTTCCAAATTCAGGGAGGACCTGCTTGCCATAGCCAAAAACTTAAAATAAAAATTTGGTTTAATTCTATGCATAACTTCATACACTTTTGGACGATACAATATTCAAAATCGCACAAAAATCGCTATTACAGCGCCCCCTACCGGCGAATTTTTTCCAAATTCAGGGAGGACCTGCTTGCCATAGCCAAAAACTTAAAATAAAAATTTGGTTTAATTCTATGCATAACTTCATACACTTTTGGACGGTACAATATTCAAAATCGCACAAAAATCGCTATTACAGCGCCCCCTACCGGCGAATTTTTTCCAAATTCAGGGAGGACCTGCTTGCCATAGCCAAAAACTTAAAATAAAAATTTGGTTTAATTCTATGCATAACTTCATACACTTTTGGACGATACAATATTCAAAATCGCACAAAAATCGCTATTACAGCGCCCCCTACCGGCGAATTTTTTCCAAATTCAGGGAGGACCTGCTTGCCATAGCCAAAAACTTAAAATAAAAATTTGGTTTAATTCTATGCATAACTTCATACACTTTTGGACGATACAATATTCAAAATCGCACAAAAATCGCTATTACAGCGCCCCCTACCGGCGAATTTTTTCCAAATTCAGGGAGGACCTGCTTGCCATAGCCAAAAACTTAAAATAAAAATTTGGTTTAATTCTATGCATAACTTCATACACTTTTGGACGATACAATATTCAAAATCGCACAAAAATCGCTATTACAGCGCCCCCTACCGGCGAATTTTTTCCAAATTCAGGGAGGACCTGCTTGCCATAGCCAAAAACTTAAACTAAAAATTTGGTTCAATTCTATGCATAACTCCATACACTTTTGGATGGTACAATATTCAAAATCGCACAAAAATTGTTATATCAGCGCCCCCTACCGGCGAATTTTTTCCAAATTCCGGGAGGACCTGCTTGCCATAGCCAAAAACTTAAAATAAAAATTTGGTTCAATTCTATGCATAACTTCATACACTTTTCGATGGTACAATATTCAAAATCGCACAAAAAACGCATTTACAGCGCCCCCTACCGGCGATTTTTTTTCAAATTCGGGGAGGACCTGCTTGTCATATCCAAAAACTTAAACTAAAAATTTGGTTCAATTCTATGCATAACTCCATACACTTTTGGATGGTAGAATATTCAAAATCGCACAAAAATTGTTATATCAGCGCCCCCTACCGGCGAATTTTTTCCAAATTCCGGGAGGACCTGCTTGCCATAGCCAAAAAATTATAATAAAATTTTGGTTTAATTCTATACATAACTTCATACACTTTTTGATGGTACAATGGCGACAGACAGACGGACAGACGGACATACGGACGGACGGACAGACGGACACACAGACAGACAGACATTTTCTATAAACATGTTTTTTGGAATCTCTGACCCCTAAAACATGCAAATCCGTCGAAAACCGGAAGTCGAAAAAAATTTCGATTACAATACTTTCTTCTATTGAAGATAGAAGAAAGTAAAAAATACCAGTTAGAAAAGAGAGCTTATATCTGTCCAGCATCGCTGACAGGTCAGTATTTATTAAATTTAAGGAAATTTATGAGCCCTGCTGGATACACAAGGCCTAAACTTTCAAGGGTTGGACATTTTAAAAACGGATTTCGTAATTTTGCTTCAATATTTGCTTTTTTTACAGAAAGGCTATATTCGAATTGTATTTTGGTTTTTCTCAATAACAATTTTTGTCAATTCACGAAACATTTTATGCATTCAAATCCAGCAGATATGGCCATTTAAGATATTTAATATAATTATAAGCTACTAGGGGGCTCTGCCCCCTGCAGGCTATGCTCGCCAACCCCCGTTCAGACACTGTAGAATCTAAAAGCACGCTAATCTGGTCAGTTTTAAAAAGATTAGAGGAGATTGAATTATACTGAAAAAACCTATAGCGATCTCCCTGTAAACGGGTTTCCATTCAATTCCCTTTGATTGCAAAAATTTAAGGTAGAATCAGTTGCTGTTAAGAAATCCAATGGTTGTTTTCGTGTTTGGTTAAAGAAGATCAGTTAAACATTTGAAATGAAGCTAAAATAAAATGAATTAAGTAAACAGAGTCTTTGTCTCTCGGTATTTTTTAACAGCGTTATAAAACGATTGACATAATACAATTACTAAAATTTGCTGCTTTAACCCCTTCAAGGACGGTGGTTCATTTTTAGACCACTTAATTTTAATTCTTAAATGCCACATTAGCATCAGAATATTGAGATGAAAATTTCCCTTTTATTAAGTAAGTGAACAAAAGCATTTTTGTATTTCGATATTTGTTTGTAAATTCTGGTATCATTCACTGATTTCCAGATTTTACGAATAGAAGTGCCTTGTCCGTGAAAGGGTTAAACGCATATTAATGTATTTATTATTTTAAAGTTCCCTTTCCCTTTTAATATTCACGTGTAAATACAATTTTCAGGACATAATTTTCAATATTTTCCTGCCTTAGTAGTATGTAGAGCCGGGTGTGGGACAAAAAGGGGCGGGGTCGTTTGATGGACAGGTGGGCGTGTCCGATGGCGAACTATAAGACGGGTGTGGGACAAAAAGGGGCGGGGTCGATGGATGGACAGGTGGGCGTGTCCGAGCACGAAGTATAAGACGAGGGGTAAATTTTTTCAACGGTTCGAGGCAAGGGTTGTTTTTTAGTTGGATGGACAGGTGGGCGTATCCGGTGGATAAGGGACAAAACGGAGTGTTCCCATTTTTTGAGTGACAGGTGGGCGTGTCCGAACACATGCTCTAAGACGAGGGGTGATTTTTTTGACGACGGTTGGCAGGAAGTTTCGAATGGATTCTTCTGCTATAAGAGGGATTAATAATGTTTTTTAAACAAAGGATTTCAATTTAATTTCATTGAATGAAATAACTAAAACTTAATTATTTTATGAATGGATTATAAGCGAGTTTATGTTTTATTTTAATTTAAACGAATTTAATGGATGATTAGTTCAGAATTTTTAACCGGTTTCAAAGCTATTTTTGTTTTTTAATTGATTATTTTTTAATTGGGAACCTTTTTACTGAATGCATTATTTTCATAATGACGTAATCGGCGATTCGAATTTATTTAATTGCATGAATTAATTAAAATAAAAAAATTTTAAGCTGATTATTTTTAAATTGATTTTAAGCTTTTTGAATTGAATTTTAACGGAAGTTTTTTAATTAGAACTTTTTAAGAAACTGATTATTTTTTAATTTCTGCAACACGTGATTTAGACAAGATGGTTTATGTTCGAACATGAATGTGACGTTATGTATTGATTTCACCCTAGACGAGCAAATAAGAGGACTATTTGTAGAGTTGAGTTGTTTTTCGGATCTAGATGGTGTTTAACTGTAACCATGTGTGAAGTTGAGTTGTGTGGATTACGATTAACTGTAACCGGTAATGAAAAAAGTTTCTCATACAGCATCTGACAACAGTTGTATGGATTAGTTGCTTGGATTTTCATGCTCAGTGTTGTATCGTTTGTTGTCTTGTGAATTTTCTTCGCTTTTATTTTAGTTATTTTTATTGTTTTTCGTCATGGAAGACGGACTTAACATCAACAAAAGCAAGCGTAAACTTGTTGAAATTAAAGAAAGCAACAAGAAAACGAAGAATTATCAAACTACGGTAAGTTTTTTAATTGATTTTTTAAAATTAATACTTTTTTCAATTCATACTAATAAATTTTAATTCTTTTAATTATTTTTACTTATTTTGGCTCTCTCTCTCTCTTTTAGGTTCAATCATTTGTAGAAAAGGTTAAATGGCATAATTCGAAGGATATGAAATACCTAGGTGGAGAGAACTTTCTTTCCGTGAATTATTTTCTGGGGCAAACCCGTGTTCACATTAGACGATATATTGTTGATCCCGACGGTGAATTACAGCCTACTAAAGATGGTGTATCTCTAACTCCCAAAGTCTGGCAATCCTTGTGTCGTGAAATCAAGACTATATTAAATCCTAAATTTTCAGAAAAGATGACAATTATTGAATCAGATTTGTGCATTTCAAAACAAGTAAAGGATGGTGTGGAACTTTACGTTCTCCAAAGACTTTTCCAAAGAAAAAATATGAGTATGCAATTCGTATCTGAACATGTTGTACTAACACTTGCTGAGTTTGAAAAGGTAGTTGATAACATGTGCAATATCACGGATCGTTTGAAAGAAGGACTAATCACATACTCAATATCTTACTATATTTATGAAGAACTGGACAACGCCAATTTCCAGTTTAACCCAACAGATAACCCCGACGCGTTTTTAGAACTTGTTGATTCCCTGACTAAGTGTTTGGTTGCTGCCATTACTATCAAAATTACGGAACTGATAAACTGTTTCGGATGTCGTGAGTCTTATCAAGCACCTTTTATGCATGACTGTGTAACAAAAACTCGAACTGAAAAATGGTTAAAGTTCTCTGACAGTGCACTATATTCCATCAACATGCGTGATGTTGCAAAAGACATTGTTAAAAAAAACTTAACTGTTGACTTTAAATATGTACTTGGTCAAGAAGAATTTTTTGATTCATTAATTATCCCAAAAATATTAGAATCTGTACAAAAAATGTATGTTGGAGAAGACCAACAATCACAAGAAGAAAATGATTTCTTACAATTATCATTGTAAATTTTAGATCTGAATAAATGTATATTTACATAATATCTTTTGTCTGTTTTCTTAGTCTTGTTTTTTATCAAATTAATAAGAATGTTTCAGGTTTGCATAAAAAAGAAATTGTTGGACTTTACAAAAACTTTTCTTTAAAAATAATAAGTTTGTGTTCAGAAAATAAAAAAATATTTTTTTTATACCTTAATCCTTTTAATATTTTTACTGAACTTAAATCTTTTTCCAGTGCATATTTTTTATCGAACAGATTTTTTTCTAGTGCATTTTTTTATCGAACTGATTTTTTTTTACAATACATTACTTTTTCCTCAACACAAAAAATAATTTTCCTAAATATAAAATTTTTTCCAAACACAAAACATTTTTATCCCTAAATATAAAACATTTTTTTCCTAACACAAAACTTTTTTTAAAAACATAAAACTTTTTCCAAACATAATTTTACTGTACTCAAAACTTTTTTACTTAAAATAATTTTCCTAAACTTTTTCAAACATAATTTTTTCTGTACTCGAAACTTTTTTTACTCACCATACTTTTCACTGTACTTAAAATAATTTCCTAAACATTTGTTTCCCAATCATAAATCATTTTTTCCAAACACAAAACATTTTTTCCTAAATCATAAATCACTTTTTCCAAACATACATATTTTTTATCGAACAGATTTTTTTCTAGTGCATTTTTTTATCGAACTGATTTTTTTTTACAATACATTACTTTTTTCCTCAACACAAAAAATAATTTTCCTAAATATAAAATTTTTTCCAAACACAAAACATTTTTATCCCTAAATATAAAACATTTTTTTCCTAACACAAAACTTTTTTTAAAAACATAAAACTTTTTCCAAACATAATTTTACTGTACTCAAAACTTTTTTTACTTAAAATAATTTTCCTAAACTTTTTCAAACATAATTTTTTCTGTACTCGAAACTTTTTTTACTCACCATACTTTTCACTGTACTTAAAATAATTTCCTAAACATTTGTTTCCCAATCATAAATCATTTTTCCAAACACAAAACATTTTTTCCTAAATCATAAATCACTTTTTCCAAACATACATATTTTTTTCTAAACACGAAATATTTTTTTCGAAATACAAAACATTTTTTTCTAAACACGAAATATTTTTTTCGAAATACAAAACATTTTTTTCCTAAACATAAAACATTTTTTTCTAAACACAAACATTTTTTCCTAACACAAAACTTTTTCCAAACACAAAACATTTTATTCCAAACATAAAACTTTTTCCAAACACAAATCTTTTTTTCCAAACACAAACCATTTTTTTCAAACACAAATCTATTTTCCTAAACACAAAACATTTTATTCCAAACATAAAACTTTTTCCAAACACAAATATTTTTTTTCGAAATACAAAACATTTTTTTCCTAAACATAAAACATTTTTTTCTAAACACAAACATTTTTTCCTAACACAAAACTTTTTTCCAAACACAAAACATTTTATTCCAAACATAAAACTTTTTCCAAACACAAAACATTTTATTCCAAACACAAACCATTTTTTCAAACACAAATCTATTTTCCTAAACACGAAAGATTTTTTCCAAACACAAAACATTTTTTTCCTAAACATATTTTTTTATTTTCTGAACATATTCTTTTTGTTTCGTTGAAACATTATTTCCAAAAAAATTCTTTTCTCAAGATAAATCTGGAAAAAGCAATCTTAACGATTACATTTTTTTTTTTTTTTTGCAATATGAGGAAAAAAACACAATCACACACATAAATATTTTTGAAATAAGCATTTTTTATTCGTTTCATAAAATACATTATATTTGCAAAACGTAATTTTTTTACATTTTCAACCATGGTACTGGTGATATTGGTAAAAGGACGTGATTAGATGATCTTCGTTTTCTATGATAGGGTTCAGGTCTTGCATAAATAGTTTTATGATCATTCTTCAAATACTTGTTTTTTATAAAATCTTGAGGAAAGTTTATTTTATTTAAAAGTTCTTGAAACTGATCAAAAGCAATAGGTTTTTGACTTCTATCTCTCAGCAAAAAAACGACTAGTTGAACAACATCTGATCCATTAATTACAGTATCATCTATTTTCAATTCTTTGTTTTCTGTACAGGAAACTTTATTTTGTTTAAAAAAATCCATAATTTTAACAGCAGTTTTCTTTTGTTTTTCAGGAATAGAACTTAGAATTTCATTTTCTATATCAGAAGACTTCTCAGAGTGCTTCTGGGGGAGTTGTTCTTCAGGGGGTTTGACCGTATTCATATCTGGGAATGATACAAACTTTTGCAAAATCTGTGTGTAAAGCTTCGCTTTTTCATCATCCTCCAGTTTTCTTTTCAAAATAGTCTGAATCTGTCTATCTAAATCACTCAAATGCTCATCCGCAAACTCTTGATCTCTGTCAGCAGGAACAAGTCTGAATTTACGAGCGAACTCCATTGATCAACGTACTGAGCACTGATACTGCAGCAGGAATAAGTATAGACAAAAACCCTTCTCCTTTTTGAATGAGAAGTCGTCTTTTCTTAAACAGAGGTACTTTCTTATCTCCCAGACGTCGCAATGTTCTTTTATAAGCTATTAATCTATTTTTCTGACGTTTAGAGACAGGTATGTTACCCTTTAAAAGATTTAAGGCGCATTCACAGACACCTTTTATAATGCTATTCGGACACTTTTTAAGAAAGGCTGCTTTTTGCTTTGTCTTGCTTAACAATTTCAGATGTTCAACGGTCGACATCCTGAGTTCAAATGATGGTCGATGAGCTTAATCTCTCTTTTATATGCTTACCGTAAGTAAAAGCTTTCGTTAAAGCACAATGTTTAAAATAGGGTTTGTGACTTGGGCAGTTTACCTCTGAAATATTTAATAAATTAATCTTGGGACAGTTAAAATCATTCAGATTCAAAATCTTTCGTCCAGACAACCTTTCTAGAAACTTTGCTTTTTCTAGTCCTTTGATGTAAACATTCTTATAAGATATAAACAATGATGAAAGTATAGGTTCTAATGCTGAATAAGGTAAATCACCACTATTCCATTGCAAACCATGGCGGTAATGAGTCAACCATGCAAATGTCTTTCTTTTTAGGAGAGGTAATTGCTCCCAAGAATGTGGGGAGAGGAAATTCCAACGGCAGTGATATCCAGAATCAACCGCATAAAAAGCGAGTTCTTTAATAACAAAATCGTACGTGCTTAACTGAAAACCTTCAAATTCAATGACAGCAGAGTTCATGTTCACCAGATGCCGTTCCCTGAGCAAATGATTTATCGAAGTTCATACACATAATGTTTATCACCAGGAAAAATTTTAGTGCGCATGCGCAAGCTTTCACAAGAATCGGGTCTTAAATCAATGAATAAGTAGTTAAAAGGTAATGCAGTAGCATCATTAAAAATTTCTTGAAAAGCCTTGGATTTACCAGGAAACATTTGCCTGGATAAATGCATTATCTGGCTTTTATCTCGAGGATTTTTGAATAGTACCATGTAATGAGAATTTAAATTAATATTTCTCATTTCTTTGCCATGATGAAACAAGTTTTGAGTTATAAAGATAACGGAAAGATTTCGGTGATGACTGCCTTTTGTGAAAAGTTTGCTCAATCGTACATCAGAAGCTAATTCTGACATCAAATCATCAATGATAATTAAAGCATTTTTTAGGGAAGTAAGATTAGAGGGTAAACCTTCTTCAAATTGTACATCGTTCATGGAATTGAAAAGGGGTTGATAGCTTCCGTAACAGTATATTATACTTGTGGGCATAGGATGAAAATATTTGTAATCAATTAATTTTTTAACAAAAAAGCTTTTACCCGAACCTGTCGGCCCGCTGATAAGGACAGTAGAAGGATGTACTAACTTGAGTAATTCCATGATTTAAATGACAAGAATGAATGAAAGCTTCAGATTTTATAGTTTCTCGACTATTTCGGCAAATTAATTTTTTTACACAGAAATAACACAATAACTTGTATGATCTTGTTAGGAAAAAATTTTATGTATGCATTTTTTTTCTAAAAACAAATGATTTTTTTTTATCTAATCCACTATCCATGATGAAATTAAATAAATAAATAAATAAATAAATAAACACACACACATAAAATAAGAGAAATATATTTTTATTTTTTAAAAACCATGTTTACACCATATCTTTTTTTGACAAATTGATACATTCGAAAATCATTCTTCTTTCTGGATAATACATTGGTAATAGAATTCATACAAAGTCCTTGACATCGTTTTACAAGAAAGAAAATACAATATTGTCCACAGACATTGGACGTAAAACTTTGAAGCATTGCCTTGTTCCAACGAATTCGGGGATACTTCTTCACAAATCTTGTTATGTCTTCTCCATAGGTTTCGGGAGGAAGTCCGTAAGAATCAAAAAAGTCCAGAGTTTTCTTATCTTGAACGTACATTGCTAGCCAATGGGATCCTTTTTCGTCATGTTTATCGGTATTGATCACTAATGCACAGGGAAAGTTTCGAATATCAGGTATTTTGTCGGAAGGGAAAACGCCTGCAAAATATCTCGCCGAAACAGGATCACGAGATAAAATTCTACGAATTTGCGATGAATTCATTAGTTTCCAAAATCATACAGAATATTGCGAGATTTGTTGATTTCGATTAAATTTTCAAATTCAGCATACACTAGCAAAGAGACTGTTTGCGCCAAAGTTGTTCCGAACTTAATTTCTAATCTTAAATTACTGTGACGAATGAGATTAAGATGTGAACCATCACATAAATCAGGTGACAGCTCAAAACAAAATAATGAATACCCCTGTGAAAATTCTGATCTCGAAAGGTACAAGCCTTTGTTTTCTGCATTCGTAAATAAATTCTCATAAGCTCGAATAAATAAATTGTTTTCAAAGTCAGGTTGTAGTGGATTGTGAGGAACGGGCTGACCGTCCACATAGACACCAATGAAATTAATATTGTAATGTTTGAACTCAAAAGGGGACTTTTTATAGTCGCCGTTATATGAGTCATTGTCCACACAGGCGATCACGATGCGATTGGGCATCTGCCCTGTAAAAATATTATCCTGAACAAAACTCATATTGCCTCTAGGAATGGAATATGTTTTGCAAATCACTCTGTTAATAGGGTATTTGGCTGTTGTTTTTTCTAAGCTTTTAGCATGTCCTAAGACAACGCCAGGACTTACGCGTACTTTACGAACAAATAAGGAAGCATGTTCCAGGGAAACTTTAAACTCCCCTTCACCCGCCAATAAACAAAACTCTGGTTTACTACGAATCAGTTTAATTTTCACATCAACCATGTTTAGGAGGAGTCTTTCTTGATGAAACATATCCAGATGCAATCGACCAATCATATCCACTGAAGCACTGTGTTTAGTCATTTCTGCACGTTTACTAAATCCTTCGTTGGGATTTGCATCTGCAGGATCTACAACATTCATACGACCAGCAGTATCTTTAAAAAATAATTCTGAGGAAAGTTGAGAAGTTTTTTCATCATACCCGTGATTCAGTAATTTCTCTATCATGGCTCTGTATGGATAGGCATTATTACTTGAAGAAACGAGTCTATCGTTCAGGCTAATATCAACTTGGGAAAACATGGAATGCAGAAAAAGATTGACGGGTCCAACTTTACATTTATCCGGAATGGGTTTGCCGTCCTTTTTTAAAATCTTTACTTTGACATATAACTGAGTTTGAGATAAATCAAGATAATCTTCTCCGCTTCCAGAAACATTAAATTCTACAGGTCCTCCATCAGAAACATTGGAAAGCGGGTGAAATTCAACCCATTGGCCTCTTTCAATAACTGTTTGAGTAGGAGGGAGATGAAATAATTCTAATTCCGATTTAGCACATTCGGGAGAGTCCTTTAAAAGAAAAGCCATAGTATAATGCGTATATTAACAGTCAAAAATGTCACGTCTTTGCACCTTCCGTGCTTTCGATGAAATGATGTGTTTCGCAGGTCTCCGCTTCCTTTTAAGCTTTCCATGGCCAATCATTTCATCTGCTTTTTCAACTGCTTTTCTAGCTAATTTTTTTCCGACTTCTTTTGATCGTGTTTTAAGAGACGATTTAAAATTTTCACCTGATAACACATCATTTGCAACCATAGTCCCTGTTCGTAATGCTTCTTTTCCAATTGTTTTGGCACCACTTATCAAAAATGGCATCGCACTGCGAAACAGTTTAGCAAAAAATCCGCCTATACCGTATCCTCTCTGTAAAACCGTTCCTCTATAGTAAGGTAAACCATTTCCTGTCTGTCCTGTATAATAATGTTCGAACTTTTGTGTACAACATGTATAAGGCACCAACATTTTGCCGATCTTTCTTTATCGCAATCAAGAAGGAAAATGAGATTAATTTAAACGTAATGCTCTTTTATATGATCTGTCGTAAACGGAAATGCAAGGTTACAAAAACTTTACCTCTTTCAAAAGGCACTAAATCTCCAGAATGCAGTCTGATATCAATTTGTACCGTTTGGAAATGCTGACGAATAACTGGTACGTACAATGGTCTTGAATAATGAGCATTAATAATTTCGCCATCGCTTCCTTCAACAGACACAATTTTTAGAAGAGGGGCTTGTACATCACCTACGATTTGAGGCTCCACGAGATCACAATACACATACATCACGGGAAACGATGACTTTGGGTCAGCCACAAAAGGACTTTGTTGCAATCCTGTATATTCTCCTGGTTCAAACCCTAAAAGTTCAGCTACACCTTCATAAAGAACTACTTTCGATTTTTTATCTGTCTTGATTGTAACTCTTTTCGTAACTGGGTGAAAATGAAATTCAATCTTATTTTTATGCGACGGTATCGTCATACTTTTAATGAGATCCTGTATGGTTTCATAACATCCAGAAGGAACTCTCCTACCTTCCAATTTTCCATCCCCCAAGTCAAAACCAAACAAATTATTATCATTTCTAACGTTATACCATGTATGCGGATAAATAAAATCGACCAAAGCCATTTCCCATTCACCTTTTAAATTTATGGGGGTGGGCAGTTGAGTTGTAAATTGCGATATTTTATTATTTGGGAAAAAGCTCATAGAGCTGTCACTGATGAGTGTGATATAGAACGACATCTCTTGATGAAATGAACGGTAAGTATGATGTATACTCTATTTATATCATTCGAATATCTTTAACCCATGCATTGAATTTTTCCGGATAGCCTTGAAACTTCACAAAATATTGAACTTTTCCATTACGTTTCTTTTTCTTCAAAACTTTCTCCACAGGATAAAAACCAGAATCCGAAACTTTTTGTAGTTCTTGTTTGTAAAATGTTCCTTTTATGATTTCTCCTGCTAAATCTTTTAATTTATAGACAACAGGCACTCGGTGTATGATTTTATGAATAGTAAAAATTTCTCTCGTCCAATTTTGTTCGTATCCTTTCTCAAAACGTAGTTTCTCTTTACTTATACGAACGGTATCGCCGACACTCAAGTCAGATTTCATTGGAGAAATTTTGTCGTTTGCATACAATGTTTTCCAAACCTGACTTTGGTTATCGAAGTTTACTGATGCTGGCTCCATTTTAATACTACGATGCCATGTGTGGTTATAACTGTGTACTAATTTATCGATTACATCAATATATCTCTTTGTATTCTTTTCAGTAAAATATTTCCACATTTTCGTTTTAAGTGTACGATTAAAGCGTTCTACTACTGAAGCTTTTGTGGAGTTATTAGTTGTGAAAAAGTGAACCTTCTGCCTTTTTAAGAAATCCTGTACAAGCTTATTTGTGTACTCCTTCCCATCGTCACACTGCAGGGTTTGCGGCTTACGTTCCGAAAATATTTTTTCGAAAGCTCGTTTAATACCTGAAGCTTTTTTATCTTTTAACGGTATGGCCCATGCATACTTAGACAAAATATCAATACATGTCAGTAAATACCTATATCCATCATTCAAAGAAGACAGGGATTGCATGTCTACTAAATCAGATTGAAACTGCTCGTTTATGCCTCCTACTATAACGCGATTTCGGGGGAATTTGTGTCGCAAAGGCTTGTGTAAGGTATATGAATCTTTCGTCTGAAGCCATTTCTTTATCTGTTGTGTTTTTACGCGGCCTTTTAAGGCACGTTGCAAAGCACTGATACCACCGAAACTCGCTGGTAGCTCCGGATCCCGATACATCTGATTCAAAGCTTCCATTACAACAATGATTATGATCTAAACGAAAGTTAACATTCATTTATATTTTTTCAGCTACAAATACAAAACGATGTTTATCGCATCAATGTTTTACTTAAAATGAAAAGTATTATGATAAAACCTTTAATATATACCTTGTTTGAAAAGTATCAGAAATTAAAAAATAATCAATTTCTTAAAAAGTTCTAATTAAAAAACTTCCGTTAAAATTCAATTCAAAAAGCTTAAAATCAATTTAAAAATAATCAGCTTAAAATTTTTTTATTTTAATTAATTCATGCAATTAAATAAATTCGAATCGCCGATTACGTCATTATGAAAATAATGCATTCAGTAAAAAGGTTCCCAATTAAAAAATAATCAATTAAAAAACAAAAATAGCTTTGAAACCGGTTAAAAATTCTGAACTAATCATCCATTAAATTCGTTTAAATTAAAATAAAACATAAACTCGCTTATAATCCATTCATAAAATAATTAAGTTTTAGTTATTTCATTCAATGAAATTAAATTGAAATCCTTTGTTTAAAAAACATTATTAATCCCTCTTATAGCAGAAGAATCCATTCGAAACTTCCTGCCAACCGTCGTCAAAAAAATCACCCCTCGTCTTAGAGCATGTGTTCGGACACGCCCACCTGTCAATCAAAAATGGGAACACTCCGTTTTGTCCCTTACCCACCTGTCCATCCAACTAAAAAACAACCCTTGCCTCGAACCGTTGAAAAAATTGACCCCTCGTCTTATACTTCGTGCTCGGACACGCCCACCTGTCCATCCATCGACCCCGCCCCTTTTTGTCCCACACCCGTCTTATAGTTCGCCATCGGACACGCCCACCTGTCCATCAAACGACCCCGCCCCTTTTTGTCCCACACCCGGCTCTACATACTACTTGCCTTTAACACGTACTCATTTAATAGTAATTTTAAAGTTTTTTTTTTACCTGTTTTTAATAGTCACGTGAAAATAAATTTTTAATCGTTAGGAAATATTATTCTTTGCGCTATTTTTAAAATTGAAAACAATCTCTATAATAATAGCCTAAGTCATGTGACTATCATCAACGGCTCCAGGCGGATCCCTTCGCTTTTTATATTCCAGGCTTCCATTTTGGTACTTTAATGTTAGCCAGCCACAGGTGTGATAAGTTGCCGAATATTATTCTATCCCCATTATTTCGTTTATATTATAATAGTCCAAGTCATGTAACTGCCATAAACAACGGGCAGATTCCTTCGTTTTTCATAAGAAAGGTTTCAATTTTGATTAAAGAATCAAAATTATTTTTTCGAATAAAACTACATAAAAGCTGCCATGATCACAAAGAATTCCTGGTACTTTTATGTTAGCCGGGTGAAAATCTCGCCAATAGCTTTTTTTTTAACTCGCCAGTTAGCATTTTTTACTTTCTTCTATCTTCAATAGAAGAAAGTATTGTAATCGAAATTTTTTTCGACTTCCGGTTTTCGACGGATTTGCATGTTTTAGGGGTCAGAGATTCCAAAAAACATGTTTATAGAAAATGTCTGTCTGTCTGTGTGTCCGTCTGTCCGTCTGTCCGTCTGTCCGTCCGTCCGTCTGTCCGTCTGTCCGTCTGTCCGTCTGTCCGTCTGTCTGTCGCCATTGTACCATCAAAAAGTGTATGAAGTTATGTATAGAATTAAACCAAAATTTTATTATAAGTTTTTGGCTATGGCAAGCAGGTCCTCCCGGAATTTGGAAAACATTCGCCGGTAGGGGGCGCTGATATAACAATTTTTGTGCGATTTTGAATATTGTACCATCCAAAAGTGTATGGAGTTATGCATAGAATTGAACCAAATTTTTAGTTTAAGTTTTTGGATATGACAAGCAGGTCCTCCCTGAATTTGGAAAAAATTCGCCGGTAGGGGGCGCTGTAAATGCGTTTTTTGTGCGATTTTGAATATTGTACCATCAAAAAGTGTATGAAGTTATGCATAGAATTGAACCAAATTTTTATTTTAAGTTTTTGGCTATGGCAAGCAGGTCCTCCCTGAATTTGGAAAAAATTCGCCGGTAGGGGGCGCTGTAATAGTGATTTATGTGCGATTTTGAATATTGTACCGCCCAAAAGTTTATGAAGTTATGCATAGAATTAAACCAAATTTTTATTTTAAGTTTTTGGCTATGGCAAGCAGGTCCTCCCTGAATTTGGAAAAAATTCGCCTGTAGGGGGCGCTGTAATAGCGATTTTTGTGCGATTTTGAATATTGTACCGTCCAAAAGTGTATGAAGTTATGCATAGAATTAAACCAAATTTTTATTTTAAGTTTTTGGATATAGCAAGCAGGTCCTCCATGAATTTGCAAAAAATTCGCCGCTAGGGGGTGCTGTAATAGCGATTTTTGTGTGATTTTGAATATTGCACCATCGAAAAGTGTATGAAGTTCTGCATAGAATTGAACCAAATTTTATGTGTTTATTTTTGGTCATGTCACGAAGGTCCTCCCTGAATTTGGAAAAATTCTGCCGGAAGGGGGCACTATAATTGCGATGTCTGTACCATTTTCATTATTGTACCATCGAAAAGTGTATGAAGTTATCCATATAATTGAACCAAATTTTTTGTGCATGTTTCTGGCTATGGCAAACAAGTCCTCCCTGAACTTGAAAAAATTCCGAAAGAAGGGGGCGCTATAATTCAGATCTCTGTGCCATTTTCATTATTGTACCATCGAACAGCGTATAAAATTATGCATACAATTGAACCAAAATGTTTGTGCTTGTTTTTCGCTTTGCCCAACAGGTTCTCCTTGAATTTGGAAATATTGCGCGGTAAAGGGGCTCCGTGCTAGCGATTTTTGTATACTTTTCTTGATTTTTCGTAGTTCTATTGTGCATCGGCGGCTCATGCAGCGGCGGGAACTCGCTTCCTGCTATGCCGGCTATTCGCAAACAGCTGATAACGACAGAATAAGGAAAAATTAATAATTTTAACAAATATCATGATATAGATTAACTCGTTTTTAGTCCGTTTAATTGACTTGAGCAGAAATTTAAGATGAAAATCAAAGTTGGTATAGTATTGAACTAATAATATTGAAGTATTAACATGTGTAACTAGGTTTTGAAATATTAAGATGTATAAGATAGAAGAAAGTTTTGGGATTGGCACATCCAACTAGTTTATTCTTCGAGCGGTAAATTAAAACGGTGCTACTTGGTTATCCCATCGACCAAAAATCTGTCGCCAAACTATAAGATTAAATGCCAATAGTGGTTGATCGTAAATATCACATTCACTTGACTTTAAGGAAGTTACACATACATGTTCACGCCATCAAGTGATTTTTATTTCGACGTTTTATTTGTATTTTTATTAATATTATACTAATTTATTTGTTCTTTTGTTATTTAAAAAAAAATATGTCAATTTGTATAATTTGGCTTTTTATATAATTTGGCGAAATTGGTCGACGGGAGAAGTAATAACATTAAAACATTGCTTTGAAGTGGAAATTAAATCTCATTATTTGTTGCATTGTCACATCGGGTTTGGCGTGATTTTTTTTTACGACAATTTGGCAAAAACCTCGTTTTCAAATACCTGTTACATATGTATTTTTAAATTATTTTCTGTTATTTTTAAAATGAAATAACAATAAATAAAAAAAAATTAATTAATTAATAGCTATAGAACAAAACAAGTTATAACATTTTTTGTAAATAAAAAGAAAATAAATTCAAATAAACATTTATTAATAAATAAGCAACAATAGCCGGGTTACCATGTCAGGCAAAATAACGCCATTGTATGCCAATTAGGTACCCAGTTGCGTATATGACATCTGTGTCTAATATTCTTCTTTTCTTTTCGTTTAAAAAAAAGAATGAAGTAAAAGCCATTTATTTTAAAGGTTTCAATTTTAAATGAAAGTTTTGTATTAAATAAAAGGATAATGAAATACAAATTGAGTAGCATGATGCATTTCTTAGCAGGCATTTAAGGGAGGCCAAACTCGTCGCCAAATTAATTTAAAATAATCTTTTCTAAAATATGAAAAAAAATATCTGTTATGATTAAAATTTGAGTTGCCATCATTAGAAAAAAAGTATTTAAAATTAGAAAAAAATTAATATTTCGAAAACTAATTCTAATTTTAAAATTGTAATACCAGTTTTGAGATCTGTGGATCAATACGGATTTTTGGTGTTAATTTCATCGCAAAGTATTCCATATTTTAGGAGAAATCGTCGTGAAACCTAATCAGTTGTTTAATCAGTCGTTTCATAGAATCGTTACATAAATTCGATTCATTAAGATTTTATATATATAGGGTAGATTTGTTTTGCATTTTTATAAGCAAGTTCATATTGCATATGAGAAACTTTGAAATATTTTCTAGGAGTATTTGTGGTGATTAGTGATAACTTACTGATAGTGATAACTTACTGATTAGTGATAACTAGCTGAATACTTATTACTATGTACAAACAAGAAAGAAAAATCATGCGTTAAGCATAGATTATGAAACACTTTCCAACACTTCCTGAGTGCTTTAAAACTTCGTTATTTAGAGAAATAAAGTATATAAGAGAACTAACTAAACCTTTTAGAAACGCATAAAACATTTGAAAAACTGATTTCAGCAGTTACCTTCCATAGCAAATATGTATTCCAATTCTTCTGAACAGCCCTGTATTTGATCTGTAGGTTGATATAGATACTATATAATGGAGAAATTTAGTTTAGCAAGAAAACATATAACAGGTTGAAATTTCTCTTTCAGCAATTAATACTAATAGATGGAAACATACATGTATACTTTTGTACAACCCTGTAGTTAACCTAGTACCTTTATTACACGCCACTATTTATCTAAAGTTTAATTCAAAGTAAAACACTCTTAAAACTATTGGAATCACATTTCCAGAAATTATCATTTATAGACGGCCATGTATCCAATTTTTGCGTGACCCTGTATATCATTTTATGCATATTCTACAAACATTTCTTAGTAAACTAAATTAAGTTCAGCGTAAAAATGCATAACTCATTTAAAAACCACCTTTAAGCAATTTGCAATCATACCCAGTAACCATTACGAATTCTTTTATTTAGCCCTGTATATCAATTAGAGCATTTATACACACCATATACAATGCATACATATAGTGAAACATAAAAGCACATACCATAATTAAAAATGCACTTCCAGCAATCATTGCTAATGTACAGTACTTCGAATACAATATAGTATCTGAAATCTTTTGTGTGTCCCTGTAAATAATGCTATGCACTTCGTATTATACATGAAATAACTTACAGTAAACCTCAGCGACGTATATCAATTTCATTATACATGAAATAATTTAACATAATTGAAATACGACGGAAAAATTCCCTCCACCCCTATATCATTATGTAACGGAATCCTTTTGTGTGGCCCTGTAAATGAATAATAACTATTCCTTGCGCCGCATATTCTACAGAATGCATATTTTAGTGCACTTGATAAATGCATATAAATTTTATTACGTTTGAAAACATGTAACATCATTAAAAATCATTTTAAACGATTTTTTCCCATAGGCCGTAATGAAACGGAAAACTTTTGACTGTCCCTGTAAATGAACTAAACGTGCTACAAACTTCATATGAAATAGGGTTCGTGCTATGTTAGAGGTTACTAATATCCAAAAATTTCAGAACGATCCGAGTATATTTACAGAGTTAGAGCGCGGACAGGCGGACAGACGGACAGACAAACCGAAGTCATAAACACTTTTCAACTTTGTTGGAAAGGGTTAATAAAAAGACAAGTGCTTTTTAATATACGAAAGTATAATATAACATATTCCGAGTTCCCCACGATTTCTAAAACCATTCTTTATCTTTAGAAGCATCACGAGACAATATATTTTCGATATTTAAACAAGAATTTACATTAAAAAAAAATCTTTTCCAATGATTTTCGGAAACGTTTCGAAAACGTTTTTATAGTGTATTAATTCGTCTTCACAAACCGGGATATCATTTTTCAGGCTACTGTCAATTCTCAATTAAACATTTTCAGCTGCTGAACTGAATTTCAATATTTACATGAAGAGAAAATTGAACACATAAAATAATTTTTATTTTTACCCGACTGCCGACAAGGGTTTTGTGTTTCACGCGTATCTGGGTAAGTGGATTTCTTTATACTCTCGAAAAACCCCGACGGCTAGATCGATTTTAATGAATGAGGTCTCTATTGATTCGTCTTAACCGTCCGAAAGCTATAGGCTAGGTTTTGTTTTTATAAATTCAAAATGGCGGTAGAGACGAAAATAAATTTTTACGCACCATGTTGAGTGACACATCACTGGATAGGTCTTTCAAAATGAAGACGATGTTTCATTGACTATTTTACCGTCAGAAGCTCCGTTTAAATATTACACAATTTGGAGGCTGTGTAGGTAAGATCTCTAGCTTTACTGCAACTCTAACCATCATAGACATCGATAGGCCTCATCAAAACAGTGTGTATAGATAGTAACTAACAATTAAGCACAACTTAAAAGTCATAAGTACAAGTAAATGAAAAAAAAATAGGTAAGTAATATAAAAAGTAGTTTCATATTGATGAAAAATAATTAATTAGTTAGCTTTTTACGCAGTCGGGTTTTTTGATTTTTTAAATTTAATTTTTACTTGTTATATTAATAGTAATGCTGTTTATTCATGCATGTGTGTAAAACATGTTTGCGAAACATGAAAATGTTTAAACTAATTACGAAACATTAGACAGAATTGAATACATTTAAAAAACAATTAAATTAAATATAAATACATAAAAGGATTTAATTAAAATCAATAACGTACAAAGTAAACGTTTCGCTATGTCATCACATAGCCTCATCAGTACTAACATCAACCACGCTCTGGACTCAGTTAAAGTTAAAGTTTTTCTTTTAGAAAGAAGAAATACAGAGAAACCTTTCTGTGCGACCACCTCCATTAAGCGACCACATCCCTGAACGACCATTTTTTTCATGGGACGAAGTTTATTCCCATAGGCTCAATACTAATTTTACCTCTATTCAAAGACCACCCCAGTTGAACTCCCCCCATGAGCGACCAATTTCTTTGAAGAAAATTAAACAAATTCCGTTTTTTCCTGGTCACTTGAAGAAGGTTTTATTAAAAAAATAATTCCGAAAAGCGCATTTTTCATCAAACTTCTAAACTAAGTTTAGAAATTTCATTTATTCCGGTAACTTTTAAGTGTTTAAACCCCTTTATGCCTTTTTAGGCAATGAATTTTACTCTGATAACAAAGTAATGATGACGGTCAATAAACTTCCCTGTCCTATTCTGTCAGGAAACTCTCAAAGAAATAGATAAATTAATGAAATCGTCATTATTTGTTCCTGTCCAAAAACAAATTGCATTTATTTACTGAACTTCGAAAGGACTTTGAAATAAAATTTATAAAAGATAAAACCGTAAAATCAAAGTAAACGTCAATGTATTCACTTTTTAAACTCTACACTAATTAACTTATCTAATTAACATTTGTTTTGATACTTAAATGTTCATATTTTTTCCTAATGTGAAAAATAAATTTTAGTAACATTAGTTGTTACCTTTTTTCAACAATTAAAATCTAGATTTAAACATGACCTCCATTAAGAGACCACCTAGTGATGGGCGATTTCGATTTTTTTAATCGATTTAATCGATACTATGGCCAACTCGATTTAATCGATACTATGAATTTTTTAATCGATGTCTCTAAGACAAAATAAGGTAATATCATTTTCATTTTCCTTCAAAAATTGAAGATAAAGTAGTTGGATGTGCCAATCCCAAAACTTTCATCTGCCGCATAAATGTTAAAACTTCAAAATTTGCTATCACGGTGTCAAATTTAAATGATAACATATGCGCATCATGAGGATTCAAAAAGCATAGGTTCGTTGAAGTATGTGCATTTTAAAAGAAAATATAAGCATTGCATTTTCCTAACATGTCATTGAATTTCGGCTCACACCCTCTTAGGCTAATGTCAGACGAACGTATTTTTGCACGCTTTTTTCGCTCTTACGCCATCCCTACACATTCGCTAGCATGTGTAGGGACGGTGTAAGAGCGAAAACAAGCGTGCAAAAAGACGTTCGTCTGATATTAGCCTAGATGTCCGCAACGGAAAATCCCAATTCCAAGAGCATAAAAGTGACAGCTGTTGGTCAGTATATACCCAAGCCTGATAAGGATCTATTTATCTGAAAGTGTAACAGAATATGAAGTTTGATTAAATTCCGTGCATTAGTTTTGAGATATGGCTATCACGAATATCATGCAAAAAAAAAAAACAGTATAGCAGCGCAGCCTGTTACATGATTAACACGAAAAACTCAGGAACAACTTATGTCAATGACACATAATATTAAGTTTGATGAAATTCCGGTCATTACTTCTTGAGATATTATCGCTAATATCTTGTAAATTCTGAAAAACAGTGTTAAATCCAGAAAAACGTGTTGAATTCCGGGGGTAGTCCGGAGGGACATGCGCACCCCCCTTCCCCCCTTTGCAACATTCAAATGTCCCCCCAGAAGGTTTGAGATTTTATGCTTAATGTACAAAAGTCCAATCCCCTTCTTCTCTGAACTGTCCCTCTTTGGATCCGCAGAAATCCCTCCCGGAGAAAATTGTCTGAATTCAACACTGCTGATAAAATCTGCATAACAACGCCCCCTGCTGGACGATTTACACCGAAATCTAATATGCAACAATTTATGCCAACGTCTAACTGAATGTGAAGTTCTTGAGATAGAGCTATTGCGAAAATCGGAAAAATGCAGCATAGCAGCGCCACCTGTCAGTAGATTTACATCAAAAAGTAATCAGCACCAATTTATATGAAAGTCTAATTGAATCTAAAGTTTCAACAGATTCCATGCATTAGTTCTTGAAATAGATAGCCCACAATTTCTTTGTCAGAGACAAACAAATAGACAGACTGACAGACAGGCAATGTATAAAAATAGTCAAATCGTATTCCAGACAAGATCTTCTAAATCTATAAATCCTTCGAAAACCGGAAGTCGAAATTTTTCACGATTCCAACGCTTTCTTTTTCTAAAGACAAAAGAAAGCAAGAAAAAATGACCGCATCGAATCTGCCCGTAAATTAAGATCAGAAATGGTGAATCGATTCAGTTCAGATTCGATGCCGATGTCGATCTTTAGATGCGGGCAGAATCGCTATATTTTGATTTACTTCAATCTTTTAGATTCGGGCGAATCGATTCAGTTCAGATTCGATGCCGATTTTTAGATGCGGCTGAAATCGTTATATTTTGATCTACTTGGACTTGGACTTGGAAGAGAGTCTTTTGCAGAGTTCCTGGAGCTAAGCACCTTACCTCTAATAGAGAAATGGACATGTGGAAAAATATAAAAACATAGCCGATGTCTGACTAAACCAGAACGCCAGAAACGCGGGAAAGAGGGAATCCCCAGATGATAAACCAAAAAGGCCCTTTTAAGGCACCATACATTATGAATACATAAAAAACAACAAAAGATAAAGAAAAGAAATAAAATAAATATATAAGAAAGAGAAAAAAAAAAAAAAATATATATATATATATACAAAGTGGACACTGACCGTAATGAACATTCAGGAAGGTGAGCCCTATCAAATCAGGGAGAAACTGAGAAATTATCCCGGGTCGATGTTTTCGGCCAGATGAATCGTTGCTCTTGGCCTACGCCAACGGGCACGTTCGTCGTAAGCAGAAATATTATGCAGTTCTGGATTTTGGATGTTAGGAATTTTGTCGAAGAACTTAACAGCTTGCTTTTTAATTGCAGATCGAATAGGGGGAGTGCTAAGATCGTGATGTATAACAGTATTACGCCGATACCAAGGTGCACGACAAATACCCCTAAGGGTCTTATTCTGAACAATTTGAATTTTCTGAAGGTTGGTATTCGCTGCAGAACCCCAGATCTGCGCACAATAGAGAAGAATGGGACGTAACACTGAGTTATAGAGCAGCAACTTGTTTCCCATACTCATCTCATTACTGTACAGGAGATGGGCAAGATCATTTTTGGCTTTATAAAACTTTTGGACGCTATAGTCGATGTGCTTGCGCCAAGTGAGAGTACTATCTAAGAAAACACCCAGATATTTAACTTCCCGTCTGAAACTGAGATAGGAACCATCGAGATATAGTTGTGGAGGAGGTGTGCGCTTACGGGTGAAGATGACCGCCTGTGACTTACTGGAATTAATTTTGATGCGCCAATTAGTGAAAAATTTTTCAAGTGTGTTAACGTGTTGTTGAAGATGGTCGTGCATAATAAGGCAGTCCCTGTCACGAGCCAACACTGTAGTGTCGTCCGCATATATAGCCAACAAAGTATGAGGAGAGGTGGGGATGTCAGAAATAAAGACCTTGTAGAGCCAGGGACCCAATTTAGAGCCTTGTGGCACACCCGCTTTAATCGGGCGAAGTGTTGAAAATATGTTGGCGTAGCGGACGCAGAATGTTCTGCTACGAAGGTACTTGAGAATAAACAAAATATATGCAGTAGGAACTTTAAGTTTAATAAGTTTATATATGAGACCAATAATCCAAACAGTATCAAAAGCCTTCGCAACATCAATGAAGAGTGAGCCAACATACTCTGAGCTGTCCAGTCCATCATGGATGAACTCAACCACCCGAAGCAGCTGGTGTGCGGTGGAGTGTTCAGGCCTAAAGCCGAATTGTTCTGGGATGTCAGGAATAAAATTTTGAAGGCGTGTAAGAAAAATATGTTCGGTAACCTTACTCAGAACAGGAAGCAAACTCACGGGTCTGTAACTCTTAGCTAGAGAAGGGTCCTCTCCGGGTTTCTTAATTGGAACAATAACAGCTTTCTTCCAAGTAGTGGGAAAATGATGAAACTTAAACATAGCATTGATAAGAGTGGCTAGATGATCAGCATACTTAAGTGGGAGATTTTTGAGAGCCGAATTGGTGATCCCATCAATCCCAGGGGCCTTTCTATTGGGGAGATTTTTTATCACTGAAATGACCTCATCGGTAGTGGTCGGTTCGATCGATCTAACAGGCACATGGTCCAAAAACCTGCTAACAGTATGCTCAACACGATCAATAGTGTCCGCATTAAATACGTCACTATGAGGTTGAAATTGTCGTTCATACTGATCTGCAATCACCTCTACTTTTTCTTTGTCGAGGCATTTACTACCAGCATCCGTATGAAGAGGGGGGATGGGGGTGAAAGGTTTCCTAACTCTCTTCAGATAATTCCACAGGGAGTTATCCGTAGGAGTCAGGGAAGTAATAAAATCAGTCCATTTATTAGATTTAAAACTTTTAATATCCCTCTTAATGATAGCATTAAGACGGTTAAGATCAGAACGAATGCTGGGGTCCCTGCTGGCTTGCCACAATCGCCGAAGGCGATTACGCTGTCTGATTTTAGATTTAATTTCAAAAGGAAGAGATTGAAAATTTTGCGTGGCCTGGTGACATTTAGATGCCTCCAGAGAATTTTGGATTAATTTGGTTAAATTGGTGACAGCCATGTCAATATTCTCGACAGAATTTAATTCGCCAAAAGGGGTGGGAGCATCATTGATTGCATTGGTAAAGGATTGCCAATCATAAACATAAGGAGAAATAATAGTAGGTAGGGAAGGATTGCAATCAATGCTAATTTGAATCGGGAGGTGATCCGATGTGAGCGCCGAAATAGAGGTAATGACAAAAGGGTAGTGGATATTGTTTAGCAGTGCCAGATCAATCGTAGTACCATTTCCCAAAGGGCCAAAACGAGTGGGGGAAGTAGGTGCAGCAATTTCTATACCATTATTTGTACAGAAATTGTGAAGGGTTTCCCCTAAAGAATCCTTGTTGCTATTGGGACACCAACTGGGACGATGGGCATTAAAATCACCTGCAAGGATAACATTATCATCCAGCCTGAATAACTTACTAAGGTCTGAGGGTAAATCCAAATGGTTCGAAACCCGGAGATAAATGGAGGAGACAACAAAAGAATTTTGATTATCTAAATAAATTTTAACGTTTGTATTCTCAAGAAGATTGAGAGACAAGGAGGGAATTTGAGCGTGAGTGACCCTTCTACTCACGAAAATAGCAGTCCCGCCATACGGCGAAATTCCAGTACCCTCTGTACGTGGAGTGAAGTAAGATTTAAAATTTTGAATGTTGAGGTTCCTAAAAGAAGTACAACGAACCTCCTGTACAAGAATGAGATCCACAGGGTTGTCAATAACAAAATCCCTGAGCTCATCGAGCTTCGATCTGAGGCCATTAGCATTCCAAAAAAGAATTTTGAAAACCCCCATAATTATTTGTTTTTGTCAGAGCTTTTCATACCCGTTAGGCTATCAGCATTAAATATTGTAAGAATTTCAGAGACATTTTTGTTCGTAACAATTTTTTGAAGTCTTTCCAAAAGAGTACAGAATTTGGTCAATTTATCAAAAATAATATCAAAATTTTCAGGATTAGTCATAATAAAATTCAGAAGATTAGATTGATCAATCGATGAATTAATAGCATTATTAACATTATTTGATGAAGACATAGCACGAGAATAAGATTTAGTATTAGTATTAGTATTATTTACACTTTTAAATATAGGTACATTAACATTAGAAACATTTGAAACACCTGGCTTATTTACAGTAGGAAGAGCTTGCCCAGTAGTGGCAGATTGAGGGTTAACACTATCAGAGACATTAGCAACAGCATTAGAGAAAGATAAATTTTTAACAACAGGTTTCGCTTTGAAATTCTGATGATGGTTACGAAAGGTGGAAACACGACCATTTCGCATATTCCTGGGGTTTTTCAAACACCCACCAAAATTTGCCGTATGATTTTCCCCACAATTAGCACACTTAATCCCTGCTCTGTCCGTCACCTGGCATTGCTTAACAATATGCTCTCCTGAGCATTTAAGACATACTGGCTTCAAAAAACAGCATTCACTTGAGTGGTTATACTTTTGACAGTTATAACACTGCTTTGCCCCCTTAAATTTGTAAGCTTCGACCTTGATGAAGAAACCCATCAGGTTCCTCATTTCGAAAATATGCTTGAATTGGTCATTAACGAAAACGTCGACCAGGTAAATGGGCATGGGAAGCTTGGTCCGGAAATTTTTGAGTTGTGATACTTTATGAACACTATACCCCAGGGCACTTAGTTCACCCTTAATATCTACAATGTCGAAATCTATGGGTATACCCTTAATAAGCACCTTCCTAGGCCGTTCATTTTTCAATTTCATGCCAAAAAATTCAATTTTTTGTTCAGACAAATAATTTTGGATTTTTCTGTAGATTTCTACAGTACTAGGAAAGAATTTTATCAAGTTATCTTGCACTTTTTTGTAGACTTTGCAATGTGCTAAATTGTCTATATCATCTGAAACTTTTTTCCAATTTTGTGTTTTCACATAAAATGGCTCAGGCCTAGGTTCTTTAGGGACTGTAGGTGGAACCTCAGTCGTTCGGTGAGTGATATTGTTCTCAGCATTGCTGAGTTTCTCAAACTCATTGCTTAAGGCAATCGGATTAGTAATTTTGGGTGTAATTACCTTAGCCGTTTTTGATGGGGTCTTAAAACCGTCATCAGAATCAAGAGGTCTCTTAGCACCGGCAGCCGGAGCTTGCATAGCCGGGTAAGAAGCCTCAACACTCTTAAGATAAGTATAAAGACCAAATAAATTATCCTTAATTAAAACTAATTGATTGGGTTACCTCTTATCGGCATATGTTAAAAATAAATTCCACATACCATCTATGGCGCTGAAGAAATTTTGTCTGGTCAGGTCAGCACCTCCAGAAATCAGAGTGGCAAGATCCTTTAGGGTACTTAGCACGGAGATTCCAACATCCCCTTCAGAGAAATCATCATAGCAGCACTCAATCCATTCGTTGAGTTGCGTAAATTCATCACCAAAAATGACAGTCAATGGTTTACAGCTATTATCTGTACTTTCCTCCAACGCCGACATCGTACTCTTACGAAAAACACAATTCTAAAAAGAACAGATTAACTCGCAAAAAGTTCGATAAAAATCACATTCTGCTGTCAAAGCTAGCATACGACCATTAAATAATACGAAGCTTAAGAATTATGTAATGACTATTTATTTACATTTATTAAATAGCCATCGCAACATCACGCTAACAATAATGGCGACATGACGCTCATCTTGAAGAGTCTTGTTTGATCTACTTCAATTCAAATCGCATTGCGCATGATCCACGATTCGGGTTGAATAAATTCCTCCAATTTTACTGTTTTAGTGGTGAATTGCTGTAAAATTTTGTATAAGAGCCTTTTTTTTTTTTTTTTTTCTAGGTTCAGTGTTGAATGGTGGGTTGATTTCTTGACCGCTCCGGTCGGAATTCAGGGGGGGGGAGGGATTTTAGAGTTCCGTAAGGGGGGATGCACATTTTTCCATTAAAAAGCATAAAATCTCAAAACTTTCGGGAGGGACATTCCAATGTTCCCCCGGGTCACCCCCTGAATTCAATATTAGGTTAAATCGTTATACTTTTGTTTAGAAGCCTAGTTATTCGGGTTACTAGTTTATTATGTTGTATTTTTGAAGTTCATCCCTTCTAATCCTTTCTGCCCCCCCCCCCTTCCTTGCCAATCTTAATTTACAGGGCCATTTAAAATATGCATGCTATTTTAAAAATGCCCAATTCTCGTTCTATTTTATTATAAATCCTCAATTTGAAACCTTGACCAAAGATACATTTGAGGTCGCTCCTTCCACCGTTTGAGACTTACCTGCCGCCGGGGGGCATATTTATTGTTTCTTCCAAACCATCTCGTGTAACATATTGTTGGAAAGCTTTTAACGTCCTCTTTTATTTTCTGTCCTTCCTCCCCCTCCCTAGTTACACGCTCTTGGCACTTTTTAGCTCACAGGCTATCAAAGCCTGAGATTTAATGCGCCCGTCGGTATTGTATGTATGTATGTACGTACGTAACGCGATAACTCTTGATAGAAATATCCGATTTGCTTCAATTTTTTTTCTATGTTCATTCTGCTAAAGCGCTTACCTGATTAGTTTTGGGGGTTTATTGGTTAAGTGTAAAGGGGGGAACGGGGGTTAGTCCCCCCCCTTAACTTAGATAAATGGGTTTTTCATGCAGAATTATCAGATATTCATCAAATTTTGGTATACCGGTTAATTTTCATAACGAGTTTCTCTGATTATATTTGAAGGTTCATTGTTATAGTCTAAAGGGGGGAGGGGGGAACGAGAGGATAATACCCTCCTTAATTTAGATAGATGGGTTTTGCTATCCGATTTACTTCAAATTTGGTATACCAGTTTATTCTGATAAGGCGCTTCCCTAATTAGATTTGGAATTTCATTGGTTAAATAGAAAAGGGAAAACGGGGGCTAATACCCCCTTAATTTAGATAAATGGGTTTTTGTATCCGATTTGCTTCAAATTTGGTATACTGATTTATATCGATAAGGCGCTTCCCTGATGACATTTCGAGGGTCATTGGTTAAATATAAAGAGGGCAATTCCCCCCTCCCCTTAGTTTTTTTTTTCGAGGGGCATTATTCTTTGAAATAAGAGCATAATATACAGTTAGTGTGAATAGCCTGTGAGCTCAATGCCATCAGTTTAACTGGGCACTTTTCTTTTTAGCTCACAGGCTATCAAAGCCTGAGAGCTAATGTGCCCGCAGTTTCTGTATGTATGTATGTACGTACATACGTAACGCTATAACTCACGATAGAAATATCCGATTTGCTTCAATTTTTTTCTAGGTTCATTCTCATAAGGCGCTTCCCTGATTAGTTTTGGGGGTTCATTGGTTAAGCATAAAGGAGGGGGGTACGGGGGCTATTCCTCCCACTTAGATAAATGGGTTTTTCATGTAGAATTATCACATTTGCTTCAATTTTGGTATACCGGTTAATTCTGATAAGACGCTTCCTTGATTAAATTTGGAGGTTCATTATTTAAGTATAAAGGGAGGAACAGGGGCTAACCCCCCTTAATTTAGATATATGGGTTTTTCTATCTGATTTGCTTCAAATTTGGTAACCAGTTTATTCTGATAACGCGCTTCCCTGATGAGATTTGGAGGCTTATTGTTTAAGTATAGAGATGTGACGGGGGGGGGGGGCGATTCCCCCTTAATTTATTTTTCGAAAGGCATTCTTTGAAGTAAGAGTATAAAATACAATTAGTATGAATAGACTGTGAGCTCAATGCCATCAGTTTAACTCGATACTTTTCTTTTTTATTTATTATTGTTTCAGTGAGTGCACTCTGCATGTCAGCGAATGAGTCAATAACTGTTTATGGTTTTTAGATTACTGCTGGGGGGAAAAAAAGAAAAAATAAACATATAATCAAGGAATGTACTTTTATTTATTTGTTAACCAGAGAAAAGTATGTTATTTCATTCTTAATGGCTCTAGGATGAGAACTTTTTTTCTTTTTTTCTTAACAGCTAAATATTTGGTAAACATTAAAAAGAAAGATATTTATAAACTGTAAATGAGATAAGGAGATATATATTTTAAAAAGTGAAAGAAATTTTAGTTGAATATATTATTAAGAGGAGAATTTTGAATATTAATTGGGGGATAATTAGTATGTAATTAGTACAATTAACATAATAATTAGTATGGGGGATAATTAGTATGTTGGTTAATTACATTCATCACAGCTATTTTAAAAGAAGATTAGCAATATTTTCATTTCCCCCACACTTATAGAAGACCCTAAAAAGACTGAAAAACCATTTAAGTTTTTAAATAAATTTAGAGCCTTCAAAATTTCGCTCATCTGCGCATTTTTAAGAATGACGTTTATAGGAAAAAAGTCCCTATCTGTTTGGTTGAAGGAAATAAGAGTTAGAGTAGAAAGTACATCTTTTCCGGATGAAAAAAAAAAATCATTTCTTTCTTTTTTTTTATCTGACCGAGATCTTTTTTTAAAGATAAATTTAAATATAATATAAATTATTATCAAAATTACATCTTAAAAATAATAATTTTAAAAGTTAGAAAACCTTATTTTTTGACTCAAAGGTCTGTAGTAGCTTACTTCTGGGCCGCTAACATTGTCTATGGCCCACGTAAATGGAGGTGAGGGATAGTCGTTACGGCCCTGTTGATTCGCTACGTTTTGGAATTACAGTAAATTCCAGTACATTACAGTAAAAAATTTGCTATCACGGTGTCAAATTTAAATGATAACATATGCCCATCATGAGGATTCAAAAAGCATAGGTTCGTTGAAGTATGTGCATTTTAAAAGAAAATATAAGCATTGCATTTTCCTAACAAATCATTGAATTTCGGCTCACACCCTCTTAGGCTAATGTCAGACGAACGTCTTTTTGCACGCTTTTTTCGCTCTTACGCCATCCCTACACATTCGCTAGCATGTGTAGGGACGGTGTAAGAGCGAAAACAAGCGTGCAAAAAGACGTTCGTCTGATATTAGCCTAGATGTCCGCAACGGAAAATCCCAATTCCAAGAGCATAAAAGTGACAGCTGTTGGTCAGTATATACCCAAGCCTGATAAGGATCTATTTATCTGAAAGTGTAACAGAATATGAAGTTTGATTAAATTCCGTGCATTAGTTTTGAGATATGGCTATCACGAATATCATGCCAAAAAAAAAAAAAACAGTATAGCAGCGCAGCCTGTTACATGATTAACACGAAAAACTCAGGAACAACTTATGTCAATGACACATAATATTAAGTTTGATGAAATTCCGGTCATTACTTCTTGAGATATTATCGCTAATATCTTGTAAATTCTGAAAAACAGTGTTAAATCCAGAAAAACGTGTTGAATTCCGGGGGTAGTCCGGAGGGACATGCGCACCCCCCCTTCCCCCCTGTGCAACATTCAAATGTCCCCCCAGAAGGTTTGAGATTTTATGCTTAATGTACAAAAGTCCAATCCCCTTCTTCTCTGAACTGTCCCTCTTTGGATCCGCAGAAATCCCTCCCGGAGAAAATTGTCTGAATTCAACACTGCTGATAAAATCTGCATAACAACGCCCCCTGCTGGACGATTTACACCGAAATCTAATATGCAACAATTTATGCCAACGTCTAACTGAATGTGAAGTTCTTGAGATAGAGCTATTGCGAAAATCGGAAAAATGCAGCATAGCAGCGCCACCTGTCAGTAGATTTACATCAAAAAGTAATCAGCACCAATTTATATGAAAGTCTAATTGAATCTAAAGTTTCAACAGATTCCATGCATTAGTTCTTGAAATAGATAGCCCACAATTTCTTTGTCAGAGACAAACAAATAGACAGACTGACAGACAGGCAATGTATAAAAATAGTCAAATCGTATTCCAGACAAGATCTTCTAAATCTATAAATCCTTCGAAAACCGGAAGTCGAAATTTTTCACGAATCCAACGCTTTCTTTTTCTAAAGACAAAAGAAAGCAAGAAAAAATGACCGCATCGAATCTGCCCGTAAATTAAGATCAGAAATGGTGAATCGATTCAGTTCAGATTCGATGCCGATGTCGATATTTAGATGCGGGCAGAATCGCTATATTTTGATTTACTTCAATCTTTTAGATTCGGGCGAATCGATTCAGTTCAGATTCGATGCCGATTTTTAGATGCGGCTGAAATCGTTATATTTTGATCTACTTCAATTCAAATCGCATTGCGCATGATCCACGATTCGGGTTGAATAAATTCCTCCAATTTTACTGTTTTAGTGGTGAATTGCTGTAAAATTTTGTATAAGAGCCTTTTTTTTTTTTTTTTTTTCTAGGTTCAGTGTTGAATGGTGGGTTGATTTCTTGACCGCTCCGGTCGGAATGAGGGGGGGGGGGGGGATTTTAGAGTTCCGTAAGGGGGGATGCACATTTTTCCATTAAAAAGCATAAAATCTCAAAACTTTCGGGAGGGACATTCCAATGTTCCCCCGGGTCACCCCCTGAATTCAATATTAGGTTAAATCGTTATACTTTTGTTTAGAAGCCTAGTTATTCGGGTTACTAGTTTATTATGTTGTATTTTTGAAGTTCATCCCTTCTAATCCTTTCTGCCCCCCCCCCCCCCCTTCCTTGCCAATCTTAATTTACAGGGCCATTTAAAATATGCATGCTATTTTAAAAATGCCCAATTCTCGTTCTATTTTATTATAAATCCTCAATTTGAAACCTTGACCAAAGATACATTTGAGGTCGCTCCTTCCACCATTTGAGACTTACCTGCCCCCGGGGGGCATATTTATTGTTTCTTCCAAACCATCTCGTGTAACATATTGTTGGAAAGCTTTTAACGTCCTCTTTTATTTTCTGTCCTTCCTCCCCCTCCCTAGTTACACGCTCTTGGCACTTTTTAGCTCACAGGCTATCAAAGCCTGAGATTTAATGCGCCCGTCGGTATTGTATGTATGTATGTACGTACGTAACGCGATAACTCTTGATAGAAATATCCGATTTGCTTCAATTTTTTTTCTATGTTCATTCTGCTAAAGCGCTTACCTGATTAGTTTTGGGGGTTTATTGGTTAAGTATAAAGGGTGGAACGGGGGTTAGTCCCCCCCCCCTTAACTTAGATAAATGGGTTTTTCATGCAGAATTATCAGATTTTCATCAAATTTTGGTATACCGGTTAATTTTGATAACGAGTTTCTCTGATTATATTTGAAGGTTCATTCACTGCAAATAGAAGCGTCTTAAATTTAGACACATATGTGACTGAAAAAGAATTTTAGACACTTAAGTGTCTTAATCTGAAAATTAAGACACTATAGATGTCTTAATTTAAGATACATAAGCGTCTTACTATGACCATGGTGTAAACGAACTGAGAATAATGTCTAAAATATCCGCAAACGTCTTATTTTAAGACACTTCATTGCTTTAAACGTGTCTTAATTTAAGATGTTTTGATTCTTCCGACGCAATAACCACCAGGGGGCACTAGCACTCCCAGTTGCGCATGCGTTTTAGATGTCTTCGTTCGAAGTGGTATACGTTGTAATTCAAACAAAGTTTGTTTTTATGTACGCGTGTATTTTAATTAGTTTTTTGCGAAATGTGAAGTACTGTGATTTTAATTCGTATTAACTTGGATTATTTATTTATTGAATACATACATCTGACGTGTGTGCTCGACATCAAATGTCTCTTAGAAGCTGTCGTCGATACAAGGGCGGGATAGACACAGAACAGAAGTAGACGACGGTTGAAGATTACACCCGGAAATTCTACAAAGCGTGTGCAATGGGCTTAGTGTTAACTCGTATCAATTTATATCAATAATATTGTGTTATTCATCTTCGTCCTGTCGAAACTGGCAAAAAAAAAGAAACTTTTGTCTGGCGGGTCCTGTTTTTAGGATGAAACATCTCATTCTTTAAATATGGCTAGTCGGATGTATTATGGGATTACCTTTTAAACTGATGAAAGTCTTTCTCCCTCACTGTGGTTGTGGTAGTTTTTAAAATTTCAAATCGAGGAATATTTCTTACCTCTTGCAGCAACTCAAGTAAGTTTCTTTATAGTAGTAAAATTAGTGTATTTTATGATTTTATTTATTGTACTAAACAAAATCCTGCATGAAATTTAATTAGTTTTGAATCTGTTCGCAAAAAACCCCACTAATTCTAGAAGTATATATTTTTAAACTTATGACGTTCTTTTTTATTACGAATTATATATTCAATGTCAGTTCTTAGTTTCAATGGATAATTTTTATCTCGCAGTAAATGACGGCCACAAGGAAGTAAAGAAAAAAAAAAACTTTGAAAGATGACCTAATGCTTTCTTACTTCCTGGCATAAAACCGCAGATTAAAAAAAGATAAATAAAGTAAATGAGACTGGTCTATTATATGAAGCTGCCTGTAAAAATATACATATGTATTTGATTTGCAATCAACTCTAATACTGATTTTTTTTATTATTTTTAATAAAAAAGTAATTTGAAATTTATAATGGGAAAAAGTAAAAACCTCTAACTAGATTTCGTATTTAAAATTGTGGTAACTTTATTTATATGCACTTATACGAAAAATACAAAAATGACAGATGTTACTGTATATATTTAAGACGAAAGAAGTTTGGAAATCATAAGTTATTTTTTCCTCATGTTTTTAATATAGAATATGTACTTATTTGTTTTTATTGATAGTTGAATAGCTTTTGTGAGTACCCTCTGATCTGCATAAAAACTTGCCCATGTGGAAATATAAATTTTTTAAAAACATAATTTTTAAATAAGTATTTTCATTTTTTAGGGGGGGGAGGGGGGGATTTTGCATGAATTTTTGTAAAGCTGATATCTTAAATCTTGCACTGATTATAATGAAAGTTTTGAACTTTTAGAGTAGGACAAGTTTAAAAACGCAAATATATTTAACAAAATACCAAAGTCATTTTTTCCCCAATGTTATTAAAGTAGAATACTTATTTATTTATTTTCATTATTCATAGTTAAATGGCTGTTGTGATTATCAAGTGATGTATATGTAAAATTGCCTATGTGGCAATATATTTTTTTATATTTTAATTTTTTTTTTTTGGGGGGGGGGGGGGTGGAGGGTGGGATTTTTGCAATTTTCGTACATCTGATATTTTAAATCTTTTTCCACATTCAACCGAGTATAATAAATATTTTGAACTTTTAGAGTAGGACAAGATTATAAAATATATATATATATTTATCTATGTACCTTAAAAGCCCTTAATAGCGAACACTTCGGGACCGCGGAATTTGTCCGATAATTGGAGATGTCTACTTTTTTGAGGTAAAAATATACAAATATGTATGTCTGCTGATTAAAAAAGTATTCGTTAAATAGAGGTGTTCGCTATTCGAGAATGTCCATTAACCTCCACAACGGATACTCCCGAATACCGGACATCTCAATTTAGACAACTATAATGCAAGGTTGCGTTTTTTGCAAAAGTACTTCTTGATTAAAGGAAGGGCAAATTGGGAAGTGCCCCGTCCCCCTACGACTGTAGTGCCCCCAAATTTGATGTGCAATATTTGTAAAGCTTATATTTTAAATCTGTTTCGAAATTGTACTGATTATAATCAATATTTTGAACTTTTAAAGTAAAATAAGGTTAAAAACAAAATAAATTTAAAAAAATCTAATATTTAGATAAATATTTTTTGTTTTTTAATCTTGTTCTACTCCTGAAGTTAAAGATATTGATTATAATCAGTACAATGTCGTAAAACATTTAAATTATCAACGTAACGAAAATTGTATACCAAAACTGAGAGCACCAAAAAAATCAGGCTGTATTGGGGGTGGGGGGTGGGGGGGGGCAGGACCACAGCCAAATATTTTTCCAGGATTCAACGTGGTCAAACATGGCTACGTATGATGCTTACAAAAAAAATGGATGCGATTCAGACGTTTGAAGTGACTGAAATTCAGACGCAAAAAGTGTCTGAAAAAATTCAGACATTTTAAAATGTCTGAAAATTGAACACTCCATTTCAGACACTTAAGTGTCTGAATTTCAGACATTTTAATTTAGAGTGTTGTTATAGTCTAAAGGGGGGAGGGGGGAACGAGAGGATAATACCCTCCTTAATTTAGATAGATGGGTTTTGCTATCCGATTTACTTCAAATTTGGTATACCAGTTTATTCTGATAAGGCGCTTCCCTAATTAGATTTGGAATTTCATTGGTTAAATAGAAAAGGGAAAACGGAGGCTAATACCCCCTTAATTTAGATAAATGGGTTTTTGTATCCGATTTGCTTCAAATTTGGTATACTGATTTATATCGATAAGGCGCTTCCCTGATGACATTTCGAGGGTCATTGGTTAAATATAAAGAAGGCAACTCCCCCCTCCCCTTAGTTTTTTTTTCGAGTTGCATTATTCTTTGAAATAAGAGCATAATATACAGTTAGTGTGAATAGCCTGTGAGCTCAATGCCATCAGTTTAACTGGGCACTTTTCTTTTTAGCTCACAGGCTATCAAAGCCTGAGAGCTAATGTGCCCGCAGTTTCTGTATGTATGTATGTACGTACATACGTAACGCTATAACTCACGATAGAAATATCCGATTTGCTTCAATTTTTTTCTAGGTTCATTCTCATAAGGCGCTTCCCTGATTAGTTTTGGGGGTTCATTGGTTAAGCATAAAGGAGGGGGGTACGGGGGCTATTCCCCCCACTTAGATAAATGGGTTTTTCATGTAGAATTATCACATTTGCTTCAATTTTGGTATACCGGTTAATTCTGATAAGACGCTTCCTTGATTAAATTTGGAGGTTCATTATTTAAGTATAAAGGGAGGAACAGGGGCTAACCCCCCTTAATTTAGATATATGGGTTTTTCTATCTGATTTGCTTCAAATTTGGTAACCAGTTTATTCTGATAACGCGCTTCCCTGATGAGATTTGGAGGCTTATTGTTTAAGTATAGAGATGTGACGGGGGGGGGGGCGATTCCCCCTTAATTTATTTTTCGAAAGGCATTCTTTGAAGTAAGAGTATAAAATACAATTAGTATGAATAGACTGTGAGCTCAATGCCATCAGTTTAACTCGATACTTTTCTTTTTTATTTATTATTGTTTCAGTGAGTGCACTCTGCATGTCAGCGAATGAGTCAATAACTGTTTATGGTTTTTAGATTACTGCTGGGGGGAAAAAAAGAAAAAATAAACATATAATCAAGGAATGTACTTTTATTTATTTGTTAACCAGAGAAAAGTATGTTATTTCATTCTTAATGGCTCTAGGATGAGAACTTTTTTTCTTTTTTTCTTAACAGCTAAATATTTGGTAAACATTAAAAAGAAAGATATTTATAAACTGTAAATGAGATAAGGAGATATATATTTTAAAAAGTGAAAGAAATTTTAGTTGAATATATTATTAAGAGGAGAATTTTGATTATTAATTGGGGGATAATTAGTATGTAATTAGTATAATTAACATAATAATTAGTATGGGGGATAATTAGTATGTTGGTTAATTACATTCATCACAGCTATTTTAAAAGAAGATTAGCAATATTTTCATTTCCCCCACACTTATAGAAGACCCTAAAAAGACTGAAAAACCATTTAAGTTTTTAAATAAATTTAGAGCCTTCAAAATTTCGCTCATCTGCGCATTTTTAAGAATGACGTTTATAGGAAAAAAGTCCCTATCTGTTTGGTTGAAGGAAATAAGAGTTAGAGTAGAAAGTACATCTTTTCCGGATGAAAAAAAAAAATCATTTCTTTCTTTTTTTTTATCTGACCGAGATCTTTTTTTAAAGATAAATTTAAATATAATATAAATTATTATCAAAATTACATCTTAAAAATAATAATTTTAAAAGTTAGAAAACCTTATTTTTTGACTCAAAGGTCTGTAGTAGCTTACTTCTGGGCCGCTAACATTGTCTATGGCCCACGTAAATGGAGGTGAGGGATAGTCGTTACGGCCCTGTTGATTCGCTACGTTTTGGAATTACAGTAAATTCTGTCTAAGGCGGACTCTGTATAAGACGGAAATCTGTCTACCGCGGAAATTTTTTCAATTCCCGGCGAACCCATAGAAAATTACATTAATTCATGCTGCATAAGGCGGAATCTGTCTGACGCGGAAACGGAAAGGATTTTTAGGTCCCACCGAAACCAAAATTTTGCATAAGGCGGAAAAAGGATAATTTAAAAATGAAAAGCGTTTTGTTTATTAAGCTTTAAAACTGATAAGTCAAATAACTCAATGTCGAGCATGTTAGCTAAAATTCCATAAGCTTTTAAAAAAGTTAATTCAAAAGAACAGAAACTTTAAATTTTAAGGAATTTATGCTTATGCCATTTTTTCATATGCAAAATTGCATCTAAAAGTTAATATTTCTAGTAAAATGAACATTTATGAAAATGATTACGTATTTTCGAAAGTACAATATATTATACTTTAAGATTGTACTCAAATTCAAAATTATAGCGTTCTTTCTCATTCTCGAAGTTTTTTTTTTTTTTTTCTTTTTTGGTGTGTATAAACTTCCAATATGAATGTATTACAGCAGTACTAAGAAATTGAATAAAGTTTCTCATTTATCTTTAAAAAGACAAAGGATCTTTCAGAATTTCAGTTTTCAACCGATTTTCTAGTCAGGAGAATCATTAAAAGATCGTCATCTTCCAGGGATTTTTTTTTTTTTTTTTTTGGGGGGGGGGGAGCTTTTTTGCATAAGCTGGAATATTGTCTACCACGGAATTTTTTTCTCAGTCCCGACCGATTCCGCCTTAGACAGAGTTTACTGTACTATTTTTCAGCTTATCTGTGTGAATCTGTGAACATCGAAATATCGATTCAAGTATCGATTCTAGAATTTGAGAATCGATTCTTATTGCGATCGATTCTGTTTTATACGATGTCGATTTTAATCGATTCTCAAATTTTCCAGAATCGCCCATCACTAAGACCACTTTTAGGAGCGACCAATTTTTATTGGAACGGAACGTGGTCGTTTTTGGGAGGTTTTACTGTATTCAGTAGGAATCGAACCTGAGGTTCAAGGTATATGGTGCATAGTTTAGTGAACCATCTCTCCATGAAAAGGCTATAATGGTAATCTTTGCAGTTATTTTTCACAATTAACGAATCTGCGAAAGATGGGGTATGGTCCGTGTCAAAAACGTGTTGTACTTATCTGGAATTTAATTTGCCATTTTTAAATGCACCGATATGTTCCTTATCGTTCTGTTCGTATCTCTATAGATCTTCCAGTCTCACCTATATATCTCGCCTGTGTATCTTACGAAAATGTTTGATTGAGAATTGATTTCATCCTAAAAATATAAGTTCTGATTTCAGAAAACTAACTATTACACTATAAAAACAACTCGGAAATGTTTACAAAAATCAGTGGCAGCACAAAGATGCTCTTTTTAGGGTTTCGTTCATCTGACGAAACCCTATTCGTCTCACTCCTCTGTCTGTCTGTCCGTCCGTCTGTCATAGAGCTCGTACACGGAAACTACCGGGTGTCCCAAAAAGGACTGACTGATTTTAAAATTCAATAACTTCCAAACGGTGACAGATATTAAAAAAATTCTTGCAGGAGGGTTATGCATAAGGTCAAAAGTTTTTTACAGTGATTTTCGATTTTAGTTCGAATTACAAACAATAGATGGCGCTGCGATCAATAGAGGCTAAATTCAGGCTCGATTTTTGGTACTTCGTGGCCCGGATAATACATTTCCATCTCCTTTTTCTGCGTGGAACAACAGAAAGGACCAAAAATCGAGCCTGTATTTAGCGACTATTGCTTACAGCGCCATCTATTGTTTGTAATTCGAACTAAAATCGAAAATCACTGTAATAAAACATTTGACTTTATGCATAACCCTCCTGCAAGAATTTTTTTAATATCTGTCACCGTTTGGAAGTTATTGAATTTTAAAATCAGTCAGTCCTTTTTGGGACACCCGGTATTTAAGTTCCAGATTTAATTTGATTTTTACGTAGAGCTGGATAACCCCTGACCTTGCCAAAATCCTAAAATTTTGAAAAAGCCATAATTAACGCACATTATTAATTAAAAAAACCAATTAAAAAAATGGAAAGTGTTCATAATTCAACAGAAGCATTGATTTTAATCAAAATTGCAACGATTTGCTGTCGGAAGGGGTAGGGTTTACCATAATTTAGAAGGGGTTCCAAACTTACATTTCTTTTCAGTTTTAATCATAATAGCGCACTGTCAATAATCGTAATTCTCTGCAATCGATAGCGTTAATATCATACCAAATTTGTGATATTTTAACAGGCATTTTTAATACTTTATGTTAATTCAAAACGATGTTTATATTCTTTTATAAACTGGATGTTACCTTTCCTTAAAATGTAAAATTAAAAATAACTTTTGTTCAATAAAAAATAATTTCCTTTTGTTTTTCTTTTAAAAAATCTTTAGCACTTTTCATCAGATCAAAAAACTTCAAATAAATTTAAAAGTATAGGGGTAAACAAATAAATAATTCATAATTTTTGTAATGTACCTATAAATGCAAGAACATGTTTCATATACAGCATGTTTCCAATAAAACCATAAGAAAAAGTAATATTGAAGTCTATAAAGCCAATTTAAAAAATATATTAAGCATTTTTCATTTCGAAAAAAGAAAGACTAAGCTGAGCGTGAGCATTGAGCATGTTCTTTACATATGATTAATTATAAATTCATTCCACTATTCTGATAAATATTTTTAAGTAAAATAATTTGAATTGTAAAAACAAAAGTGTAAAATAAGTTAATATTTTGAAAACAAACTGCATTAGAAATATAGGATATCTAGAAAAAACTTTTATGAAATGTATTCTTAATTATGTTTTGTTGTTTTACAGACTTCGTTGTGGGTGAAGAAATGCATTTGTACATCTTATTTTTACGCTTTTCATACAGATTTTTGATCTTTTGAAAATCAGACTTTTTAACACTATCCAACATATTTGAAAGTGTTTATGAATTCGGTTTGTCTGTTCGTCTGTCTGCCCCCCCCCCCTTCCTCCGATGTCCGTGCCGTATCTCTCTTAATTGTAGAAGGAATTTTATGTAATTTTTATATGCTATTGAGGTTTATCATAGAATATTTGGTATTTAAAAAGGAGCGTGTAACGTTCATAATTCGTTTACAGGGTCACACAAAAGGTTTCCGATACATTATGGTTTGTCGTAAAAATCGTTTTCGGAGCATTTTGTTGATGTTACAATATTTCAAACGTAATGAGATTGATATGTATGACAGAGGTGGACTACAACATGGTTGTTCGGGAGTATAGAATAAGTAGCATTTCTAGTTCGTTTATAGAAACGCACAAAAGAATTCCGTTTCATTATGGTCTCAGAGGAAAATCGTTTCCTATGCATGCTAAAGATGTTACAATACATCAAACCTTCTGAAGTTGTTATGCATCACGAGGGTAGCCAAAAAAATACTTTCCGAGGAGTATAGAATAAGTAGCATTTATAGTTGGTTTACAGAAACGCACAAAAGAATTCCGTTGCATTATGGTCTACGAGGAAAATCGTTTCCTATGCATGCTAATGATGTTGCAATACTTCAAACATTCTGAAGTTGATATGTATGACGGAGGTAGAGAAAAAATGCTTTCTCAGAAGTATAATATAATTACCATTTATAGCTTGTTTACAGGGACTCACAAAAGAATTCCATTACATTCTGCTCGTTGGAGAAAAATCGTTAATGTTAATGTTAATGTTAATGTTAATGTTAAGGTTAATGTTAAAGATGTTTTGAGCATAATGTACTTTAAAAGTACCATTGAGGTGCACTACAAAACTTTTCTATAGATTATGGAGTGCGTAGCATTTATCGTTCATTTAGAGAGACACACAAAAGAATTCGGGTACTGGACTGGCTATGATAGATTTCACTGTATGAAAAAAATGTATGATCTTAATAATATTCTGTTAGCATTTTAAAGTGTTTCATAATACTAGCCTCATGTATTTTTTTTTAATCCTTGTTTACTTTTCATAATTTATAATTTCGCTATACAATATTAGCAGAGCACAAATGGTAGAATAGTTATATTGTTTTAAGGGGGTCTGGGGGTCAAACTTTTTAGCCACCTATCTGCTATTTCTTTCAAACAGCAATTAAAGTCCCACCGTCACTAAAAAATAACGTTTCACCTAACCATAAGCCACCCGTAAAACGAAGGTGTATCATTGTACGGTTAAATACTGACAATCTACTGCAATTCTTTAAAATTATAAACATTGCACATTTTCAATTTTTACACCGTCGTATAGAGGAAAAAAGTACTTTTAAACGCAATTTGTTTAAAAAAAATCTCAATTTATTTTTGAGATATTAATTATTTTTCTAGTTTTAATGGCATTTCTGTACACTGTAAAAAAAAATGGTAACTTTCCATGTAAAATCCAGGAACGTTTCGCCTTTTATCAGGTTTTCGGAATAATTTAGCTCTTTCCTGTGAAATTCTGGTTTTCTTATCTGAAACGTTCCTGAACAAAAGTTGGAAACAGCAAAACGCTGCGACCGCCATTTATTATTTTTTTTTCCTATAATCCGTTGCTCGCGCGCGAGTGTCGAAAACGAATTCCTTAAATGAATGTAAAAAAATCAATATGGAATGCAAATAAATCAATAGACGACATAATCCTTTACGTCTCTATTATCAAGATAATTCAGATGAAAATACAATACCTCTGTGACATCACTAAGAAATTATCTCTCGTACTTGTCTGTGAAATCTTTAACGAGCAGATTGTGTAAAAAAAAATACACCTATTATTTCGATCTGCATTAACCAGGGGACAATCAAATATGATTCTCACCTATTTTGATTAATTTAAAGTATGTTTTAGAGTTCTTATCTCTAATTATTCTTGTGAAAGGATTTCTTCAAATGGGCCTTAGATTTTCAGAAATTAGATGCCGAGTTTTAGCATACGTTTCAAATACCCATTAGTTTGCAGCTCTCAACGTGTCTTTCGTGGTTTGGGCGCAGAAAGCTTGCACGCCACCCGTACGGCCCGGGTTCGATGCTACCTCTTGACTTTTTTTTTCTTTTTTAATTAATTTTATATTTTAACACTTTATTACAATTTGATTTAAATTTGACATATATTTGACACTTTGAATTGCTGCAAATTTGAATTTTTTTTTTTTTTTTTCGGAAAAAATATACAATTACGTTTAGGTTTTTTTTTCATGAAAATTTATATGTATTTTATCTAACTTGTAAACTAACATAATCACTGACGAAAATCCAAAATATTTTATGTCTAGATTTTTTTTCTAATTATTATTTACATTTATATATTTTTATATTTTAAGCAAAGTTCAGAAACAATATATCACATATATATTTACTTTATTGAATTTTAACTGAAAATTTATTTTTTCGTGTAAATTATAAATAATAATTTTGATGTCAATTTCAAAATATTTTTTCATTCTAACAAATAATGATAATAAAGCGAAAATTGTCAACTGGAAATGTAAAAATCGTCTGCGGATCCCGCATGTTGTGAAATGTCAGTAATGTCATAATGAAGGGAACGAACATCCAGAGTGAATTATGTCAGCCACGTATCGGTCCGGATAGCCTAACAGGTAAGGCATTGGCACGGCACGCCAAGTATCCACGTTCGATCCCTGGTCTGGACATTTTTCGCTCTTGTGCTACTCCAGCCTTGAATATGTCAGTAATGTTTTGCTGTCAACAGAAATATTCCTGGTATTTCGCAGGAAACTTACTGGCATTTCTGTAGAAAGTTTTTAACATATACAGTAAAGTACCAGTCATTTTCAAGAAATGTTTCTTGGAAATAATGGGCAACTCAGCTGCCCATTTTTTCCCAGGAACGTTGCGGAATTTTTTTTACAGTGTAATGATGGACACTGAAGTACTCCATTTCTGCAGAAAGTAAAGGGAAAATAGTGGATTACTATATGTTTTTGTTGTCATTTTCTCATAACAACGAAAAATAAAATTGTAATTAAAATATGTGCTATGCCAAGAATATAGTCTGCTATAAAAATGTATTTTAAAGAATATTTGTGTGACTTATTTTCTCCGCATTTTCTTAATTCGTATCAAAAAGTTGAAAGAATGCAATTTTATTAATCTGTGTGTAGTTATATTCACCGAATTTTGAAAAAAAAATGAAATGAATGATTTCTGATAAAACATGGAGCTATTATAAATTATATTTAATTTTCAGTATCTATATTAAAGTTACAAACAAATGAAGGAATGTAAATCTTTAGATATCCGATATTTTTTTTTTGAGTTTTTTGAATGACAATATCGAATGACGATTGCGTATTAATCCTCGATAGTGACGTCCTAAGCCTAATTTTCTATTAGATGTTGTTTTAGACACGATAGTAAATGGGGAATTCTTCAGCGGATGCAAATGACGTCATTTTATATAAAATAAAAGCGTGTATTTTAAGCCTTAAAACTGAAATATGTTTTGTACTATCTATATTTATATTTTTTTTTTTCAGTGGGGTTCGACTAAATTCTGAAAAAGCAAAATTCCTGTTTTCTACTATTTTCCTTATTTTTAGGCATATTTTAAAGATTTTTTTTTCTGCAAAGTATCTTTCTACAAAGATTACTTTTCAGGTAAAAAATTCTTGAAAACTTTGAAATTTTATTTAAAAAAAATTAAAAATTAAAATGTTTTAAATTATTTAATGTTTGATGTAACTCACGAACCAGTTGCCCGATTTCTTTACTTTTCCCCCGACTGAAAAGAAGGGTTATGTGTTTCACGCGTATCTGTGTATGTGGATTTCTTTATACCCTCGAAATATCCCAACGGCTGGATGGATTTTAATGAATCAGGTCTCTATCAATTCGTCTTAACGTCCCGATAGTTATAGACTAGGTTTTGTTTTTATAAATTCAAAATGGCGGCCGTAAAATACAAAATGGCGGTAGTGACGAAAAAAAATTATGCACCCTATTGAGTGGCCTATCATTGGATAGGTCTTTCAAAATGAAGACGATGTTTCATCGACTATTTTACAGTCAGAAGCTCCGTTACAATATTATACAACCTGGAAGTTGTGTATGTATTGTGGATCTCTATAGCTTTACTGCAACTCTAACCACCATACACATCTATAGACCTCATCAAAGCAGTGTTCAGAGATAGGAACTAACAATTAAACACAACTTAAAAGTCATCAATACAAGTAAATAAAAAAAAAGTCCTTCCGGCCAGTGCCGGGAGGAAGAGGTAGCTTTCATATTTCTTATTTTAAAAAAGCCAACTTATATTATTCAAACACACGAAGCTTAATTAAGTGGACTCCGAATGTAGGAGATTCAATACTAATTTTTATCAATACTAAATCATTATGAATGAGAATTTCGCAAAATTAGTCAGCTTTATCCAAGCTGCTTTTATTTAAAGTAACTTATATTTCGCTGCCAAATTCGGCGATTTCTTAAAGTGCCTGCCATTTTAAGACAACATGGTGGATGAGGCTAACCAGTGAACTTGGTCGAGACCTTAGTAATTGCTGTGCACATGCTCACTCATATCGGAATCGGTTGATACATACGAGTGCTGTCGCAGGCAAAAATCAGATTTTTCAAAATGTCACCCACGTTAGAAATTGAAACTGCTATATCTGGGCCATTTTTTAAGATAAAGACAAACAAAAAATGCTCCTGAATCCTTATATCAAGGTAAAATACTTAAGAAAGAAACCTTTTTCAATTTCTAATTTTTTTGCACCTTACTTTAAATATATATTTTTTTAATTTAATGGCCGCCATTTTGAAACAAGATGGCTGATGAAGCTGGCCAGCGAACTTGGTCGAGATATTGATGTATACTATCCACATGCCTTCTTCCATCGAAATAGGCGAATACGTGTGGTATCGCGAGACAAATAGAAAATCGTTTCAAAGTGTTAGCCATGATAGAAATTCAAAGTGTTATAATTCAACCACTTTTTAAGATATAAACAAAAGAACAAATTTTCAGAAACAAAAACTGCTCCAGAATCTTTGTATCAAGGCCAAACACATAAAAAAAATCTTTTTCATTTTCCAATTTTTTAATACCTCATTTTAAATTTTAAATTACATTTTTTTTTAATGGCAATCCTTTTGAAACAAGATGGCGAATGAAGCTGGCCAACAAACTCGGTCGAAACATTGGTATGTACTATGTACAGACCAAGTTACATTCAAATCGGTTCATAAATACGCCTGTTATCGCGTGACAAAAATCAGGGCGTTTCAAAATGTCAGCCACGCTAGAAATTCAAAATGCTATAACTCAGCCATTTTTTAAGATATAGACGAAACAAAAACTGCTCCCGAATCTCTTTATCGAAGTCAAACACGTAAGAAAGAATATTTTTTCAATTTTCAATTTTTTTGGTACCACATTTCAAATTTAAATATTTCTTAAAATTTTAAATGGCCGCCATTTTTAAACAAAATGGCGGGTGAAGCTGCCCAACGAACTCGGTCGAGACATTGGTCTGTACTATGTATAAACGAAGTTACATCCAAATCGGTTCATAAATACGCCTTTTATCGCGTGACAAAATTCAGGACGTTTCAAAATGTCAGCTTCGCTAGAAATTCAAAATGCTATAACTCAGCCATTTTTTAAGATATAGACGAAACAAAAACTGCTACGGAATCTTTGTATAAAGGTCAAATACATAAGAAAAAAATATTTTTCCATTTTCAATTTTTTGGTACCACATTTTAAATTTTAAATTTTTTTTAAATTTTTAAATGGCCGCCATTTTGAAACAAAATGGCGGATGAAGCTGGCCAACGAACTCGGTCGAGACATTGGTATGTACTATGTACACACCGAATTACATTCAAATCGGTTCATAAATACGAGAGTTACAGTGTGACATAGGTCAGATATATATATATATATATATATATATATATATATTGATATATATATATATATATATATATATATATATATATATATATATCAATTTTGAACGGAGGGTGGTTTCGGGGTCTGGGGGTCATGATCGATGAAAATATACCAAAATTTTTTGAAATCGCTTTCCTCCGAACGGCTGCAATAGGTAGCTTTTTGTAAAGAAAGCTACCTAAAAGATAAGTAATATAAAATATATATATATATATTTTAAGTCAATTCCTACTTAGGTCAATAAGAGAATTTTTTTTCTCCCATTCTTCTTTTCTGTTGAGTAGGGCTTAAATTGCCTTGACCAAGAAGAGGGCTCTCTTGGTCTAAAAATACCTTTATCAAGAAGAGGGCTCTCTCGATTTTTGAAAATTAATTAATTTAATTTAATTAATTAATTAATATTTGAAAAAAACTGGATTAACATCAAGTGTCATCCACTACAAGTTTAAAAAAAATATTTGAGCTTGATTGGATGAATAATAAGTATTTTATTAACGATTGAAAATTGGAAAAAAATATATATAGCGAGAGTGTGAGCTAATAGGAGGAATTGAAAAAAAAAAAAGTCCTTCCGGCCAGTGCCGGGAGGAAGAGGTAGCTTTCATAATCCTTATTTTAAAAAAGCCAACTTATATCATGCAAACACACGAAGCTCAATTTAGTGGAAACCGAATATAGGAGATTCAATACTAATTTTTATCAATATAATGAATGAGAATTTCGCGAAATTAGTCAGCTTTATCCAAGCTGCTTTTCTTTAAAGTAACTTATATTTGGCTGCCAAATTCGGCAATTTCTTAAAGTGCCTGTCATTTTAAGACAACATGGTGGATAAGGCTAAACAGTGAACTTGGTCGAGACCTTAGTAATTGCTGTGCACATGCTCACTCACATCGGAATCGGTTAATATATAGGAGTGCTGTCGCATGCAAAAAATCAGATTTTTCAAAATGTCACCCACAATAGAAATTGAAACTGCTATATCTGAGCCATTTTTTAAGGTAAAGACAAACAAAAAATGCTCCTGAATCCTTATATCAAGATCAAATACTTAAGAAAGAAACCTTTTTCAATTTCTAATTTTTTTGCACCTCACTTTAAATATATATATATTTTTTAATTTAATGGCCGCCATTTTGAAACAAGATGGCTGATGAATCTGGCCAGCGAACTTGGTCGAGGTGTTGATGTATACTATCCACATGCCTTCTTACATCGAAATAGGCGAATACGTGTGTTATCGCGTGACAAATACAAGATCGTTTCAAAATGTTAGCCATGCTAGAAATTCAAAGTGCTATAAATCAACCATTTTTTAAGATATCAACAAAAGAACAAATTTTCAGAAACAAAAACTGCTCCGGAATCTTTGTATCAAGGCCAAACACATAAAAAAAAATCTTTTTCATTTTCCAGTTTTTTAATACCTCATTTTGAATTTTAAATTTAATTTTTTTAAAATGGCAACCCTTTTGAAACAAGATGGCGAATGAAGCTGGCCAACGAACTCGGTCGAGACATTGGTATGTACTATGTACAGACCAAGTTACATCCAAATAGGTTCATAAATACGCCTGTTATCGCGTGACAAAAATCAGGTCGTTTTAAAATGTCAGCCACAAGAGAAATTCAAAATGCTATTACTCAGCCATTTTTTTTTAGATATAGACGAAAGAAAAACTGTTCCGGAATCTTTGTATTAAGGTCAAACACATACAAAAAAAATCTTTTTCATTTTCCAATTTTTTGGTATCTCATTTAATTTTTTTTATTTTTTTTAAATGGCCGCCATTTTGAAACAAGATGGCGGATGAAGCTGGCCAACGAACTCGGTCGAGATATTTGTATGTACTATGTACACACCAAGGTACATCCAAGTCGGTTCATAAATACGCCTGTTATTACGTGAGAAAAATCAGGACGTTTCAAAATGTCAGCCATGCTAGAAATTCAAAATGCTATAACTCAGCCATTTCTTAAGATATAGACGAAATAAAAACTGCTCCCGAATCTTTTTATCAAGGTCAAACACATAAGAAGAAAATATTTTTTCAATTTTCAATTTTTGGTACCACATTTCAAATTTAAATTTTTCTTAAAAATTTAAATGGCCGCCATTTTTAAACAAGATGGCGGGTGAAGCTGGCCAACGAACCCGGTCGAGACATTGGTATGTACTATGTATAAACGAAGTTACATCCAAATCGGTTCATAAATACGCCTTTTATTGCGTGACAAAATTCAGGACGTTTCAAAATGTCAGCCACGCTAGAAATTCAAAATGCTATAACTCAGCCATTTTTTAAGATATAGACGAAACAAAAACTGATCCGGAATTGTTGTATAAAAGTCAAATACATAAGAAAAAAATATTTTTCCATTTTTAATTTTTTGGTACCACATTTCAAGTTTTAAATTTTTTTAAAAATTTTAAATGGCCGCCATTTTGAAACAAAACGGCGGATGAAGCTGGCCAACGAACTCGGTCAAGATATTGGTATGTACTATGTACACACCGAATTACATCCAAATCGGTTCATAAATACGCCTTTTATCGCGTGACAAACTTCAGGACGTTTCAAAATGTCAGCCACGCTAGAAATTCAAAATGCTATAACTCAGCCATTTTTTAAGATATAGACGAAACAAAAACTGCTCCGGAATCTTTGCATAAAGCTAAAATACATAAGAAAAAAATATTTTTCCATTTTTAATTTTTTGGTACCACATTTCAAGTTTTAAATTTTTTAAAAACTTTTAAATGGCCGCCATTTTGAAACAAAACGGCGGATGAAGCTGGCCAACGAACTCGGTCGAGACATTGGTACGTACTATGTACACACCGAATTACATCCAAATCGGTTCATAAATACGCCTTTTATCGCGTGACAAACTTCAGGACGTTTCAAAATGTCAGCCACGCTAGAAATTCAAAATGCTATAACTCAGCCATTTTTTAAGATATAGACGAAACAAAAACTGCTCCGGAATCTTTGCTTAAAGGTCAAATACATAAGAAAAAAATATTTTTCCATTTTTAATTTTTTGGTACCACATTTCAAGTTTTACATTTTTTTAAAAAATTTAAATGGCCGCCATTTTGAAACAAAACGGCGGATGAAGCTGGCCAACGAACTCGGTCGAGACATTGGTATGTACTATGTATACACCGAATTACATCGAAATCGGTTCATAATTACGGGAGTTACAGTGTGACATAGGTCAGATATATATATATATATATATATATATATATATATATATATATATATATCAATTTTGAACGGAGGGTGGTTTTGGGGTCTGGGGGTCATGATCGATGAAAATATACCAAAATTTTTTGAAATCGCTTTCCTCCGAACGGCTGCAATAGGTAGCTTTTTTGTAAAGAAAGCTACCTAATAGTTTCACATTGATAAGAAATAATTAATTAGTTCGCTTTTTACGCAGTCGGGTTTTTTGATTTTTTTAAATTTAATTGTGTATTGCACTATTGTATGCAGATATGTTTCTTGTTATTTTACCCACAGGATTTATAAATGAATTACTTAAAAAATATATAATAAATTTGAAAGTTATAAAAAAAGATAATTTTTTGGAGCGAATTTTGCTAAAAAAATCATATTTTAAAAATTTTCACATGAAATTAAAAATCGTGAAGATAATTTATTAAAAACATAACATAAAAGCTCTGTAGAAAATTTCATAGATATATCTTGCAAGAAAGTTTAGCTATATTCTTTTAAACATGACAAATTATGACAAAATCCATTCTGAGAAAAATGGATTTAAAGTTTCAGTTATGGGCAGGGCAGAACTGTTAGTACAACACAAAAATTGGTGTATGTGCTGATGTAATCATTGCAGAAATACACGGTTTGCTTTATGTAATTTATTTGAATTTGTAACATTTCATTATCAATAATAATAATAATAATAGATATATTTTTGAGAATTTTAACCTCCGGACCTTCTTAAGTGAAAACTAGTTAATCTTCCGCAATCGGGCTGCTCACGATAGCGATATTTTTTTAAAACTATGTTTGAAAATTATTTTTAAAACCAAAAAAAAAAAAGCAAAGTGAGATTCAGTTTTCAGAAAATTTGTATTTCAAAGTACATGCCCTTCCTTTATTTGAAGGTGTGAAATCGTGCTATGTTTTGTTTAAGAATTAAGAAAATCACAGTAAAGCCGAAATTCATTGGTTAGGTTGTTGTCAATATGATGTCAGCGTGACCCCCGGACATATTTTTGCTTTATAATAAAGATTTTTTTTCTCGTCGCAAAAATAATAGTCATATGACAGATGCTGTTTGCAGTTAATCTACATTTTATATAAGATTCGTTGAATAGAGCAACTTACATTGTAAGCTGCCTTTGAGTATTGCTTAATGTACAGCTGTATTTCTAATAACATGTAAAATAGCTTTACTGAAATTTATGAGTGCTTTTCCATTTTCCGGCACGATACCGATAAATCGTACACGATTGTCGTTATCCGACATCGGTGCAAGCAAAATCCATTCATATACACTACATGCTTTTTCACTTATATGAATGCATTTTGCGTGCAATCGATTTCGGATAACGATAATCGTGTACGATTTATCGATTTATTGGTGTCGTGCCGAAAAATGGAAAAGCGTTCTCACATCAAGTGTAGCTTTCACTTATTAAATAAATGCTATAATTTTAATAAAAACTCTCTGAAGCTACCCGCCAACTAACCAACCAACCAATCCAAATTCTAGAACGGCATTAAACACTGCACTAGGCATTAAATCCATTGCAAAATATTTTATAGAGAACGTTTGCGTATAGTCCAATTAAAGTTCAGAAACGTTTTAAACAAACGCCATTAGATGCAAGATTAAACTTTTAATTAGTTGATAAATAAGGCTGACATAGAGAAATACTAGATCACGAAGAAATAAAATTGTTTTTGAAAATCTTGAAATTGACTTTTTTTCATGAAATTCAGTGTAGTCTATACTAATCTATACTAATATTATAAAGAAGTAAAAATTGTTTATTTGTAGGAGGTAAGCTCTGGAACTACCGAACCGATTCCAAAAGTAATGGTATGAAAATGATGGTGTTAGTCCAACTTAGAACATAGGCTATATCTTATGTCTGTGCTACTGGCCAAAAGGGGGTGCAGGAGCATAAAACGTTCTAAAAATGCGATTTTTGTGTTATTGAAGGGCCTAGAAACATGAAATTTGGTATGGTAGTTACTTATAAGATACTAATGATCTCTAAGGACATTTCTTAAAAAAATCAAAATTAAAAAGGGATGAAAATGCGCGAAAAGCGTTCTGAAAAACGTTCTAAATGGCAATTTTTACGCAATTTCAGGAAGTACCAAACCGATTTCAAAAATAATGGTGTCAAAATGATGGAGACAACCCTTGCTTCAACATAGGCTACATTTTATGTCGGTGCCACTAGCAATAAAGGGGGTGCAGGAGCAAAAAAAACATTCGAAATTGCAATTTTTGTGTTACTGAAGAGTCCAGATACATGGAATTTGGCATGGTAGTTACTTATTAGATATATATGATCTCTAAGAACATTTCTTAAAAAATTTGAAATTTAAAAGTGGTGAAAATGCTCAAAAAGCGTTCTTAAAAACGTTCTAAATGGCGATTTTTACGCAATTTCAAGAAGTACTAAACCTTTTTCAAAAATAATGGTGTTAAAATGATGATGACAACCCTTGCTCTAATATAGGCTACATTTTATGTCGGTGCCACTATCCCTAAGGGGGGTACAGGAGCAGAAAAACGTTCGAAATTGAAATTTTTGTGTTACTGAAGGGTCCAGATACATGGAATTTGGAATGGTAGTTACTTATAAGATATAAATGATCAGTAAGAACATTTCTTAAAAAATTCGAAATTTAAAAGTGGTGAAAATGCGCGAAAAGTGTTCTAAAAAACTTTCTAAATGGCGATTTCTACGCAATCTCAGAAAGTACCCAAACTATTTCAAAAGTAATTGTTGGAAATTGATGATGACAGCCCTTGCTCCAAAAAACGCTCTATTTCATGTCGGTGTCACTACCACCTAGAAGTTGCAGAATTTAAAAAAAAAAAAAAAAAAAAACGTTCTAAATTGCTATTTTTTGTGTTACTGAACGGCCTAGAATCGTGAAATTAGGCAAGGCAGTTATTTATAAGATACAAAGGATCTCTAAGTACATTTCCTAAAAAATTGAAATATAAAAGGGGTGAAAATGAGCGAAAAGCGTTCTAAAAAACTTTCTAAATTGCTATTTCTACGCAATCTCAGGAAGTACGGAATCGATTTAAAAAATAATGGTGTGAAAACGATGGTGACAGCTCTCACTCCAACATAGGCTGTATTTCATGTCGGTGCCACTACCCCAAAGGGGGTGAAGGAGCAAAAAACGATCTAAATTGTGTTTTTTGTAATACTGAAGGGGCTAGCAACTTGAAACTAGGCATGACAGTTACTCATAAGAAATAAATGATCTCTAAGAACATTTCTTAAAACATTCGAAACTTAAAAAGGGTGAAAATGGACATAAAACGTTCTAAAAACGTTCTAAATTGCGATTTATAGGCAATCTCAGAAAGTACCCAACCGATTTCAAAAGTACTGGCTGTAAATTTATGATTCTCTAATATAGGATCTATTTCATGTCGGCATCACTACCATCTTGCGGTTGCATTTTAAAGAACGCTCTAAATTGTGATTTTTATGATACTGACGGGCCTAGTAACTTGAAATTTGTCATGGTAATTACTTATGAGATGTAAATGCTCTCTGAGAAGAGTTCCTTAAAAATTTGAAATTTAAAAGGGATGAAAATTAACGAAAAGCGTTCTAAAAACGTTCTAAATAGCGATTTCTACGCAATCTCAGGAAATATAAACCGATTTCAGAAGTAATGGTTTCAAACTGATGGTGGCAGTCCCCGCTCCAACATAGCCCATGTTTTACGGTATCACTACTACCTGTGGGTTACATTAGCAAAAAATGTTCTAAATTGCGTTTTTGTGTTACTGAGGGGGTCTAACATTTTAAATTTGGAATGCTAATTACTTCAAAGATGTAAATGCTTTCTAAGAATTATCGAAAGAAAATTCCAAATTTAAAAGGATGAAGTGAGCGAAAAGCGTTGTTCTATATGCGTTCTAAATTACGATTCGTATGCAATCGTATGAAAGACGAAACCAATTTCAAACATAATGGTTGCAAATTGATGGTGATAGAACCTGCTCAAACATAAGCTATATTTTATGTCGAGGGTTGCAGGAGCAGAAAACTTCTGAACTTGCAATTTCTGCGGCACTGAAGAGGCTAGAAACTTTAAATATAGCACGGTACTTACTTATAAAATATAAATGTCCCCTAAGAACAGTCGAAAATAAATTCGAAATTAAAAAGTGGTGAAGCGAAGGGAAAGAGCGAAAAGCATTCTAAAACAGTCCTAAATTACGATTTCTATGGAATCTGAGGAAATAATAAACCGATTACAAAAGTTATTGGTTGCGAATCAAGAGTGATAGTCCCTGATCCTATACGGGCTATATTTTATGCCGGTGTCACTACCACCTGTTTGGCAGGAACAACAAGAAAGCCTTTAAAAACATCTAAATTTTGCTATCTATAGAATATTAGGAAATTCCAACAGATTTCAAGGTTAATGTTGGCAAATTCTCTCAACAATTGACTTACTTCAACAAGAAAACAACTACATTTCATTAATATCATTAGACATCCAAAATGATTTTGACAACTTACCTTGGGACGCAACAATCCAAGAACTGGAATTTTTGGGGTTGGAGGAGCCATATGTTAATATCCTGAAATCCTTTTTATCTCACAGAGGAGCGAAACCAAATTGGCTAGCACAAGAAATTCATTGGTTTAGGAAGGGGTGCCCACAAGGTTCATGCTTTGGGCCCTTCCTATGGAGAATCTTCCTAAACGCTCTCTTACGCCATTTAAAATCGTTAGGTTACATAATAATAGCTTATGCAGATGACATTTTAATTATATTAAATGGTAAAACAAGGCGAGAATTAGAAAAATTAGGAAAGGACATCTTAGATTATATTAGTAGGTGGATGTCAAAACACAACATGAAAATATCTTACAATAAATGTAAAGTTCTCCACCTTAGAAGACCAAAATGTTTGAAAAGAGCTCCAACACTCAAAATTGACAACCATTCATTAAAAAGTGAGCCAACTTTAGAATACTTAGGTATCGTTCTGGATAGTACGTTGTCGTTTCTCCCCCATTTACGAAAGAAAAGGCAGGAAATTACACAACTTTCGCAAGACCTATTGAAGTTTGCCTCAGCTTACGGAGGGGTAAACAAATTAATTCTGAAGATTTGGTACAATAGTATCTTGGAGAAGAAAATCACGTATGCTGCAGCAACTTGGTTTCACCGGATAAGCAAAGCCCATGGGCTTCGTCTGATCTCATCAATACAATACCAATGCCTGTTATTAGTTTCACGTGCCTACAGAAAAACTTCGGCGGATGCCCTTTGTGTTTTAACAGGTATTCCGCCCTTGGCACTTCAACTTGAATATATAGCAACAACAGGAAGAGTCTTACGTCTTGGAATCCCGACAGGAAATCAAGAACCAATATTTTACCAACCAAAAATGAAGTCAGATCAAGTTGAACCATTTAAAGAATATTTCTTTCAAATAGATCCAGAAAATACTCCACATGTAGAAATAAACATTTATACGGATGGTTCCAAGATGGAAGATGAAACGGCATATGCCTTCTGTGTGTATCAGAGAGGAGAGTTAATCCACGAGGATCAAACTAAGTTAAGTAAAGAAAATACTGTTTTTCAGGCAGAACTCCTGGCCATAGAAGAGGCTGTGCTGTGGATTAGGAACTCCCCTCATAAAGAAGTATTAATACACTCGGACAGTCTCTCAAACCTCTTAGCAATAGAAGATGTTTTTTCAAAAAATCTCATCGCAGTACAAATTATCAAACTACTCCAAGAAACAAGAAAAAAGATCTTCTTTAAATGGGTCCGTGGACATGTGGGTAATGTGGGGAATGAGCATGCAGATTCTTTGGCAAAAGAAGCAACCAAAGCCACATCACATGCCAAATACAAATTCTTTCCCAACCCTCCTTCTTACTTGAAGAAGCTTCTAAAATCATCTCTACACGAACAATGGCAGACTCGCTGGGACTATGGTACCACAGGACGGTACACATACGCTTTAGCCCCAAAAGTCTCGGAAAAGAGAATCCTGCTGCATAGAAATCTTTTTCTGTTTGCCACTAACCACGGCCCATTTTCATCATATCTTTATAAATTTGACAGGGTTCCTTCTCCATTATGTGTATGCGGTCAGCTACATCATTGCATTATATCTTTAACTGTACCCTTACATCATATTACCATATAAGAAAATCTCCAAAAATTTCTTTGTCTCAGTGGTTCTCAGTGGTTTTGTCAAATCCATCATTTTGTCAAAAGATAATTGAATGTATGAAAGTTTTAGAAAACAACCATTATTTGTTTCCAAATATTTTGCCATTTATAGATGATGATGAGAACGTATCTTAACAAATAGACAGATACCACCAATTCAAAATAAATTCTTAGCCACAAACAACACGATTGAACTATAATTGAACTGTTGCAAGAACAATAGACTTTTGAACTTTTGTGTGTGTATATAATTATATAATATTCATCATAATTATTCACTATTTTACCTATTTTTTATATTCTACATTATTTTTAAAATTATGAATCTCTTTCTAATTTAGTATACATATACGTAGCTTTTATTGTATTTTTGCAGAACGCCCAGCTTTGCAGAGTAATTGAGCTTTTGCCGCTCCAACAAGTTTAAAAATCCTATTATCTATTATCTCATGATCTTATTAATTACAAATATCTAAATTTCTCTCGTAAACGCCCAGTAAAAATTGGTCTTTCCATCGTGTATATATTGTACTTATATTGTATTTAATCTTAATATTCTCAATTGGCTTTCCTGTAGGTCCCTTCGGGCCTTTTATTTATTATTATTATTTTTTTTTTGTGTGTGTGTGTGTGGTGACGGCGGTAGTAGATGTAAACCGCTGGGTGGGGCTTATGAGTGCTTAAGCCATTTGGTAGGCCTCCCCACCTTGCTGACCCTTGGCAAATTAATGGTGGCAGGCTCTGTTTCAACATTTTTCGAGACATTCAATTTCAACTCTGTTCCGGCATTTATTTGTGTTTCTAACACCAGAGAGGTGGTAGTCTGTTAGACAAGAAGCTTGGAATTTGACATGATGGTTAATTTTAAGATGTAAATGTGTTAAGATGGTTTCTAAAAATTCAAAACTTCAAACGAATACTGAAATGAGCATATGAAATGAGCATAAAAGTCTCAAAATACTTTCAATTATCATTTAATTGGGATTAGTTTTAGTTCTTCTTATTAATTAAAATCTCATTTCTGTCTATTGCACTTTTATAATGAAGTTTAGTCAAACTGTGGCTTAATTTGTAATTTTTGAATTATTTCAAAAAGTATTCTTTTAATAAAAAATAATCATGCAAATATCACTTGGCATATTTCAACTATTACGCGAACAGAGCCGCGGAGTTTGCTAGTAACATATAAAACAGATGTAAAATACTATTAATACATGTTTACAGGTTGTTTTCATTACTTTTTCGAAGTTGTCTTGTCAACACTTTTAAAGAAAGTAGTTAACAATGCATAACAAATAAAAAACATGTTAGTTATATATATTGTTAAAAAACTCAAACCTTATTTCCAGTTGAACTTATTCAAACTAATTCACATATGAGAAGAGACTTACCTAAAAAGAAAAAGAAAGTTCCTTAACAAAAGTGTGAACACATAGCATAAATGTTGATAGATAAGTTACACAAATATTGCTAATTAATGATGGCGATAATTATGTACAGTAAACTGTTGACAGATATTACGAAATGTAATCTCCAAATGAAAAGCTATAAAATAAATCATACTCAGTAAATTACTTTCATCTATCAACAGGATTCATAAAAGCAATTATAAAAAGAACTTGTAATTCAAAACAAGGAAGTTTACGATTATAAATAAATACTTTATATAAACATTTCATCGCATATCCAAGAACAATCAATTTGAACAATCAATAAACCAAACTGTTTAAGTGACTATAAATATAAATAATGTAATATTAAGATTAATGATACTAATATCCTGTTTTTGTCTTCAATAATGTATAATATGTTTTTACACTTACTTGTATTCCAGACTCTCAAAAGGAGAGATGTGGCGATTTTATGTTGCAATTATAACTAATTAAAGTTGTGTTTCTTTCTTTAAACTTTAAATCTAGATTTTTATATAAGTTATAAAAAGAAACTACACATGCTCAAAAAACAACATAGAATATTATAGAATTAGCAAAGAATGAGAATCTAAACAGACTTGACTTTCCGGATTACATTACCCTGATGACGGATTCCTGATAAAGACAAAGACGGATATAAAACATAAATACAAGGTAAGCTAGTTTTCTCTTACCTATGCTTTTATTATTGAGATATGAATAAATAATAAACTGTGAGGAACAACGAATTTCGCGTAAACACTTTGTTGGATAAGTTGAAATAAGTCTAACATAAATTCCGACGATCTGTCACTCACGGGACCGATGGAGTGGCGGATAATCGATATAGACGGATAATCAAAAGACAGTCAGTAAAAGACTGTAACTAAAATTGCATTTCTATGTTGTGTGAGGGAGAAAACACCCACACATTTTAAATTAAATATTTGGCCAGTGATGTACAAGTGACAGTACATCGCAACGCTTCGCAGAACCCCTATTTTGAGCTCTTATCCCAATAATTGACTGCAAAAACTTCAAGAGTTTACGATGTTATTTATTGGAACTTTCGTGAAAACAAATTTTGATGGGGTGGTCCATTAGACAGGCAAGTCTTTACACCACCAGAGTATCAGGTACAATGTCCCACTTACATATATATCGCACGCCAACATCTAGTGGGATACAAAGCCAATATGAGAGTTAAAACAAACGCCAAAATTATCCGTTGCATAGTAAAGCAATGGGAGAGAATTTAAATTATTGGCGAATAAAATGATAAAGTGAAAATCGCGAAAATACCTCAAACAACCCTACATAAACATCTACAAAATGTTAGAAACTATTTAAATTACTAATGACATATATCATTTATGATTAAATTTATTGCCTGACTATAATGCAATAAATGGATAAAAACTCTTGCTAATAAAAATAATAGCTTTCTTTTATAAACTGAGCAAGGAAATTACCCACATCAATCATGTAAATAAAATAGATTAGTATTAAATTTTATATCGAATATGATAGGAATGTAATTCATAAATCTTGCTGTATAATTAAAGTTGTTGAATTGCAGATTTAGATTAGCGAAAAACAAAATGATAATGAATCAATCCGTTTAATGTTTATTATATAATATTTTACTTCTGCATGAAAGAAAAGAGAAATAAACATGAAAATGTATTTCACCATGAGATTACTTTTTAAAGAACACTGTTATGACTCTTTGAATAGAAGGAAAGAAAGAGTAACTTTAATTTAAAAATAGAATAAATGAACAATATATGATGCATCATCATAGTGTTAATATGTAAATAAGAATAACTGATTTTTTTATTTATACTGTACTTTCGTTAAAAAGCATAACTGACAATAAGAAATGTATTCATGGAACAAATTTAGTATTTTACTAAATAATTTTGTAGTACCTGTTTACACACAAAGTAATAGTTTTATACTTTTTTGATTGAGTTTTGCATGTCCTTTTACAGCAACAAGATTACGAATTCTACGTAATAAAAGTACTTGGGTTGCATCTGCTTCCTCTTGCTTCTTAAACCAATTAAGACTGTTAGAGAGAATAGTCTGCATGACTTTTTCCTGGATTATCATTCCCCGATTATCATATTCATCCGCTTCAGGTTTCTCTTGATTCAAAACATTCGGAATAAATTCCATATCCGTTAAGTGTTCCTAACAATATCATTCTTCTCACAGTTAAGGGGATCTTCTAGATGAGGAGACAAAAAAAAGGTACTTTTTCATGATTTTTTTGTAAGAAAACTGCATGATGGATCCTTTTGAAATATTAACAGTTTATTGTACATATCATAAGGTATACACAAGAATTTTTTTATTAGATTTTGTTGCTTCTACTCTAAATTATAAACAAATATGTTCAACCACATTTTTTGACACGGTGGTCAAGATTAAAAAAAACTACTCAATGGATCATCTTGATTTTTTTAAATTAAAGCTCATTTAATTGCCTTCGGTATGAATTAAAGCTTTCACTAAAATTATTTAAAAAAAAAAAAGTTGTTAACAAATAAGAACGAATTTTTTTAACAATTTTTTTTTTAAATCAGCCATTACATAACATTTTTTAATAAATTTGTGGGTTCCTTTAATTTAACTAGAATCTATACTCACAAACTTTACGAAAAAAAATTATTTTTGCATTTCAGATAATTCTACAAGGCGCTATCATGGCCACCATTTAGACGAAATTTTCCAAAACAGTTGAACATATTTGTTTATGACTTAGAGTAGAAGCAGCAAAATCTAATAAAAAAAATTCTTGTGCATACCTTAAGATATGTACAATAAACTGTTAAAATTTCAAAAAGATCCATCATGCAGTTTTCTCCTTAAGCAAGTCTGTGATTTCATCCGCAGAAATATTTTCTAGTTGCTGTTTCTGACGTCAGACAAGCCTTTTACTCAAAATAGCGCCGTCTCACTCGGGTTTATGTGCATTTGAATTTTCGTTGTTCGTTTCTGATAATTAAAAAAAAAAAAAAAAAAAATGGAAAGAGCGATCGCGGTTAACCAAGGGTCGCGGTTGATAGTGTGGCGGATAATCGGACCTTTACTGTATAGTTATTTAAAATTTGCTTTCAGTCATCATTTTAAAGCAAAATATGGAAATTATTTGTTTTTTTAAATTAATAAATAAGGATAGCTGAGGAAGTTAATTTTTTTTATTCATAAAACAGACTTACCTCAAAAGAAGAAAGAAAGTTCGTTAACAAATGTATAATCTTATCTCATAGCATAAATGTTGATGTATGGGGCATTCTCCCAATATTTTGACTTTCGGGAATAAACATCTAGGGAAATTAAACTTGCTAAAATAACATTTTAATCTGATAGACGAATACCTTAATGATTCAAAATAAAGAAAAAATTGTCAGCAGCGAAATTTATTTTATTTAACTGAGGTTTAAGTTAAACTTGCGAGTTTAAGTTTCCTTATAATTTTACCACTATAACTTTCTATTTTCTTCTAAATTTTTACTTATAATGAATTTGCATAGTACCCAACAGGACATTCAAATAAGAAATAATAACAATGCAGTATTTTTAGTACCAAATTTTGGTATGACATTGTGTTAAAGAAGAGACGGACGGAAAAAAGGCGGATGGTATAGAAAAAAAGGGACGGTAATGAAGTAAAAAAGGATGGTAAGGATGGGACGGTAAGGAAAATTACCACTATTTTTAGACAAATCGTGTTAAGACTAAGTGATAGCCACAATGTTCATTGATTTTTAGAAACAGTTATTTACATTGGATTAAATAAAAAAAAAAAATAATTTACTTCGAGAAGTGCAGGAATAAACCTTGGGGGCGGTAAGACTACCAATAAAGCCACGATGCTTGAAATCGACATTTAAATGCTGATTTAAATTCTGCAGTAAATTTCCTGTCAAAGAATTTTAGACATTCTTTCTTTAGCATACTCCTGCGTGAGAAAAAACTTGAACAAAATTCTGTGGCTACATCTGAAGTGATTTTCTGTATAAGTTTAGCAAGAGGGATGGTAAAGAATCTAACACAAGGACAGAGTTAAAAAAAATAATATCAATCGTAAAAAAATGTGTGCAGGTTAATTTTTTGCTGCATATTTATATAAAACAATTATCCCAGTTTTGGAAAAAAAATTACATCGAATTACTTTTATTGAAACTATTTTATACAGACAGCTCCGAACTTAAAAATCAGCATCAGGGACACGGGACGGTATAGGAGTATTCCTGGTATTTGGACCCCCAACATCGTCTAAAACTTAGTTATCTCGTTAATATTGTTGTGCAATCCTGCAAAGGGATGTTCCCCAGTATATAAAATAAAAAAACACAAAAATATGTACTAAAATAAAAATTATTATTCAGGGACTTAAAAGTCAAAAGATTGTGAGAATGCCCCATATAAGTTATAAGAATATTGCTAGCTAATGATAGTGACAATTGTGTACAGTTATTTAAATTTAGCTTTCTATCACCATTTTTAAGCAGAATTTGGAAATTATTTGAATGTTTAACCTCCTCGGTTCGTAAGTATCACATGTGATACTTCCGAACAAAGGAGGATATAAACTAAACTATTTGATTTTTTTACATTTTTACTTTGTTTCTATGTAGCTATATGTTTTTGGCTTTGTATCAAAACCAATAATGGCGTCACTGATGCTTATTTCCTCATAAAATAAGTGTTATTTTCATCTGAGTTTGCAAAATGCATTACAGACAGTGTGTGCAATAAAATCAGACATTTTCATAATTATTTTACTTAAACGATTTACAATAAAAAAATTTCAGGATTTGTAGATCATTCATTTAATTACAGGCCTTAAATTTGTTACTGCGTTAATTAAGCTATTGACAATGAAATTGATATTTTAAGGGCGTTAGTAATTTTAGAACCATATTTGTGAACCTAAATTTCCAGCCCCCCTAAAGTATTGATTAGAGCTCCTTCTGTCATCTATGGTGTCTTTTGTTATTGCAAAATCAATGAATACGTATTCATAGAGTTATTTTACCTTCAGGAATAAAGAGGTTAAATTAATAAATAAGGATTGCTGAAGAAGTTAATTTTTTTATTCATAAAACAGACTTACCTCAAAAAAAGAAAGAAAGTTCGTTAAGAAAAGTGTGAAAGCATAAATGTTGATATATAAATCACACGAATATTGCTAGCTAATGATAGCGAAAATTATATATACTAATTTAAAATTAACTTAAACAAATCTATGGGATTTATTCAGATTTTTTAACTGATAAATAAGGATAGCAAAGGATGTAAATTTTTCTACTGATAAAATTGAAGCATTATAAAAAAAATGCATTACATTTGAAACAATATTTTCAATTATCGTCGACCATCAGACGGTTGTTTATTGTGCATAGAAAATAATGGAAACAAACCTGTGTAAAAATATTTAGCCAGTACATTTAATGTTTGTATATTTTCGGTTAAATTTGCCTTGTTCTTCAGATAAACTTTTGTCTAAAACTTTTAAGTTTTGAATAAATATGAAATATTTATTAAAAGAAGTAAAATAGAGGAAAAGTTCTAAAAATTGAATATAGTTACAGTTTTTTTATTATTTTCCGATTCCCATTGAAAAATATGAATAAGATATACTTATATAAAGTAGGAGCTAATACCATCATTGACTTGCATTTGAATGCGGATTTTTTTTTCTTTGACAGCATAAAATATATCTAGTTTTCAATCTATACTAATATTATAAAGAAGTAAAGTTTGTTTGTAGGAGGTAATCTCTGGAACTACCGAACAGATTTCAAAATTAATGGTATCAAAATGACGGTATTAACACCTGTTCGAACATAGGCTATATCTTATGCCCATGCCGCTACCCCAAAGAAAGTGCAGGAGCAAAAAAAGTTCTAAAAATGCGATTTTTGTGTTACTGAAGGACCTAGAAATATGAAATTTGAAATGGTAGTTACTTATAAATTATCTCTAAGAACATTTCTGAAAAATAAAATCGAAATTTAAAAAGGGTGAAAATTCGGGAAAAACGTTCTAAAAAACGTTCTAAATGGCGATTTCTATGCAATCTCAAGAAGTACCGAACCCATTTCAAAAATAATCGTGTGAAAATGATGGTGACAGCTCTTGCTCCAAGATAGGCTATATTTTATGTCGGTGCCACAATCCCAAAGGGTGTGCAGGAGCAAAAACACGTTCTAAAAATGCGATTTTTGTGTTACTAAAGGGCCTAAATACATGAAATTTGGCATGGTAATTACGTATTAGATATAAATGATCTCTAATAACATTTCGAAAAAATCGTTCTAAATGACGATTTCTACGCAATCTCATGAAGTACAAAACCTATTTCAAAAGTACTGGTTTTAAATTGATGGTAACAGCCCTTGCTCCAACATAGGCGCTATTTCATGTCGGTGTCACTACCACCTTGGGGTTGCAGGAGCAAAAAATGTTCTAAATTGTGATTTTAGTGATACTGCAGGGGCTATCAACTTGACATTTGGCATGGTAATTATAAGATGTAATGCTCTTCAAGAACAGTTTCTAAAAAAATCAAAATTTATAAGGGGTGAAAATGCGCGAAAAGCGTTCTAAAAACGTTCTAAATTGCGATTTCTACGCAATCTCAGGAAATATCAAACCTATTTCAAAAGAAATGGTTGCAAATTGATGGTGTCAGTCCCTGCTCCAACATAGACTATATTTTATTTTGTTGTTACTACCACCTGGGGGTTGCATGAGCAAAATATTTTCTAAATCGCGTTTTTGTGATACTAAAGGGTCTAACATTTTGAAATATGGCATGATAATTACTTAAAAGATGTAAATGCTTTCTAAAACCGTCGAAAGAAAATCCCAAATATAAAAGTATGACGTGAGCGAAAAGCGTTCTAAATTACGATTTCTATGCAATCTTCTGAAGCACCAAACCGATTTCAAAAATGATGGTTGCAAATTCGTGTTGATAGAACCTGCTCAAACATATGCTATATTTTATGTCGGTGCCACTACCACCAGACGGTTGCGGGAGCAAATAAAAGTTCTAAATTGCGATTTATGTGATACTGAAGATGCTAGAAACTTGTAATCTGGCACGGTAGTTATAACACATAAATGCCTTCTGAGAACTGTCGAAAGAAAATTCGAAATTTAAAAGGGTGAAGCGAAGGGAAGGAGCGAAAAGCGTTCTAAAAAATTTCCAAATTACCATTTCTATGCAATCTTAGGAAATGACTAACCGATTACCAAAGTAATGGTTGCAAATCAATGGTGACAGTCTCTTATTGTACACAGGCTATATTTTATGCCGCTGCCACTAACACCTGAGGTTAGCAGAAACAATAAACATTCTAAAAATCCCTTTAAAATTTTTTTAAATTACGTTTTCTATGGAATATTGAGAAATACCAAACCGATTTCAAAATTAATGTTGGCTAATTAATGGTGACAATCTGTGTTTCAACATAGGCATTTTATGTTGGTGCTACTACCACCAGAGAGGTGGTAGACCGTTAGACAAGAAGCTTGAAATTTGAGATGTAAATGCGTACTAAGAATGGTTTCTAAAAAATCCAAAACTTCAAATGAATACTGAAATGAGCATAAAATCGGCGGATATAAGCATAAAATGAGCGGATTTTAATGATGTTACACTATTTCAATCATAGTGAAATTTATATCCACTGCTGAGGAGCTTTACTAAATTCTTTCTGTGGAATAAAGAGTGTGTAGCATTTATTGTTAATTTACAAGGCACATAAAAGTATTCGTATACAGTACTACCTATAATCGATAATTTTTAGAAGTGCGTTTCCAACTTTGCTTTGCATTTTTACGTTTATTAATTTTTTGCATACTGCATGATGTGAAAAAAGGTCTGTAGATCATATACAGGGCTATACAGTAAAATTCGAAAACATTATTGTCTATAGGCGTGATTTGCTTAAGGGTGCTTTTTAATTGTGTAATGTATTTTTTCAGCTGAATTATATTATTACATTAAAATATGTTTCGATACTACAAATAAATTACTATACCAAGATTACGCAAAGAACTTGATAAGTCATTGCTGAAGTGGGCTTTTAGTAGCTTTATGCGGGGTTTTTCCTTCAGGATTTAATTCAAGCTTTATGAGTGAGACGTATAAAAATGAGTATATAGCATACAGGGCTATGCAAAAATCTTGAGTACATTTCCGTCTATTGCCGGAAATAGCTGAAGATTACTGTTTAAGAGAGTTATGCGTTTTCTCTTTGAACTGAATTATGATTTACAGATACAAATCTTTTGATCATATTCAAGGCTGCGCAAAAAAATTCGATTACCTTTCAAGCTATGGACGATAATAAGTCAAAATGGGATGAGAAATGTGTTAAGCGCTTTCTAAATTCTTTACTTAAGAACTTTCAATGTATTGAACTCTGCAGTTTCGTTACAGTGACTGGAAGTGTTGGAAAATGTTATATAATCTATGCTTGACGCATTGTTTTTCTTTCTTTTTTTAACACCATGTAATTCTATGTTTAGCCCATTAAGGACAGCACCTTCTTATACTTGACCCAAAGGAAATGATGTTTTATTTTATGCATATTAATGGCTAATTACGAGAAAAAAATTACAATTTTCTTATCTGAGATACATGTTGCGAAAATGTAACGTCGATAAAAATCCACTATACAGGGTGAAACTGATTATTATAATTCATTACAAATTAATCGTTTGTATAACAATGTATAATGTTGTATCATTGGATAGGTCAGTTTTAGTAGTTTTTTTGTGCAATAGAACGAGACATTTCCGGATCAGTGGATTGGAAGGGATGGACCAACACCCTGGCCTCCGCGCTCTCCAGATATTAATCCTCTGGATTTTGTCTTTGGGTTCTATATCAAGGACAGAATCTTTACCACACCAATTGCTGACGTTGAAGAACTGAAGACTAGGATACAAGCTGCTGTGTGTACTGTAACAGAAGACATATTAAAAAACAATTGGCGGGAACTAGAGTACCGTTTAGACATTCTCCAAGCTACGCCAGGGACACACGTTGAAATATACTGAGGTACATGGTCTTAAAAAAAATTACATGTTTGCGTGTCTAATTATAATAGTTTGAGAACAATAAATATTTATAATCAGGACAAGGCTTTTGGTTCGCCCTATATTATTGCCATATGAAAATCTTTGAAGTAATTACTATGTAGCGGTACATTACACTTACTACACATAATTATTGTTTGACTGCTACAATATCCGTACCTTGAACTGGTGAATTTTATTTCATTCTCATTGTGCATCTATGAATATAATCCGAAAATTATCAATAAAAAATTTCAAAACATTCTATACTATTTCAATCATATATCTATATTTTTTTTTTTTTTTTTTTTTTTGGAAAATCGAATCAATTAACTTTTATTTGTTAAAAATAGAAGTCATATGTACAATATGTGATAACAAATTTGCTGAAAAAAATAATAAAATAAAAATTGCCCACATAGTGTTGCGAAAACGCAGAGTCAGTCTTTAACACTTTAGTGCACAGCTTTGCATATATGCAAACAATAGTGTTTTGAATTTAATAGATTTTTTATTCGTATGTACCTAATTCACAACAGAAAATTTAAATAGCAAGCTGTTATTAATTAAAATATATTCGCTTTAATTAATAACAGACATTCCGTATTTAAATAAAGCGAACGTTCTGGTGTAAAGTCAAATGCTCTGAACTACGTAATTTCTAGAACGTATTCTATCATGGGAATTAAAAGGTTAAAGATTAAGTTTTATAAAATAAATAATTACATAAAATAAGGTATTTGGAGACATACTTATTAAAATATTTACTAATTTCCCATATTTTAGAGCAAAACAGCCACAAGATCAGAGTTTTTACTTGTATGGCAGATGTACAAGAGAAGAAAAGATTGACGTTTACATAAAAAATGTATTTCAGAATTTGTTTTCATTATTTTTTCAGTGTAATAAACATTTCAGAGAATCCTACATAATTTTTTCTAAACAAAATAAAAAAAATCACGCATTTAAGGGTTAATGGGCTAATAAACTATTTCGTATTAAAGCTTGTATTTTTTACATACAAAAAAAAAAAAAATACTGATATATCTTTCTAAAATACTATTGGTAAAATAACAGAAAACTATTTAAAATCTAGTTATTCTATAGATAAATTTAAAAAAAAATTCTATCGTTTATAGCGTTGCCTACAAGTAAATTTATTTCTTCAAATGATCAAGTATAAAACATGCATCATTAAATATAACTTCAAAGTTTGAAAGTACCTAGAATCAATTAATTATGCTCAAATATTTTCCCGGTATTTAAGTGTGATTGATAAAAGTTATCTCGCTGTAAAGTGAAAATTCCTGTTATAAATTCATCCATCTGGATAGTTTTCTGATATGAGATAAGATATTCCAGAGGTTAAATTTTCTACACATTTTTTTTTTTTTAGAATCCTTTTCTCGGGTAAAGAATCGATGATACCAAATATCGGATTTAGTTCCATAATTTACGACACCGAGTACTTTTCACATTCCATATTTTTCAAAGGAATAATTAATTAAAACAAGTAAAAATTAAATTAAAAAAATCAAAAAACCCGACTGCGTAAAAAGCGAACTAATTAATTATTTCTTTTCAATATGAAACAATTTTTTTTATTACTTACTTTTTTTTTGTTTGTTTGTTTTAATAACCTTTAAGTTGCATTTAATTGTTAGTTCCTATCTATAAACACTGTTTTGATGAGGCCTATAGATGTCTATGAAGGTTAGAGTTGCAGTAAAGCTAGCGATCCTACCCACACAACTTCCAAGTTGTGTAATATTTAAACGGAGCTTCGGACTATAAAATAGGCGATGAAACATCTTCTTCAATTTGAAAGACCAATCCAATGATATGCCATTCAATATGATGCGTAATTTTATTTTTCGTCTCTACCGCCATTTTGTATTTTACGGCCGCCATTTTTAATTTATAAAAACAAACCTAGCCTATAACCATCGGACGGTTAAGACGAATCGATAGAGACGTCATTCATAAAAATCCAGCCAGCCGTTGGGATGTTTCGAGGGTATAAAGAAATCCAGATACGCGTCAAACACATAACACTTCTTGGCAGTCTGGCAAAAAATAAATCACTGAATGTTTTCACGATGGAAACATAAAATTGTTTACATCAATTAAATGCGATTTTCCACAAATCGAATAGTAAGGAACTTCTAATTTTTTAATGCGCACTGAAGTCAAGTTTCAGCTTGTTTTTAACTCTTTCCAACAAAGTTGAAAAGTGTTTATGAATTCGGTTTGTCTGTCTATCTGTCCGTGCGTGCTCTAACTAGCGTAAATATAGTCCGATTACCATGAAATTGATAGATGGATCACTATGGCATGTTCGATATTGTACATGAAGTGTATAGTATTTACGGTTAATTTACAGAGGTATTTACACAGACACTCAAAAGAATTCCGTTACGTTACGGTCTATGGAGAAAACTCGTTTGCGGTGTATTTTAATGAAGTTTCATTATTTTAAACATAGTGAAATTTATATATATCACTGAGGTGAACTACACAGCGCTTACTGTAGAATAGGGTGTGCAGAGACTATATCGTTCATTTACAGGGACACACAAAAGAATTTGGCTAAAGAAGAAATTGAACTATTGAAGCCTATAAACAATAATTGCTGGAAGTACATTTTTAGTTGTAGTACGCGTTTTTAAATTGAACTATTTTTTTTAAATATTACTTAGTGTGGATAAATTCTTTAGATCATATACAGGTCTGCCCAAAATTTCTCAAGTACATTTCCGTTTATTCAAGGAAATTGCTGAATGGAAATTTTGAACTGTGCTATTCGTTTCAATGATTTAACTTTTAGCATACTATGCAGTATACATACAAACCCATAGATCTACGCATGTCTGCACAAAAAAGGATATTTTTCCATCTATTGATTGTAATAGTAGAAATTGGGTTTCTAAATGCATTAGGAGTTTTTCAAATTGCTTATTTATACATCATATTTCACCTTAAACCTTATGACGGTACTTATAACTATCATTAAAAAAACTTGTTAGAAAATTCATTTAATAGATCTATTAGCAGTAATACAGTTTAGAATGAGTTACAGATACATTACTTGATCTTGTTCGAAAAGCATTATTGGCTACACAAAACAAAAATGTTTTTAAAAGGATAAATCATCCTTTTAAAAACATTTTTGTTTTTAAAAGGAATTACATATTTCTATATTTCTATTGTAAGAACATTATATTTTTGTATTTACTAATCTACAAAATACCAAGAAAAATATTTAGAATAAAAGATTTTAGCGGGGTTATAAATATTGCACAAAATCCCTATAAATTCAAATTTAATTAATCCTTCTAAAATCCTTCTAAAATTTATTAAATGATTATGTAAATCTTCTAATGTACTTTCGAAATTTCGCGAAAAATGCTTTAGAAGATAAAATTTTAATGAATTCATAATTCATTACATAAAAGGTTAAAAAACTGTGAAGTATTGTTACAGTATTCTAATTCTGTTGGAAAGCGTTTCATAATCTGTGCTGGAAGCATGATTTTTCGTTCTTGTTGTAATTTCAAATAAACTAATTTTAAAAAAATCACGCTTTATAATTTTCATCTGCTACAAGAGCAAGAGTGTTATGATAAAATAGAATGCAACACTATCGTTAGTGTGATCTACCTATTAAAAATTAATTAATTTCAGATAAATTTACCTTTATAAATTTACATTGCTTACGTTATAAAAGCTAAAATTAAAACGCATAATGAAAAAATAGTTTTACGAAATGATTTTAACTTGGAGTAATTTAAATAAAAATATAGTAGGAACGCTGAAATAGAATTCAAATTCAATGAAGAAATTATTCGAAATTTGAAGAAACAAACATGCTCTAACAAGGAAGGTCGCCATACGGGCATACTCAGAAAAATCTGAAAAAAATACAGAATGTTCTTCTCCCATGGGTATATATGTTTATAAAAAAAATTTTGGCGGAACCTCGGTAGAACGTCCGTAAAAAAATAATGAAAATTTCGCTTATTTGGCGTCTTATCACCGTTTGGCGAAGAAATTAAATTAAAAAAAAATACGCTTGTCGAATACTCTTTAAGGAAAAAAAACTTTTATGTTGACTTTGTTTAAATAAGTTTAATTTAAATAACTTTAGCTTTGTCATTTTTAGTTTGTTTTAACTATAGTTTTGTCATATATATTTATATGTACTTATAACGAATTCTAACTATCATATTTTACGATTTAAAACAAAATTTAAATTGATTAAAATTGTTCCAAACTCAAAAATATGCCCCATCGAGCACTGTCGATTCAACTTTGTTGCTATGGAAACAACTTCTTCGGTATGGAAATGTATTACGGCAGCATTATTCATCTGGCGTTAAAAGTTATTTTTATAACCGATAAAGCCGTTTAAATTAAAAAAATTGTGGATTGGAGAATAAAACAATGGCAAAATTTCGTTCAAATCGGCAACAAGCAACAAGTATAATGCAAAATGTAATAATAATAATAATTTCTTTCATGGTTTACGTTTCAATTCATAAAAAAACCGCATATTCTCAAAATAAATTAACAAACAATTTTCAGATTCATTAAAATCGTTTGCTTTTGGCGAGGAAAAGTGCTGCTCGCCAAATTGCGTGCCGCTTTCGTCTTTTCACGCCAATTATTCGAAAGTATTTTATTTTTTTACAGATTTTCTACTGTAATTCCGCCGCTAATTTTAATTGATCCTTTATTACATACATGAGTACTTTCACTAGCATTTTTTTCAACATATTCTGAGTATGCCCAGTATGGAGACCTTCCTTGTAAGTAAAATGGAGAAAAAAAATCATATGACCACTGAATTTTGGATATACAATTACTTAGAACCGAATTTAAAATACAAGGTGGCCATAATTAAACTGACAGTACTCAGAGTGTTCTGTAGCGCGATTTAATGATAATGAAGCCAAATTTGTAAATTTTTTTTAGGTTTTAACTGCCGTAAATGCGACAATCTTATATTGTTGTTTTATACTACAGATAATTATTAAATTTACACAAAACAAGTTAGTTTTGAACTATAGGTAGAGTATTCAGTAGTTTGCTGCGCAATAAAATATATATTTATGTAACAAAATGTCGAATATACTCAAAAGCGACAAAACTATGGGAAATCGCGTCTCATTTAGGCACAATGACTTTAAAGAACAAATGGCGGATATAAAATATAACAGAGGTAATACTGCTTTACCCTGGCTGAATCAAATAGAGAACATTAACATACTTTTTAACTATAGTAGATTAATCTACAGGTCTAATTTTTATTTACAGTTATTTATAAAAAGTCCATTGAAATTTATTTAAGAGGTTCAGGTGTTTGTAACGATACGTTATCTTTTCGCATCCCGAATATATGGATTGAGTGGTTGGACAACTTGCGGAATCGCGACATAGAAGGAACACGTGCGATATCGAAAATGTAGAGGGCGTTATATGTTTGCTTGTTCGTATTCGATGATTTTTTTTTCCAGTTTTCATATGCATTTTATTTGTAATTTCTGGTATACATTCTGATGACGACTCAGTGAGGAAGTCGAAACATGTCATATAGGTTTTTAATATACTTTTAATGTGTTTTTAGTAACGTTTTTCAAGTAAATAAATATTTTAATAGGGTAAAGTGCCCATATTTCGTCCCCTTTACTACTTTCGTCCCCCTTTACTTCTCCGCTTCTGCGAAAGTGGCGCCACTTATCACGCAGAACACAGGGCACGGAAGGCAAAAGGGATCAGTAGTGAATGATTCGTTCGCCAAGACTGATACATAAATTAAAGATGCCGAATTTCCTATTTTTAGAAGACCTGAGTTCTTATTACGTCGTTTGTAGAACATTATTTACTGTACTGTAAGTATTTATTTCTTATTCATTGCATGTAGTTTACGTAGGTAAAATGCTGACAGTAGCATGCAGTGAGTTCTAGGACGCTCAGTTCTTACGGGAACTGAAGCTCCCTCTATTGGAAAGTAGCGTGGTCCCAATTTCGTCCCCCTTGCAGTTCTTATTTTCGTCCCAGGTTGAAATTAAGAATGCTTTTTCTTGACAATTTTTTCCTCATGTTTGGATGGCTAATGTTTCGTTATGTTATTCTGCCAAGTGCATTTCTTTGTGTCTTAATTTAATGCAAATTAAATTACTTACTCATTTATAAATAAATTTTGTTAAATAAAAAGTTAATTTAGAAATAAAAAGTTAAGCCTCGGCGTATTGTATTTTTTGAGGGGGACGAAAATGAGACCATTTTTTTTCTTTTGCCATATGTAGATACTTTTGAAAAAACAATTTTTCGCATTGTGAAATTTTTTTTACGATATTTGACTATGTTTCCATGTGAGTGGGTAGTTAGTTTATGTAAAATCGAAATTTGGTAGGGTTTCACTGAAAATTACAACATGTACGGCCTATAAGTGACTGAGGGGAAGAAATATGGGCACTTTACCCTATACTGTACGATTTCAACAATAGTTTTTGTATTTTGTTCGGATTTATATCATTTACAGAAGCTCGAAGTTCGTAAATTCATAGTTTTGATGAAAAATACGAAATCTCTGCTATTTTCGCCATTTATGTGAGCGCAATCGTGCAACACTTTCTTCTTAATATATATTATAAAACACATCAAAATATACAAAATATGTTAAAATAAAAGTGTTGCAAAGCTGCGCTCGTAGTAAAATATTAAAAATTGAGAGGAGGTAAAAATAGCAGAAATTGCGTATTTTTCATCAAAACTACGAATTATATGAAGTTTGAGCTTGTGTAAGTCATATAAATCCGAACAAAATACAAAAACTATTGTGGAAATCGTACAATGTATACCTTCTAACATTAAAAAGGGAAATAATTAAGTCAATATAACATAATCGAATTTTAGTCTATTTCATGGGCCAAAAACATGAACCCTGATCCTTTTTACAGGTGTTTTGTTTCATTTTACGGGCCATGGGAAAATTACTTTCTTGATGATACTCGTAGTTTCCTTGTTTAAGAAGCATTTGTCTTTTTTTACAGTGTAGTATCATGATTATGAATAGTTTCTTGTTAAATGTTCTCCTTGTTATCCCCTTAACACACAAATCTGGTTTTAATTTTTCCTTAAAAAACTCATCCAAAATCTTTTTTAACAAAATCAAAGTTTTTTCTTTCTTCTATCTTTACAAGAGAAAGGTATTGGATTCATGAAAATTTTCGCATTCCATTTTTCGACAAATTTACATGTTTTAGGGGCCAGAGAAGCCAAAAACATGTTTTAACAAAATGTCTGTCTGTGAATCTGTGAGTCTGTCTGTCTGTGTGTGACACAGATTTTGTGGGCGCTCTATCTCAAGAACTAATGAACGGAATTTAATAAAAATGTATATTCTGTTAGTCCCTGATATAAATTGGTGTTGATTAGTTTTTGGTGTAAATCGCTCAACAGGTGGCGCTACTATGCAGGATTTTTCACGATTTCCACAATTGCTCAATCCCCAGAACTAATGCACGGATTTTCATCAAACTTCAGATTCAATTAGTTCTTGACGGGAATTAACGTTTATTATGCATTTTGATGTAAATCGCTCAACAGGTGGCGCTACTATGCTGCATTTTTTTTAGGTTTCCGCAATAGCTCTATTTCAAGAACTAATGTTTGGATTTTCAGAAAACTTCAGATTCTGGTATACCTTGATATGAATTACTGCTGTTTATGCTTAGGTACAAATCGCTCAACAGGTGGCGCTGTTATGCTGAATTTTTCAGAATTGCACCATAGCTCTATCTAAGTAACTAATGCACGAGCTTTCATGAAACTTCAGATTCAGGTATACCTTGATATCAATTAGTGTTGTTTATGTTTTGGTGCAAATCGCTCCATACGTGGAGCTGCTATGCTACATTTTTCAGAATTTCTGCTATCGCTCTATCTCGAGAACTAATGCACGAATTTTCATTAAATTTCCAATTCAGATATCCTTTGATATGAAATGGGGCTAAATTGATATAATTTCTTGTATGATTTAAATGATTTAATTGGCGTGATTTACATAAAAGAAAGTTTTGTGATGGCCACAACATACTAGTTTATCTTTGATTTATTGAAATTAAATGTTTAAGTAACTCATGTCGAAAGTTAAGGAACAGAAAATTAATACTTAAAAAAATCACAGCATTGTAAAGAATACTTTGTTAAAATATCAAAGAAAAAGAAGAAAACATGTTTAGTTCGAAAATGCACTCTTTCGGAAATCGATAGAAATACTTTTTTTAATAAAAGAAACTGATGTGTTTAAAAGTACAAAAGAAATACTATTTTAATTATATTCTTCACTGCTGAGATGAATGCGTTTATCATAAGAATCATTTATCTCGTGGATTTACTCGAATGCTGAACAACGCCTTTATTTAAATGCGAAACGGAAAATGAAAATATCCCCTGGGTAGTTTTTCGATATTACTCACGTTATTTTATTTGTTTGCAATCCCGTTAGAGGATTATGTTTGTTTCTTGATACCAAATGCTTTTCAGTTTGATTTAAATAACGATAATTTTCATATTATTTCTATTTGTTTTCAAATTATAAATTGTGTTTTTTATAGCTATTGTATTCCAGTTTAAATTAAATGACGATAATTTTAATATTATTTTTATTAAATTTGATAGTATTTCTATTGTTTTTTAATATTCCTTCTTTTGCATGAAATGATGGAATTTTGATTTTCTTCTTCTTTTTTATGTTATATATATTTATTATTTTCTCATTTTTTATATTATAATATTTTGTCTTTAAATTAGATAATTTAATCAATTGCCTTCTATTTATTTATTTTTATATAATTCTTTATTTTCTTTTTTATTAATTTATTCCTATTCTTTATTTTATTTTTTATTAATTTATTCCCATTCTTTATTTTATTTTGTATTTACTCAGTACTTATCAAGTTTATCCCTATTTTTTCTTTCTACTTTAACTAAATGTTAATCTAAGTCATTTCTTTATTTCTTCAATCAATTTAATTCCTTTTTTGGGTAAAGATGGCAGCACTAAACATTATTGTTAATATTCCAGTTCCAATTTACTTTTTTCCTTTCTCTCACCAGATGGCAGCAAAGTTATGGGTTTCAGTCAGATACTCAACTGTAGGCCCACATGTTAAAATAGTCCTAACTCTGTTTTTCCATCCAGATATGCTGCAGTTTTGCTTCCTTGTATGTAATTTAGGTATTGTGCTCTATTAATTTTTAATATCCTGTGTGAGGTGTATCTTTTTTAGATCTCTTGGTTTTTTATTAACTATTTTCTGTTATGTTTCCGTTATAAGGAGCTAAATTTTGTCATTTTAGGCTTTATGCCGACAAAATTGGATGAAATAACGCATCTTCTATGAATGAACCCACAAGCTTATCTGAAGATTCAGTGGGTAATTCATAGTTCCTTATTTTACATACAGGTTTCCTATGTTCATTTCTAATTCATCTTTAGAACTTTACCAATTTATTCATATATTTGTGATTTCAAATTTATTATATATATATATATATATATATAGATATAGATATAGATATAGATATATATATATATATACACACATATATATATATATATATATATATATATATATATATATATATATACACATATATATATATATATATATATATATATATATATATATATATATATATACATATATATGCGTGTATATGCATGAGTATAGAGTCTATCTGAAAAGTTTAGGCACATGCTAAAATATGATAATGAAATCAGAGAAATAAATGCATGGAATAATTTCATGATAAGTATTCAAAATGCAATGTATATGAAACATCGTAGGGGTATATGACAATGGTTACATCACCACTATACACTGGGCGGCCAAAAAATTAGAGACACTCTCTATTTGAAAGTAAACCAACCCGACAGTAACGTAGAATGACTTAACAACGCAGATTTGTTATATAAGGAACTCTCAGCTTTGTACGACTTGGTTATCATGGAAGTTATTGTAAAAATGCGTAAGATGAAAGGTTTAAGTAACTTTGAACCAGGGTTGATCGCCGATCCTAGAAGAGCCGGTGTCAGCATCTCTGAAACGAAGACTCTTTTAAGATTTTCTCGTTCAACAGTATCTCGGGTGTTTCGAGAGTGGCAGTTGAAAAAACAAAACTTCAATTGATGAGGACCATTCTGGTCGAAAAATGCTTGTGAGCGAGAGATGTGAAAGGCGAGTAACACGCACAGTCCGCATCAGCAGAAAGGCAACAACACTATAAATTACAGCTGCAAATCAATGCATCAAGCATATCCCAACGCACAGAAGACTGACTTTGCAAAGGATGGTGCTTTAGCAACAGGAGACCACCAAGTGTGCCTTTGGTATCACAGAAATATTGGAGAAGGCGCCTGTTGTGGGCGAAGGAATAAGGAAATTGGCCACTTGAGGACTTTAAAAAAGTAATCTGGTCCGATTAATCTCGTTTCCTGCTCAATCATGCAGAAGGCAGAATCAGAAAATGGCGCAAACAGCATGAATTTATGGAACCCTCCTGCTAAATGACAACTCTGTAGGCTGGTAGCCGTGAAACTATGGTGTGGATCCTGTTTCCTGAAGTACACTGGATACATACCTTGATATCTGTGTACACAACTCTGAACAGCAATGCGTATAACAACATCGTTGCCGATCATGTGCACTCCTTTATGTCTGTAATGTTCCCTTATAGATATGGTCACTTTCAGGAGGACAATACATTGTGCCACCGTGCTCGATCGGTCTTAAATCGGTTTGAGGAACATCAAACAGAGGTTAACCTGCTTCCATGGCCAGTTCAATTCCCTGACCTCAATCCTATTGAACATTTGTAAGACGAAGTCGAAATAGCACTTCAAAGCTTGGAAACGGCCCCTTCCAATATGACCTAACTTACAGCTGCGATTATGTCAGCATGGGTCAATATACCTCAGAAACGGTATCAGGAACTTATTGAGTCCATTCCAAGAAGAATAACGGCTGTGATTAGAGCTAAAGGTGGACCAACTCGTTATTAGAGCGTTTCCCTATTTTTTTTTTGGCCGCTCAGTGTATATATAAAAATGACGCCTTATGAAATCTAAAGCTAAGCCCTTTATTGAAATTTCTATCATGATAAAAGGAAAATATTAAGTACGTGCTAGAAATAACTTTTCGACCGAAAACAAATAGCCATGTGTTACACTAGAACCGCCATAGCGGTTATTTTGACCGGTAGCAAATGAAAATATTTCGATTCTAACCAGATTTTTTTTTTTTCTAAAATAAGTTAAATATCTACCACGGAGAAATAAGTTAAATAAATGAATTTAATAGTTTTAAATAAAAATTCTGGTGTGAAATAGTTTTATAACACTTGAGTAAAATTTCCGTTGGTTCTAGTGTTAAAAGTGTTTAGGCTGATCGAACAATTGTAAGATTGTGTGTCAAAACAACGATTTGTTTGACACCCAATAATTTACTATTTTATTATTCGCTGAAAAGTAAATGGCTTAATTGGACAATTTATTTAAATGTTAAATTAGGGATGCTAAATTTTCACTATCTAGGTGTTAAACTAATCCTATCGGTTTCAAATTTTGTTAATACATTCGAAAGATTTTCACTATCTAGGTGTTAAACTAATCCTATCGGTTTGAAATTTTGTTAATACATTTGAAAGATTTTCACTATCTAAGTGTTAATTTATTCCTATTGGTTTGAAATTTTGTTAATACATTTCTAAAACTCTCGAAAATCTTTCGTGGAATCTTGTTCATCTGTTCCAAATATATATAACATTTTAAATTTTATGTTTTTGAATAATAAAACTATTTTTTATTTTCTTTTTAGTAGTAGCCTAGCTACTATTTCATGATATATCAAAATAATTTGTGTAAAATTTTGCGTAAAAACACATTATTTGAAAAATTTAAAAATTAAAGTTTTTAGTTTAAATATTGAAGTAATACAAAACAAATTTAGAAACCTATATACTACATAAGAATAAAATAAGGAATATTTTAAGTTAAAATTAAATTAAATCTGACGATACGAAAATAAAATTAAATATAGAAAATAGAAAGTGGAAAACAAACCAAAACAAGATTAAAATGAAAATCGGGATAATTAAAACCTTGTAACGATAGAAAGTTCAAATAGCAAACAGACACCATCCACTCCAATCAACCAGTAGCGGAACCTAGAAGATCAGATAGAACTAACAAAGGTGTACCTTCTGATAGGTTAATAAACATGGTTGAAAGCGAAAACACTACTGAACCGAAAAATTACGAGGAATTCGAAAACATGAAAATTTTCAGGATAAACAAAATCGGATAGATGCGATGAAAAGCGAAATGAACTCCGTTATGAAAAATAAAACATGGTCGCTTGAAAAACCTCCACCAAATAGGAGAATAATGGAGATAATATTATCAAATAGGAGAATAGGTTGCAAACGGACCTACAAACTAAAACTGGACAACGCATGAAAAATCCGAAAATATAAAGCAAGTTTAGTGCCAAAAGGATATTCACAAAAATTTAGGGGGGGGGGGATTATGATGAGACTTGCCCACCACTCTTGTCATGTACAACAATAGGAGCATTATTAATAGCAGCGTTGCACCAAAATTTAAATGTAAAACATATTGATATTAACACCGCGTTCTTATATAGAGAGCTTGAGGAGGAGACATACCTGACACAGCCGGAAGTTTTCGTTGAACCTAATTAGGAAAATAAAGTATGTAGGCTAAACGAAGCCCTATATGGACTTAAACAAGCCGTGAGAGCGTGGCATGATAAAATTTCAGAAATATTGAAAAAGATGAATTTCAGTCAGAACAAATTGGACTCATGCCTTTTTACGCAAAAAAGGGGCGATAACATAACCTACATAACAGCATATGTCGATGACATTTTAATTGCCGGAAAAGACGAAATAATAAAGGAAGTAATCGCGAGCTTAAATAAAGAATACGAACTAAAGAAATTTGGTGACATCAGTAACTACCTATCCATGAACATTCAAAAAGTAAATAAAAGCTACTTGATAAATCAAACACGAAAATAGAGGAATTAACTAATAAATTTAATTTGCAAGATGCCAAACCGTGTAGTACACCCGTGGAAACAAATTACACAAGCTTTAATGTTGAGGATAACACTGTACCAAATAACACATATTACAGACAGGCAATAGAAGCACTTCGCTATCTAGCAACGACTAGTAGACCTGGCATCTGTGCAGCAGTGAACATTCTTAGTCGAAGAAATGAATCACCAAGAATGAAAGGTTGGAACCCAATAAAAAGAGTCATAAGATATTTAAAAACGACAAAAAAATATTGTTTAGTTCTAAGGGAAGAAATGAAGCAGATACTTAAAGTTTATGCAGGCGCAGAATGGGGAGGAGATCCAGAAACACGAAAATCAACAAGGGGGAACCTATGTCTGTTAGGATGAAACCCCATACAATGGTCGACCAAGAAACAATCCTGTATAGTACAATCATCGGCAGAGGCCGAATATGTATCAGCAGCAAATACAGCAATTGAAATAAAGTGGTTAGTCAATCTATTCAAGGAATTGGGCGTACAACAAACTCTACCTATAACTCTGTATGAAAATAATCAGTAGACAATCAAGATAGTTGAACTAAGAAAACACTCGAGTAAAACAAAGCATATTCAAATAAGGTTTAATTTGATATAACAACTAAAGCAAGAAGAGAAAATCAATCTAAAGTACTGTCCAACCAAAATGATGATAGCAGATCTGTTTACCAAACCCCTGCTCAAGCCTGTTCTTAAAACCCATAAAAAGAACCTCAACTGTGACAGTGAAACTCCAGAAATTAAAGAGGAGTTCATGGATATAAATCGTCATCAAGATAAATAAACGTGCGAAAATAAACTAATTTCTTCCGATACGCAAACAATCTGACATTTTAAATTAGTCATAAATATTTCTGAATGATAATTTGTTCAACACTGAAAATCCCGGGATGATGAAACAACATTATCTGATTGAATCAGACTCAATAACTCAAAAAACTAAAGATAACTGTTTTATGATTATTATTTTTTATTTTATAGTGTAAACATTTATGCATTCTGTGAAATGTAGTTATCGATGAAAGAGGGCATGTAAAAAGCTCTCATTATATAATTTTAAGGTGTACCTATTAAATAAGATAAAATATTGGTTCATCGTTGTTCAATAATATGTATACACAGTTTTAATAATTCAATTTCTTCAAGGATGTTGAAGAAGTTATACATTGCAGAATACAATTATTCCTCCAAATAAAAAGGGGAAAACGTTACAAATTACAGTCAACTGGTATCATTCGGATAATAAACGAAGTTGATTTGTCATAAAAGGATAAGTCGCCTGAAAAAGGGGTAAGTCCCAATTTACTTACCTTATAAAGAGAAATATACTTATGGTTTGATATAAATAAAGTTAATATTTATCGCATAAATAAATAATCGAACTCATGCCCATTTAAAGGGATTCAAAATCCTATAAGTCTGCACAAAAAAACAAACAAAACTAGTTGGATGTGCCAATCTCAAAACTTTCTTCTATCTGATATATTTTAATCTTTCAAAATGTTGTTACAAATGTCAATATTTCATTTTTATTAGTTCAATACTATAACAACTTTGACTTTCCTCTTAAATTACTTCTTCAGTCGGAGTAAAAACGAGTTAATCTCAAATCATGATATTTATTAAAATCAATAGTTTTTTGTTATTCTGTCGTATATCAATAGTTGGCTTATCAGGAAGGGAAGTTCCGGTCGATTCATCAGACGCCGGTGTACAATAGAACTACGAAAAATTTAGAAAATTACACAATAATCGCTGTTATAGTGCCCCTTTTGGCGGAATATTTCCAAATTCAGGGAGAACCTTCTTGGCATGGCCAAAAATATGCAAAACAAAATTGGTTCAATTCTATATATAACTTCATAAACTTTTCGATGGTACAATATTCAAAATGGCTCAAAAATCGCACAAAAATTGCTATTACAGCTCCCACTTCCGGCGGATTTTTTCCACATTCAGGGAAGAGCTTTTTGCCATAGCCAAAAACTTTCAAAAAAATTCGTTCAGTTCTATGCATAACTTCATACACTTTTTGATGGTACAATGGTGACATACGGTCACACGGACAGACAAACATTTTCTATAAACATGTTTTTTGATAACTCTGACCCCTAAAATGTGTAAATCCCTCGAAAACCGGGAATCGAAAAAAATTTCGATTACAATACTTTCTTCTATTGAGGATAGAAAAAAGTAAAAAAACGGATATTTTTTCCGCCTATTGTTTGTAATAGCAGAAATAGGATTTTCAAATGCATTATGAGTTTTTGAAATTGTTTATTTCGACATCATATTTCACCTTAATAAACTGTGAAGTATTGTTACAGTATTCTGAATGTGTTGGAAAATGTTACATAATCTATGCTGGACGCATGATTTTTCGTTCTTGTTTTATTTAATTGAAGTCTCCTTCTTTAAATACTGCAAGAACATAAAGTAAAATTTAGGAAGCAACAATAAACCAGGCATCTTTTATTTAAAATCTAATTCAATTTAAACAAATGAAAAATTGCAAATAAACCTTAGATGCGATTTCCTACAGTCGAATCTAATTCAAAAATACAAATGAATAATTCGTACTTGTAGTATTATATTAGTGTCATTTCTTTATTCGAGAAAAACGGAAACTTACTTTTATCATTGTTTCATTTCTGTGCTCATAATAGAAAAATTGATTTACAAGCATAATATTGTAAATACATTTTTCGATACAAATTTACGTTCAAGGGAATTTAAAATGAAATGAAATCCCAAAAAGAAGCAAAACTACAAAACTTTAAAATAGTTTCAGTAAAATATGTTACTGTTTTCTTTTCTTTAGTCATTTTTAAATTTGATTACATATATTTGTTTGCCTATTCATCTAAGAATAAAACGTTTAAATCTTATAAGCTCGCACGCATAACTATGATTCATCTATCCGAATTATTATAAGCAAAATAGACATTTATAAAATCTAATGCTATCTTGTGTTTTTTGTATATGGATGCAGTTTTAAGGCGTAAGGAAATATTTAGATAATTTTCTTTCAAGTACATTTTCTTAACCACAAACACAAATTGAAAGAGCAATATAAATAAAAAAATTCACGGTGATAACGGAAATAATACTATACAATTTTTTACTGGTAAGACGGAAAACTGGCTACCGTATATTTATTGGAAAATTGTTCAAACGAAACCTATTATTTCTTTGACAGACATCATTTTCTATTTTATGGATATTCTGATCGTATGTTTAATCTTCTGGGATCAGGTTCATAGCAGAATGGCGTATTTAAACAAATGTGGTTTGGCACGAAAGTGTTGTTTAACCCTTTATCTACTGACGGTACTTATAAATACCATTAAAATAACTTGTTATAAAACTCATTTAATATATAGATTAAAAGTAGCACTGTTTAGAATCAGTTATAGATGCATTACCATCTTGTTCCAAAAGATTTATTGAATAGACAAAACAAAAATATTTTTTAAAAGAATGATTTCTTTTGCCTTTGCATCATTTCAGCTTTCTTGACGTTGGGGGGGGGGGGGGTATTTTTACATTCGGAAATATTTCTATATTTATATTGTAAGAACATTATATTTGTACATTGCCTAATTCCACAAAATACTAAGAAAAATCTTTAAAATAAAAGATTTGAGTGGGGTTATAAATATTGAACAAAATCCCTATAAATTCAAATTTAATTAATCCTTCTGAATCCTTTAATTCTTTTTAAATCCTTCTAAAATTTATAAAATGATTGTGTAAATCTTCTAATGTAGTTTCAAAAATTCACGAAAAATGCTTTAGAAGATAAAATTTTCATGAATTCATAATTCAGTACATAGAAGGTTAAAACCATCAGTGGTATTCACATCTATTTTAAAAGACATGGTACCCATTAATGGCAACGCTTTGAATTAGGCTCTACTGATAAATCGAAAAAAAGAAGAAGAAGGCGCTTTTTAATTTGCTTTGGAAATCAATAGCCAGTTGTGGCAACACATCTACCACTAGTTCTGTCACGAAAGACTATCTAGAAATGGATATTTTTTCCCCTGAGGACTTCATTTTCATAGGTTTTACTGCATATTTATTCGGGAAAAAAAATTAAACCTATAATTTCTTTTACAGACTTCAGCCAAAGATTACTGCGAAAGTGTCGTATTTTATGATTAATCTGATCTTATATTTAATCCTTCCTGAATCTACGTTATTTGAACAAATGTGATTTGCACAAAAGTGTTGTTTAAACTCCTTAGTGATATTCAAATCTATTTTAAAGAAGATCGTACCCATTCATTCCAACTCTTTGAATTGGACATTATAACAGACGACAAATGAAAAAAAGAAGAAGAAGAAGAAAGAAGAAGAAGAAGAAAGAAGAAGACGCTTTTTAATTTGCTTTGCAAAATAATTAGCCAGTTATGGCAACTCATCTGTCACTAGATACTTTGAATTATCGTATGAAACCATTCTTCATAGCTGAGATATATATATATATATGTTTAATCAGGCTTAAAAGAGTATTTGAAAAAGCCATAAGACGTCATTAAAATGAGCTACAGTTTTCAAATAAATTTCGTTGAAAGTACATTTGTTTCCTTATTCGATTATGCAAAATTAATATTATGCAGTGTTTAGATGTGATCAAAGAGAAGCAAAAGTTAAATCCAACGAATCGGTCATTGCCACCATTGTTATACATTAATGTATTGTTTCTAAAAATAGCCTTTTTTTTATTGGTTGAAAAGCGACTTTTGGAGGCAATACAAATGTCAGTATTAAAACTAGTTGGGTGTGCAAATCCCAAAACTTTCTTCTATCTTATACATCTTAATATTTCAAAACCTAGTTACACATGTTAATACTTCTATATTATCAATTCAATACTATACCAACTTTGATTTTCATCTAAAATTTCTGCTCCAGTCAATTAAACGGACTAAAAACAAGTTAATCTATATCATGATATTTGTTTAAATTATTCATTTTTCCTTATTCTGTTGTTATCAGGTGTTTGCGAATAGCCGGTTTAGCAGGAAGCGAGTTCCCGCCGCTGCACGAGCCGTCGATGCACAATAGAACTAGGAAAAATCAAGAAAAGTATACAAAAATCGCTATCACAGAGCCCCTTTACCGCGCAATATTTCCAAATTCAAGGAGGACCTGTTGGCCAAAGCCAAAAACCTGCACAAAAATTTTGGTTCAATTGTATGCATAATTTTATACACTGTCCGACGGTACAATAATGAAAATGACACAGAGATCGCAATTATAGCCCCCCCTTCTGGTGAAATTTTTTCAAGTTCAGGGAGGACTTGCTTGCCATAGCCAGAAACATGCACAAAAAATTTGGTTCAATTCTATGCATAACTTCATACACTTTTCGGTGGTCAATAATGCAAATGGCACAAAAGTCGCTACTACAGCGCTCCCTTTTTGTGGAATTTTCTCAAGTTCAGAGAGGACTTGCTTGCCATAGCCAGAAACATACACTAAAATTTTGGTTCAATTATATGCATAACTTCATCCACTTTTCGATGGTACAATAATGAAAATGGTACAGACATCGCAATTATAGCGCCGCCTTCCCGCGAGTTTTTTTCAAATTCAGGGAGGACCTTCGTGTCATGACCAAAAACAAACACAAACTAGTTGGATGTGCCAATCCCAAAACTTTCTTCTATCTTATGCATCTTAATATTTAAAAAAGTAGTTACACATGTTAATACTTTAATATTTTTTGTTCAATGCTATACCAACTTTCATTTTCTTCTTAAATTTCTGCTTCAGTCAATTAAACGGACTAAAAACGAGTTAATCAACACATGATATTTGTTAAAATTAATAGTTTTTCCTTATTCTGTTGATATCAGCTATTTGTGAATAGCCGGCTTAGCAAGAAGCGAGTTCCCGCCGCTGCGCGAGCCGCCGATGGACAATAGAACTACGAAAAATCAAGAAAAGTAGACAAAAATCCCTATAACAGAGCCCCTTTTCCGCGCAATATTTCTAAATTCAAGGATGACCTGTTGGCCATATCCAAAATTATGCACAAAAAATTTGGTTCAATTGTATGCATAATTTTATACAGTTTTCGATGGTACAATAATGAAAATGGCACAGACATTGCTATTACAGCGCCCCGTTCCGGCAGATTTTTTTCAAATTCAGGGAGAACTTGCTTGCTACAGCCAGAAACATGCACAAAAAATTTGGTTCAATTATATGCATAACTTCATACACTTTTCGATGGTACAATAATGAAAATCGTACAACCATCGCAATTATAGCGCCCCCTTCCGGTGGAATTTTTCCAAATCCAGGGATCACCTTTGTGTCATGACCAAAAACAAACACAAAAAATTTGGTTCAATTCGATGCATAACTTCATACACTTTTCGATGGTACAATATTCAAAATGGCACCAAAATCGCACAAAAATCGCACAAAAATCGCTTTTACATCGATCCCTACCGGCGAAATTTTTCCAAATGAAGGAAGAACCTGCTTGTTATAGCCAAGAACTTAAAAAATGTTTTTGGTTCAATTATATGCATAACTTCATACACTTTCCGATGGTACAATATTCAAAATCGTACGAAAGTCGCTATTACAGAGTTCCTACCGGCAATTTTTTTTCCAAATTCAGTGAGGACCTACTTGCTATAGCCAAATGCTTAAAAAATTTTTTTGGTTCAATTCTATGTATAACTTCATACATTTTTTGATGGTACAATGGCGACAGACAGACGGACACACGGACAGACGGACACACGGACATTTTCTATGAACATGTTTTTGTGGATCTCTAACCCTTAAAAGGTGTAAATCCGTCGAAAACCGGAAGTCGAATAAAATTTCGATTACAATACTTTCTTCTATTGAAGATAGAAGAAAGTAAAAATTTGGTTCAATTCTATGCATAACTTCATACATTTTTCGATGGTACAATATACAAAATGGCACAAAAATCGCTATTACAGCGCCCCGTACCGGCGAATTTTTTCCAAATTAAGGAAGGACCTGCTTGCGATAGCCAAGAACTTAAAATAAAAATTTGATTCAATTATATGCATAACTTCACACACTTTTTGATGGTACAATGGCGACAGACTCACGGACAGACGGACAGACAGACATTTTCTATAAACATGTTTTTGGGATCTCTGACCCCTAAAACGTGTAAATCCGTTGAAAACCGGAAGTCGAAAAAAATTTCGATTACAATACTTTCTTCTATTGAAGATAGAAGAAAGTAAAAATAGGGCTTTGCCGTTAAGTAAAATGGAACCATGATTGAAAAGTCGTGTTCTCTGTTCAATTCTGCTAAAGTTTTCATGTTGCAAAAACACGAATAATCAATAAGATGGGCAGGTTTTATGGCGATTTTATAACGGCACTTTACTTTAAACACACTTTATCAATAGATTTCATAACTTGAAAATTTATAACTTTCGAAGATTTATTTATTTATACTTGTCCCACTCATTATCCCCCATTATCACCTTCTCAAAATGTAATAAGCGTTTTAAACAAAAATTGTGAAAACTGCGTGAACTTTACTCCCCAAATTTGAGGACGTCCTCGAAATTCTGAATGTGTGGTCACCGTAATCGTTTTTTATGTCAAAAAAGTACTTTTTTTTTTTTCAGAAAAACTTTTTAAAGCAAAAAATAAAAAGTATCGTTTGGTATCAGTGGAATAACATCGTATAAAATTATTTAGAATATTTAACTCACATTAGTGAGCAAGAGTATAATGAGAAAAAGAGGAATTCACATCTACCATTTAACGACCATGAATTCATAGTACCATCCATTATTATAATGTATATGAGAACCATTTCGTAATCATGGCACTTACTCCTGAGTAGCCAAACATTATTGGTCACTAGTAATTGCATTGGTTTAGTCGTAGCCAATATTCGCAATGTTGGCATGAAATAGTCTGCCAGGATCCAGATGTTTATTTTTTAGTAATTTGCGCCAATATTGATTGAAGTATTTTGTTATTTCGTTGGTAATATTTCCGATACAAAGCCAATACTGCTTTAATAGTAGCATTTCATTGCAAATATTTCCTATGCAAAATCATTAATTCAGGTAATAGCAGCATATCATTCCAAATATTTCTAATTCAAAACCAATATTTCTTTAATAATATTGTTTCATTTCAAATATTTCCAATGCAAAGTCATCTTTTCTGTAATAGTAGCATTTCATTAGCAAAATTCCCAATGCAAATCCAATAATTCTATAATCATAGCATTTCTTCGCAAATATTTCCAATGTAAAACACATATTTCTATAATAGTAGCATTTCATTGCAAATATTTCCAATGCAAAACCAGTATTTCTCAAATAGAAGCATTTCATTGCAAAATTTTCCAATGCAAAACCAATAATTCAGCAATAGTAGCATTTCATTGCAAATATTTCTAATTCAAAACGAATATTTCTGTAAAGAATATTATTTCATTTCAAACAGTTCCAATGCAAAGACAATTTTTCTGCAATAACAGCATTTCATTAGCAATATTTCCAATGGAAAATTCAGTATTTCTCTAATAGTAGCATTTTAGGGCAAATATTTCCGGTGCAAAGCAAATACATCTTTAATAATCATTCCATTGCAATTATTTCCGATGCAAGGCAAATATTTTTTGTAATAGTAGGATTTATTGCAAATATTTCCAATGAAAAATTAATATTCTTTAATAGTAGCATTTCATTTGAAATCCTTTCCACGCGAAGTCAATTTTTCTGTAATAGTAGCATTTCATTAGAAATATTTCCAATGCAAATCAGATATTTCTTCTGTAATTGTAGCATGTCAATGCAAATATTTCCAATGCAAATCAAATATTTCTTCTGTAATTGCAGCATGTCAATGCAAATATTTCCAATGCAAAGACCATAATTCTATAATCACAGCATTTTATTGCAAATATTTCCAATGGAAAGACGATATTTCGGCAAAAGTAGCATTTCATTACAAATATTTCCAATCCAAAGCAAATACTTCTGTAATAGTAGCATTCCATTGCAAATATTTTCAAGACAAAGTCAATATTTTTTTAATAGTATGTATTTCATTGCAAATATTTACAATGCAAAAACCAATATTTCTGTAATAGTAGCATTTCATTGCAAATATTTCTAATGCAAAGCCAATATTTGTGTAATAGTAGCATTTCAATGCAAATATTTCCAATGTAAAGTTCAGTGAATTCAATAATGTACCCCAGTATGACAAAAATTGGTTTGCTATTATGAATGGGGTGAAACGATTTTGAAGACAACGTCCTCGAAAATATTTTTTAATACTTTTGTTAATCCGTGAATGTTTTAAAAAATAAATCGCTTTTACTTTATTTTTTTCCCAACTTTTAAAAAACGTACAATTAAGTACAGAAAAAAATACATATTTCAGAAAAGCTTTTCTAAAGAATTTAAATGTTGGATATAATAAATATTTTTAATCGCTAGGTGCAATGAAACAGTCGCTTACGCAAATTAAAAAAACGATGGAATATTAGAAGGGAAACGACAGTTAATTTCATGTAAAAAACTTATGTTTGAGATAAACAATATGCCTTAGTGAACCAATAATCAATATCGTAAGACTTAAGCATCAATTTTAAATGCTACACTGTAAAATTGTATTCCTATATAAAACATATACAAGTTACGTCTGTTGGCTAAATGTGATCGATAGTCAATAAAATAAAGAAGGAAAACTACGGAAAACATTTCAGCAAAATGTTTTATGTCCCACAAAATATTTCTGAATCACCGGAAGCCAAAACAATTTTAGGTATTTGATGTAGACGATTTTTATTATGCTGCTATGTAGAAATAAACGCTAGAAAAATGAAAAAAAAAACTAATATAGAACATAATAGCAACGTTTTACTTGAAGTATTGATAAAAATGCACGTTTTGTTGTATTTTACAAGAAACATTAGGTCTGAAAAACTTTTAGTATAGAAAGTTAAATTTCGTGCAAAGCGCAGCTGACTCGTGTCTACTCATACAAGGAGAAGGGGAAAATTGGACTCATAGTTGATAAATAAATGAATGTTAAAATTCTAGTCCTAAATTCACAGTGAGAAAATAATTAAAATTCTTATCAAACACAAATGACATGGCGAAACAGCACCGAAAACTGGCGATATGTACAATAGGGTGGGTCGAAAAAGTGAAAATTTTTAGATCAACTTCTAATAGAGCAGAAAAGTTGCCTTTCGTAATTAGAAGAATAACGCAAAAAATATTTTTGAAATCGGTTAATATCTTTAGGTCGCGCATTGCACTTGAATTTTTGAAAATATGATGAAAAGTGACGATTCTTGAAATTAATGATGAAAATTAAAAAATATTCAGAGATACTTCTAATAGTGCGTAAATGTCACCTTTTGGTATTAAAATAATAACACAAAAAATTATTTAAAACCGGTTAATATCTTTAGGTCGCACATTACACGTGTATTTTGGAAAATACGATCAAAATTGACAATTTTTGAAATTAAATGGTGAAAATAAAATAACGTATATTCAGACCTAGAAAAATATGCAGACCGTGCGAGGTTTTGTGACACCTAGTTGAATTTTAGTGCTCACAATTACTCATAACTTAATTACTGTTCTACCTGCAAGGTTACTTCACCTCCCATATTGCACAGAACAAGCTCAGAGATCATTTTGTTTCTCATTGATTCAAAAACTCTCTGAGACAGGCACAGATTGCATTGCTTTCCAAATCCGTCTGAATCCCTATTCCCTTATTGTTCTCTTTCATCTGTGATCATCGACAATCACAGGTTTTTGGGATGAACAAAGTCTCCTTCACGCTCAGTAACAAAGTGTATCACCTCCTCCAATTATTTTTACTTTCTTCTATCTTTACAAGAAGAAAGGATTGGATTCGTGAAAAATTTCGACTTCCGGTTTTCGACGGATTTATGCGTTTTAGAATGCCCAGAACACGATTTGATAGTTTTTAGAAAATGTCTGTATGTGAGTCTGTCTGTCACTCTGTCACTCTATCACTCTGTGAATCTGTATGTGACAAAAATTTTGTAGGCGCTCTATCTCACGGAATTTCACAAAACATTATATTTAGTTAGACCTTCATATAAACTGGACCTGATTAGTTTTTGGTGAAAATTGCCCAAAAGGTGGCGCTGCTATGCGGCATTTTTCACGATTACTGCAATAGCTATATCTCAAGAACTACTGCACGGATTTTCATAAAACTTCAGATTTAGTTAGTCCAGGACATAGTTTGGTGCTGATTACTTTTTTGTGAAAATCGTCCAACAGGTGGCGCTGCTATGCTGCATTATTCATGATTATTGCAACAGCTCTAACTCAAGAAAAAATGCACAAATTTTCATCAAACATCAGATTCAGTTAGTCCAAGATATAAATTAGTGCTGTTTAATTTTTGGTGTAAATCGTCCAACAGGTGGCGCTGCTGTGCTGCATTTTTCACGATTTCCGCAAGAGCTGTATCTCAAGAACTAATGCTTGGATTTTCAACAAACTTCAGATTTAATTAGTCCTTGACATGAATTGACATATAAATCAGTGCTGTTTAATTTTTGTGTAAATCGCTCAACAGGTGACGCTGCTATGCTGTATTTTTTGCGATTTCCGCGATAGCTTTAGCTCAAGAACTAATGCTTGGATTTTCAGCAAACTTCAGATTCAGGTATACCTTATTTATATCATTTAGTGCTGCTTATTTTTGGTGTAAATCGCTCAACAAGTGGCGCTGCTTTGCTACATTTTTCGGAATTTTCGCTATAACTCTATCTCAAGAACTAATGAGACGAATTTTCCTCCAACTTCAAATTCAGATATACTTTGATATGAATTGGTGCTAAATCGTTGTTATTTCTTGTACTATTTAAAGGATTTAATTGACGTGATTTATATAGAAGAAAGTTTTGTGATGGCCACACACATACTAGTTAGTAATTGACCGATATTGATATTGTCTTGAACAGATGCGTTTCTCCTAGAATAACATAATGATTCCTATTAATGTCAAACAATATAGACGCACATGCCTACATGGCGTATAAAACTAACTGTTTTAACTCATTGATAGGTTTTTCAATGGATCCATACAGTATGAGAGTTCTGTTTGCGGTCGTTAATGAGAAATCAGCACTCGATTACGGACAGCACGATTCCCAGGACAGAAGCCTGTCGCACAGCCTTGAATATTTACAGAAGATACATATTTTAAATCTTAATAGAAGTCACTTGGTTCTATTAACAGTCATTATTGGGATATTGCAATTAATTAATTGAAGTTTGACAACAAATAGTGTTATAAAAGCAGGTAGTTTTGCTTACACTGTTAAAAATCGGCAGCAGACTGTTTAATCATGTGACCTTTTTTCTAAATAATGGTTACTTGACCATATTGTTAACGTGTTATGACCATATTATTGACCATATTATGGTCACGATCATAAAAAAAATACGGTTAATAACTGTTATCTGTAAAAAAGTCGATTGACTGGGCTGTTTGCTGCAATTTCTTAACTGTGTACCTATAGGCACAGAAAATAATGCCGGCCCTGTGCTTTTTCCATCAATATGTTGAAACAAGTGCTTAAAAGGTAATTCAATGAAAGGCAAAAGGCAAATAAACCAATGAAAGGGCCTACCTATCGGCATTTGTAAATTTCAAATACCCCCTTATATTTTCTATCCAGTATTGATAGAAGTATCGTCACATCCAACTGCAACGACTTCATCTAAGGAGATGTTCTTTTCAGACAGATATAAAACAACACTTCTAAAACTATCTCTACCAGTTCAAGCTGTAGTAGTTATATGACCAAAGTATTTTGAATCCTGCTCCTGTATTGCAGAAATGTACTATTTTTGACAATGTTTTCCAAATTTCAAGTGCGATGAAGCGACCTAAAGATATTGATCGATTTTAATAGTTTTTATGTTATTCTTCTAATTACAAAATGTGCTTTTAACGGACTATTAGCAGTAGGTCTGAATATATTTTTAAATTTTCATAATGTAATTTCAAAAATTGACAGTTTTAGTCATATTTTCCAAAATACAAGTGCAATGCGCGACCTAGAGATATTAACCGATTTTAAATAATTTTTTGTGTTATTCTTCTAGTACCAAAAGGTGACATTTACGCACTATTAGAAGTAGCTCTAATTTTTTTTTTAATTTTCATCGTTAATTTCAAAAATCGTCACTTTTCCTCATAATTTCAAAAATTCAAGTGCAATGCGCGACCTAAAGATATTAACCGATTTCAAAAATATTTTTTGCTTTATTCCTCTAATTACAAATGGCAACTTTTCTGCGCTATTAGAAATAGATCTAAAAAATTTCGCTTTTTTCGACCCACACTAATGTACAATTAAAATAATAAAACTTTGTAAAAAATCACCATAAATAAAAACAATACATAGGACGCGTTACGAGCTAAAAAATATTAACAGCTCGTCATCAGCTAAAGTAAACACGTGTCCGTAAGAGGACAAGGTCAAAAATTAACTGAAAGGTATAGAGTAGAGCTTGTAAATAATGCGACAGATTGCGCTAGCTGAAAGGAGCATATGCAGAAGACGAAAGTGTCGCCAAAATGATAGAAGGGAAATTAATAGGGAAAAAAATGGGAATGAAAGAAATAAACAAAATTAAAATAAAAGAAGTAAATTAAAATATGTATAAATATAATTAATAATAATAAATAAAGAAATATAAAAGAAAAAAACAAGAAGAGAACAAAAGAACCTTTTTTTGTAAACAAAATAAAAAGAAAAGAAACAAGAGAAGAGGGAAAAGAATTACAAAAGTAATTTCCACGCTGGAGAGAGGAGATGATGATACATAATTGACAAGATTATCAGAATTTTTAGAAATAAAATATGCTTCATGAAAATCCAAGTGAGAGGGAGAGGCAGGGGAAGAAATAATTTTGGCCATGGAGAAATTGAGACAATGACTGGAAGTCCAACAGTGAGAAGCAATCGAAGATTTAGAGATTTCTTGATTTGCAATATACCTCTGATGGTCGCCTAATCTGAATCTTAAAGCTCTCTTTGTTTGACTAATATAACCTAAATTGCAAGAGCAAGGAATAAAATAAACACCTCACCGGTTTTCACTAGGAATAGGATCTTTTAGAGATGAGAATTTATTTTTGTTCATAGGTTTGAAGATAACTTTAAAACGAGAAAGGATTTTAGCAATTTTAAAACAGAGAAGAGAATAAAAGGGCTGAACTATAGAGTTAAAATTCGGAGGATTATTTGAATCAGAAAAAGGATCTTTTGGCTTATTAAATTTATACAGAGCTTTATCAATCAAAGAGGGATTATAACCACGAGCAAGGGCAAAAGATTTGAGATAATTAATTTCATTATTCAGAGCAGAAGAGTCAGAACAATTGCGTAACGCCCTAAAAACAAAAGTATAAAAGAACGCCACTTTTTGTTGAGGAGGATGATTTGAAAGAGCATGAGGAGGAAGAGATATAGTGAAAGGTTTTCTATAAACGGAGGTAGAGATCCGATCTGGGTGTTTCGAAACCAAGAGTTCGAACCAAGGAAGGGAAGAGGATTGTTCTTTACGACTTTGAGAGTAAATTTAATACAAGGATCAACAGAATTAACAAAAGAAATGAGATTAGAAAGATCCAGGTCGGAGGGAATTAAAATGAAAGTATCATCAACATACCTAAACCAGAAAGGAAATTTATATAAACTGAAGAGTTTTTCTTCAACAAAATGGATATAAATATCACATAAAAAAGGAGACAGTGGATTACCCATGGCCAAACCCTCAGTTTGAGAATAGAATGAATTATTAAACTGGAAGGCGGTTTGCCTGACAAAAATACTAACTAAATGGAGGATTTCATCAATCTCAATGGAAGAATAATGAAATTTCGCGCAGCCTTCTTTCCAAACAATCAATTGCCCCTTGATAAGGCACGCTTCAATTGACAAGAAAGACAAAGACAACAGTTTACATTTGTATTTATAACGGAGATATAGCAAGGATTATTTTCAAGAAGTGATAATATTGCAAGCCTTTATTCGGGGGGGGAAGAGGGGAGGGGGTAAATTTTGTTTTATTAAAAGTGCTAAAAAACAAACATAGGCATGAAAGTGGCAGTGTCGAAAAAAATGTAAAGTTTATGAACGAAGGAGGGAAGAGCAGTCGATCAACGAAATTTGAGATTTTTCCGCATCTGATCGACAAAATTCGCGATTTGTCCGCACCCGAAATACGAAAATCGCTATTTTTCCGCGCCTGATCAACAAAATTTGCTATTTTTCGGGCCTGATCGACGAAATTCGCTATTTTTTCATGCCTGATCGACAAAATTTGCTATGTTTCCGCCTCTGATCTACAAAATGTGCGATTTTTCATTACCGATCAACAAAATTCGCGATTCTTGACTGACTCTTAAGCTGATTCTTCACTGAAATTTGTAATTTTTTTTCACTCGGCAAATTGACGAAATTCGCGATGTTTTTCGCGATAAACGGACGAAATTCCTTTTTCTGCAGCCGATCAACAAAATTTTTAATTTTTTCGCGCATCATCGAAAAATTTCGTGATTTTTTCTTTCCCAACCAAAGAAATTCGCGATTTTTCAAACCCTGAACGACAAAACTCACGATTTTTCCGTGCCCGATCGACGAAATTTGCAATTATCACGCGTCTAATCGACAAAATGTGCGAATTTTCCGCACTCGATCAACGAAATTCGCAATTTTTTCCTCGCGATAAACAAACGAAACACGCGATTTTTCAGAAGCCGATCAACGAAATTCACGATTCTTAACCGACTGACGGCATTTTTTTAATTTGCATTTTTTTCCCTCGCCAAATTGTCAAAATTTGCATTTTTTTCTCGCGACTGACGAAAATCACGATTCTTTCGTAGCCGATCAACAAAAAGTTTCCGCGCATCATCAAGAAAATTGACGATTTTTCCGGACCCGATCAGCGAAATTCGTGATTTTTTTCGACCCCGATCGACAAAATTCGAATTTTGTCGCGCCCAATCGGCGAAATTCGCGATTTTTTTCGCGTCTCATCGACTAAATTCGCGATTTTTCCGTGCCCGATCAACGGAATTTGCGATTTTTTCGGTATCCGATCAGCGAAGCTAAAGAATTTTCCGGACTCATCGACAAAATTCGCTATTTTTCTGCACCCGATCAACGCAATTCGTGATTCTTAACTGACTAGCGAAATTTTCAATTTTTGCAATCAATTGACGAAATTCACGATTTTTCCCTGCGACTATATGGAAAAAAATTGCAATTTTGTCTAGTTATAAATTGGAGAAATTCGGGGGCGACATGTTAACCGATCGCGGGCCACTTTTTGGCCCGCGGGCCACAGGTTGTGCATCTCTATCATATGGCATCTATGGAGTCTGGAAAGAATTTCTACATAGTAGATGACAGCTTGCTTTGTTAAAACTTTGAATACTTTTTCCTCTTAACTTCTCTTTCATACCAGAGTTAAATTACGTTAGTGTCTCCTTACGAATAAGCTCAAAGAGAAATAATAACACTTCAATAAACACTGACGATGGCCGTGTGAATTTGGCCGAAATTGTTTTGGGATTTTAATTTGATTTTTAATGTATTTTTAAGATTTTTAATGTATTTTAAATAATTTTATGTTATATATATGTACCTAAAAGCAATTGCAGCCCATTTTATTTGTGCTTTATACGAATCTTAATCATAGTTTATGTCGAAGATACCGGAAAAGCACAATAATCATTACATAATGAGGCTCAGTAATCATTACATAATGAGGCATGTAATGATTACAATAAAGGAAACCATTACATGCCTCAGAAGCGATTATGAAGTAAAGGGCCTAGGTGAAGTCAATAACTATCTAGGCATCAAAATTAAGAAAACAGACGAAGGTTTCTCTCTGAACAAAAAGATAAAAATACAAGAGATAGTTAAGTAAGATAACCTCGAAAACTCCAACAAAACTGCGACAATCATATACACTGTAAAAAAAATCTGTAAAGTTACTATAATTTTTCTAGGAAACTGGGATTCCTAGAACTTTTTATGTAACGGCAACAACAAAAACTCCTGTAACATTGTATCTTACAGGAATTTTTGTTGTTGCCGTTACATAAAAAGTTCTAGGAATCCCAGTTTTCTAGATAAACTTTAGTAACTTTACAGATTTTTTTTTACAGTGTAGAACTGGAATAGCTTCGCCTGGAAGTCGACGATAACCTACTAATCTAATCTAATCTAATGCTCAACAACACAAAATGCAAGTAGGCAATGGGGGCTTTACTACTTTACGCCCCGCAACTGTAACCAAACAAGCCATATGCCGTAAACATATTTAGCAGAAGAAATGAAACACCACGCGAGAAGTATTAGAAAGCAGTCGAACAAACAATCCGTTACCTAAACAGTTCAAAGAATTTAAATTTTTAAATAAATGTCAAAACAGAACAAATTCTCCAAAAATATGTCGATTGGGCCGGCAATATAAACGCGGGAAAATCAGTTGAAATATTCCTGCTAGGTAAAAATCTGATCCTATGGGTTACAAAAAAGACTGACGTGCGTAGCACTTTCGTCTGCACTGTAAAAAAAAATCTGTGAAGTTACTAAAGCTTTTCTAGGAAACTTGGATTCCTAGAACTTTTCATGTAACGGCAACAACAAAATTTCATGTAACAGACACACTTTTGCGCCGAAAATCAAAAAATCTGTAAGGTTACTAAGAATTTTTTTGGAAACTGGGATTCCGAGAACCTTTCATGTAACTCCAGCCAGGGTTACAAATAAAAGTTTAGTAAGATTACTGAAATTTTAGCAGATTCATTTGTAAAGTTACAGATTTTTGTAGCTTTACAAAAACTAGTTTTGTAGATTTGCAGCTTTTTTCGTACAGTTACAGGTGAAAGTTTAGTAAGCATGTAACTTTACATCTGTAGAACTACAGATTTTTTTTTACAGTGTGCAGAAGCCGAATACTTCTCATGCAGCACAAGAAACCGTGTGGATTGTAAAACTGATAGATGACCTAAATCTGCCACCGAAATTACCCATAAAATTGTACAAATATATCAAGAAATAAAAGGAAAAAGTTATACAGCACAAGCTGTAAAAATGTGTATGCAAGATGTGTGCATACAGTTCTTTCGGAGCTTCTAAAGCTCCATCATCAGTAATTTTTTTTAAATTAGTGAAATTTTTAAAAGTAATGTTAAAAAAATTAGAAATATGCAAGTGAGAGAGACGTAACTAACAATTCACAGCCATCGGCGAAATGGCGGTGAGTGTTGAAAAACAACAGCGGAGTCAACGTTTAGCATTATTTCTTGATAACCGGCACAAAGTTCAATCCCCCCGATTTTAAATATACGAAGATAATCAATTTTGAATTAAAATGATGTAATCATATAAGTACACACGCAGGACGAAACACATATACATTAAATTTCACGCCATCAAACAAAAGAAGAATGATTCATTGACATGCAATACTGCCCCACCAAGCAAAAGACAGCAGACATTCTAAACAAACCCGTGCCCAGTTCTGAGATGCCGAAACACCGAATGAACTTGAAGTATCTTGAAGTACCTCATACTTCTTCAGAGATTAAGGTGGAATATGAGATAGTTGCTATTAATCGGGATGAAAAAAGCATTAAGTATGGAATTTTATTGCGACCTTCAACTTTATTACGTACTATCAAACCCCGCGGCTTTGCTCGCGTACTATTTGAAATATGCCAAGTGATATTTATATGTCTAATTTTTATTGAAAGGTACTAACTAAATTTTTATTTCATTAAAAGGTAATATTTTATTTTATTAAAAGGTTTTTTTTATTAAAAGGTACTTATTACTTTTAGGAATAATTCAAAAATTACTATTTAAAACACAGTTTGATTAAACATCATTATTACACTGCATTAGGCAGAAATAAGACTTAAATTAATAAAATGAAGTAAAACTAAATAAGTGATAATTTAGAAAATATTTTGAAACTTTTATGCTCAATTAATACGCTCATTTCAGTATTCATTTGAAGTTTTGATTTTTTTAGAAACCATCTTCTTACATCTTAAAATTAACCATCATGTCAAATTCCAAGTCCTACCACCTCTCTCAACATAAAGGGCTATGTTGAAACAGGAACTGTCACCATTAATTTGCCAACATTAATTTTGAAATCGGTTTGTTATTTCCTAATATTCCACAGAAACGTAATTTAAAAAGCTTTTAAAGGCCTTTTTTAGAACGTTTGTTGTTCCTGTGAACCTCAGGTGGTAGAATCACCGGCATAAAATATAGCCTGTGTAGGGTCAGAGACTATTACCATTGATTCGCAACTATTATTTTATAATCGGTTTATATTCCCTGAAATTGCATAGAATCGTAATTTAGAACTTTTTAGAAGGCTTTTCGCACCTCCCCTTCGCTTCACCCCTTTTTAATCCGAATTTATTTTCGACGTTCCTTCGAGGGCATTTATATTTTATAAGTAACTACTATGCAATATTTAAAGTTTCTAGCCTTTTCAGTATCACAGAAATCGAAATTTAGAAAGTTTTTAGCTCCTGCAACCCTCTGGTGGTAGTGGAACAGACATAAAATATAGCTTATGTTTGAGCAGGTTCTATCACCAACAATTTGTCATCATTATTTATCTAATCGGTTTCGTAATTTATAAGTTTGCTTAAAAATTGTAATTTATAATACTTTTCACTCACTTCATCTTTTTAAATTTGGAATTTTCTTTCGACTATTCTTAGAAAGCAGTTGCATCTTGTAAGTAAATACCATCCCATACTTCAAAGTGTTAGACCCCTCAGTTGTGCAAAAAACGCAAATTATAACATGTTTTGCTTTTGCAACCCTCAGTTGGTAATGGCAGCAACATAAAATTATAACCTATGTTATAACAGGGACTGTCACCATTGATTTGCAACCATTACTTTTGAAATAGCTTTGGTATTTCCTTAGATTGAGTAGAAATCGCAATTTAGAACGTTTTTAGGACGCTTTTCGCGCATTTTCACCCCTTTTTAAATTTCTAATTTTTTCTAAACTGTTCTTAAAAATCATTTATATCTAATAAATATGTGCCTTGCCTAATTTTAAGTTGCTGGCCCCAACCGATCACAAAAATCGAAATTTAGAACGCTTTTTTACTCATGCAACGTTTTGGTGATAGTGATACCGACATAAAATAGCATCTATGTTAGAGCAGAGGCTGTCAGCATCAATTTTCTACCATTACGTTTGAAATCAGTTCATTCTTCCTGAGATATTCCTGACAAATCGTCATTTAGAACGTTTTTAGAACGCTTTTCGCGCATTTTGCTCCTGCATTTCCTCTGGGGTAGTGAAAACAGATATAAAATATAGCCTATATTGGAGCAAGATCTGTCACCATCACTTTTACACCATTATATTGGAAATCGGTTCAGTAATTCCTAAGATTGCATAGAAATCGCAATTTAGAACGTTTTTTACAACGCTTTTTGCACATTTTGACAGCCTTTTAAATTTCGATTTTTTTTTTTAGGAAATGTCCTTAGAGATCATTGATATCTTATAACTAACTACCATTCCAAATTTCACGATTCTAGGCCCTTCCGTAACGCAAAAGCAGCAATTTAGAACGTTTTTCTCCTGCAGCTCCTTTGGGGTAGTGGCACCGACACAGAACATCCCCTATGTTGGAGCAAGGGTTGTCACCATCATTTTGACGCCATTATTTTTTAGATCGGTTTGGTATTTCCTGAGATTGTGTAGAAACCACCATTAGAACGTTTTTCAGAACGCTTTTCGCGCATTTTCACCCCTGTTAAATGTCTAATTGTTTAAGAACCGTTAATAGAAATCCTTTATATCTAATAAGTAGCTAATATTTCAAATTTCATATTTCTAGGCCCTTCGGTAACGCAAAAATCGCATTTTTAGAAAGTTTTTTGCTCCTGCACCCGCTTTCGGGTAGTGGCACTGACATAAAACATAGCCTATGTCGCAGCAAGGGTTGTCACCGTCATTTTGTCACCATTATTTTTTAAATCGGTTTGGTATTTCCTGAGATTGTGTAGAAACAACCATTTAGAACGTTTTTTAGAACGCTTTTTGCGCATTTTCACCCCTTTTAAATTTCGAATTGTTTAAGAACTGTTAATAGAAATCCTTTATATCTAATAACTAGCTAATATTTCAAATTTCATATTTCTAGGCCCTTCGGTAAAGCAAAAATCACATTTTTAGAACGTTTTTTGCTCCTTTTTTTGTTCCTGCACCTCCTTTCGGGTAGTGGCACTGACATAAAACATAGCCTATGTTGGAGCAAGGGTTGCCGCCGTCATTTTGACACCATTATTTTTACTTTCTTCTATCTTTACAAGAAGAAAGTATTGGATTCATGAAAATTTTCGAATTCCGGTTTTCGACGGATTTACACGTTTTAGGGGTCAGAGATTCCAAAAAACATGTTTTTATAAAATGTCTGTCTGTGACTCTGTGAGTCTGTCTGTCTGTCTGTCTGTCTGTCTGTCTGTCTGTCTGTCTGTCTGTGTGTGTGTATGTGACATAAATTTTGTGGGCGCTCTATCTCAAGAACTAATGCACGGAATTTAATAAAAATTGATATTCAGTTAGTACCTAATACAAATTGATGCTGATTAGTTTTTGGTGTAAATCGCTCAAAAGGTTTCGCTGCAATGCTGCATTTTTCACGATTTTCGCAATAGCTCTATCTCAAGAACTAATGCACGGATTTTGATCAAACTTCAGATTTAGTTAGTCCTTGATATGAATTGATGATGATTACGTTTTGGTGTAAATCGCCCAACAGGTGGCGCTTCTCTGCTGCCTTTTCCACGATTGCCTCAATAGCTCTATCAATAGAACTAATGGACCAATTTTCATCTAACTTCAGATTTAGTTGTATGTTGACACAAGTTGTTGTTAATTAGGTTTTGGTGTTAGTCACCCAATAGGTGGCGCTGCTATGCAGAAATTTTCACGATTTTCGCTATTGCTCTATCTCAAAAACTAATGTACGGATTTTCTCCAAACTTCAGATTCAGTCAGACGTTGACATAAATTGTTGCTGATTAGGGTTTGGTATAAATCACCCAATAGGTGGCGCTGCTAGGCAGCATTTTGCTGAATTTAGACGATTTCAGCGATAGTCATATCTCAAGAACTAATGCACGGAATTTCATATCGTTAGAATCCTCATGAGATGCATAGATTGCCATTTAATTTTGGCAGTGTGATAGCGAATTTTGAAGTATTAACATGTATGAGATAGAAGAAAGTTTTGGGATTGGTACATCCGACTAGTTTAAATCGGTTTGGTTTTTCCTGAGATTGTGTAGAAACCACCATTTAGAACGTTTTTTAGAACGATTTTCGCGCATTTTCCCCCCTTTCAAAATTCGAATTGTTTAAGAACTGTTCTTAGAAATCCTTTATATCTAATAAGTAGCTAATATTTCAAATTTCATATTTCTAGGCCCTTCAGTAACATATAAATCGCATTTTTAGAACTTTTTTGCTCCTGCACCCCCTTTGGGGTAGTGTCACCGACATAAAACATAGCCTATCTTGGAGCAAGCGTTATCACCATCATTTTGACACCAATATGTTTTAAATCGGTTTGGTATTTCCAGACATTGTGCAGAAACTACCATTTAGAACGTTTTTTACAACGCTTTTTGTGCATTTTCACCCCTTTCAAATTTCGAATTGTTTAAGAACTGTTCTTAGAAATCCTTTAAATCTAATAAGTAGCTATTATTTCAAATTTCACATTTCTAGGCCCTTCAGTAACGCTAAAATCGCATTTTTAGAACGTTTTTTGCTCCTACACCCCCTTTGGGGTAGTGGCTCCGACATAAAACATAGCCTATCTTGGAGCAAGCGTTGTCACCATCATTTTGACACCAATATTATTAAAATCGGTCTGGTATTTCCTGAGATTGTGTAGAAACGACCATTTAGAACGTTTTTTAGAACGCTTTTTGTGCATTTTCACACCTTTCAAATTTCGAAATGTTTAAGAACTGATCTTAGACATAATTTATATCTTATAAGTAACTAATATTCAAAATTTCATATTTCTAGGCCCTTCAGTAACGCTAAAATCACATTTTTAGAACGTTTTTCGCTCCTACACCCCCTTTGGGGTAGTGGCACCGACATAAGATATAGCCTATGTTCTAAGTTGGACTAACACCATCATTTTGATACCATTACTTTTGGAATCGGTTCGGTAGTTCCAGAGCTTACCTTTTACAAATAAACAATTTTTTCCTCTTTATAATAGGAAGTATAGATATGTCAAGGAATTCCCATATGCTCCGTCACGCGCGCTGACGTAATACAGGGTATCCATAAAAGAATATCGCAGTTATAAATTTTAATAATATTAGCTGTAAGCGTTGTAGAATGTTGGTTCAAGGTCACAAATAAAGAGTAGTTAAAACAGTTTTAGATAAGCGCATGCGCGTGTACTGCTTTGTTATTTACTCGCTTGCAGTGCCGCATACGCAAAATGGCTACACCGGAGCGTAAAGAGTTATTGCTGGGCTGAATATTTACAAGCCATCCCATCCATTCTTTTCCCTTTGGGTCTTTATAAAAGATCGTGTCTACGTTCCGCCGCTACCAGAGTTGATTTGACAGAGTTGAGACACAGAATAGAAGAGGCTAATGCTTCCATGACTCCGGACATGTTAACTGAAGTTCGGGAAGAATTGGGCTTTAGGTTGGTATGCCGTATAACTAAAGGTGCACATATTGAACATTTGTGAGATAAACTAGGTGAGTTTGCCTTCAATTTCATGTATGAATCGTTGTAAATAGTCTGAATTAAACTGTTATAATATACCATTGAAATTCGGATTTTCTTTTATGGACACTCTGTATACTTCCACCTTTCTCTGCTCCTCTAGAGAACATTTAACTAAACTATATTGGTTCAGTTTAGTGTAATTTTATTGTCTGATGCTTTTGAGGTTGCTCATATATAGGGTGAACCAAAAATCTTACCCTGATTATAAATATTTATTGTTATCAAACTATTATAATCAGACATATGTTTGTTTGGATACATTGTAAGTACTGTTATAAATTTTTTTATAAGACCACGTACCTCAGTAAATTTCAACGTGTGCCCTCTTGTGAAGAGAAACTTTTTCTCTGCTCCCCATGGCAACGAAGGACGCGCGATGCGCGCGCATCCTACCTTAGAATGCGACTTCAGTTTTTATGGCTGGAACGATAGTAAGAGATGTTTTGATTTTAAAAAGCATGATCGCTGTAATTTTTTTACAGTTTGTTGATGAGGCTAAGCCTCCCTTGTTCGAAAAACCGGATTAAGTATTTGATAATCATGTACCTGTAAATATTCATTAAATATTTCAAGAAAAGAATCCAGAACGCATCTCCTTCATTGATTCTATGTTCGAATGATTAAAAATTTCCAAATGGTGCATCACGCCGGGAAAGAAAGAAAAAAAAAGTATTTATTACCTTTTTAATGTTAGAGGATAGTAAGTAATAAGAAGACGGCAAAGGTAAGAAGTCTTTCATATTTTATTTCGAAATGTCTGATTTAGAAAAGTTGAAAAAGAATCGTACAGTTTTGAGAACAGCAGTAACAAAGCTGATTAATAATATAGAAAATGTTATGAAGGATAGTCCAATAGATTTTGATAATTTAGAAGAATTATTTATTCAGTTAGATACTAAAGCAGAATTATTGAAGTCAGTTGACGAGAAAATTGAGCCCCTTTTAGGGTGAAACTATATATATGACTATGAAACTGAAATCAATTCTGTTTATGATTACGCGGATAAAATATCAGTTGCAAAATTCCGGGTGAAGAAAAAAATTAACCGAAAACAAAAAAATTGTTAATATTGATTTAAATAACAGTCACAATTTAAAATCGAATGTGATTAATGATGAAATCTCAGTTGTTAAATTGCCAAAACTCAATATACAAAAATTCTATGGCGACTGTACGCAATTTATTTCATTTTTTAATACCTTTAAAAATACAATTCACGAAAATAAATCGCTTTCGAAAATTGAAAAATTTCATTATTTGAAGAGTTATTTATCTGGAGCTGCGGCTAATGCTGTAGAAGGTTTTGAAATATCAGAAGCTAATTATGGCGCAGCATTGAAAGTTTTAGAAACGCGTTATGGTCAAAAAGACGTGATAATTAATCATCACCTGAACAAGCTTCTTAATTTATGATGACAACTGATATAAAACAAGCATTTCTACAAATAATTATAGATGAAAACGATCGTGATGTAACAAGATTTTTATTTTCACAAGATTTGTTTAATAATTCTAAACCCTTTGAAATTTATAGATTCACCAGAGTGTTATTTGGAATTAGTAGCAGTCCCTTTTTATTGGCTGCAACAATTAAACACCACTTGAAAAAATACACCGAGAAATATCCAAACACAGTAAAATTTTTAAATGAAAATATCTATGTTGATGACGTTATAGGAAGTCATGAAAATATTGATCAAGCCCTATCCACGAGTTTACAATGTATTGATATATTTGAAAATGCAAGTATGCATTTACACAAATGGCATACGAACTCTTTACCACTTAGTGAACTACGGAAAGAAAATGGCATAACTTCAGAAGTCAATTCTGAAGCTTTTGGAGAACAAAATCTCCCTTATAAAGTTTTAGGAATCGCTTGGAATAATTCCAAAGTTTTACTTTCTTTTGATGTTCGAGGTTTAGTTGATTTCGTTTCAAAAAGAATAGATACCAAAAGATTTATTATACAAGTTTTAGGCAGGATTTTTGATCCACTTGGATTCCTAGGACCATTTATATTAAGACTAAAATGTATAATTCAACAAATTTGGAATTTGGGTCTAGATTGGGATGACACCTTACCCGAAGATTTACGTATACTTTGGAGTAGCTGGTGTAACGAACTCCCTCATTTGAAAAACTTTTCAGTACCCAGATACTATTTTTCTGACATCACCAATTGGCATGATTATGACCTACAATTGCATATTTTTGCCGATTCGAGCATGAAGGCTTATGGTACGGTTGCTTATTTACGTGTAGCAACAACCACCAAAAATGTTCGAACAGTTTTTGTTGCTTCGAAAAACAGGGTTGCTCCACTGAAAGCGCTTACCTTACCAAGGCTTGAATTGATGGCCGCATTGTTGTCGGCCAAGCTAAGTAGTAACATTTTGAAAGCACTAAAATTGAATGTACCGACTTATTACTGGACGGATTGAAAAATATCCTATTTTTGGATAAAAGGATCCCCTAAAAAGTTTAAACCCTTTGTCAGAAACAGAATTGAAGAGATCCATAAATTGACCTCACCTGATAACTGGTATCATTGTCCTGGTACTGCCAATCCAGCTTATATAGTTTCTCGAGGATCAAAAATCTCTAGGATAATCAATGATACAACTTGGTTACAGGGACCAGAAGTGCTAAGTTTACCTCCTGAGTGTTGGCCAATATCAGAAAACAAAGAAATTGCTTACTCAGATGAATTAGAATACAAAACAAAATCCTAACGATGTTTTTCAGAGCGAGTGTTTAGTCAAAAAATTCGAAAATCCCATAAACATTTCAAAATATAGTAATTTAGAGAAACTTTTGAGAATTACCGTTTGGGTAAAAAAATTCATTATGAAGCTGAAAAAATCAACTGAAGTGCAAGACGTAGTAACAATCGAAGAATTACTCGAAGCTGAAAATTTTTTGTTACAATCTGAACAAAAACAATTTTATAAGGAAGAAATAGAATCTCTAAAAAATAGTAAATCAGTGGATAAGACGTCATCCTTATCAAATTTCATGCCCTTTATTGACAAAAACGGGTTGATGAGGTTGGGCGAAAGGCTCGAATTTTCTAACCTGTCCGCAGAAGAGAAAAACCCAATAATTCTCCCCAAAAATTCTTGGTTAACTACTCTAATAGTTCGTCAAGAACACGAGAAAATTATGCATGGAGGGACAGCCAGTACTTTGGCAAAAAGTAGATCTCGTTTTTGGATACCTAAAGGTCGTCAGTTGGTCAAGCGTGTTATCAAGAAGTGTATAATATGTAAAAAATATTTCTCCAAACCAGCAGACCAGATCACCGCACCATTACCAAAAGACAGAGATAGTGAAGCACCGCCATTCGCAATCTGCGGTTTAGACTTCGCCGGTCCGATCTGTATCAGATATTTTAAAGAAACGCAAAAATCTTACATTGTCCTGTTTACTTGCGGTTTGACTAGAGCCATTCACCTGGAACTCGCGTCTGATATAACAACAAACTCTTTTTTGATGGCATTCAGAAGATTCACAGCTAGGCGAGGAAATCCTAAAATTATTTATTCTGAGAACGCAAAACCCTTCAAAAAGGCCAAAGGTGAACTCGAAATTTTATACAACATACTGACAGACAAAGTATTTTTAAATTTTATTACAAAAGAGAGAATTATATGGAAGAATATTATAGAAAGAGCTGCATGGTGGGGAGGCTTCTATGAGCGACTAGTAAAGTCAGCCAAAGACTGTTTGAGAAAAGTAATTGGTAGAGCACTCTTAAGTTATGATGAATTAGCGACTCTGTTGACAGAAGTGGAAGCAGTTTTGAATACGCGACCACTGACGTATGTATATAGCGACAGCGATGAACCAAAACCTCTTACTTTAATGCACTTTTTAAATTTTGGAAAAGAACTTTCATTTCCTATTAATTTTTTTGAAATAATTGAAGATTGTTCAAAGAGATCAACACTCCTGAAAAGAAAAAAATATCAATCTTTACTATTGAAACAATTGTGGACCAAATGGAAAAAACAATATTTGATGGATTTGAAAACAGCCCATTCCTTGAAAAATCCTAATGCCCATACGCCACTGAAATTGGGCGATATTGTTTTGATTCAAGATGACGCAAAAAATAAGTTTATTTGGAAACTTGGTAAGATTCAGACTGCCATTCCTGGAAGAGATGGCAATATTCGTTCATACGAAATAAAAACAGCGAGTGGAAACTTAAAAAGATCCATCCAGCACTTGTATCCCTTTGAAATACAAAATGACTAACAAATGACTTTTTGCAGACTTTTATAAACATTCATAAACTTTTATAGACATTTATTTAGTTTGTTTTTTCTGCATTTAGGACTCTAAATATTTTCTTTCTCTTTTTTAATTTTTAGTCTTATTTATATATAGAATCTTTTTGAATTTTGGTATAAGTAAGTATATGATTTAACGGCAAAAAAAAAAAAAAAAAAAAAAAAAAATGTGTGTGTTATTTAACAGTCATTATTTTGACTTTGTTTGAATTTAAAGTGTTTTATTTAGAATTTATTGATATTTTGAATTTGATTAATTAAGTTATTAATTAGATATTGTTTGAATTCTTATATTTAGTATTTTGTATTCGAATTTTAAAAATTGTATTAGATTACTGAACCACTGATACGAAAAATTGAATTTTTATGATTTTATGATGGAATTTTGATTTGTGAACTCTTTAAGAGTTCAGGTGGGGAGTGTGAAGAGAAACTTTTTCTCTGCTCCCTATGGCAACGAATGACGCGCGATGCGCGCGCATCCTACCTTAGAATGCGACTTAAGTTTTTATGGCTGGAACGATAGTAAGAGATGTTTTGATTTTAAAAAGCATGATCGCTGTAATTTTTTTACAGTTTGTTGATGAGGCTAAGCCTCCCTTGTTCGAAAAACCAGATTAAGTATTTGATAATACTTGTTGTAAATATGTATAGAATCATGTACCTGTAAATATTCATTAAATATTTCAAGAAAAGAATCCAGAACGCACCTCCTTCATTGATTCTATGTTCGAATGATTAAAAATTTCCCCACTTGTAGCTTGGAGAATGTCTAAGCGGTATTCTAGTTCCCGCCAAGGGATCTTTAACATGTCTTCCGTTACAGTACACACAGCAGCTTGTATCCTAGTCTTCAATTTTTCGATGTCAGCGATTGGTGTGGCAACAAGTGTGGTCCTTGATATAGCCCCCAAAGAAAAAATCCAGAGGATTAATATCTGAAGAGCGCGGAGACCGGAGTATTGTTCCATCCCTTCCAATCCACCGATCCGGAAATGTTTCGTTCTATTGCACAAAAAAACTACTAAAACTAACCTATCCATTGATAATAATGAAACTTGTTGAACAAATTACATTGTTATACAAACGGTTAATTTGTAATAAATTATTATAATCCGGGCAAGACTTTTGGTTCACCCTGTGTATATTAATCTATAAGCTATTCTATAGCATCAAATAAAAAAAAATATGTATCAATATGCATAATATAGTGATTTTATCTGAACGACTACCTTTCAAATCATTCCAAAAACAAATTTGCCAATGTTAACAAACATAATCTATTTGCGGCAAATAAGTGAAATGCAGAGATTCTAGGAACCGTGTTTATAAGTACTTGGCCGAGAAATTTTAGCTATATTGCTGTGCTGCTGGAAAAATGATCTGGTATTCCATATATAAAAGATAAGTAACACATTACTTATGTAAAATTTGAAATGAAATATTTAAAATAAACTGTTTGGGGATAAATATTTAAATATTTACATTTTAAATTTGGTCCTCTCTTGTAAATATCGATGAAATGTCATGTAGTTGAGTTTAATTATATGAAAATACAAAAAAAGATAGATTAATTAACTAAATTTTATTTAATTTTATCATAATTACGTGAATGATCAGAATATTAGATACATGTGCAAATACAACCATAAGCTACTTATAGTTGCTGTTAATATCTGCAAAGGTGCAGTCTTGGTATTTAAACACTATCTTTATTAAAAAACTAATAATAAAGGTCTTAAATTGTGTTATTTTGTTTGAATAAACATTAAAATGATAATAATTTGCAAATAAATATTTAAAAGATGCGATTTCGTAATTAGTAGTCAAATGATCAGAATCACTTGTTAGCGCATAATTTTGATTCATGTCTATTTATTTAGCGATAAAATAGGATTTTGGTTATACTTACAATTATTAAAAATATCCTGTGGTGAGCACTTCGGGCCCGTCCACTGAATAAGTAACCATGGCAATAAATAAAATACATAGTATACTAAAAGTAAGTTCAGTTAAGAGCATAGCACAGTTGAAAATTTCCGTTCAGGAATTTCCGCCAATAAACGGAAATGTAGTTCAGATATTTTGTGCTGCCCTGAATATGATCTATAGAATTCATACACAACAAGTAATATTTAAATAATAGTTACAGTTAAAAATGCATTCCACAACTGAAAACGCACTTCCAACAATTATTGTACGTAGGTTTCAATAGTTCAATTATTCTTCATTTTCTTCTGCAGCCAAATACTTTTGTGTTGTCCCAATAAATGAACGATAAATTATATGGACACCATATTCTATTATAAGAAACCTACTGTACACCCCAGTGATATATTTCAGTATGTTTAAAATAGTGCAACATCATTAAAAAATATCGCAAAAGATTTTTCCCCCTATAGACCGTAATGTAACGGAATTATTTTGAGTATTCCTGTAGATGAACTGCAAATGCTACACATTTCATTTTGAATACCGAACATGCCATAGTAAACCACAACAACATATATGAATTTCATAGAAATTGGACTTTATTTACGTGAGTTAGAGCACGGACAGACAAACCGAATTCATAAACACTTTTCAACTATGTAGTCCAGTCAAATTAGGTTTTTTTCTGGACATAATTATGAGAGTTTTGAAACTTGGTATTATTGTTTGGAAAGGTCTACTAATGAACATACCAAAAGTTCTGATGAACAGGGATTAAGAGCGAGGCGGGGGAGGCAAAAGAAGATACCTTTTTTCAATTTTTTGCTAATATCTCGTAAGTCCTATGGAAAAATTGCTGATACAAAAAATAAAGAGAATTAAATTCTCTACAAAAAAGGTTGTCAACATTTTTCTCTAGAGAACATAGTTAACGAGATAATCGCATTCAAAAATGAAGAAATTTGGCAAAAGTCACACCAGTGCCAGAGAACGGGTCAACAACGCTTACATTGTACCTACTTAACTTAAATTTAAACGAGCGTTAATAAATGTACTAGTCAAGTGAATGGAAGCCTGAACAACAACTTCAAGAAATTACCTTTTTCTTAACTATATATTAAGTTATATAGATTATATGTTCCGTAATCGGGTTTGCAGTCATTTTAAAAAGCGTGGCTTAACGACAAATTAATTTCATTCTGTAACTTTTTTTGGTATACTTTTTTTACATAGATTATAGGCATGCTGAACCTTCAATCCGTCTTGACCAAAGAAGAATACAAGTTTGTTTGACAGAGCTATTTCCCGATTCGACGCCGCGAGAATTTTTGGACAGGAGTTTGGTCTGATATGACGAATGAGCAAACACTAATGCGATCTATGAAACGCTTTGGAGGGCTCGGCTCATACATAGACAAGGAGTAAGTGGCTTCTTGGCGCCACAACTACCTTTCATATTTGTACCACCCTAGAAGAATTCTGTGTTTGACTCTTTCTTCTGGTGAACAACATGAGAATTTTCGTGAAGCTCGGATGAATAGAGATGCTGCGGATATCTCCAAACTTTCAACTTGGTTTGAAATTCACCCGCCTTTCCTCAGATAGATATAATTATATCAATATATTCTAAGGTTATTGGAGATGAACCTGACATCTGCTTCAAAGCTTTAGAAATCGGGAGTAAAAAGATGATTCAGGTGTTTGGGAAATGCTACCCAGATGTGAAATTAACTCGGAAAGGTATAGCACAATCACTCAACAGTATGCATAATTCAATCAAATTTCATGATACCGCTATAACTGTGGATCTTCTAGTTATATTTCAACGGATTTCCTTGTGCAAACGTAGTAATGATGATTTAGTAAATTACCTACAATATGAATTGGCTCCTTATCCTCTCTCTCTTTCCAATGATTGCGGAATGCGCAAGACAAAGAAAAGTGCTTTATATCAATTTTTTGAACAATCAGATGAGATAATAGACCTAAAAAAACAATTGTTGTGGATGGTGGCTTCCTTTTACATAAGGTGGTGTGCAAGAAGAGATCATCAATACAGGATGTTTGCAAAACCTACATAAAGTACGTTAAGAATCACTATTGTGGAAAGAGCTGCAGAATTGTCTTCGATGGATATACTGACACTGTATGCAGTACCAAAGTAGCTAAAAAGATAGAAGGTGCTCAGTGAGAACTTCAGTTGACATATATTTTGAAGAACATACCGTCATCAGTGTGCCCCAAAATCAGTTTCTCTCAGATAAGAACAATAAGTCAAAGTTCATTCCCATTCTATCCTCCAAACTAAATGACAAAGGAGTCTCATGTCAGCAAAGTCCTAATGACGCCGGTACTCTGATTGTTCAGGCTGCTATAGATGCACTGAGTGAGAGTGACAACGTTACTATTGTTGGACAGGATGTGAATTTACTTGTTCTTATCACAGCGTTAACCCCGTCAGATAAAAATATATACTTATACAAACCAGGGCAAGGGAAAGTCGTAACGCAGGTATTTTTATCACAACAACAGCAGCAAAAGGGCCTCAAACACATTATACTACCTGCTCATTCATTCTCTGGCTGTGACACGTCATCTTGTTACAGGAAGGGGAAAGTTGCTATCTGAAAAATGTTGATGCGACGTAAATCATTAGAGTGTGTAAATTCAGTCTTTGGTGACTCAAACTCGTCACATCAGCAGGTGACAGAGGCGGGGCGTAAGTTCTTCTTAAATATATATGGAGTTCCACATACTACAACGTCACTCAACTTACATAGGTTTCATGTCTTCACAAAGTCCGTTTCAACATGAGACCAGAATTAGCATCCCTGCCTCCCACAGAAGGAGCAGCGATACAACACTCATATCGGGTTTTTATCAGATACAGCTGTGGCAGGGAAAAGAACTGTCACTTGAGATTTGGGGTTGGAAACGCAAGCTCGATCATACGTTAGTGCCTATCACAAGCACTGATCCTGCTGCCCCTGAGGCAGCACTAAACCTCATCTTCTACCAGTGTACAATCGGTTGTGGGAACAAATGAGGGTGCAGAAAAATAGGAATCACATGCACTGCTGCCTGCCACTACTGCCATGGAGACTGCTCAGACAGTCCACCACCTGTTGAGGAAGATGTCCTAATGGAAATAGAACACAAATCAACATCTTTTCAAATTTCCCATTCAATCCGGAGTAATTAAAATGATCAAGGACTTGAGTATATTGTTTATTCCTATATCACTGTATTTTACGCATTTTTCCTTCTTGTATGTTTTATGTTAATAAAAAATGTCATTTGATAAAGTTATTGTTCAGGCTTCCATTCTTCTGACCACAAAATTTATTAACCTTCGTTTAAGTTTAGGTTAAGTAGGTGTAATGTAAGTGTCGTGGATCCGCTGTCTGGCGTTGTTGTGACTTTTGACAATTTTTTTCATTTTTGACTGCGATTATCTCGTTAACTGTGGACTCTAGAGAAAAATGTATCAAATCTATTTTGTAGAGAATTTAATTTTCTTTAACTTTTGCATTATAAATTTTTCCGTAGGACTTATAGATTATGAGATATTAACAAAAAAACTGAAAAATGGTACCTTCTTTTACCTCCCTCCCCTCGCGCTCATCCCCCATCCATCAGGACTTTTAGTATGTTCATTAGTAGACCCTCCCAAACAATATTACCAAGTTTCAAAACTCTTATAATTGTGTCCCAAAATGACCCAAAATCTCTTCCTAATTTGACTGGACTAATGTTGGAAAGTGTTTAAGCGGTTAATTTAAAGTAAATTATAGATGAAGTTGATAGTGGAGCAGGATAGAAACTTAGCGCTAATCAAATTTAAAATTCAAGCGCTGAAATAATTATAGGCAGTAGATGACCTTGAGAATTTTCGCTAGATTCTGGCACTACCTCTAACACTCGTAACTACCTTGACACTCGTAAATATAAAAATGTCACTAAAATGCAATTTCACAGAAAATACTATATATATATATATATCAGTATAGAAAATGTCTCTAACTTGGAAGAAATCCCGTGGATACCAAAACGCTTTTACTGAAATACCATGTAACACCTTACTACTAAGCAAAATACATCAGCTGAAGTCTTTATTCCACACTCAAACAACACCGAACATCACTAACTGTCAGTACTTTGCAAAATCAAGCCCCCAGTTCCATTCCATAATTGGCAGAATATGACCAAATCCAACTATACTCGTTTCTACCAGACTACTTATACTACTCAGCTGACCACAGAAAACTCATTAACATATTACTACGTAAAATAACCACGGCACTCAGATTCATTGCGATTTAACCATACACTGCGAAAGAAAAAGAAATGACATCCTAGACTACTTTCCTAAAGAGAGTAGCGTGGTATTACGATCGAGTCCACTCACAAGAACCACAATCACAAGTAAAAAATCAATTAATCTCGCTTACTTACGTGAAATAAAGGAGAAATCTCTTTTATTTATCTACTTAAAAAAATTCATTTTTAACTACATTTTATAAAAATTCGTTCGATCTGTTTATCTGTTTACTAATTTCAAAACAATCAGTCGGTGAATTAAGTTTTCTTAATTGGTAATTTTTTATGAAGCGAGAAAAGTAAATAAATTAAATACTTAATTATATTTTTAAATACCTAATTATATTTATTTTTAAATCTACTTGACTTGTTTATAATAGCTAAAAATAAACACTTATTTCTTTCTTGTGTTCATGAAAAGTTTTTCTTATATTTTAAAATAATTTTTACTGTTTTGCTTTAAATTGATTACTGTCTTTTTTTAATAAATATTTTACACTTTTTTAAAAAATATTCTCTGGACAATTTACGTTTTCTAATTATAAATAAAGCACTTTTTTTCCAAGCAAAAGCTATGTACAAACACGTTTTCGAGCTAAAACTTTTATTTCAGTAATGTTTTTCTACGCTTCTACTTGATCTATTTGCTGTAATCACAACAACAAGTAGATTTTATTAACTGTTTAAAACACCAGTTTGTCTTTTGACTTCAGATTTGGTGACATAAATTTTTCATAATATGCTTTTTTAAAACAGGCGAATCACTTCTTCAATATATTTTTTTTAAGATGACTAATAAACTCTGAACTAATTAAGTCTGAAAAAAATGTGTGCATCTTAAAAGCCAGGGCTCAATTTCGCACTATACCTCATTTACTGGATGTACAGTAAAAATACTTACAATTCAGTATCAATAATTAGTGAAAGTCTGCTCTACATTGAAAATATTTGTAATTAAAACGGGATAAATAAGCAATCTCCTTAAAATATCGACATTTTATTTCAAATACTTCCAAACTAATCCAAATATTTCCTTAGTATTGTCACTTCATTGTAAATTATGCTAATTCTAAAATTTCACCAAATTAGATAAATCTAGTGACAAGTATTTATAACATAATATGATTCAAAATGAATTCGCGCTTTTCTCAAAAACCAAATTTTTTCAAAAAATCAATATTTTGGGGGGTTGCCCGGTGAAATTTTGTGGGTAGTTACAAATTCGGATTCAGCGACCCAAAAAAAACATAAAGTGAGTCGAAATCCAGAATTAGTATTAATTTTTCCAGGTAAAATCCCCTATTACCTGGACTTCATAACTTAGTGCACGTAGCGCCGCAGTGCATGTTCAGAGGCAGCTCTCCACCTCCCCGTTCATCCTACGTCATAATGTCATATATCCAATGTGTTGCAAATTTTGTTTAGTTTCTGAATTTCGTAATGCTTTTCCCCTAAAACAATAAGAAATTTAAGTTAAAAACAACTATTTGGGGGGGGGGAATTTTGGGGGTAAGTTAAAAATTCGGATTCAGCGACCCAAAAAACTTAAAGTAAACCTTACAGAGAAAGTTCGGAGGAGAGATGGGAGGGCGAATGTAAACGTGTGAGTGGTTAAGTGGAATTGCGCAACTTAGTTCACGCAGCAACGCGCGCATGTTCCGAAGCAGATCCCCCCTTCCCATTCATCGTAAGTCATAATGTCATATATCTAATTTGTTGCAAATTTTATCTACTTTCTGAATTTCTAGATACTTTTTACCTAAAACAATAAAAAATTTGATTTTTTTAATAAAAACCTTTTTTGGGGGCTTTTTACCGAAATTTGGGAGGGTTGCCGGGGGAAATTTTGGTGGGAAGTTAAAAATTCGGATTCAGCGACCCAAAAAACATATAGCAAGCCTTTTTCCAGAACTACCATGAATTGTGCTAGGTAGAGCCCCTATACGGTCTTTATTGCCTGGACTATATGGGCGCAGCTTACATTAGAAAATTCCTAGTTCATTTAATACGTATTTTACGTTTTTTTTTTCTTTATTTTAATGAAAAACAAGTCGGAAATTGAACTTCAAACGTGGCAAATTGGGTGCGTTTGTACTATAGCTAATTTTATAAATATTGAGATCTTGGTGCAATAACTGTTGCACTCTTGTGCACAAATGCATGAATACAAAATTTATTACGATTACATACGTATTTTACGTTTTTTTCTTTATTTTAATGAAAAACAAGTCGGAAATTGAACTTCAAACGTGGCAAATTGGGTGCGTTTGTACTATAGCTAATTTTATAAACATTGAGATCTTGATACAATAACTGTTGCACTCTTGTGCACAAATGCATGAATACAAAATTTATTACGATTATATACGTATTTTACGTTTTTTTCTTTATTTTAATGAAAAACAAGTCGGAAATTGAACTTCAAACGTGGCAAATTGGGTGCGTTTGTACTATAGCTAATTTTATAAATATTGAGATCTTGGGGCAATAACTGTTGCACTCTTGTGCACAAATGCATGAATACAAAATTTATTACGATTATATACGTATTTTACGTTTTTTTCTTTATTTTAATGAAAAACAAGTCGGAAATTGAACTTCAAACGTGGCAAATTGGTTGCGTTTGTACTATAGCTAATTTTATAAATATTGAGATCTTGGTGCAATAACTGTTGCACTCTTGTGCACAAATGCATGAATACAAAATTTATTACGATTATATACATTAAATTCAGTAATACGGAAGTAATAGGCCTCCATCTTCAATAGGATGTAATCACCCCGGCAACCTAGAATCGTTGCCTATCATGGGATATCATTCAATTAATTACGTATAATAGGATTTAATAGAATGAAGAAAACTTATATTAATATATTTTTCAGTTTTGATTCCATTTTCATAAAATTTCAAATGACTCAATAAAATTCTGGAACGATTATACATATTAAATTTCAATCCATGCGATTGGGTAGTTTCTGCACTGTTATATGCGGAGACTTAAATTAAAAAAAATTCTAGTTTGTTTAACATGTATTTTATTTTTTTTCCTTATTTTAATGGGGAAAAAAGTATTGACTTACGCTAATGTGTTTTCATTTAATGTGCTAGTTTATTGTTAGGTAGCTTTCATTACAAAAAGTAAAAAGCTACATATTGCAGCCGTCCGGTGTAAAGCATTTCAGAGAAATTTTGGTATATTTTCATCAATCATGACCCCCACACCCCAAAACCACCCTCCGTTCAAATGTGACATATATATAGTATATATCTGATTTTTGTCATGCGATAACTCTCGTATTTATAAACCGATTTGGATGAAATTAATTGTATGCATAGTACATACCAATGTCTCGGCTGAGTTCGTTGGCCAGCTTCATCCGACATCTTGTTTCAAAATGGCAGCCATTTAAAATATTTTTAAAAATTTAAAATTAAAAAAACGGTGCAAATAAATTAAAAACTGAAAAAAAAATTTTCTTAAGAGTTTAACCTTAATACAAGGATTCCGAAGCATGTTTTGTTTCGACTTTATCTTAAAAAATGGCTGAGATATAGCAGTTTGAATTTCTAGGGTGGCTGACATTTTCAAACAATCTGATATTTGTCGTGCTGTAACTCTCGTATTTATAAACGTATTTGGATAAGATTAAGTATGTGTATCGTACATATGTATGTCTGGACAGAGTTCGTTGGTGATGATCATCCGTCATCTTGTTTGAAAATGGTGGCCATTTGCATCGTGCACTGATGTACAATGCGTAAATATTATTAATATCAGTTAGCTTCAAATTCTCGCCAAGCTTGGCGACACTTGGCGAAATATCACCAAATTTCACGACCAAAAATAAGTAACCATAAATGATGCCAATTTGGCTATAGCTTACTAATTTGGCGCAATTTTCATTCAAATTAAATATTGACGAATCGGGTTCGTCGCAGTTTAGCTTCTTAAAATCTGAGTAAAATTAGCGTCGAGTAAAACTTGCAAAATTTTAAAACCAAGGAATATGAAAGCTACCTTTTCCTCCCGGCGATTGCCGAAATGACTTTTTTATTTTTCTTACGCCTTCGATAAGTTTCATAGAAAACTAATAATAAATCGCTTGATTTAAAAGTATTTTATTTTCAGTATGCATTAGAAAAATCTCAAAATTTACTAAGAATTTGAAAATAATTATCGGGTGATAATTTTTATATGCATATTTCATACAAAACATATTCAAAACGAGTGTCAATATTAGCACTTTAGCTTTTTATTTCCTTTTCTTTCCTTTCTTTTAAAATCAGAATCCAATCAAGATTGTAGATTGTAAAAGTAATTTTTTTTTTCTTTTAGTTTTAATTTTTCAAATCATCTTTTAATTTTAAAATTTTTTCTCAACTCCGTGATTTAATTTCAAAGATTTATTTTCTTCAAACTTTTGTAAAAAAAGAAAAAAAAATCCTTTGTTTTCTTTTATTGAATACATATACTTAAAATATTTTAACATAACTTTTTAATTTTTAAACTACTTTTTTGAAATTGTTCGAAATATTTACTTTTTTCGTCTTTTTATAAATTGGTGAACACTATAAGTGCTACAAAGTTAGTGAAGTTGGTATTCTACAATTCCGTCCTCTAATTTTAACTATTCTTTAAAACATTTTGAGTGTCATACAAAAAAAGAAGAAAAAAATGCTTTTTATATTTGGTTAAAACAGTGAGATGTACTTCAAATATATTTTTAAAGCAATACCTTTTTCTACGAAATAAAGATTTCTATCAAATATTTCCCAAAAGAAAATAAATGTTTATAAATATTAGTTGTTAAAAATCTTTTTATTTAATTTTCTCGTTATGCATTGTTGTTTTAAGGTATGAAGGCTTAAATTAGATGTTTAAGATTTTCATGTAATCCGATTATTACTATCATATTTACTTGTATTTTGCCAATAAAAGTCTTTTTTACATTCGAAACAGAAGCATGCTGGAAAAAAATGTTCACCTTAAATATTTTTAAAACAATTAATGACTGGTTAATAATTCATACAAATAGTGCTTTTTCCACCTGGGCAAAAATCTGTCTACGTTGGGACTCGAACCCAGAAGCTTTGGTTTCAATTGCGAATGCTCTTCCGAAAGAGCTATCTCGACGATAATCCAGCCAACACAATATTGGCTCAGGAAATCATTTGTTAATGACATCTAGTCTATTATTAGATCAGCTGGATAGAATAAACCGCAGGTAAAGTAACTTCAAGAAACAATGGATGAGTAATTGCACTTTAATTATTTTTAATACAATCAAATAACTGGTAAATAATTCAAAGGAGTAGTAAGCTTTCCATCTGAGCAAAAATGTGTCCAGGTTGGGATTCGAACCCAGAATTTCGGCTTCAATTCCCAACGCTCATCCAACTGAGCCATCAATACAATATTAACTCAAGTAATTATTTGTTAATGACATCTGGTCTATTATTTCGATCAGCTCGACAGAATAAACCGCAGGTAAAGTAATTTCAAGAAACAATGGATGAGTAATTGCACTTTAATTATTTTTAACACAATCAAATGATTGGTAAATAATTCAAAGGAGTAGTAAGTTTTCCATCTGAGCAAAAATGTGTCCAGGTAGGGACTTGAACCCAGAAAATTTGGCTTCAATTACCAACGCTCTTCCAATTGGGCTATCTAAACGACATCCCAGCCAACACAATATTAGCTTAGGTAATCATTTGTTAATGACATCTGGTCTATTATTTGGATCAGCTCGACAGAATAAACCGCAGGTAAAGTAACTTCAAGAAACAATGGATGAGTAATTACACTCTAATTATTTTTAACACAATCAAATGACTGGTAAATAATTCAAAGGAGTAGTAAGCTTTCCATCTGAGCAAAAATGTGTCCAGGTAGGGACTTGAACCCAGAAAATTTGGCTTCAATTACCAACGCTCTTCCAATTGGACTATCTAAACGACATCCCAGCCAACACAATATTAGCTTAGGTAATCATTTGTTAATGACATCTGGTCTATTATTTGGATCAGCTCGACAGAATAAACCGCAGGTAAAGTAACTTCAAGAAGCAATGGATGAGTAATTGCACTTTAATTATTTTTAACACAATCAAATGACTGGTAAATAATTCAAAGGAGTAGTAAGCTTTCCATCTGAACAAAAATGTGTCCAGGTTGGGATTCGAACCCAGAATTTTGGCTTCAATTCCCAACGCTCATCCAACTGAGCTATCAACACAATATTAACTCAGGTAATTATTTTTTAATGACATCTGGTCTATTATTTGGATCAGCTCGCAGAATAAACCGCAGGTAAAGTAATTTCAAGAAACAATGGATGAGTAATTGCACTTTAATTATTTTTAACACAATCAAATGATTGGTAAATAATTCAAAGGAGTAGTAAGTTTTCCATCTGAGCAAAAATGTGTCCAGGTAGGGACTTGAACCCAGAAAATTTGGCTTCAATTACCAACGCTCTTCCAATTGGGCTATCTAAACGACATCCCAGCCAACACAATATTAGCTTAGGTAATCATTTGTTAATGACATCTGGTCTATTATTTGGATCAGCTCGACAGAATAAACCGCAGGTAAAGTAACTTCAAGAAACAATGGATGAGTAATTGCACTTTAATTATTTTTAACACAATCAAATGACTGGTAAATAATTCAAAGGAGTAGTAAGCTTTCCATTTGAGCAAAAATGTGTCCAGGTAGGGACTTGAACCCAGAAAATTTGGCTTTAATTACCAACGCTCTTCCAATTGGGCTATCTAAACGACATCCCAGCCAACACAATATTAGCTTAGGTAATCATTTGTTAATGACATCTGGTCTATTATTTGGATCAGCTCGACAGAATAAACCGCAGATAAAGTAACTTCAAGAAACAATGGATGAGTAATTGCACTTTAATTATTTTTAACACAATCAAATGACTGGTAAATAATTCAAAGGAGTAGTAAGCTTTCCATCTGAGCAAAAATGTGTCCAGGTTGGGATTCAAACCCAGAATTTTGGCTTCAATTCCCAACGCTCATCCAACTGAGCTATCAACACAATACTAACTCAGGTAATTATTTGTTAGTGACATCTGGTCTATTATTTGGATCAGCTCGACAGAATAAACCGCAGGTAAAGTAACTTCAAGAAACAATGGATGAGTAATTGCACTTTAATTATTTTTCTTATATTATTGTGTTAATATAATATTGTGTTATTTTGTTATATTATTGTGTTAAAAAATAATTATTATTTTTACGCAATGACTGGTAAATAATTGAAAGGAGTAGTAAGTTTTCCATCTGAAATGTGTCCAGGTTGGGACTTGAACCCAGAAAATTTGGCTTCAATTACCAACGCTCTTCCAATTGGGCTATCTAAACGACATCCCAGCCAACACAATATTAGCTTAGGTAATCATTTGTTATTGACATCTGGTCTATTATTTGGATCAGCTCGACAGAATAAACCGCAGGTAAAGTAACTTCAAGAAACAATGGATGAGTAATTGCATTTTAATTACTTTTGTTGTATTATTGTGTTAATATAATATTGTGTTATTTTGTTATATTATTGTGTTAAAAAATAATAATTATTTTTAACACAATGACTGGTAAATAATTCAAATTAGTAGTAAGCTTTCCATCTGAGCAAAAATGTGTCCAGGTTGGGACTTGAATCCAGAAAATTTGGCTTCAATTACCAACGCTCTTTCAATTGGGCTATCTAAACGACATCCCAGCCAACACAATATTAGCTTAGGTAATCATTTGTTAATGACATCTGGTCTATTATTTGGATCAGCTCGACCGAATAAACCGCAGGTAAAGTAACTTCAAGAAACAATGGATGAGTAATTGCACTTTAATTATTTTTAACACAGTCAAATGACTGGTAAATAATTCATGCAATTAGTAATTTTTCCTTCAGAGCGAAAATGTGTCCAAATTGAGACTCGAAACCAGAATCTTTGGTTTCAGTTGCCAATGCTCTTCAAATTTAGCTATCTGGAACGAGTATTTTGTTGGCTGGGATATCGTCCGGATACCTCAATGGACAGTAATCACAGTAGGTAAAATGGCTGAGTAATTGTTAATTTACGCTTTACATTCATCAAGGCTTTTTTCGTTCTTTCTCTTTGTAAAGTTATTTTATAGTCACACGTATGAGCTCAGAAACCAAATTAATAAAATCATGTTCTTTCATTATTTTATGGGGATGGAGGACGTTACAAAATTTTTTTTTTCATCATAGAGATAAAAATTTTGTGGAAATGTACATTTCAAAATAAGTATATAAACTACTTTAAAAGAAATGTCCAATCTTATTATAATTTTAACATTTAAAAAAAAAAATTTCAAATTTTAAAATGCTCCATGCGTCATGATTTTTCAGATATTTCCTCGATTTGGTATTTTAATCGCTTAAAACTCTATTACAAACAAATCTGTACATCGATTTTTTAATACCTTGAATACTTAATTTTTTAGAGATTTGTTTCTGAATTCGATATAGATTTTCATCAAAATTTTTACTTTTAATAAGCTAAAAATCAAATTTAATTATCCTAAAGAAGTCTAATTTTAAAATGCATGCACGTTTTTTTTTCTTTTTCTTTTCTTTTTTTTTTTTTTTTCTTTTTCTTTTCTTTTTTTTTTTTTTTTTTTTTTTTTGAAAAATCAATTTTGAAATAAATAGATTTAAGGTATATTTTAAATGGCAGAAAAATTGTTTGAGTACAAAATTCAAATGCTTGTAACTGTGCGAAAAATAATCGCGTCTGCACGAGGTTTTTCGCAAATGGCTCAGAACAAAATGAAGAATAATAATATGTGCAAAATTAATTTTTGATTTTATGGTCAATTTCTACTCACATGGAGAGGGCCAACCTTGTTAATCACAGACTTTAATTATTTTAATATATGTTGTAGGGTAGAGACCCCTTAGTGTCAGGTTCAACGGATTTTATCCAACGCTCCGTAGTTCTTGAGAAACCGATGGGGGTCTACTATTAGTACACAACTTAAATACTTACTTTACAACGCTGAGGATACGTTAGTCGTAGCTCAGTTGGTTTGGCGTTTGCCAGCTGATCCACGGGCCCGGGTTCAATACCTGAATACGCTGCATTTGTTTTTCTCATTTTTTGTTTTATAAATATACTTTTAATTATAATTTAATAATTTCAATTAAAATTTTTAATATCATACATTAATTATAATGTTAACAAACTTAAATTTATCATTTCTTATTTGTAAACTATTATTTCTCATCCTTTACAGAGGTTTAAAAAGAAATTGGATCTATTATTGAATGATAAAAATTCCAAAATCGTGAAAAATGTTTTGTGGCGCCATCTAGTTATGATAAAATAAAAGATATTCAGATAAAATAAAAATAAAAGCAGAAAGAAGATAAAGGAAAAACAAAATAATTGAAAGCGCAAGCATACTTATTACAAATTTAAAAATCTTTAATATGCAAAAAATCGGTTGTAATTTAATTCTGATGCTAATTTTTTATATAATTATGCTTGTTACTTTAAAAACAGAATAATAGTATTATCGCATTGCTTCCTTTGTTAAAGCAATACGTAAATGATGTTTCTTTAAAATCACGAATTGACACAATTGCTCAATATCATTGCATCGATGAAGAATATATGAAATACATTTTAAAAGTGATTTTTAAAAAATTAACAGTTTTATGATGTTTTATTACAACTATTTAGTTAAACGTAAAAAAATTAAATAGGTTAAAATTATAATTGATATACAATATTAAAAATTTTAATTGACAATGAGAGTATTAAGTTATACTTACAAGTATATTTATAAAACAAAAAATGAGAAAAAAAATGTAGCGCATTCAGGTATCGAACCCGGAACCGCGGAGCAAACGCCATACCAACTGAGCTACGACTAACCTAGCATTTTTGTTGCAAAGTAAGTATTTAAGTTGTGTACTAATATTAGACAAGAGTATAATAATATCTCAAGAACTAAGGAGCGTTGGATAAAATCCGTTGAACCTGACACTAAGGGGTCTCTACACTACAACATATATTAAAATAATCAAAATCTGTGATTAACAAGGTTGACCCTCTCCTTGTCAGATAAAAACCACGGGCCCTATAATATTAAATAATGAAAAATTTGATAAAAGCATGATTTTCAAAATTTAAATACGAAATTTTCTAAATACTAAAAATTAAGATTGAAATCGTGAAGTAAAAGCCTATTTAAGTAAAATAAATTTAATTTACATAATGTTTAAACAGACCTTCATTTAAACACTTGAAATGTCACTCATTTTTATGGACATTAGCTACAACCTAATTTATTTTAATGTTATATTTCTAATAAATTCGATACCGTCAACCTTTACCCTCAATACCATATTTGGTGCTTTGCGGGATTAATTTGCTCCACCCCATAAAAAAGGGTTTTATTCATTGTATTGAACAAACAATACAAGATAATTTGGAGTTTTTACCCTTGAAAAATATTTTATACCCTACTATAGGATATTTGAATAGTTTCAGGGTAATAATTTTTTTAGTGGCAACACTGGATGTGTTTGTAAACAACTGTTTTCGTATGTGAATTTTAACTCTCCAAACTTTCTATTATGAAACAATCTGGATAAGAGCTACAAATAAAGTAAGTGTCAAACTATTATCTTTAGTAACCTGTAGCCCATGTGTGATCATAGTTTTTTCTTTAACTTTTACTTTGAGAGGAAACGTTCGCGTTTTCATAAAGCTAGCATGAAAACTAGTATTTCGGGGCTACTTTGTGCCAGGCTTTTTTTGGTCCGAAAATAGCCCTAGTTACTCAGAAATGAATTTTATACAATGAAATCTCTTTGAACATGTTTTAAGTAACATTTTTTTCAAATGTTACTGCATTAAAATGTTACATTAATTGTTTTTGTTCCAGTTGCTGAGGATAACATGACGAAAACTGTTTCTCGTTTATTTAATATTAACAACTGTTTTATTGTGTTTACATGTTTAAAATAAAACATTTGTTTATCTAGTTTGCAGTGTTAATTTATTAGCAAATGCTAATGCAAGGGAGTTTCAATAAAAATGTATTAAATTTATATAAAACTAAGTGAATGGACTAAAGAAGCCCCCAGCAGGGGCTACTTTGTTCCAAAACTTTAATTATAGTTACAAAATAGAAAAAATAAAATATTTCCTCTTTAAAACCATACAGTTTGCTTCATTGTTTCATGTTAATTGTTTACAACTCCATTTCGACATTGAAAAATCACATATAATATTTTTTAATAATGGAAATGTGAGTGGAACCAGGAAAAAGTAGACCCGGTTGACGGTAATTATCACAAAATTAATATGAAATTTAATGAATATTCCTCGTACTATGCAGGTCTATTGCATACATTTTTATCCTTTCAGTAGGAGAATAAAAAATAAATGAATTCTTGATGAACACGCTGTAAAGAAGGATACGACTGTATACACTTTATATGTTGACGTAACACAAGGGAAAAATCCATTTTGTCGTTTTTTGATTTATTACACACCTACAAACACAATTTACAAACACAAACGAAAAAAAAATCATCGAAGAAACATTTGACTCTTTAGTTACATCACTCTGAACTATACATCACGTCACCGTCAAAAATCAAAATCCGACCGCTAACTCTCCTTTTCGAAAAGACAGTCCAATTTTCATCTCTCATCGGATAAGTACTGCCATCTATCGGTGGCCTGAAAAGTAAATTCTCTGAAAAAAAGTTCTTCACATCTTTGAATGCATTCCAACGAAACGATTTTCTAATGTTTTCGTATTTTATAGCCTGAAAGCCAAAATAAGAATAGGAAGAGCATTGGCAGTTGAAGCCAAAGGTTCTGCGTTCGAGTCCCAACCTGCACACCTTTCGCTCAGGTGGAAAAAAAATTATTTTTATTGTAAACATGATTTGTGTATGTGTGTGTGCACTCTCAGAAATACATTCTTTAATTCACGGAAAAATTCTTGGCAGCAGTGCTACCAGAATTTTTTTCGCTGCACTTTCTATTGCATCTTACATCTCAACTTTCTAGGTGGATTTGTTGTGTCACGATGCTTCACTTTCGCTTTGATTTCATTGTTTGCTGGAACTTGCTGGTCGTTTGGTGCTGTGTTTGCTGGAACTTGGTGGTCGTTTGGTGCTGTGTTTGCTGGAACTTGGTGGTCGTTTGGTGCTGTGTTTACTGACATTTGGGTTTTTGCCTTGCATGTAGTTGAGGGGATACTGTTTTTAAACATAGATTTTATACATTGATGAAGTGAGTCCTGGAACTCACGAAACGTATACGTCTGATTTTATTCACATTACCTAATGTATTTATTGTGTGTATAAACGTTGATTTTTGGTGATTTAGATTTCCACGCAAGTTTTTATTTACTATGAATTATAAATATTTTTTATGTAGATTGTTAGATGTAAAATATGAATATTATATTTTTATGCAAGATTTTTTTTTTTTTTTTTTTTTTTTTTTGAGCAAATTCGATTTTTTTTTCCCATTTAATAATTTAATTAAAATATCTATTTTAAATGTGTTCTTGTAAAATATATTTTAAATGCCAATATTTTTTATAGCTTTAAAAAAATAAATTGTGAATACTTTTAAACGAATGAGAAAATTAATTGTTATTTATTTTTAAATTTAAAAACGTTTCTTTCCTTTTTTGTTGGTTTAGATTTCTTTTAATTAAAATAGAAATCTTAATTTATAAAATTTTTGGTTTTAAAATAAATTTATATTAATAGAGCCATTAAGCAAGGAATAAACGGAATTGTTCTCTCTTTTTTCAGACTTTTGAGAAGAATTCACGGATAAATCTAGGTTGGTTGGTTGGTTGTATTTATGTCGGCCAATTATCAGCACGTGGGATATAGGCCCTAGGGGGGGGGAGTGCCTTCCGTGGAGGTCTTATTAAGGGAACCTAACCCGTATTAATGCTTGGAGAACCAAGGTTCGAAGAAAACCACGAAAACTCCGAATGATTAGGCCGACGAGCGCGATTGGGATCGAACCCAGCACCTCCCGTCTACCAGCTTCGAGAGCAGAACCTCTCGGCCACTGGTGGGGCCATATAAATCTAGGAGCACGAAAGTTATTTGTTAGAAAATGAGGAATAATTTAGTTTATATAGACGAGTTTTCTGACAGTGTCAGCGAACAAGTTAATCTCAAACGGTACCTGCGATTGAGTGCCCTTTTACCGAATATAGGCTGCTGTCGCAAGAACTGACAGATTTTCGTAAAAATTGGCTGTTGTATTAGACTTTTAATCTATTTTTCAACCATTTATAAATCATTTTTCGATCGATTATAGCGAAAACCAGAAAGGAAATGTAACAGAGTACACTCTCAGAAAAAACTGTAAATTTATGAGCGTTTGCCCTTCAAAGTTCACTGGCAACAGCCTTATTTGATGAAACACGGTCTGATCCATTAAATACGAGGCCTTATCCCTTAGATACTTAGAAAATTAAGGACAATCCACATATTCTTACAGTTCTAGCCCATTTGTTAGCAAAAATACGGTACGACACCATACATTTTCCTACGCTAGAGTGTTGTAATTTTCATTTTAGTTGTGTTTCGAAAAATAATGTCACTTAACCGCGATCGTAACATATTTTTTAACCCGACAAAAAGCGATTTTCTGATGGTTACCTGACGTGCTACAAAACAGTAAGTAAAATGTTATTGTGTTTTAAAGCGTATTATATCCTGTTTTAAGGAATTGTATTACTTTGCCCCGTAAAATTCCGAGCTGATGGGTATGGATGTTTTTTTTTGTTTTTGTTTTTGTTTTTACGGGATATGACTGGAATTTCTGCCGCCGGCCTCTGCCCGTAATTTTACAGGGATATTTTTAACAGAACACAAGTAATAAATATTGGGACGATGTAACCAAGCAGTAGCGTCGCAGAGGCAAAGTTTCCAGTTCCAAAGCAACCGAAGATCCAGAGTTCAAATACAGCCGATTCATTTGTGTTAAAATACCGTGTGTCCTAAAAAGGACTGACTGATTTTAAAATTCAATAACTTTCAAACGGTGACAGATATTTAAAAAATTCTTGCAGGGAGGATTATGCATAAGGTCAAAAGTTTTTTTTTACAGTGATTTTCTATTTTAGTTCGAATTACAAACAATAAATGGCGCTGTAAGCAATAGGCGCTAAATACAGGCTCGATTTTTTGGTCTTTCTCTTCTTCCATGCGGAAAAAGGAGATGAAAATGTATTGAGTGGGTCCCGAAGTACCAAAAATCGAGCCTGAATTGAGCGTCTATTGATCGCAGCACCATCTATTGTTTGTAATTCGAACTAAAATCGAAAATCATTGTAAAAAAAACTTTTGACCTTATGCATAACCCTCCTGCAAGAATTTTTTTAAATATCTGTCACCGTTTGCAAGTTATGGAATTTTAAAATCAGTCAGTCCTTTTTAGGACACCCGGTATAATACTTTTTTCTTTTACTTTTTGATCTCATACACCAATGTTTGGAAAGTCGAGCTGAGTTGTTTAGTTTTTAACACTTAACAACAAAATTGAAAAGTGTTTATGATTTCGGGTTGTCTATCTGTCCGTCCGTGCTCTCACTCGGTTAAATATACTCCGATTACTATGAAATTAATAGATGTTAGTGGGTATCACTATGGTACGTTTGGTATTGTAGATGAAGTGTATAGCATTTGCAGTTCATTTACAGAGACACCCAAAAGAATTCCGTTACATTACAGTATATGACGAAAAATCGTTTGCGATGTATTCCAATAATATTACAGTGTTTTAAGCATACGATATTAATCTATATACTGAGGTGAACTATACGGCTCTCACTGTAGAATAGGGTTTGCATAGAATATATCGTTCATTTACAGAGGACACACAAAATAATTTGGCTACAGAAGAAACTGAACTATTGAAGTCTGTGAACAATAATTGCCTGAAGAGCGTTTTCAGTTGTGTACGAGTTTTTAAATTGAACCATTTTCTTAAATATTACTTGGCGTAGAGAAATGCTATAGATCATATATAGGACTGCCCAAAATTTCTCAAGTACGTTTCCATTTGATCACGGAAATTGCTGAATGGAAATTTTCAACTGTGCTATCCGTTTCAATTAACTAAATTTTAGCATACTATGTAGTATACATACAAATCCTTAGATCATATACAGGTCTGCACAAAAGAAAACTCGGATATTTTCCCTTCTATTGATTGTAATAGCAGAAATTGGGTTTCAAATGCGTTATGATTTTTTCAAATTGTTTATTTATACATCATATTTCACATTAATGAACTGTGAAGTTTTGTTATTGTATTCTGAATGTGTTCTAAAGTGTTACATAATCTATGCTGGACGCATGATTTTTCGTTCTTGTTAAACTAACAAATTGCAAGTATCTCTTATTAGTTTTTGCCTGAGTTTTCCCTAAACATTAAAACGACCGGCTTCCCTTTGATGCCGTAAACTTCACAACAACAATAATAAAATAATAAAATAGAATGTATTAATTGCGACCGTAAAATTTTCATCAAGCGTCCAATCTCAACTAAAGTACTGTAAATATTTTCTAAGTTTCTTCAAGCTTTTTTAATTAAATGCTCAACTCATGTGCTTTTATATTCCATACTTTTTACTTTCTTCTATATTCAATAGAAGAAAGTATTGTAATCAACATTTTTTTCGACTTCCGGTTTTCGACGGATTTACACTTTTAGGGGTCATAGATCCCAAAAAACATGTTTATAGAAAATGTCTGTCTGAATGTGTGTCCGTATGTCGCCATTGTACCATCGAAAAGTGTATGAAGTTATGCATAGAATTGAACCAATTTTTTTTTTTTAAGTTTGTGGCTATAGCAAGCAGGTCCTCCATTAATTAAAAAAAAAAAAAAATCCGCCGTAAGAAACGCTGTAATAGAGATTTTTATGGCATTTTGAATATTGTACCATCGAAAAGTGTATGAAGTTATGCATAGAATTGAACCATTTTTTTTTCATAAGTTTGTGGCTATGGCAAGCAGGTCCTCCCTTAATTTGGAAAAAATCCGCCGGTAGGAGACGCTGTAATAGAGATTTTTGTGGCTTTTTAAATATTGTACCATCGAAAAATGTATGAACTTATGCATAGAATTGAACCTTTTTTTTTTTTTTTTTTTACGTTTTTGGCTATGACAAGCAGGTCCTCCCTTAATTGGGAAAAAATCCGCCGGTAGAGGGCTCTGTAATAGCGATCTTGGTGCGTTTTTGTGGCATTTTGAATATTGTACCATCGAAAAGTGTATGGAGTTATGCATAGAATTGAACCAAATTGTTTGCACATATTTTTGGTCATAGCAAGAAACTCCTCCCTGAATTTGAAAAAATTCCGCCGAAAGGGGGTACTATAATAGCAATTTTTGTGTAATTTTCTTTCGAAGTTGATATAGTATTGAACTAGTAAAAATTAAATATTGATATTTGTAACAACATTTTGAAATATTAAAATATATGAGAAAGAAGAAAGTTTTGGGATTGGCACATCCAACTAGCTGTCATAAAAAATGCAAGATGCCTATATTTGATGCTCGGATGTATAAATTTTTATAGGTTTCTATAAAAACACATCAAACTATAATGTTTTCTGTAATATATTTTTCAAAGTACAGTATAACCCCGCTAATCCGAACTAATTGGGACCGGTGCCTGTTTGGATTATTAAAAAAATCGGATTACCCATCGAAATTCCAATAAAAATAGACTAAAAGAAAAAGATGCGTGCTAAAAAAATGTAAGTTAAAAGTACTCAGTAGTACAGTAGACATCCTCTAATCTGGCATGCTGGATAATCCGGCACGACTTTTGGGAAAAAATAGTAATCCTTGTTTAATTACTCCTGATATTTATAATAATGAAATAGAACTTCAGAATGAGGAATTATGTAACAAGCCATTACAAACGGTTCAAAATCGCGAATCTATAAATAGATCAGTCATCAAGTCGACGAGGGGTTAAGAAAAAAAAAACATTTCAGATAAAAAGTTTTTTATAGTGAATGGCAAACAAACTTATATTCGAGATTTTTTTTTAAGATGGCTTCTGCAAGTAGGCCTACAGTGCACGTTTTCAATAACATATGTTGTACTTTTACATTATTGAATATTTTTTTATTCTATTCAAGCTGTTTAAAGAATAAAAAATTATTATTTTTTGTTTAATTCTAACTTCTACACGTTTTTCCTAACCTTCATCCAGTAATCCGGAAAATTTTATAATTTTTATATTTTCTGTTAATTTGTTCGAATATGATTTTCGAAAATAAAATCGGTTCGGATTAGCGGGGTTCGGTTTTATTCTTAGTATTCAAGTAAATAGCTCTGAATAAAACAGAGACATACACACAAATACACCCTCAGTTATAATATAATGTTATAATTAATGTATAAGCTAAACAAGTGGGTAAGTGTGATCGTAGATCGCACAGAGGGTTTCGTTTAATATTCCTTTCAAAACACTTTATTCTATAATTTATAATTCCAGATCGTTAATTTATAGTTATTAAATCCTTTATATTTTTCAATAAGAACATAGGTGGCAGCACCATTAAATTTAATTTTAAAATTATTACAATTGGAAGATTTTTTTTTTTTTTAATATGAAATTAAAAATATTCAAGAGCTGATTTTAGGACAAATGTAAAAGGATATGTTTGCATATCCGAAAATTATATTTAAGTACATGATTTAATTTTAGCTTTAAAAAAACCGAAACTGTTAAAATGACAAAAAAAAAATAAATACGAAAGTTCTTTTAATTAAATCCACCAGACAATGAAAGGTAGTCAATTTAAAATTTCGCAATTTATCCAAAAAAAAAGGAATTAAAAAAGGGAATTGGTAAAATATTTTACAGCTTTTGGCCTGAAAATAGCAAAACAAATTACAAAAATTCTGTAAAATTGAATCTATTATATAATGAAATCTATTCCGGAGGAAATTTTTCAAACTCCGACGCCGAGCTTTGAACTGGGAATCTTTTGATTAGCTGGCAAATGAGCCATCTAACCTACGCGACAAAGTCTAAAATTAAAGTTCTGTTTTAAAATCTAAATCGCAAAAATGGTCGGATGTCATGAAATTAATTCATTTAAGACTAATAATATAAGACTAATAATATCATAAGGTGAACACTAAAAATTCCACAATATTACTTAAAAGGCGACTAATGTAATGAAAAAGATTTTACAAGTTTAAAATATACATTTTATTTAAAAACGTCTTAGTACTTTCAAACCTTCCAGGTTCATCATCAGAAAATATCTTGATAACTAAATATTGTTTATTTATACAAATACGTCACTCTGTTTTGAAATCCTGAAATGAGCAAAGTGACGTAATAAAATTTAAAGTACAGAAGTTAAATATATTTTTTCTGCCTATGGAAAGTGACTATGAAAAACAAAGTGGTGTCATAAAATAAATGGAACTGCAATTAATAATAATAATATGTATTTCCTCTAATCAAATTCAATCCATGAAACTGCTACTGCTACTTCTACTTTCAACTCTAGTAATTATTGTCTCTCTCATTTTCAAAACAGGGTGACGCATTTGTATAAATAAACAACATTTAGTTATCAAGATATTCTCTGATGATGAACCTGGAAGGTTTGAAAGTACTAAGGAGTTTTTCAATAAAATGTATATTTTAAACTTGTAACATCTTTTTCATTACATTAGTCGCCTTTTAAGTACGATTTTGGAATTTTTAATTTTTTAATGTTCACATTATATATTTTAATATAAGACTTTTCTCAAAACGTTATCATCCGTGGTGTGATCGAAGATATTCGACCATAAGATTGCAAAATTTGAAGTCTCTGACTTATACAATTTCTGAGAACGAACTCTGTGACAAAGAGACAGAGGGGTGAGACGAATAGGGTTTCCTCAGGTGAATGAAACTCTAAAAAATATAAAACTCGTTCATTAATTTTTTTTCAAATATTTTATTACATTTAAACATTTGAATGAATTCTTTCAGTATGATCTCTGTTAAAGTATATAAGAAACTTCTGTGGCATATTATTTTTCCATTAAACTATCACATAAACAGTAGATTTTTTTTAAATGCATAAATACTGAACGATTATTTTATGTATATATGTATTCTTAAATATAAGCTACCAAGTGATATGTTTAAACTTTTTTTAAATACTTCATTTATTTTTATTACTAAATATACTTTTACTTATTGCAGTAGAAATCCATTTAATTTGAATTTATTAACTAAAAAAATAAATTTAGATCGTTAAATTATTTTTTTTCTGATATGCCAAAAATATAGCCCTGCTATATTTTAACTTGCTCACATTACTTTAATTTACTTGTTCAATATATTTTACTTTACGATTCTTACTATTCTTGATTTACTTGCTCGCTATATTTTTCTTTACTTGCTCACTATACTGTAATTTACTAATTCAATATACTTTACTTACTTACTATACTGTAATTTACTTGATCACTATGCTTTAATTTATTTGCTCACTATACCATAATTTATTTGCTCACTATACTGAAATTTACAAACTCGCTATACTGCGATTTACTAGCCCACTATACTGTACTTTAATTTATTTATACCTTATGCTGTAATATGTGAGCTCTCTATTCTGTAATTTACATGCTCACTATACTGTAATTTACTATCTCACTATACTTTATTTGTCCACTATGCTGCAATTGTACTTGCTGATTAGAGATTACTTTGCCTTTCTCACTATCCGTGCATTACCTTAACAAACATAAAGTTTTTTTGCATATTATTTGCCACAAGAGAACTGTACAGCCCTATTTAAAAAAATAATGGAGTACATATTTATTGAAACACAAAAATTTTCAGAAACTATTTAAAATTAATGTTCTCAAGTTTTATATGCATGCTTTTGCATCAGCAATAAACATTTTCACTATCTCGAAATACTCAAGCCTTTATTTCCCGACCCACGTTCTTATAGTACATTCTCATTTTTTTTCTATTATAATAAAAAACGTAAGCTATTCTATGACTATATTTCAAGCTGAGGAAATATGTGCATGTATTGGTGTGTTTTCATTAAGACGCATCAAAATATCGTGTGTTATGATCATATTTTATAAAATATTCAAAGTTGATCTCATAGAAATAAAAGCGTTTTTGCAGATACATTCATCTAAATAAGCTTATTAAAAAACAGCTATTTGTACACAAACTGATACACACACAGGGTTCTTTTATATCATGATATTTTTGAAAATTTAAAAATATCCTATTTTTATATATATATATCTTTGATATATATCCGATATTTTGGTATATATGAGATATCGTTCATACATATACGATATATTTGATATATATCCGATATTTTCAAAATAGCCAACTTATTACTTAACTTATTAATACTTTCAGACTTTATATAAATTAGAAACGAAAGCATATTGCACTTAGCATGAAAATTAATAAAACGCTATTTACTAAATGTCCTTTTTTTCGCTTATGTAACAAAACTAGAGATCAACTAATTGGAAACCGACGCAATTTGCTTTTTAGGCTCGCAAAAAACAAAACGTAGGAATTAGTGTCAAGTACTCGTATCAAGAAAACCTCACGTTTTATAAAACGAAATTTTAATTATAAAATAATTTATTTTAATTGAAAAACGTTAACATAAATCTAAGCTTGTTTGCTTTTTGAATCCCTAATCTGCTGTGCAATTTAAACTGAACAGAAACAAAACCAGAAAAGATTCTTCCTAAAAAAGCTATGAATCTAAATTAGACAGTTAATTTTCAATGGCTGTTCTAAGTGAATATTGTCCAACATAATTATTAGTTACACATTTAAAAATTCAGCTTCAAACGTGAACAATGATATTTTGAAAATAAATATTAAATAACATGAAAATATCAATTCTTTCCCGTTTTAAAAAAGGTACTGTAACATAATTCCAATTACGATCTCAGAATGATACGCTTCGATATCCAAGATATTTAATAGTCCAAAAAATTAAGACTCTTTTTCAGAACTCGAATTCGAGAAGAAATGATTCAGTAATAACAATAATATTACTTTAACACTTAAATACTGTGAGCAGTCTCTCAGACCGCTCGACATTTTACCGCGATTATTTTTACTCAATAAAACAGATAATGATCCAAGCCCTTTTTTCTACATTCTTGAAACGATTTGCCAAAGTTTCATTCCGCTTATTATCCAGCTATCTGCTTTTATTTTATTTATTTTTTTCGAACTGTCTGTCAGACCGCTGACAGTAATAATGATTCAGTTTTTGTCCGAACAAGACCTCTTTGTTCCCGGTTAATTTTATATTCCTTTCATGATATTATTCATACCCTATGGCGATTTGCTTTCTCTTATTATTTCCTTATAACGGGATACCTCTCTTCAATTCTCAAAAACCAGTCTCTTGTTACGGAAGATGATATAAAACAATTAAATAGATAAGTATTGGTAAACAAACAATTTTATGTTTTTTTTTTTAGTTGATACTTTTATTCATGTTTCAATCTAGCGGTCTGAGAGATAGCTCACAGTATAGTTACGTAATATTTTCTGTCACAGTAGTTAAGTGTTAATATTCAGTATTGAAGAGGTTACGAAGCACTTTTCAACACTTCCAGAATACTGTAAACTCCACTATTTAAAAAGGTAAAACATATATAAAAGAACAAGTCAGAAAACGCCTAACATAGTTAAACACAGTTAAACAGCAAATTGCAGCAGTTAACATTAATAGGCGATGAAATATGCGACTTTTTTTCTTTGAGAACCCTGCGTATGATCTATCTATAGATTTTTATACATGTCATAAAGTTTGTTTCAATTTAATTCAGCTATATGCAATGCAAAACAAATTCCAATATTTATTTTCAGTATTTACCGTTCATAAGATGTAACTTGGATTGTTTGTGCAGCCCTGTATAAAATTTACAACTTTTTAACCCTTTAAGAACTAGCCTACATAATTGTGTACGTGGTCCTAAAGAAAAAGAAAAAATATTTTCCTCTTTTTGTGCGATTTAAAGTTAAGCCTGCACACACAGAGTTGCGTGAATTCTTCCTTGGCATAGCCTGACATCGGGTATTGTTTTAGATATATTTTTCAACCAAAAATGACCCTACTAACTAGGGAAAACCACCAAAACTTTTCATTTCCACCAAAAAAGTTTCGGTGTTAAAGGGTTATACAAACTACATACTCATATTAAACTAAAATTTTATTTAACTAAGAAACACATAACACAACTAAAATCGCAGTTCCAACAATAACCATCCTATATGGCAATCTATCTAACTTTTGCGTAGCCCTGTATATGAATTTATTTATTACAAACATATCTTAGTTTACTGAATTGTGTGAAGCTGGAAAATACGTATCACAATTTAAAACATCTCTAAGCAATTTACAGTCACAGACAGCAACGTTTATGAAATTTTTTTTTCGCATTTATTTTTTTCTTTTAAATATAGATTTTACTGATTTTTACTGATAAATTTATTATTACTCTAACTTATTGCAGTCAAAGTCTATTTACTTTTAATTTATTAGATAAAAGTTTTAAATTTTAGTAGTTAAATTATTTTTTCGGATCTGTCATAACATTTACGAATTTAACTATATTTTACTCGACTTAGTTCCACAAACATAAAGTTTAATTGCATATTATTTATGACAATAAAATTTTACATAAAATATCCTATCTCTCATCCAAAGCGTTATAAATGTTTATAGGACTGCATAAATACTTCGCTATCATTTACTTCGAATGAGTTCCAAAATTTTATTTACATATACTTTTAAAGTACTGTACAGCAATAAATACTTTGAATAATTTGAAAAACTCGAGTCTTGATTTTCAAACTAACGTTTCTGTATATGTCGTAATATTTTTAGTACTGTCATAAAAAATTAAACTTTTTGACCAATAAACTTAAAGATTAAGACACGATTTGAACCATTTCGAGTAAGTTGTTAAAATAGCCAAGCAATAGCGACCTTCAAGCATATGAAGTGGGTTTTCAAAACGTTTCAAACAGGCTTGAATGCTTCACCTGTCAGCGATAGGTAGACAATATAAATTGCGAAAGTTTATGTTAATGAAATTATGTTAATAAAATTGGCATACAATAAATTTTCAAAAAGTTACACTTCTTAAATTTTTATGTATCATCATCATCATCATCATCATCATCAACCGTTTTCAATCCACTGCTGGATGTAGGTCTCCCCCAGATTTTTCCAATGTTTCCTGTCTAGTGCTTTAGTCATCCAATTTACACCGGCTACTTTTCTGATTTCATCACTCCATCTTACTTGAGGTCGTCTTCTTGGCCGTTTTACATCTCTGGGATACCACTGTAGTGTGTTTGTGCTCCATCTATTGTCTTGTCTTCTTGTAATGTGCCCAGCCCATTTCCATTTTAGCCGTTTAATTCTTTCAATGATGTCAAAAACTTTCGTCTTACTTCTTATCCAGGTTATTCTTTTTCTGTCTCTTCTAGTTATACCAAGCATACATCTTTCCATACTTCTCTGTGTTGTTTGTAATCTTTGTACCATCCGTTTTGTTAGCGTCCATGTTTCTGCTCCATAAGTTAGGACAGGCAAAACACATTGGTTAACCACCTTTCTTTTCAAACAAAGGGGCATGCTACTCTTCAGAATAATATTGTTCTTCCCAAAAGCACTCCATCCATTTCTTATTCTTCTATTGATTTCATTCATGATACTATTATCCGATGATATTTCTTGCCCAAGGTACACATAACTTTGCACTTCTTTAATTTCAGTGTTGTTGTAGACGATTTTCTGTTTTAATGCAAATGAATTGAACATCACCTTAGTCTTTTCCAAGTTTATTTTTAATCCCACATTAATGCTAGCTTCTGCCAAATCTTTTAGCATATTTTCCAATTCTTCAGGACTGTTACTGAAAATTAAAATGTCGTACACCTATATAAATATATTACTTTTAATGAATCATCTCATATCACAATTACTGTAAATATAATTTTCGATCGTCAGTAACGTTAAATATAAATTAAAGTATGCTCAAGGATTATGTCAGTAATGTGAAATGAATTCTGAATGCTTACTGATACTGCAGCTAAATCTATTAAAATACTGATATAACAATTATTCATTAATAAAAGTAACGGTACATATGTAGAAATCCATAAATATACGGTTGATTTGCTAGAATTTAACATACATTGTAGTAGCAGGAAATAACTTCATTAGATAGTATTTATAAAATAATAAAATTATTCTCTAAATGTGATTTAATGAAGTTGTAAATTTTATATATTTGGTTATAACTTCTCAACTAAAGGTTAGAAGTAGCGTAAACTTGTACAGTAAAAACTGTGTACGTTTACCACCTGGAAGTGCAACCACTTTCTGGTCAACAGCTTATAAAGGTACCAAATGCGTAAAAGACATGCTCTTGCACCCTCAGAGAAGTCAACTTAGACTGGTGAACAACATACAACGTTATTCAGCTTAGCAAGTTTTACTGTATTGAAAAGCTATCCATCATTTGGCATCCGTTGGGGGTCAAAGAAAAATATATTTCTAGAAAAGAAATTTAGTAATCGCATTTTTAATTAATATTTCAAAAGCATTGAAATCCAAAATATGCATGAGTGTTATGTTTAAACTTTTACAAAGTATGTAGTATAAAATACAATGTAATGAAGCTGTAAATATTGCTCGAATTATAAAAAATAAACTTTTTAACATCGATTGGTTAATATTTTATATTTTATACCACATTTCCTAAACATTCAAAATTAGAGAAAATTCGCATTTTTACATTTTTTGGCATGCTGAAACATAAATATGTGATAAAGTTATGGTATTGCTACAGAATTTTCTGAATTTGGAGATTCAATCTTATTATTTAGACTAGTTGTAGACTGTCAATAAGAACATTGATGGCAGCTCCGTTAAATATAATTTTTAAATGATTACAAGCTATTTTTTTAATCAAATTAAAAGTATTCAAGAACTGCTTTTCAGACAGTTGTAACAGCATATGTTTCTATATCTAAAAAGATATATAATTACATAATTTAATTTTAGCTTAAAAAAAATTAAAATGGCAAAAAAATACGAAATTTCTTTTAATTATATCCATCGGACAATGAAATGTATTCCTAGGGAAAAATCGAAAATATAAACTTTTGGTCTTAAAACGGCAAAAAAAACTGTAAAATTGAATTAATTACATAATAAAATCTATTCTTGGGAAAAAATTTCCAACTCCGACGCCAAGCTTCGAACTAAAAACCGTTGGAAAAGCAGGTAAATGCGCTACCACAGAGCTAAATATCCTGCACGAAAATGACTGAAATTAAGCATCTTCTATTTTGAAATCTAAATCGCTGAAATGGTTGGATGTCATTAAATTGATTCACTTAATTAAAATAATGTAAAAATGTTTTCAAAATTTTATGATTTGTTGCGTGATTGGAGGTATTCAGCTATAAGGATGCAAAATTTCAAGTCTCTAACATATACAGTTTCCGTGAACGAACTCTGTGACAGACAGACTGAGGACTGAGACGAATAGGTTTTCTTCAGATCAACGAAATCTTAAAAATGATGTTATTTTTCATTATATGTCGTGTCTAAATAGTCGAATGAACTTTGAAATGTGTGTTCTTTCGGAAAATGCAATTTTATATGTTAACATAGATGATCTGTTCAGACAATAAAAAACAAAAATAACAATAAAATACCTTCTGTGAATTAAAGTGATATTTTTTTCCCTCCTGCGTAACTAGACTTTGGAACTCTCCTTTCGTACTGTTCGTATAAAAGATATGAATCTGTGTTTTTATTTTAGTTTACGAAACGTTTTTCATTATTATACATTTGATAAATTGGAAAATGTAACTTTGATCTAAGTAAGCCAAGCACTTAGAACCAGAAAATGTATTTTCTTATCGTAAGACTCAAATCTCATGAAAAGAAAAATATCGAACGAAATGGATGACTCTGATATTGAAAGAGATATTGAAACACAAATTGATTCAGCAAAGATTCTAAACCCATTGATTTTAGAAACACAAAGTTGTATTCCTATATTAAATTGGTATCTTTTAAAGAAGAATCAATAATACAAACATGTGATTTAAGATCTTTGAAGATTTTCAACAATTCATTATGTTGAAAGTAAAATGAAAGAATAATCTCTCTTTAGATGAACGTTTGTCAAATGTATTAGTGAATCCATTTTACATGTTAATACATATGTATTTATAAGTTTCCATATGTTATTATAGAGGATGATTTCTGACAAAATTTCTAGAAGATTAGTAAAATGTACTAGAGAATGTATTTTATATGTTAATACAAATGTTTTTATATGTTAATATAGATATTTTTATACGTTAATGTAGACGTTTTTATATATTTTATATGCAATTTTATGTATTAATATAGATGATGTTTTCTGTCAAAGTAACCGAAATATAATAATGATGAAGTACCTTCGGCAAATTAAAAGAATAGCTTTCATTGTTTTTCCTTGCATCAATCGTAAGTTTGGAACTCTTCTTCCGCACTGTTCGTATAAAAGATATATACAGATGGGTGACAAAATAATACGAACACCTATGAAATAAGAGAAAAGCTTTAATAGGGGGTTCGAACACTTTTTGACTTAATTACAGATTGTATGCAGCGTATAATGGATTCATAGAGGTTATGAACAACATTTAAAGGAATATAAAGCCATTCTTCCTGGAGAGCAGTCTCTAATTCCAAAAGCGTAGATAGTGATGGAAATCGAGCACGGAGTTTTGATTCCAAATATCCCCACAAATGTTCAATAATGTTCAAATCAGGAGGCTGAGAGAGACAAGCAAAATGTCCTAGTTTCTTCTCATGCTCTTCGAACCATTTTTGTAGGATTTTAGCAGTGTGTAGGAGCATTGTCGTCTTGATAAAGTGGGCATTCTCCTGAAAATAAAATCTGGACAAAAGGATGCATTTAATCCCCCAGAATATCAGTATAGTGAGTAGCTGTAACCTTACCATGCAGAATAACAAGCGACCCAAGGCCACGCCAAGATATCGCACCCCATACCATAAGGGAACCATATCCATGCTTTACAGTCGGAAAGAGACAGTCAGTAGAAAATGCTTCTGCGGACTTTTTCCACACATAAACGCGTCCAATTGCCTGAAATATTGTGAAGATTGAATTATCAGACCAAATGACTTGTTGTCACTGTTGAGGGGCCCAGTGTTTTGAGTGTTTTACACCATTGGCATTGCTGAAAAGCGTGATGTGATATAACCAATGGCTTACGAATTGCAACTCTTTCATAAATGTTAGAAGCATGAAGTTTCCTTTGGACACTTCTTGCTGAAATTTGATTCTGGAGATTACTATTTATCTCTCAGGTTATCTGGGATAAAGATTGTCTGCGCTTTCGAACCGCTATGCGGGTCAACTCTCTTTTACCCCTCTCAGAACGATTTCTTTTCCGTCCACTGTTGCCCTTCGCAGACAACACTTTACCGCATTTCGTATACGCTGTTATAACGGCTGATACAGTACTCCTTGCACGCCTCAAATAATTGGCTGTTTCCGTCACGGAGCAATCAGCTCACAGCATTCCAACAATCATTCTCTTTTCGAACTCTTATAGGTCAGTTATTATTGAGTTTTCCAGAGTGTATGGTAAGCGCATGCAACACCTATGACTGATATTGAGAGGCTGATACCCTACTTTTCATAACCACTAGGTTGCAGAATTGAATGCAAAGTGATATGCGCGTTCTGCTTTTCTGAAACGAACCATGCCTTTTTCATGGCTGTTCGTATTATTTTGTCACCCATCTGTATCTGTGTTTTTCATTTGATTTAACACACGTTTTCCATAATTATAAATTTGAGAAATTGGATAACGTAAACCAAAGATTTTGAACTACAAATTTATCTTTGATCTAAGTAAGCTAAGTAAGCTAAATTATAAGTAAGCACTTAGAACCAGGAAATATATATTCTTATCGTAAGACTCAAATCTCACAGAAAGATAAAAATATCGAACGAAAAGAATGACTCTGATATTGGAAGAGATATTGATACACAAATTGAGTGAGCTAAGATTTTAAACCCATTGATTTTAGAAACAGAAAGTTGAATTCCTATATTAAATTGGTATCTTTTGAAGAAGAATCAATAATACATACATGTGATTTAGGAACTTTTAAGATTTTCAACAGTTCATTAGATTGAAAGTTAAATGAAATAATAATCTCTCTTTAGATGAACATTAGACAAATGTACTAGAGAATGTATTTTATATGTTAATATTGATGTTTTTAAATATTTTGTTACAATAGATGTTTTTATATGGAATTTTATATGTTAACATAGATGATGTTTTCTGACAAAATTTCTAGAACATTAGTCAAATGTACTAGAGAATGTATTTTATATGTTAATATAGATGTTTTTATATATTTTATATGCAATTTTATATTTTAATATAAATTATGTTTTCTGACAAAAGAACCCAAATATAATAAGGATGAAGTACTTTCTGCGAATTAAAAGGATAAATTTTGTTTTTTTTTTTCTCTTGCATCAATTGTAAGTAGAGCGTGAACTTTAATTTCATACTGTTCGTATAAAAAATACGAATCTGTGTTTTTCATTTTACTTAACGAAACGTTTTCCATTATTATAAATTGTAGAAATTGGAAAATGTAAACCAGACATTTTGAACTACAAATTTATCTTTGATCTAAGTAAGCCAAGCACTTAGAATCAGGAAATAATTTTTTTTATAGTAAGACTCAGAACTCATCGAAAGATAAAAGTATCGAACGAAATGGATGACTCTGATATTGAAAAAGATATTGAAACACAAATAGATTCGGGAAAGATTCTAAACTCATTGATTTAAAAAAAAGAAAGTTGAATTCCTATAATAAATTGGTATGTTTTGAAGACGAATTAATAATACATACATGTGATTTAAGATCTTTTAAGATTTTCAACAATTCATTAGATTGAATGTGAAGGGAAAGAATAATCACTCTTTAGATGAACAGCACTTAAATGCACTACAGAATCTATTTTTTAATATAGAAGTTTTATATATTTTTATATGTTAATATAGATGTTTTTATAAGCTTTTATATGCAAATTTATATATTAATATAGATTTTTTTCTGATAAAATTTCTAGAACATTAAGTCCAATGTACAAGAGAATGTATTTTATATGTTAATATAGATGTTTTTATATGCAATTTTATAGTATGTTAATATAGATGATGTTTTCTGACAAAATAACCCAAATATAATAATGATTAAGTACCTTCTTTGAATTAAAAGGATAGATTCTTTTGGAGTCAATTGTAACTAGAGGTTAGAACTCTTCTTTCGTGCTGTTCGTATAAAGGATATGAATCTGTGTTTTTCATTTTACTTAACCAAAAGTTTTCTATTATTATAAATTTGAGAAATTGGAAAATGTAAACAAAACATTTTGAACTAGAAATTTTTCTTTTATCAAGCCAATCACTTAGAAACAGGAAAGCTATTTTCTTATCGTAAGACTTGGATCTCATCGAAAGATAAAAATATCGAACGAAATGGATGACTCTGATATTGAAAGAGATATTGAAACACAAATTGATTCGTCAAAGATTTTAAACCCATTGATTTTAGAAACACAAAGTTGAATACCTATATTAAATTGGTATATTTTGAAGAAGAATCAATAATATACATACAAGTTATTTAAGCCTTAACCGGAAACGTACGTCTGTGAGATGTTTGCATCTACATATCTGCCTTTAATGTTTACTCTCTTCGACAGTCCAAACTTATTTTTATGCTGTTATATTAAAAAATTGGTCCTGTTAATGCATTACTATTAAAGATTAAATGTTTAAGTTCACTATTTGGCAAATTATTAAGTGTTCTGTTTGTGCACGGGATTTTCACGTTTCCGGTTAAGGGTTAAAATCTTTTAAGATTTTCCACAATTCATTACGTTGAAAGTTAAATGAAAGAATAATCTCTCTTTAAATGAACGTTAGTCAAATATAGTAGAAAATCTCTTTTACGTGTTAATACAGATGTATTTATATGTTTTCATATGTTAATATAGAGGATGTTTTCTGACAAAATTTCTAGAACATTAGTCAAATGTACTAGAGAATGTATTTTATACGTTAATATAGATGTTTTTATATATTTTTATATATTAATACAGATGTTTTTATATGTTTTATATGCAATTTTAAATGTTAATATAGATGATGTTTTCTGACAAAATAACCCAAAAATAATAAGTACCTTCTGCGAATTAAAAGGATAGTTTTCATTTTTTTTTCTTGCATCCATTGTAACTAGAGTTTGGATCTTTACTTTCATACTGTTCGTACAAAAAATATGAATCTGTGTTTTTCATTTTTCTTAACCAAACGCTTTTCATTATTATATATTTGAGAAACTGGAAAATGTAAACCAGACATTTTTAACTACAAATTTATCTTTGATCTAAGTAAGTCAAGCACTTAGTACCAGGAAATGCATTTTCTTATCGTAAGACTCAAATCTCATGGAAAGATAAAAATATCCAACGAAATGGATGACTCTGATATTGAAAGAGATATTGAAACACAAATTGCTTCGGAAAAGATTTTAAAACCATTGATTTTAGAAACATAAAGTTGAATTCTTATATTAAATTGGTATGCTTTGAAGAAGAATAAGTAATGCATACGAGTGATTTAAGATCTTTTAAGATTTTCCACAATTCATTACGTTGAAAGTTAAATGAAAATATAATCTCTCTTTAGATGAACGTTAGTCAAATGTACTAGAGAATCTGTTTTACATGTTAATACAGATGAATGTATATGTTTTCATATGTTAATATAGAGGATGCTTTCTGACAAAATTTCTAGAGCATTAGTCAAAAATGTACTAGAAAATGTAGTTGAAATGTTAATATAGATGTTTTTATATATTTTTATATATTTTTATATGTTAATACAGATGTTTTTATATGTTTTATATGTAATTTTATATGTTAATATAGATGATGTAACCTGACAAAATCCCAAATATATTAAAGATGAAGTACCTTCTGCGAATTAAAAAGATAGTTTTAATTTTTTTTCTTGCATCAGTTGTAACTGGAGTTTGGAACTTTACTTTCATACTGTTCGTATAAAAAATATGAATCTGTGTTTTTCATTCTTCTTAACCAAACGCTTTTTCATTATTATATATTTGAGAAACTGGAAAATGTAAACCAGACATTTTGAACTACAAATTTATCTTTGATCTAAGTAAGCCAAGCAATTAGAACCAGGAAATGTATTTTCTTATCATAAGACTCAAATCTCATATAAAGATTAAAATATCGAACGAAATAGATGACTCTGATATTGAAAGAGATATTGAAACACAAATTGATTCAGCAAAAATCTTAAACACAATGATTTTAGAAACAGAATGTTGAATTTCTGTATTAAATTAGTATCTTTTGAAGAAGAATCAGTAATATATGTTTCTGATTTAAGATCTTTTAAGATTTTCATCAATTCATTAGATTGAAAATCAAATGAAAGAATAATCTCTCTTTAAATGAACATTAATCAAATGCACTAAAGAATCTATTTTACATGTTAATATAGATAGTTTTATATGTTTTTACCTATTGATATAGATGTTTTTATTTGCAATTTTATATGTTAGTATAGGTGATGTTTTCTAACACAATTTCTAGATCATTAGTCAAATGTACTAGAGAATGTATTTTATATGTTAATATAGATGTTTTTATATGTTTTACATGCAATTTTATATGTTAATATAGGTGATGGTTTCTGACAAAATAACCCAAATATAATAATAATGAAGTGCCTACCACGAATTAAAAGGGTAGTTTTCTTTTTTTTTTCTTTCCTCAATTGTAACTAGAATTTGGAACTCTGCTTCCCTACTGTTCGCATAAAGGATATGAATCTGTGTTTTCCATTTTACTTAACCAAACGTTTTCCATTATTATAAACTTGAGAAATTGGAAAATTTAAACGAGACATTTTGAAGTACAAATTTCTGTTTTATCTAAGTAGCACTTAGAACCAGGAAATGTATCTTCTTATCGTAAGACTCAAACCTCATCGACAGATAAAAATATCGAACAAAATGGATGACTCTGATATTGAAAGAGATATTGAAACACAAATTGATTCGTAAAAGATTCTAAACCTATTGATTTTAGAAACAGAAAGTTGAATTTCTATATTAAATTATTATATTTTGAAGAAGAATCCATAATACATACATGGGATTTAAGATCTTTTAAGATTTTGTACAATTCATTACGTTGAAAGTTAAATGATAGAATAATCTCTCTTTAGATGAACGTTAGTCAAATGTACTAGAGAATCTATTTTACATGTTAATACAGATGTTTATATAATTTTTCATGTGTTAATGTAGATGATTTTGTCTGACAAAATTTCTAGAACATTAGTCAAATGTACTAGAGAATGTATTTTATATGTTAATATAGATGTTTTTATATGTTAATTTAGGTGTTTTTACATGTTAATACAGTTGTTTTTATATGATTTATATGCTAATATAGATGATGTTTTCTGACAAAATAACCCAAATATAATAAGGATGATGTACCAATTAAAAGCATACTTTTCATTTTTTTTTTTTCTCATCAATTGTAAATAGCGTTTCGAACTTTACTTTTTGCACTGTTCGTAAAAAAAATATATATATATATATATGAAACTATGCTTTTTATTTTACTTAACCAAACGTTTTCCATTATTATAAATTTTAGAAATTGGAAAATGTAACCAAACATTTTGAACTACAAAATTATCTTTGATCTAAGTAAGCCAGGCACTCAGAACCAAGAAATGAATTTTCATTTCGTAAAACTCGGATCTCGCCAAAAGGTAAAAATATCGAATGGAATAGATGATTCTGATATTGAAACACAAATTGATTCAGCAAAGATTCTAAACCCATTGATTTTAGGAACAGAATCTTGAATTCCTATATTAAATTGATATCTTTTGAAGTAGAATCAGAAATATATTCATGTGATTTAAGATTTTCGACTATTCATTGCTTTGAAAGTTAAATGAAAGAGTAAGCTCTCTTTAGATAAACATTAGTGAATTGAACTAAAGAATCTATTATATCGATTTTTCAGTTGGTAGTTAACTGTCTCTATTACATAATCGTTTTATTATCTGTTTCGCAACGAATGTTGCATATGCGTGATGTATAAGGTTGGTACAGTTCTCAAATTTTCCTACCAGTAATTTTGAATAGTAAATTTCGCATTCTTTTATCACAGAACTTCTGCGATTAAATTAGGCAAAGATTTCTATACAGGTTCTCAATGATTAAAAATTTTAAGTTATTGCTCGTCGTGGAAGAGTCAAATATGGAGAGAACATTTCATTTTTCATTTTTTTTATTTATGAAAATTACATAATCATGTCTGGTATGATTAATACTAACACCACAGAAAAGTCCCTTAAAAATCCAAAAGAAATTACAAATCGTAGTTAATTTAGCCTCGCATTTTTTTGATACGGACTATCTTAAAAAGTCCTTCCGGCACGTACCGAGAGAAAAATGTAGCTTCGTTATTCCTTGGTGTTAAAAATTCAACCAATTTTACCCAAAAACCCGAAGCTAAAATACGTGGAACCCTATTATAGAAGATTACCAATTTTTGCCACTATTGAATTTGAATGTGAGTTTCGCCAATTTAGTCAGCTATAGGCAGGCGGGTTTCATTTATGGCGACAGATTTCCTCGCCAAATTTTGTCGAATTTTATCCTGGAGCACACCATTATGTGCATATATGTTCGCGCACGTCTGTGTGTGCGAATATTTTATGGACACCCATACATTTTTGCATTAAAATATGACGTCATTTTAATATGACTATACATTTTTAAGCGTATGAGAATTGCAACAATAGTTACGACAACGAAAGTAAATTTGCGGAAAATCACATTCGCTAAAATTTCTAAATTAAACACGTTTTTTGAAGATTGCCTTATTTTTTTTATCCACTGTCTTGTTTCAAAAAGCTAACCACACTAGGATTTCAAACTGCTGTATCTCATCCATGTTTTATGAAAGCGGTGTAATAAAAAAGGCTCTTAAATCCTTGTATCAAAGCCTAAAACTTAAGGGGGAGAAAATTTTGAATTTCTAATATATTTTGTATACGTTTTTGAGATTTTAAATTTTTAAAAGACCGCCATTTTAGAACAAGATGGCAGATAAATCTGGCCAGGGAAAAGAGTGAGATCTTGATGAGTCCTATACACGTAGTCGTCACATGAAATCGGTTTATAAATACAAGAATATGGCATGACAAAAAAAAAACTATATATATATATATATATATATATATATTAGTGAATTTTGCAAGTATATGCGGTCAATACGCACGGCGCGTTACCACTGACACCGGACGTTGCTATAGAACCCAACTCATTTCATGGAGGGACCCCGAACAGGTACTGTTCCACAACTAAGCTGTCCCAAGGTTACTATATCTGTCCCATTATCGACTTCTTATCGTGGAACCCTATAACAGTGAACCACTTCTGGAGACTAGGAAGGGTCTCATCGAATACTGTATAGACCGGGAGACGGGAGCACAGAGAATCACTTCATCGAGTTCACGGATGAAGTTCTAGGATTATTTAAATCTCGATTCGCATATTTTAACGCAATCGGTCTGCCAAGTCATGTCTTGGTGGAAAACATCCGAAAACCCGACTTCGGTGGTTGACTCGTAGGTTTAACATTGTGTTTTCCTGCACCCAAAAGTATGAAAATATGGAGGACTGGGAGCAGGAAAACGCAATGATAAACCTACGAGTCAACCGCTGAAGTTGGGTTTTTGGGTTTTTTTCGCCAAGATTTGACTTAGCAGACCGATTGCGTTAAAATATGCGAATCGAGATTTAACTAATCCTAGAATTTCATCCGTGAACTCGGTGAGGTTATTGTCTGTGCTGCCAGCTCCCCGGCTAATACAGATATGGAAGAAAAAAGATATGGAACTAGAAAATTTAAATGTGCCTTGCTTCTATATGCTACTTGCGTTTGTTAGTGAACAAGTGGTTTCCCATTTGATATCCAAATCGATATCCCATTTGATAGTGTTACTTATTTCAATATGGAGACGCCTCTCTAAACGTACTCCTTTAATAAAAATTTAAATATATGAAGATCTCAATCTGATGTGTTTTTTCAAGTCAAAAGAAAAATATGGATCCAGAAAATTTAAATATGTCCAGTTTCTATCTGTTACTTATGTGATTTCACTCATTAATTAATATTTCAGGTTCAAAATATGTTTATTTGTGTTTTTTTTAAGCAGTTTGGTAAATATGTAAAGAAGGTGTAATTCGCAATTGAAAGGCTAGTTTCGTTTATAAGTGCGTTCGCAATTATATAAATACGTAGTACCTATAGTCGTCATCTGTCTGTATGTCCGTCTGTCACATATAACAGCGAAAAAACTATCAAACCGATGGGTTGAAATTTAATTAGGATGAGCGAAGCGAATCCTCAACTAGGCTACAGAAATTACATTTTGTCGTACACTTTACGAAACAACTATTCAGTATTTTGACTTGAAATTAAACATAAAAATAAATTATGATCTGTAGATTTGCACAATATTATTTTTTTTACTGAATAACCTTAAAAAAATTTATTATTTAATTAATTTATTTCGCATGTTTTTCCATTACGAACGCATTTTTGCAAGTAAAATATGAAACATGAATATTTTGAGAAGAAAAAATAAATCACGGAGTTAGTACTTACAGATAGAATCATGAATAATTAAATAGTTTCACGATTTGTGTTATGAAATTTTTAAAATACACTTTTTTATGAAAATTACAGCATATTTTTAATGAATTCAAATTTGTGAAAATTCAATTAATTACATTCAATTATAAAAGTATTATTCAGTGTTAAGAATTCAAATACACAATTTATTCTTATTATGTGAAATCATTTACGCAGACGATACTTACGCATTTTAAAAGAATTATATTATGATTTTTTTTTAAAGTGGCAACAAAAGAATTATAAACAAATAAAATTAATTGTTAAATTCGTTATATCATAAATAAAAAATTCCGAGGAAATTCTTAGTTATTTGGCTGAATTTACATTTCTAAAATTAAATTGCGCCAAAACATAAAATAACGTTTTTTGCTTAATAGAGATGCAAAAACAATATAAAAAAATATTGTTACTTTTAAATATTTATCTTATTAAATAATGCTTCGCGAATCCAAACAAAGCATGGCTTTTGCTAGTATATATAATCGTTGCTAAATTTTATCCAGTCATTTCAAATTTTATTAAAATCAAATCAAAACTTAAAAGATATTAATAGAACTTTTCTTATTTCTATTAAATCCTATCATACGTAATTAGCTCAATGCTATCCCATGATAGCTAATGATTCTAGGTTGCCATGGTGATTACTATGGTGATTAAGACGGAGACTGAATTTGATATGTATGATCGTAATAAATTTTGTATTCATGCATTTTTTCATAACAGTGCAACAGTTGTTGCAACAAGATACCAAGATCTGAATATTTATAAAACTAGTTACGGACGCGCACCTCATTTGTCACATTTGATGAACAATTTCCGACTTGTTTCTTTCCGGAAGAATTAGATAATTAAATTGTATTGGCGTTTTTGTTTCAGTCTATGCATAACAAACAATTAAAAGTTTGCATAATCATAATATGCAAAAAATATGTATATATGAAGTTTTTTTTTGTAATTTCAATAACGTATAATTTTTCTTCTAATATTTTTTGTCTGAGGATTTCGATATACAATAAATGCTGATCCTTGTAATTTTGATGCACCATCCATTAAATGATATTATTATGTCAAAATTTTCCAATTTAATAGTCTAAACAGTTGAAATACTAATTGGAAATTGCTTTTAGCTATCGAAATTTGAACAAAATTGCTTTAAAGCTGAAAGTAAATTTCAAACTAATATCAGCAATCACAAGGGTTAGAATCCCTTGAGGAAACGTTTATGCAGACACACGAAAAGACTAAATGTAATTTTCTCATCTAAATTTCATTAAATACATTTTCAAGGAGCAAAATTAGATTCCATATTTCTAGTATAATTTTATAAATATACAATGTTTTTATATTTATTTATTTATTTATTTATCTCAAATATATATATATATATATTATACTAGTGTAATTCTTTTTTTTTCTCCATATAATGATTGCAAGTAACGGTTACAGTTTCAAGTGTAATTATCTGCTCTTATCATCCTGTGAGATTACTAGCGAATAATTATCTGGGCAAGTATAAAAATATTTTCTGCTAGCAGTGTCAGAAGTGTGATTCAGATTAAAATACAGGGTGTGCATAATTAAACGACCCTACTTTAAAGTCGTCTACATACAAAACTATTGTTCATAAATCTGGGAAATTTTAGGTAAGGCATAACAAAGGGATGGGAATTTGTTTAAGCTAAAAAAAATATAAATAAAAATAGTTTAAAATTTCGCCACCAGAGGGCGATTTTTAATAAATTACATTTAGCAATAAAATAGTTTAGAAATTTTATTTACCGGATGTTCATAATTAATCGGCCCTATTTTAAAGTTGTCTATAGACGAAAATATTGTTGAGAATGTTGTGAAATCTTTTGGAGGACATAATAAAAGTATGGGAATATGTTTGAGCGAAAAAAAAAAATTGGAGGCCGTTTTTTAACGAATTACACATATAGCATACATTTACGATAGTTTAACAAATTTTGTTATAGCCAAACATGTTCTGCATGACTTTCATCATTTTCAGATACCATCTGGAATCGTAAGATAGCGTGTTCCGCAGTTGACCTGAGTATGTTCAGGGAAAGGCCAATAAAATGTCGTGAATGGCTCTCTTTAGAGTAAGGTTAAGTTAGTAAATAAAATATCTAAACTATCGTAATGCTAAATGTGTAATTTATTTTAAAAACGCCCTCTGCTGGCGAAATTTTGAACTACTTTTATTTACATTTTTTCAGCTTAAACAAATTCCCATACCTTTATTATGTCTTTCCCAAAATTTCACAACTTCATGAACAATAGTTTTGTCTGTAGACAACTTTAAAGTAGGGTCGTTTAATTATGGGCACCCTGTACTTATACAAAGTAGATAAACAACTCCTAAAACCTAATAAACTATCACCTCGAAAATCCGACATCGTCGGGGCCGAGACAAAGGTGATTTTTGAAAATTCCGGATTTCTGAAAGAATATCAAAAATACTTCCGATATTCTTAATGATGCTTTTATACATAATTTAATTTACAGCGAATTGATATTAGGGTTAGAAAAAGAGAAAATAAATATTTTAAAAAACTTATTTTAATTGATATTTTCTATAATATAATTTTTTCAAAAATAAACATTGAAGTCATTTCTTACCGTCTAATTTCCAAAACATCGATTACAAATTTATTTGATATGCTTTTTTCGGCTATTCTTTAACAAGTTTTCTTGGATTTTATGCAAGTGAAGAATATTGATTTCGGAAATACAGTCCTGTTTCTCTATAGAAGGTATTAATTTTGCAGTCGAATTTAAGCATTTTTACAGCAAAACCTTTTTTTTCTGCTGGCTTTTCATCCTCGTTCCTCTGAGCTGCTACCACCGTTATCGGTGGATCTACTTAGCACAGCGTCAGAAATCTCACTGCCTGCTAATCCATTTCTTTCGATCTCGAAGTTTTTAATTCGTAAACAATTGCCATCTTTCTATCTCCCGTAAGTTGAAAGTGTAACAGAAAAGAGGGTGGGGAAGTTGTCAGATTTCCGAATGCCGAATATTTGAGGTCACGTTGTATATGAGGCATTCTCACCTAATTTTGACTTTCACGAATATAAATCTGATGATAATAAAACATAATAAAATAACATTTTAAACTCATAGAGGAATACTTTAACTCTCCAACCGCGGGCGACTTTTTCAGTGGGTTACTTTTTTAAATTAAGATTGCTTGATTCCCACCACTTTTTTGAAATAGAAATAGTCACTTTATTTAATTACAGATTAAATAATGCGAGAATAAGCCGATAAATACGCTTTCAAAAAAGTGGTAGAAATCAAGCAATCTAAATTTTAAAAATTAGACCACTGAAACGCGAAAATAGCGTTTCCCGCGGCTGGAGGGTTAATGATTCAAAATAAAGAAAAAATGGTCAGAAGCGACGATTTTTTTATTTAACTGAACTTAAAGTTAAATTTGCGAGTTTAATTTCCCTTACCGTCCCCTTGACATTTTACCTCTCTAATTTTTTATTTTCTTCTAATTTTTTACTTATAATGAATTTGCATTGTACCCACAGAACATTCAAATAAGAAATAATAAAAGAAATAGTCACTTTATTTAATTACAGATTAAATAATGCGAGAATAAGCCGATAAATACGCTTTCAAAAAAGTGGTGGAAATCAAGCAATCTAAATTTTAAAAATTAGACCACTGAAACGCGAAAATAGCGTTTCCCGCGGCTGGAGGGTTAATGATTCAAAATAAAGAAAAAATGGCCAGCAGCGACGATTTTTTTATTTAACTGAACTTAAAGTTAAATTTGCGAGTTTAATTTCCCTTACCGTCCCCTTGACATTTTACCTCTCTAATTTTTTTTTCTTCTAATTTTTTACTTATATTGAATTTGCATTGTACCCACAGAACATTCAAATAAGAAATAATAAAAGAAATAGTCACTTTATTTAATTACAGATTAAATAATGCGAGAATAAGCCGATAAATACGCTTTCAAAAAAGTGGTGGAAATCAAGCAATCAAAATTTTAAAAATTAGCCCATGACAAGCGAAAATAGCGTTTCTCGCGTCTGGAGGGTTAATGATTCAAAATAAAGAAAAAATGGTCAGCAGCGACGATTTTTTTATTTAACTGAACTTAAAGTTAAATTTGCGAGTTTAATTTCCCTTACCGTCCCCTTGACATTTTACCTCTCTAATTTTTTATTTTTTTTTCTAATTTTTTACTTATAATGAATTTGAATTGTACCCATAGAACATTCAAATAAGAAATAATAAAACTATAGTACTTCTAGTTCAAAATTTTGGTATAACATTATCTTAAAGGGATGTTAAGGGGGGAAAAAAAGAGGACGATAAGGAAAAAAAAGGACGGTAAAGAAAAAAAAAGGGGGACTGTAAGGAAAATTATCACCTATTTTTTGGCAAATCATATTAAGACTAAGTGATAGCTATGAAATAATAAATAAATTTACCTTGAAAAGTGCAGGAATAAACCTTAGGGACTGTAAGACTACCAATAAAGGCACAATGCTTGAAATTTATATTTAAATGCTGATTTAAATTCTGCAGTAAATTTCCTGTCGAAGAATTTTAGCATTCTTTCTATAGTATACTTCTGCATGAGAAAAAAGTTGAAAAAATTCTGTGGCTGCATCTGAAGTGATTTTCTGTATAATTTTAACAAGAAGGTTTGTAAGGAATCTAAAATCCAAGGACAGAGTTCAAATAATTATAGCAACCGTAAAAATGTGTGCAGGTTAATTTTTTGCTACATATTTATACAAAATAATATTCCCAATTTAGAAAAAAAAATTACATCGAATTACTTTTATTGAAACAATTTTATACAGACAGCTTCAAACTTAAAAATCAACATTAGGGACACAGAGCGGCAAAGAATTTCGTGGTATATTTGGACCACGTCATCGAAAACTTATGTATCTCGTTAACATTGTTATACAGTCATGCAATGGGATGTTTTCCAGTATAAGAAAAAAAAACAAGAATATGTACTAAAATAAAAATTGTCATTCAGGGACTTAAAAGTCAAAATTATGTGAAAATGCCTCATATGCGTAAGATACAGTGGTAAATTAATTGGTTGGTATCGGTATCTTTTTTAATTGGTGATTCGTCGCATAGTAAAGAAGAAGAGGGTATCCTTTTTTGCCTAAGACTGTACATTGAATTTTCGTAAATGTTCTGCTGCATTAAGAACTTTTCTGCTTTTTTCAATGTAGTTAAAAAGTGTTTACAAATTCATTTTGTCTCGAGAACGCGAATGTTTTGTTCCTACCTTTAATAATAATTAAGTTATTTTAACAAAATTTGCAACACTTACTTTTTCTTACGTGAAATATAATAATTTCACTAAACATTGGTAGACATTTTCACCATCTGCATGGAAACAGAGCTAAATTAAACACACCATATATCCGAATGTTATTGGCAGTTCGTACGGTTTCACTTTTCAAAATACTGTATACTTCTGTCATTTTTCAGATCATTGCATTTCATACGAAGCAAGGTAAGTAAGTCTGTTGAGCATTCTTTTTAATTGCCTTTATTTAAGTTAAAGTTAGGAATGTCAGCTATGCCGGGGCCGTCGCGAAACAACTTCCTTCTCTTACTCTTCTCGTAGAGAAGAAAGTTGTTTCGCGATGGCCCCGGCTATGCTCGCTTTGAAATGGGGTTTGCCGGATTGAAGTGAATGGAAAGTGTATCCCAATTTCATCCGAACCCGATATAATCCGTGATTCCGGTGATTCCGTTCGGTTCCGGGTAACTCTAATCGTTTTCATTGCGAGTGTTCGTTGTGATCATTTTTATACAAAAAAGACCTTCAGAGCGTAAGAGGTCTGTGGGTTCGACTCCCGCTGGTTCGGTTACACACTCTTTGTGGAACTCCCTGCTGTAATTCTCTGGTGTTGTAAATTTCCTTGTGCTATCTCGTCATTGTATGTTGTTGAAATTAATTTCTAGTTTGCGTAATTATTTCTGTGTATAAAATAAAGGATCATTCGAGGCGATAGCCATTGTAGCTAAAGGCACCAAAGCAATCTCCACTTCGGTGGACCTCAAATGTCAAATGTCAAATACAAAAAAGATAAAAATGATATTAGAGAAAGGATTTTAGACCACTTTTAGGATAATTTTATTAATATATGGATTAAATTTCTTCCACTTCGGTTTTGGGTTATGTTTTGGGTTGACTGAAGTGAATGGGAAGCGTACCCCAATTTTATCCGAACCCGATATAATCCGTGATTCGGTTCTGTTCGGGTTAACGCTAATTGTTTTCATTGCGAGTGTTCATTGTGTTCATTTTTATATAAAAAGAAAGACAAAAATGTTGTTAAAGAAATTATTTTAGACTAATTTTTCCAAAATTTTATTAACACTTTGAGATCTGAGATATTTTAACCACATATCTCCCTTCTGGAATGAGGGTATTTGGTGCTTTTTATGATTTTTTAAAAAATACTTGGAGGATATGTATTTTAATTTAAAAAAATTACTATAAACTTCAAACTGTTCTTATTCATAATCAAGGAATTATTTAAATGTAGTAAAAATTAATATTTAATGAGAAATTATTGAAAAAAGCATGTTTTATATATTTTTTTAAGTTCTGCATAAGGAAACATAATTTTTTTAACATAAAATTTTCCATAGACTTCAATAAAAACTTACCCAAGTGTTGTACAAGAATCTGAAAAAGGCTTTATTTGTATATAAACGGTATTCAGTAAAATGTGCTTTTCTGCGGTACATTTGAAAGCACAAAGAGCAACATCACAAGGTTCACAATAAGTTCAAGTTAATCTCTGATTCTAGATATTTTCATATACTTACTTCTGTTTAGTGCTGCCACCTATATTTTTAGTTTGCTTACCGACGTGCTGCCTTACCTTTAGTTCGCTTCACCGAAAACGTCAGCTCGAGTGACACTCAGGCTTAGGCCTCACAGTGTTAAAATATGGATTAATTTTCTTCAACTTCGGTTTCGGGGTCAGGTTTTGGGTTGACAAAACCTTTGTCCTCGGGTGTAAGTCGGGTTTCACGTTAATGTTTAAGAGAATTTTTGGGTTTCGGGTCACCTACAACCATGCAACACTCAAGGACGCAAATGTGCACCACCAAGCTCTTAAAGCTTTTCGGTGCGACTTAGTTATCCCGTCGACCAATTTCGCCAAATTATACAAATTGATATAATTTTTATTTTAAATAACGAAAGAACAAATAAATTAGTATACTATTAATAACTAGTCGGATGTACTAATCCCAAAACTTCCTTCTATCTCATACATGTTAATACTGCAAAATTCGCTATCACACTGCCAAAATTAAATGGCAATCTATGCCCCTCATGAGGATTCTAAAGATATAAAATTCCATGCTTGAGATATAAATCGCCTAAATCCAGCAAAATGCAGCCTAGCAGCGCCACCTATTGGGTGATTTATACCGAATCCAAATCAGGAACAACTTATGTCAACGTCTGACTCAATCTGAAGTTTGGAGAAAATCCGTGCATTAGTTTTTGAGATAGAGCCATTCCAAAAATCGTGAAAATTCCAGCATAGCAGCGCTTCATATTGGGCGATTAACACCAAAACCTAATTAGCAACAACTTGTGTCAACGTCTAACTAAATCTGAAGTTAGATGAAAATTCGTGCATTAGTTCTTGAGATAGAGCTATTGCGGGAATCGAGAAAAAGGCAGCACAGCAGCGCCGTTGGACGATTTACACCACCACATAAGCAACAATTCATTTCAAGGACTAACTGAATCTGAAGTTTGATGAAAATCCGTGCATTAATTCTTGAGATAGAGTTATTGAGGAAATCGTGAAAAAGGCAGCATAGCAGCGCCACCTGTTGAGCGATTTACACCAAAAACTAATCAGCATCAATTTGTATTAGGGACTAACTGAATATAAATTGTTATTAAATTCCGTGCATTAGTTCTTGAGATAGAGCGCGCACAAAATTTGTGTCACACACAGACAGACGGACAGACAGACAGACAGACTCACTGACAGACATTTTGTAAAAACATGCTCTTTGTAATCTCTGACCCCTAAAACGTGTAAATCCGCCCAAAACTGGAATTCGAAAATTTTCACGAATCCAATACTTTCTTCTTGTAAAAACAGAAGAAAGTAAAAATACAAATAAAACGTCGAGATAAAAAAATCACTTGATGACGTAAATACGTGTAACTTGCTTAAAGCCAAGAGAATGTGACATTTACGATCAACCATTATTGGCATTTAATCTTATAGTTTGGAGATAGATTTTTGGTCTACGGGATAACTAGGTAGTACCAGTTTTTCTAATATATATTTTTAATCGCTCTGTATGAAAGTTAAACATTAAATTCCAGACAATTGCTGCTATTTCGAATCGTTTAACAAACAATAACGTTCTAAGTGCTACACACTTCAGGAAAATAAGAACTGAAACGGAAGTTACATTTTTATACTTTGTAACTCACATACTTGAAGAAAAATCAATATTCTCATTGTATTTGAACAATGCTTTAGTTTTAAAAAGATTTTGAAGCACATTAATGTTTTCACATGAAGGAATAAGAGTAAAAATAAACATAAAAGCAAGAAGACTGTATTTGAATTCTTTTGAGGAAAATGATGCAAACATTTTACATTTACAAAGTATGTTTATAATTTTTAATAATAAACAAAGTTAAACAAAATATACCAAAGAAAAAAGTTTTTTGACTAAATCCAGTTTTACAGAGACAATTAGTTTTAAAAGATCAAATGATTTTTTTCAACGAATGATTTCACAACATCTTAATTAGTGCGACTCATTTCTTTATAAAAGCTGAATCATTATATTCTTTTTACATTAAAAAAAAATCCAAAAGAAAGTTCAATTAAGTCAAGAATCAAACAACAATTTAACTTTGTTAATATATTCTCAATGTTTACGTTAATTTCATTTCAGTACATGGCATTTCGTTTCCATCATATTGAAATTTTATTTCACACTATTTGTATTATTGGATAAGATTGGAATTAGTAGTCCGTGGACTTTTACAGACTGAATTATGTATATAGTCGGCCAAAAAAACAAAAGACTAAAAAAGAAAGCGAGAGAGAGAACGTGTCGTACATTATCACCAAATTGTCCCATAAGAAAACTGAAATACACAGTCTACTGTAAATTATGTCTTCTTTCAAGTTTGTTGAAAAATAGGCTTAATGGGTCATCTTCATACTGATATCGTACCGAACTCTGAAATTTTCAATTCGAACACCCAATTTTGACATCAAATTTGGCTTTTTCGGTAATTTTTACTCAGGATACCAAACAGGAAGTCACTCGCTCTGATAAGTTAGGAATTATGAAGGTTTAAAGAGTCCGAACTCGTAATATTAAATTCGTATGTAATCGATAAATAAATAAATAGAATGCTAAATTCCTCTTTAAAAAGTTAAACTTAAAATTACACTATGTGCAAATTACTTAAAAAATGAAAATATTTTAAAAGTTGTTAAATTACTTTAATATCCTTAGTACTTTCAACTATATACATAGCCTTCGTCAGAGGATACAAAAATAAAAAAGTCTTATTTTCAAATTTCACGTAGTTGGTGTCGAAAGAAGTGATACAAAATTTCGAAGATACAAAAATTATATGCCCCTTAAAGAATTATCATGATTTAATTATCCGTGAATCAATAGAAATTATTACTAAAGAAAATACGGTTTGTAATGACGTTTTATCCTACAGCATACCCAGAATTTGGCTCAGTTTGCTTAAAGAATCATAAAACACGTAATATTCCACTTCCCTCTATATCCATATTTTTATTTTCCCAATGTTTTCTGGATCTAAAAATCGACCTTCACTCCTTTCGACACCAATTACGTGAAATTTGAAAATAAGACGCTTGTATTTTTGTATTCTCTGGCGAAGACTATGTATAAGTTGAAAGTACTAAAGATATTAAAGTAATTTAACACCTTTTAAAATATTTTTTCATCTTTTAAGTAATTTGCACGTAGTATAATTTTAAGTATGTAATCGATGCAAAAGAGTCTGTAATGCAAGACGTTTTTAAAGTATAATTCAAAAACTACTTAAGGGGGTCTAGGACACAAAAATCTTCAAATTTTCAATTTTTTTTAAAAATTGGATTAAAAATTTCTCTGCCGTTTTCTGCTTAAAATGATGTATAAATCATGTTTCTAATTAGAACAGGAAATATTAATTTTTTCGTTTTGGTTTGTTTTCAAAATCTGCCTTTCAAGCTATGGTTGTCAAGGAAACGTGTTTTTGTGAAATTGCGTTTTTCTTCATGATAGGTTTTTTCACCATTTCTCATATATAAATTCTTATAACTCGAGAACCGTTAAAGATACAGGGTTGAAACTCGGAACATAACTTTTTCAATTATTTTACTTTACTTTTGAGCCAGCATATTTGAAAAAAAATATTTACTTTTGAAAATATGATTTTTTTTTTAAATTGCACCACTTTTTTTGTAATTTTTTCGTTAAATATTTTTAATTTTTTTTAAATTAATATTTTTTAAAATGCTGACTCTAAATTAAAATATATGTATTTCTGTTTATTTAAATGAAAAACAATTTAAATTCTACAAATAATATTTCGAGTTATAACGATTTTAAATTATATCACTTTTTTCATAAATTTTAAATTTAAAATTTTTTTTAAAAAGCTATAAGAAGTTTTATCATTTGATTTTGTTTACAAATGATATGGTTAACCATCACAAAAAAATTCAAAATTTTAACTCAATAAATAAAATTTTTTTGAAAATGTGTCCCGGACCCCCTTAATTATTTTAGTAACATTAATTATTACCGTTTTTCAACAATTAAAATCTAGATTTAAACATCTAGGCCTCTCGTAGCGACCACTTTTTATTGGAACGTAAGGTGGTCGCTTTAGGGAGGTTTTACTGTATTCTATTTTAAATCATTTTAATGTTACTTTGATCAGAATGAAGGGGAAACAAAAATCGTCTTTTTCTATTTCAAATTTATGTCGGCGACGCACGTGTTGATACGGTGCCACTCCAGAAACTAAACAACGAATTTGCTTTCAGTTCCATTTTCTTTTGTGACAGTAGGATAATTTTTTATTAGCTGTTTTTTTCCTTATTTAGATATCTAACCTGAAAATAATATGTTCTGTTTTAGCCAACGAGCATCAGCTTGATGTTTTGTTTGTTTGAGGTTTTTTGTCTTCCATTACGTACGAGTATAAAAATCCCGTTAGTGATTTTTCTATTTATTTTGTATCATTAACGGTACCCATGCTAAGGCTCTGCTCTGCACATTTACGAAGTCACTTTCATTTGTAAGTAGGTATAATTGCCATGTATTGTTATTCTGATAGAAAGCAATCGAGCAGTGTTTCCCCTTTTTCTATAAAAGGATCGATTCTTTCCGACAACGGCGTCAATTTTTTAATTTAATCTGATTTCCAGGGACTCCCACAAAAGACTGTTATACGGAAGGAATCGATTAATAGTTTAAGATATGCACTTTTATAGGAAATTGTAAATCATTGTTCCATTCTTCAGCATATAAATATTAATTTCTGTAAATTTCATTCGTTTTTTCTTAAAAATGCATAGCTGCGAACTATCCCTTTTTTTTTGTGTTAACAGTATTTCCTACTCATAATCCTTACCATATTTAATCTCAGAATTCTGCAATTAATTAACATTAAAATTAAGCAAATATTACTATTCAGAAGGAGCGATAAATAAAAAGTGGAATATCTGACAGCTAAGTATATGCTGATAGATATATTTAAAATTTTTATTTTGCTAAGGAAAAAAATGCTTTAAATTTTGCAAATAATGTACGAAATATAAGTATGCAGATTGGAGTGACAAGAGGTGTGGAGGGGGAACGGTATGGTTGTTGTACCGGTTCCGCAGAATATTAGGTCCCAGATACTTTTTCTTTTTAGAAATTAAGCCCTGTGCAACATGATAGTATGTGTGTACAAGATGATTCAAAATTTCACATGCAAATTTTAAGAGGTGGAGAGCATATTGCAGGGACGGCGAACCTACGGCATGCGTGCCACTTTTGGCACACGAAAGAAAAATTTTCGAACGGCATTGCTGTGGTTCTAAATCAAAATAAAGTGAGATTACACAAAATCGTGACTGATATTTTCTAAATTCGATTAAATGGAAATTGAAAAATTTTAACTGCGGCTCATTATATTCCAATCTAATTAATTATGGTCTCAAAATTTTTTCAAACGAAGACGATATTTGAAAACTATCGATAAGATTTGGTTATTAGACATTACTAAATTCCGATGGTAAATTTATGGCAACTTTTTGGAATTTATTTCAGAGCTACTCAAAGAAACTGGCGTTTACTATTTTAACAGTTTATTATTTATTTATTTATTTATTTATTTATTTTGTCAAGCTATTCTTTCGAGTCCCTGTATTCATAAATGAATAATATTAAAACTCAAACTGAAAGCCCTTCAGATAAATCCGGATCGGTTTGCATTAAAATTAATGTGATATTAAGATGCAACAACAGAAATCAAATTACATCTTGTTATTTTTTTTAAATTATTATTTTCTAAAATATATTTGTTTCCATAATTATTATAGTGTCATACCTACATGTATGCTCCACATATTTTTTTTAATCTCAATGGAAAATTTTAAGTAATTTTAAACCTTTATTTTCCCATCTACTGAATTTGTGTTTTAGTTGGCACGTCATAGTCACGTAAAATATCTTTTGATCAAATTTGGCACGCGGCAACAAAAGGGTTCGCCGACTCTGGCATATTGCAACAAACAATTTTTGTATGGGGAACTCGGATCGTAACCAGTGGTAGGTACAGCCGGTTCACAATCTATACCTAATTTGTTGTTGAGTTCGGCGAACCGGTTATTAAAATGTCCAGATCTGTCAACCTTTGAATACCTCTTTAAGGTAGAGGTTTGTTTGTTATTCATTTTTTTTACGGAGAAACCCTGGGTGTGTTCAGGGCCCGATTTAGACTATCTAGGACCCGGGGAAAGCATCATTCTGAAGGACCTTCCTTCTATCTATCTATACAAATTGTTCGTGAATTATGCTGAAATGACTAATACTAAATTTCATACCTTTGTATGTATGCATGAATTCGCATCTGTATAGAAGGTATCACAAGAAAGATGGTCACAACTTTAAGAGATGATATAATACACTGCTCTTTTTTTTTATAGGAATATAAGAGCTCGTGTGAGTTTTGAGGTGTAAATAGAGGTCTTTCAGTCACTCTTGGGGGCGGAGAGGGTCGCACTTCCTTCCTAAATCTTTGCAAATGCAGAAATTCGAAATGGCCTTTTGGCCGTTTTAACCATTTGGCATCCTATTAACTAAATTCCTGATTATGGCCATAGGGGGGCCCTCCAAATGTGGGGGACTGGGGTAGCTGTCCCGCATGAACCTGCATTAGTCAGGCCCTGAGTGTGTTTCTCTAAATCTAAATTCCCAGTATGGCTAATCACTTATACAGATGTTCTAATCATTGCGTTTGAAAGGCTGTAGTTTAAAATATTCAAACTATAACCACCAAATTAGTTGTCTCAATCAACTGTTAAATTCCGCTTTGAAAAAAAAAAAAAGATCACAATAAAATGTCTATTTGTAAATGCGAGTGTGTAAAATTTTATAAGAGATTGCGCATTAGGAAAAATCGGGATATACGCGCAGTGGTTCTGTGAGACATCTTTCTTTTGAGATCTTTGTTTTCTATATAAAAATGGTTTTCTGTAATGTGCTCTGCCACCCCGTAAAGTTTGAACGTCGAAATTTGAATCACCCTGTACATCAATTTGGTTTGGTGACGCTACATTTTTTTAGCACGTGAAAGTTAATCAGATTACGATTTTTAATATATGCAACATTATATCAGTGAAAATTAACTAGACTTAAAAGTAAATATGAATAAAAATATTCAAAATTCATTCATCATCCATTCTTGTAAACACAGCATGCATCCGCATCCCATTGTGAAGTGCAAGAAGAAAAAGAAAAATTACATTCAGGGCTTTGAGTATGAGAAAATTTACAACGGTAAAAAAAATAATACCTCGAGCTCAATACATATGTGCATATTCTATGTGTCATCACAGATCCTTTCATCTGAAGAAGTCCAAGCAAACATTCCTATCCTGGATTTTCAAATTAATTAACTAAGTTATCTTTTCCTCAGATGATTTTGACAGAAAAAAGTAAAATTACTCTTCATAAATGACAAACTAATTAAACATTAACAGAAAAAGAAAATAAGAAGCTTTCGTCAGGGGCGGCCCCCATGAACCCCACGTGGAAGACAATTTTTAATTCGGTTTTTATTTTCACATTCATGCATTTAAAAATTATCTTAAACAGGGTTTCAGAGTCCCCTCCACCGGGGTGAAACAAATAACCAACTGTTTCAGGTCTTTTTTGAAAAATGTTATAGAAACTTTAATAAATATTTAATATTTCTTAATTGTTAAATTTCTATATTTTGTCTCATGTTAATATGCTTTAAAAATGTCTTGCACAGTGGATTCTGACAAAAAATTGCTAGTTAGTGTTATCATATTTATATCTTTCATTTTAAAAAACGCGACCAAAGGCACACAGGCACACCTGTTAAAAAATCTTGCTCTTCCCTAGATTTCGTTCTGCGGCGCTCATGGTCGAATTGACTTTCCTTGGGATTGGTTTAAAGATCGCGAAAGTCCATAAATTCTTTATTACAGTCTAAATTCCTAGAAATGAAAGTTACAACAGGTACTTGAGATATTCGTCAAGGCTGCCCAGAAAAATACGCAGAGCACGTTTCTCTTACATAATTTGTGAAGGAGGAGAAATTGTGAGACCTTTACTATGCAAGTATGTAAGGTTGACAAGTGTCGATTCCACGTGCAACACGGTTTTAAATTAAGATAGGTCACCGCGATCCAGGATTAACACCGATCATAATGTGCTTATTAAACGACACAATTTTAAAAAGATAATAACATCGGTTGATGAAGCAAAAAGGGGAAACAATTTTAACTTAATAACAAGAAAGAAAAAATTATGCGTCAAGCATAGATTATGAAATACTTTCCAACACATTCAGAAAAATGTAGCAAAACTGCACCGTTTAATAAGTTAAAATATTATGTCTAATTCAACCATATGGAAACGCTTAACCCATTTGAAAACACAATTTCAGCTGTCTTCATCTGCAATCGGAAAATTATCCGAATTCTTTGAGCATCCCTGTATGTGATATAGATTTGTATCTATTAATTACATGCATGCCAACATTTAGTTCAGTTAAGAAATACATATACCTCAGTTGAAAATTCCCCTTTAGCAATTTCCAATAAGGAGAATGGTACGTGAATTCTTTTGTGCAGTCCTGTATATGCGGTATAGAATGCCCGAGTAACATGCAAACAACGAGTAACATGCAAAAAATTATTTAGATTTTAGAGCGCATACCGTATTTTAAAACGCACTTCCAGCCATTATTACTCAAAGAGAGTACTGTAACCGATTTCTTTTGTGTGTCCCTGTAAATGAACGACAAATGCTATGAATGCCCTATTCTATCATAATCATCTTGTAATGAAATTCAGTGATTTATATCAGTTTCAATACATTTGAAATAGCGTAATCTCATTAATTAAAATACTCTGCAAACGATTTTTCCCTATATACCATAATGTAATGGAATTCTTTTGACTGTCCCTGTAAATGAACTATTAATCCTACACACTTCATATACAATACCAAACAAGCTTTGGTGGCCATAATAAGGTTTATCAGTTGCATGAGAATCAGAGTATATTTACGGGAGTTAGAGCGTGGCCAGACGGCCAGAGAAACCGAATGCATAAACACTTTTCAACTTTGTTGGAAAGTGTTAAAAATGGACACATTTTACCTAGTACACCTGTCTTTAAAACTATATTGGATTATCTATCTATCTATATTATAAAGGACAAACATATCTGTGCGTAACGCATACGTCATTTTGCGAATGGCAACACTTTGAAATTTGAAATAAAATTTTGGTTTTGCATTTTCTCTACTGCAAATTTTTAAACTTCTATGCATCACACATTTTAGCTTTTTACACCGTCATATAAGGAAAAAAATTCTCTTTTAAATACTATTTGTTTGAAAGCTGTATCTCAATTTGTTTTTGAGATATTAATTTTTTTGTAGTTTTTAATACAAATTTTGTAATTGTGGCAACTGGAGTACTCCATTTATATTGAAAGTAAAGGGAAAATATTCATGGTTTATTATTTTTATTCATTATATACTTATTGATGCCATTTTCACATTACAAATAAAAGTAACTTTTTTATAATTTTTGAACAGAAAATGATGTCAGACATTAAATAAAACACGCATTCTTCTTCATAAATCAGCTACACTTTTAATATTTTTACATTACGCTGATAAATGAGTTTGAGGCGCTCGGCAAAATGATTCATTGAGTAAAAATGGTATATTTAAAACAAAACGATCATTTTTTTTTTTTTTTTTTTTTTTTTTTTTTTATAAAACTATATATTTGACCAATACTATAAATGGCGAATACTATGACAACTAAAGTCAAATTTCTGAATTTTTTTTTTTTTCGCGGGTACTAAGATTAGAACTTAAGGTTTGTGCGAATGTTCACATGAAAAGTTGTATCGGACAAACGTGACTTTAACTTTGGAAATGCATTCATTAATAATCTATTCTTTTGCGCGTTAAAATACTTTCAAATTGTGAATTTGAGTGGTGCGTATGTAAATTACGAGAATGTGAAAATAACGTACAGTTTAGATTTTATGGGGGAAAATTTTATGATGACAAAGCGAAATACTTTTTACTGATTTTTCATCCCGTATAAAAACAAACATAAGAGCTCCATCGATAACTTCATCATAATTACTCATCTTGATTACGTAATCTAATACAGTTTAATTTTTCAATAATTTAAGCAGTTGAAGTTTGTAGAAATAATACAGGGTAAGGTTTTCAAAATGAGCCGTAAGTGTTTGGGCCGAATTGTAACCGGTTTTAGGGTTGCATTTTTGGCTTCAAGCAAAAGCAGCACATTTCATCAACATTAGTCTTAGTGCTCTGACCCTAGTATACTATAGTCCTGCATCGGGACGAGCAACCCGATGTTACCCACACTCGACTACACGGGTCGGGTCAGAAGGTCAAGCTATTTCCTCTTTTTCACTGAGAGGCTACTTCAGTCAAGCGAAAAGACAAGACCCGCTTGCTAATACTAATCCTATGGAAGAAATTTATAAAGATATCTCGTTTGCATTTCAATATTTTTTATTTTTATTTATTTATTTTTTTTTGCATTGTATAGCTGAGATCGATCTGTACAAAGGATATTTTTTTACTTTTTCGATTTTGTTTAAAGGTATTTTTTAATGAGGACACTTTTATTTTCGAAACCGGTTTCGAAAGCGAAAGCATCCTTATAGAAAAAATCTGCAATCAAAATCGAAAAAGTAAAAAAACGGCCTTTGTACAGATTGACCTCAGCTATTCAATGCAAAGAAAATCCTTTAAAAATGTTGAAATTCAAATGAGATATCTTTATAAATTTCTTCCATGGAATTAGAATTAGTGAGCCGACTGAAGTAACCCCTTAAGCCTAAATCACGAGCAAATAATTGCGATAGCAGAATTATCGAGAAAGCCCTATCACTACTATGAAATTTTCGGCCAAAATAATAGCTAAGTTTTCCAACAACTGTTTTTAGCTTCTCTCGTTATAATCGATTGTAAAACATCTCGATTGTAGATTCTAGGAATTAATCGATGGCTGTATCGATTGTGATTTTTTACGATGTCGATTTTTCTCGATTGTCGAATTCTCGAGAATCGCCCATCACTACCCTTAATGGAATGAGCTGTAATTTTGGTTTCGCGCATTTAAAGCTTTTAGAACATATTTCTGTTTAAAAAAATTAGGTTAAAATTATTTTTATTACGAAAATATATGTTTTTGAAATAAATTTTCGAAAGTAATATCAAAAGTAAGCCCAGAATTTTTTAAACAGAAATCAACGTCTAGAAGCTTTTTGTGTTATAAGTGTTATCATTAATGGGCAAAACCAATTCCAAAAGTGAAAGTATCCTCATAAAAAATAAACCTGTAAACAAAATCTAAAAAGTAAAAAACCACCTTTGTAGAGATCAACTTCAGCTACCCAATGAAAAAAAAATCATTTAAAAATATTTAAAGGCAAATGAGATAGATATTTTGAAAATTTTCTCCCATAAGTTTAACAGCTTTAAGTGAAGTAAGCCTCTTAAAAAAGTACTCGCATTGCATACTGTTTTGCAACGATTACAAATTAATTTAATTTTAGGAGGTCCAAGCTTTAACCTTTCTTAATTCATAAACTAGAGCTAATTTCATTCAATTTTAGTATGAAGATGATACCCTAAGTTCTTTTAAATACATTGTAATAAGATATAATTTCCATTCAAATGGATTAAATTGTTTGGTTTGTTCTCATTTTGTTTTCGATACCTGTACTTTAATGATAGTATACTTTTACATCTTTACCTGTTTAAAAGCATATTTATGCGACAAGAATCTTACAAGGAAGATCTCTTTACCGGGCATACTCAGACTATTTTGAAAAAAAAATACTAATTAAACTACTTATGTACATCTCATATTCAAAATATTAGAATAATTACTTTTTTTAGAAATTGAAAATATCGTTAGTTAATTTAATGTCTTTTAATGCAAATATGCAAACGATATTTTTATTAAGAACTTATTGTTGATTAAACTTATTTATTGTCTTAAAATTAATATCATTTTTGAAAAGATTAATTGAAAAAAAGTTATTTTGAAAACTCAAAATATTAGAATATTTATTCAAGTGGTTCAAAATATTAGAATATTTCACCTTAATTCTCCTTTATTTATCACCAATTCATAACTGGTGGCATCATTGATTAAATTCAGACTATTTTTTTTTTTAAATCAATATTTTTTTTGCAGTTTGTTTCCTTTTTCGTCTTAAAATGGGTCATGTGAGGGATATTCTTAAATCTATTAAACTTCGTATGGTTGATTTGTATCGGCACGGTAAAAATCAATGCTATATAGCGAATTATTTACCTTTTTCGCAATCAAGCATTAGTAAAATACTAACACAATATATAGAAATGGAAAATTTCAAAATAATCGCTGAAATGGCGGCCGAAAACCAAAAACATCTACTAGATATGACAGAAAACTGAAGCGTATAGTTAATAAAAGCCGTTTTAAAAGTGTGCGATTCTTGCACCGAAAATGGAAAGAAGAAGAAGAAATTGAAGTTTATAGATCGACAACATTAAGACGTCTCCATAAATTTAAGTTTGAATCTCGTGTACTGAAAACAAAACCTCTCATGACTGCAAAACAAAAGCGTATAAGATTGAATTGGTGTAAATCCAGACATTCATGAAGCGAAGAAAGTTGGAAAAATATATTATTTAGTGATGAAATATATTTTGTGTTTCATATGCTAATCAAGATATTCGAGTTTGGAGAATAAAGCAAGAAGCATTTGATAAAGAATGCCTTAAACATTCTGTAAAATTTGCCACTAGTGTCATGGTTTGGGGTTGCATGAGTGCAGAAGGACCTGGAATGTTATGCATCGTCTACGAAAAAGTTAACTCTCCGATACATCAAGAAATTTTGGAATATTACATGATTCCACCATCAGAAGATTTATTTGAAGATGACTTCATATTTTACAAGATTTAGCGTCACCGCATACCTCGGTGTCAACTAAGAAAACGACTTGGTTCCGTCAACTCAACATTAAGGTACTTCCTTGGCCACCAAACACACCAGACCTTAGTCCCATCGAAAACTTATGGTGTAAAATGAAGACAAAACTCCTAGAAAATCCTCCTTCAAGTAAAACTGAGTTAGTGGCACGTATAGGCTCCATTTGGGCTAATATTGATAGAAATGTTTATAAACACCTTGTATATAGTATGCAAGATCGATTGTATGCTGTTACGAAAGCTAAAGGGGATGCTACAAAATATTAACTACCATTTACTTCATATTCATAAGGTAATATTGTTGCGTAAAATAAAATATTCTAATATTTTGAACCAATCTAAATTTTATTATAAAATTTTTATGTGTTTCAGAAAGCTGTATACCTAATTTATTGTACTGTATTTTATATTTTGTAAATGTTAAAATCTTATCTAAACACTCCAGATTTAATTTATAAGAAATTTAATTGCATTTGCCTAGTATCCAAAATAAATAAATGAGAAATAATTTTTCTTTTTACTTTTTCTCAATTTATCTAATATTTTGTATATGAGCTGTATGTAATAAAGGATCAGTGAAATTTAGCGGCGGAATTACAATAGAAAATACTTTCTAGTAATTGACGCGAAAAGACGAAAGCATCACTCGATTTGGAGATTAGTACTTTTCCTCGTCAAAGCAAACGATTTTAATACACCTGAAAATTACTTGTTAATTGATTTTTAGAATGCGTGTAAATAATATTTAATGAATTTAAACTTAAACAATGAGGGAGCTTAATAAATACATTTTTATTATATATTTATGTTGCTTATTATTTAACTTTATTACTTTAAAAACAATTTCATATATAAAAAATATTTCATATATTTAAGCGTATTCCAAAATAAAGACAAGATAAAGAATGCTGCAGTTATTCATTTCAATATCAAAGAAGTCGTTGTTTCCATAGCGACAAAATTGAACCGATAGTGCTTAATTGGACTTAATTTTGAGATTGAAACTATTTTAATTAATTAAAATTTTGTTTTAATTCATAAAATCTGATAATTAACTTTCATTATAAATACATATATATATATGGCAAAACTATAGTTAAATCAAACTAAAACTGACAAAGCTAAAGTTGTTTACATTAAATTTATTTAAACAAGTTCAATATGAAACATTTTTATCTTAAAGAGTATTTGACATAAAAAAAAAGTTCTTTTTTTTTCTTATTCTATCGCAACCGGTGATAAATCGCCAAATACCGAAATATTCATTATTTTTGTACGGACGCTTTATCGAGTTTCCACCGAAATTTTTTTATAAACATATTTGTCCTCATGAGTAGAACATTCTATAATTTCTTTCAGATTTTTCGGAGTATGCCCGTATGGAGACCTTCCTTGTTAGACTGATGTTAAAGTTAACTCCTCTAACACTCAATTACGAAAGATTAGGGAACTAATAAAAATTTCCAAGACTAACTTGTTTGCACAAAGCATACTGCTTTCACAAAGTTTTTCTTCTTAAAATTACTTTTCTAGACCAACTATATTTAACCTGCGGGCCGCATTTGGCCCGGCTGTCTTTTCTGTGCAGCCCGAGACACCTAATCATTAATTCATGTTTATAAAATATATTGAGATCTGCATAAAAGATATTTAGATTTCACTGGTGTTTTAAATATTTTCATGCTTAAGCAAAATCTGTAATGTTATTTACAATTTAAAGTTATGAAAAAACATCTTAAATGCCGTTTTCTTGGTCAAAATTTCTTCTTATACGTAGTCGTATTTGTGTTACGGTGTTATACACTTTGCTTAATATTCAATACTGATCATTATTCAAAATTAATTGAATTTGCGATATTTATTTCTATAATAAAAAGTTTTTGCACTGAAGAAAATTTCCTGATTTTTGTAAACTTCGAAATTCTGCCTTTTTAACCCCCGGTATGCTATTTCCTTCTCGCACCTATTAATATGTCGTCTCCAAAAAATAATGTTACGTTGTATAAGCCAGCCGTAAAACAAAACAGATGTATCATTGTATGGAATAATCTCTACTGCAATTTTTTTTTAACTTCTAAGCATCGCACATTTTCAATTTTTATACCGTCGTATTGGAAAAAAAAAAGTACTTTTAAATGCAATTTGTGTGAAAACTGCATTTCCATTTATTTTTGAGATATTAATTTTTTTTTGTAGTTTTTAGCACCATCTTTTTATATTCTGGCAACTCAAGTACGCCATTTCTGTAGAAAGTAAAGAAAAATAGGAATTACATCTTTTTGTTGCCATTTTCTCATAAAAACTGGAAAAAAATTAATTAAAATACCTGCTATTTTGAAAAAATATAAATGAATGATCTTTGATAAAACATGGAGCTATTATAAACTAAATTTAATTTTAAGTATCTATATTAATATTACAAACAAATGAAGGCCTATAAATCATGAGATAACCGATTTTTTTTGTCCAGTTTCTTGAATGACGAAATCTCTTTTTTTTGGATTTGTGCATTATTCAGGGATAGTCACGTCCTATGCATATTTTACTGTAGATTATTGTTTAAGACTGGATCGTAAATGAGGAATTATTTAGCGGATGCGGATGACGTCATTTTATATAAAATAAAAGAGCGTGTTTGAGTCTTAAAACTGAACTATCTCTATTTATGTACCGATTTTTTTTTCATCGGGAACGATACTAAATTCTGAAAAAGCAGAATTCCTTTTTTCTAGTTATATTTTTACCTTTTATAGGTATTACGTATAAATAATACTGCTTTTTAAAGTTCAACATTTGTTGCGGAATAAATTGGCACCAAAAACATTTTGCACCACTATATCCACAGAAAAAACTTCGTGGCATATTTCTGGGACATTTGCAATAGAAATCTGTCATGAAATTTTTTGTTTGCTAATAGTGATGATAAATTTTTTTATAACATTTCTTCCGCGACGAATGTTCAACCTTCCTGATAATATTAACTTTGTTATATTGCTTTATTATACTACTTTTCTTATCTTATTATTTTAATTATTTTTTTTAAGAATGTTGTGGCCCGTAAAATGTTGTAAACATATGCTTGCGACTCACGAGAATAAAAGATTGCGTATGACTGCTGTAAATCAATCATTCATATTCACGAAGTTTGATAAATGCTTTAACCTCTTCGTTCCCTAAGCTAAAATAATACTACAAATACTCATTCATTGGTTTTAAACAAACAAAATGACATCATAGATGACAGAAAAAAAGAACTTTTCGGCAATTGATCCTTTAGGGGACCAGTAATTTAGGTTAACAAAAAGGGATCTAAAATTACAAATCCCCTTAAAATATCAATTTAATTACAGTGAAACCTCCTTGTGCGACCACCTTCCTGAACGACCATTTTTTCATGGAACAAAAATTATTCTTATAGGCTCAATACTAATTTTACCTCCATTCAGAGACCATCCTAGTTGAACTCCTTCTGTAAGCGATCGATTTCGTTGAAGAAAATGAAACAAATTTCGTTTTTTCCTGGCCGCTTGAAGAAGGTTTCATTATAAAAATAATTCCAGAGAACGCCTTATTCATCAAACTTCTAAACTCAGTTTAATTTTTTTATTATTATTCCGGTAACTTTTAATTATTTCAACCCTTTTGTGCCTAGGCAATAAGTTTAACTTTGGGGAAAAATTAAGAATGACGGTCAATAAATTCCCCTGCCCTATTCTGTCAAGAAACTCTCAAAGAAATATATAAATTAATGAAATTGTCATTATTAGTTCCTGACCAAAACAAAATTGCATTTATTTACTGAACTTCGAAAGGACTCGGAAATAAAAGTTATAAAAGATAAAACCGTAAAATCACAACAAACGTCAATGAATTCTTTTTTTTAACTCTGCAGTAATTAACTTATGTAATTAACTTTTGTTTTGATACTTTAATTTTCATATTTTTTCTTAATGTGAAAAATAAATTTTAGTAACATTAATTATTACCTTTTTTCAACAATTAAAATCTAGATTTAAACATGACCTCCATTAAGAGACCACTTCTCGGAGCGACCAATTTTTATTGGAACGGAACGTGGTCGCTTTAGTGGGGTTTTACTGTATCACTAACCTAAATTCACGCAATCATAAATTTAAGACATTTAAACAAGTGAATGATATTCAAATCCTCAAAACATTTAGGTAAAGGACACGTAAAGGACTTAAGTTAAATAACTATGAAAATTTCTCACCTTCTCGGCCACACTGTTTAGAAGGCATTTTGCAAACTCAGGTGAAAATAACATATTTTATGAGGATATCAGCATAGATGTTGCCATTTATTGGTTTGCTTTTAAAGCGAAAAACATTCAGCTATTAACCCCTTCGGGACAGGCGGCTTTTACACAAATTTTATTCGGGTAGCACCACTTTTTTTTTTAAACGTTACTTTTACTTAAAGAATCATGAAAATGCTCTAATGAAAGAAACTAAATACTATTACTTTTCTTTTTTACTGATGCCTAAAAGAAATTCTGTATGCTCTTTTGGGGGGTACATATATGCACCCATGGTCCCGAACGGGTTAAGAAATGTAGTCGAAATGTAGAAAAATTAATCAGTTTAGTTTTTATGAGGAAAAGAGCATAGGTCCACATATGTGGACACAGGTAGCGAAGAGGTTAACATGAACTAACTGAAGTCTTTTAAATAATGCTTCATTTTCTGTATGTCAATAAATATTCCAATCAGATTAATAGATTGAATGATGCCAAAATGGCCTTACCGAAGGGGCAGTGCCGAATTGTCAGCATGACCGGAACCCCAGAACACAAATGGTGGAGCTGAAATATTCTGTAAAGGAATATTAAAATGTTCGTACAAGTAATTACTAAAAAGCAATTATAAGAGAACCCACTGAAATAATTTCCAATAAAGATATAGTATGAAACGATGAATTCTCATACGATATCAATGGAGTTTGGAAAGCATTGCTACGTAGTAGATGAAATCTTTTTTGTTAAAAATTATGAATACCTTTTCCTCTCAACTTATCTTCCCTAACACCATTAAATTACAATAGTCTCTCCTTGACGAATAAACGCAAAGAGAAATAAAAATATTTAAATAAGCACTGACGATGGCCTTGTGAATTTGGCCGAAAACGTTTAGGGATTTTAATTTGATTTTTAACATATTTTTAAGATACTATAATGTATTTTAAATAATGTTATATTATATATGGGGCATTCTCACAATCTTTTGACTTTCGGGAATAAAAATCTGGTGAAATTAAACTTACTAAAATAACATATTAATCTGATAGACGAATGCCTTAATGATTCAAAATAAAGAAAAAATGGTCAGCAGCGAAATTTTTTTCATTTAACTGAGGTTTATGTTAAACTTGTTAGTTTAATTTTCCTTACCATTTTACCACTAAAACTTTTTATTTTCTTCTAAACTTTTACTTATAATGAATTTGCATAGTACCCGTAGGACATTCAAATAAGAAATAATAACAATGCAGTATTTTTAGTACAAAATTTTGGTATAACATTGTCTTAAAGGGGTGTTAAAGAAGGGACGGTAAGGTAAAAAAAGGGGACGGTATGGGAAAAAAACGGACGGTAAGGATGGAAAGGTAAGGAAAATTACCGCCTATTTTAGGCAAATCATGTTAAAACTAAGTTGTAGCCACAATATTCATTGATTTTTAGAAACAGTTATTTACATTGGATTAAATTTAAAAGAAATTTTAATTTACCTCGAAAAGTGCAAGAATACACCTTGGGGACGATAAGACTACCAATAAAGCCACGATCTTGAAATTGATATTTAAATGCTGATTTAAATTCTGCAGTAAATTTCCTATCAAAGAATTCTAGACATTCTTTCTCTAGCATACTTTTGCATGAGAAAAAACTTGAAAAAATTTCTGTGGTTGCATCTGAAGGGATTATCTGTATAAGTTTAGCAAGGGGAACGGTAAGAATGAAAAACCCAGGGACAGAGTTCAAAAAGTAATATCAACCGTAAAAATGTGCGCAAGTTAATTTTTTGTTACATATTTATATAAAACAAGTGTCCCAGTTTCGCAAAAAAAAAATTACATCGAATTACTTTTATTGAAACAATTTTATACGGGCAGCTCCAAACTTAAAAATCAGCATCAGGGACACGGACGGTATAGGAGTTTTCCTGGTATTTGGACCCCCAACATCGTCCAAAACTTATTTATCTCGTTAATATTGTTATGCAATCATGCAATGGGATGTTCCCCAGTATATGAAATAAAAATAATACAAGAAAATGTACTAAAATAAAAATTATTATCCAGGGACATAAAAGTCAAAAGATTGTGAAAATGCCCGATATATATGCACCTAAAAGCAATTTTAGTATATTTTATTTGTACTTTAAACGAAATGAAATATTCTGATTTGAGTTTTATATGAACTATTTGATAATTCCAACTGTTTTACTTCAAATAGACAAAAAGGTATCACACATTTTCATGTTTAAATATGAACAAAACCCAATTTAATCACCAGGAAAATTGTATATTTTCATTTACTGTATGACTCATATGATTATTTTTTATGTCTATCTTTTCATTGCATATTTTTTACGCTAAACTGATTTTAAAGTCTTATAAAGGTATGCTGAATTCTCGGGAAAGAGACTATCAAATATAATAGCTGCATTCTTGAATATGCTATCTATAAATCTCCTGATTTTATATGTTAAAACGCTCATAGTGAATTTTTAATATAATTTACAATAGTTTTTGCTGGAAAACGCATATTTCTTGAATTCAACCTTTTGACTGGGATGCAAACTAGTGTAACATACTTGAAATTGAAATTTTAAAACAGACTTAAATTTTATTCGAACTTTTAAACAAAATAATATTTATGTATGTTTCACTAAGTTTTAAAATAGATATTGCTTATCACAATATATATTCCAAAGGGAAAATTCGAAATATAGGTATTATATAGGTATGACCCAACGAAAATTCAGTATCAGATGTAAAGAACATATGGCGGACATAAAATATATTAGAGGTAATACTGCTTTATCCCGGCTCAATCAAATAGAGAGCATTAACATACTTTTTAACTAGAGTAGATTAATCTACAGGTCTAATTTTTATTTACAATTATTTATAAGAGAGTCCATTGAAATTTATTTAAGAGTTTCAGGGGTTTGTAACGATACGTTATCTTTTTGTATCCACTGGTAAAAATTTGCAGCATTCTGGCAGTTCATTTGACCGTTTTTTCCGCAAACCCTTACACAACCGTTAATTTAACACTATTCTGACCATATTATTGGACATTTTATGGTCATAATATAGTTAAATTATGGTTATGAAACCGTTTTTTCAAAAAACGGTCGAATGACCTGCCACAATGCTGCAAAATTTTTAACAGTGTCCCTACTATATGGATTGAATGGTGGGACAACTTGCGGAGTCGTAATATAAAGGAACACGTGCGATGGTAAAAATGTAGGGCGCGTTATATGTTTACTTGTTTGTATTCGATGATTTTTTTTCCATTTTTCATTTGCATTGTATTTGTAATTTCTGTTATACATTCTGATGACGACTCAGTGAAGGAGTTGAAGTATGTCTAGATAGGTTTTTAATTTACTTTTAATGCGCTTTTAGTAACGTCTTTTAAGCAAATAAATGTTTAAATGTATATTTTGACTTTTCCGTTTGGAATATACAGGGTGTCCGGTCTCAACGGTGTCCAATGGCTAATTCCTAAACCGTTAGTCATAGACATATAGTTCCAATTACAAAAGTGTTTTAAATCAGGTAAAGAAATATTTTAAAAGCGATTTGGGTCAATAAAAACATTTTTTAAAAAATTACGAAATTTAAATTTTTATACGATCCCCCGGTCCTATAAGTTACATTTAGAGAAATTTTCCTTTTACACTGACAAGTAATACAAAAAAAGTCCCGTTATTCTACGATTAAAATTGACCGAGTTAATAGCTGTTTAAAGTTGGAGCATATTTTTTGCTGCAAATTGGGGGTCATTCACAATTTTAGTCGAAATATAATTTCGTCAGATATAAAAAAATGTTTGGGAGTAAAATTAACATTGCAATATAAATCTGAAATCTTTAATCATTCTGGCATATTAATGGAAAATATACAATTTATAATAAACATTTAAGAAGAAAGAAAAAACAGAATTTTTGTTAAATAAAATGATTATAAATTAACAGCCTTTACAAAATGATACGTATTTTAAAATATTATTAGATTGCACAAGCCTGCAAAAGTTGGGTTATGTCATGTTTTTTAGCTTTTGATAATTGATTCTTATATATTCTGTACCGCTGAATCCGAAATTGACCTTCATTTTTAACTATCATATCAGGATTTTTCGCAAATTGCAAATTTCAAAGTTAAGAAGTTCAATGTTAAAATTGAATTTCCTTCCCCATCTCATCGGACCACTCAGCTGTTTAGTTGTAAGAATCCCAGGATAAGCAAAAATATCGAATAAATTTTTTAATAAAATAAAATAAAATAAAAAATGTTTTACATATGTTTTATAGTATGAGATTTTCGCTATATTTTAACTTACACAGTTGTGATTTGCAAAAAAATTCTAATGTGATGGTTAAAAATGAAAGTCATTTTCAGATTCAGTGCTAAAAAGTGCGTAAAAATCAATTATCAAAAGTTAAAAAACACAACCATCTCCTCTACTTTATAGTATTCGATTTTTGTTATTCTTTAAATTTGAAAATTTATGATTTGCGAAATATCCTGACATGATGGTTAAAAATTAAGGTAATTTTCGGATTTAGTGCTAAAAAATACATAAAAGTTAAAAACCCCAACAATCGCAGTCTTGTATTATCTAATGTAAAACTTTTTCTTAAACTCCTTGGCAGAAATCTATCCGAAATTTTTTGTGTTATCCTGTAAAATAAGTATAAATGATAACCACCGAAAATCTTAATAATATTAGATTGTTATCGGATTTGCACCAGTATGTAAAATGCAATCTCGATCGGATATTTAAAAGTGGGTTAAAGTTCGAGTACAAATTTTGAACTGGAAAAACATACATACGATTGTTGAAGTAACATAAAAACTTATAAAAAAACATAATTTTTGTTAAAAGAAATCATAAGAGAAACAATCTCAAATCCTGACAAAATAAAACATATGTTATTTTAGCCAATTTGAGACTTAATCATTATACTTGTAGGATTTTTTTTCAAAGCGCAGATACACATGAAGTAAGACCTTAAGAACTTGAAGTAAGACTTTAAACACTTGGTATATGATCCCTCAAAGCCAAGCCGAACTCATTTGTTTTCAGAGTAGAAAAGTGGCATAAGTCATGCATTTTTAAAATTTCATAACTCGCTCAAGTTTAACGTTATATGAATGGGACTTTTTTTGTCTTACTTGTCAGTGTAATAGGAAAAAATTACTAAATATAACTTATAGGACCGGGGGACCGTATAAAAATTTAAATTTCGTAACTTTTTAAGAAATGTTTTTATTGACCCAAATCGCTTTTAAAATGTTTATTTACCTGATTTAAAACATTTTTGTAATTTGAACTATATGTCTATGACTAACGGTTTAGGAATTAGCCATTGGACACCGTTGAGACCGGACACCCTGTACATTGTGATATAGTTATTAGTAGACGTAATTAAGGCTTATTACTCGTACTTACTTACATTTGAGATATTGCTTTATCGGAATACGTTTATTTAAAAAAATTGAATTCTTTGTTAAAACTTCAACATAACCCAATTTAATAACGAGGAAAATTTTATGTTTTCATTTATTGTATTGTAATATACAAGGTGATTTAAAACAAATGGAACAAAATGGCAAGCAACCCCCATTCATTTTGAATCACCCTGTATTAAGTCGATATGATTTTCTTTTATGTCCTGTATCTTTTTATTGCATATTTTTTTAACCCTAGACAGATTTTAAATTTTCACGAAGGTATGTTGAATTCCTGGAGACTATCAATTCAATAGCTTCATTCTCGAATATGCTATCTAAATCTTCTGTCCCTTTGTTATATAATGGTTAATATGAATGTCACTGTGAATTTTCAATACAATTTATAGTAGTTTTAGTTGGAAAACGCATATTTCTCAAATAGAACCCTTTTGACTGGGATACAAACTATTGTCAAATACTTAGAATTGAAATTTTAAAACAGATTTGAATTTTATTCGAACCCTTAAACAAGTTAAGAACCTACACTAGTCACTCAAAAAGACCCGGATGATAATGTTAATCCTATGGGGAAGTTATTTTCAAATATCTCGCTTGAATTTTGATATTTTCGAATGATTTTTTTTTTTACATAGGTAGCTGAGGACGATCTACAACCGGGCTAGTTTTTACTTTTTCTATTTTGGTATAGTTATTTTTATATTAGGATAGTTACAATTTCAGAACCGGTTCAAACCGGTTCCGAAAGTAAAAGTAATATTTTTTTTTAAATATGAAACCAAAATCAAAAAAGTAAAAACTAGCCCGGTTGTAGATCGTCCTCAGCTATTCTGTGCAAAAAAAAAAATCATTCGAAAATATCAAAATTCAAGCGAGATATTTGAAAATAACATCCCCATAGGATTAACATTATCATCCGAGTCTTTTTGAGTGACTAGTGTAGGCTCTTAATACCTGTGTTTCACTAAGTTTTAGAACAGAGATTGCTCAACCGGAATAAGTTCGTTTAAAAATTTGAACTGTTTATTATTTTTGGAGGATAGGTTACATGAATTTGTAGCAGCTTTAGGAGTCTATAATTTTAAATTAGTTCAAAAAGCAAGCATTTAGATTAAGCAACTTCTAACAAGGTAAAGTGCCCAACCCGTAATTTCTTTTAAATAAAAATTTGGGTATGTGTAGGGTACATGGAGGTATATAAGAAGCAACATTTTAGCCCCCGGTATGCTATTTCTTTTTCACAGCGCATAAAGTGTTGTCTCCAAAAAATAACAATACTTTGTATAAGCCAGCCGTAAAACAAAGCAGATGTATCATTGTACTCTACTGCAATTTTTTAAACTTCTAAGCATCGCACATTTACAGTTTTTATGCCGTCGTATTGGAAAAAAAAGTACTTTTAAATGCAATTTGTTTGAAAACTGCATATCTATTTATTTTTGAGATTTTATTTATTTATTTTTTTTTTGTAGTTTTTAGCGTAATTTGTTTAATTTGGGCAACTCAAGTACTCCATTTCTGTAGAAAGTAAAGGAAAATAGTTGGAAAAGAGCAATTATATATTTTTGTTGCCATATTCCCGTAACAACTGAAAAAAATGTATTTAAAATATGTGCTATTTTGGGAAAATATAAATGAAGGATTTCTAATAAAACTGGAGCTATTGTAAACTAAATTTAGTTTTAAGTATCTATATTAATATTACAAACAAATGAAGGCATATAAATCATTAGATAGCCGATTTTTTTTTAATTATTATTATTTTTTTTTTTAGCCGAGTTTCTTGAATGGCGATATATCTTTTTTTTTATCTGTGTATTATTCAGTGATAGTAACGCCCTATGCGTACTTTACTGTAGATGTTGTTTAATACTGGATCGCAAATGAGGAATTCTTGAGCGAATGCGGATGACGCTATTTTATATAAAATAAAAGCGTGTGTTTTAAGTTTTAAAACTGAATTATGTTTTGTACTATTTATATATCTTTTTTTTTTTTTTTTCATCGGGGACGACTCTAAATTCTGAAAAAGAAGAATTCCTGTTTTTAAGTTGTTGTTGTTGCCCAACTTCACTTTAAGGGGGTAAATTTTACCTCGAAATATTTTTTAACTTCATTATTTAACTGTTTAATGATAAGAGACAGAGAAAATATTTCAGGTTAAAAATTGATTCTTTTTATTAGTTCTATCGACGGCTCAGTTGTTAATCTTTTTTTTTTCCTTTTTTTTTTTCAATGTCGAATTTAGATTTTCTTTTTACGGGGGAAGGAGGGGGTTCGTAGATAATCATGTATTCCTGGGGAATTTGCATATTTTAGACTATGGCCAATCTCAAATCTTCCGGAAAATAGGCATTCGTCTCCGGGCCTACTCCTAAGTTCATCACTGGAAAATGGAACTGTGAGACGAAAGATGGTCAAATTAAGGCCTACTCCGGACTGACTCACACCGCCATTTAATTGCTGGTAGGAGAAGAACGTTTGCCAAGCCGCACAGTGGGACGTTTCGATGATCTAGGTGGACAAAATTCCTTTTTCCGATTATCACAGAATTTGACAAAACCGCGTATACTGGTCGGTGAATGACCCTATTTTCGAGACCCGTTCGAGTTTTGTCTAAAAAATCCGAGATGTCGATTAATTATGACCACGAAGAAGACATTTGTGCAGTTGGTTTGAGGGAGTTTCAATAGTTTCACTAGCTACCTCTAAGTTTGAAAGCAGTTCGTGACTATTCTGTTTTATTTGAAAGCACGAGTTTGCTGAACTATCACAGGATCGTCAAGATCAGATTTAACCCATTTTTGTTTGAAAATAACTTATATTAAACCCGCTTAACTGCTTTTTTTACCCGACTGCCAAGAAGGGTTATGTGTTTCACGCGTATCTGGGTATGTGGATTTTTTTATACCCTCGAAACCTCCCAACGGCTGGATGGATTTTAATGAATGAGGTCTCTATCAATTCGTCTTAACCGTCCAATGGTTATAGGCTAGATTTTGTTTTATAAATTCAAAATGACGGTCGTAAAATACTAAATGGCGGTAGAGTCGAAAAAATAATTTTACGCACCCTATTGAGTAGCATATCATTGGATAGGTCTTTCAAAATGAAGACGATGTTTCATTGACTATTTTGCAGTCAGAAGCTCCGTTTAAATATTACACAACCTGGAAGTTGTGTAGGTAGGATCTCTAGATTGACTGTAACTCTAACCATCATAGGCATCTCTAGGCCTCATCAAAACAGTGTTTATAGATAAGAACTAACAATTAAACACAACTTTAAAGTAATCAATACAAGTAAATAAAAAAAAAGGTAAGTAATATAAAAAAAATTCACATTGATGAGAAATAATTAATTAGTCCGCTTTTTACGCAGTCCTGTTTTTTGATTTTTTAAATGTAATTGAAGTTATCAAAGGTTGTGATTCTGGATGATCCTTGATGTTGTTTACAAATTTCCTCTTGACTTTTAACATATTATTCAGCATTATTCAACAATAAGTATTTCTTTAAATCAAAGTTTCATTCCTAAAGTATCAGAAACTTAAAAAAAAAAATCCTGCAAATGTTTGCAAATTATTAAGTTTTTTTTAATAAACAAGCATCACATTAACTTGCAGTGCATGTATGAATTTTTAGTTCAAATCTTACAAGTCAAATTTAAACCGCTTTTTATTATTCGATTGAGCCAAAACAATGAATACATGTATAAATTGAATGACAATGCAATATTTTTATAATTTAAAGAACGTAGAAGTTTGTTTAGATTACTGTTTCTACAGGGCTCCACAAAAATTTAGATTAAAACTTGGAAGTTAATTTTAAACCAATTTCAATAATCCTATTGAGCTGAAACTTTGCTCAGGATATGTAGTTCTGATGACAATGCAATATTATTATACTTTATGGAACGTAGCAGTTAGGCTTTTTTTTACAGGGACACATAAAAGATTAGTCCAAATCTTACAAGACCATTGGTAGACCCCTTTTAGTTATCTGATTGAGCTGAAACTTTAGCTACACGTTTTTCCTGATGAAAATTCTATTAAATTATAATTTGACAAACGTAGAAATTATGCACTTTTTACAGGGTCACACAAAAGATCGCGGAAAGATTGTTGCTGAAAAGCAGAAATTTTAATTAAATTTCAACAAAATTACGATAGGTTATTGAGGTAGGGGAGACCGGGGCAAGATGACGAATGTCTTAATTTTCCCCTTTTCCAGTAGGTGGCAGCATCAACCGGACACTACTGGCTTTCCTATCGGCCGTTCTTTAAACAATAGTATAGAGACGCTGAAATCGCCCTTTCTGTGTTAGTTGTGAAGCTTTGATTGTTTACCGCTGCCACGTTATAACTTTTATGCATGTGTAAATAAGCTCTGTTACAGATATAGGTAAGATATATAGTTTCTCTTTAATATTTATGAGTAACTTAGTTTAAATACTACCTATTACCATGAATAAATGTCAATTAATCGCCTTCCTTCATGGCAATGAAAACGAATATTTTTAAACAGGCAGTCCGGGGCAAGAGGACGAGCTCGTCATCCTCAGATCCTGGTAGTAGAAAACCAACGTATAAACTCTCCAGAAAAACCAGAACTTATGGCAAATTCTGATTCCGATGCACCAAATAAGCCTGATAGTATTTTTGATTTCAAACCATTGCCTAAAGCAACAAAATGTGAGAAAAAAAGAAAAAGCAAAACACTGAGCTCAAGCATTCTTACAAGCACACCTATCAAAGAAATGTTAGAACAAAGGGAAAAGTAGAAGGAAGAACAGGAACGTTTAAAAAAACAGAGAAAAGAAGCTCGTGAAGCTAAAAAGAGAGTAAAAAAACTCAAACTAAGTTCCTGTAGACCTAAGTCTATTAAATCCAGGCCAAAAAGTCCAGTTACATCAACTTCAAAGGATGCACTGTAAAAAAAATCTTAAAAGAACATAAAAAAAATCTTCGAATTCCGACAGTAAAAATTACGTTAACAGAATTCTTATGTCACTCCAACCACATATCGCTTATTTTCATGTGAAACAACAAAAAATTCTTTTTTCTTTGCCTTTAGTTTTCATTGCGACAGATTAAACAGTTGGATAACAGAATAAATGCTTTGAGCGGAAGGTCACCCCCGTCTGAAGTCTAGAAGGTCATTTAGAATGACCAATAAGCATTGGTTATCATACACCCCACGCTAACCGCTTCTCATCTAACTTGAAATATTTGTTGTGTCTTGTCTCTTATGTACTATGTACTGTTTAAAATGGCAGACTTTCAATAAAGCACGTTCATCAATTGGAAAAGAATAATATATACAGAATTTTTAAAAGAAAATTCACACTCAATATCATCATTGGTACCGGCGACACACACCTTTCAGTACCACATTAATGGAGTAGTTTTCATATTAGAAAACAAACATAGTAAGGAATGTTTTCATCCTTCTTTTAAACATCTAACAATGTTTTTCCGAAATGTAACAATATGTATGAAAAAAATTTACAATTTGCTAAAAATCTTAATTAAGCAATACTATTTATTATTTTTTTTATAATGTATGATTTACTTGAATTATTAATATTATTTTATATTTCATTATTTATGCACATAATTTAGTTGATCTAATTCTGTTAATAACTGGAGATTATTTTTTGATCAGTTGTTTATTTTAAGTTAAATTCATAATCTTAAGTTTATGATTAGTTTACAAATCTTAAATTTTTACATAGCTGTAGAATGATTACTTATTATATTTAACTTTTTTATGACTAAGAGTTTAATTTTACTTCATATGTATTAGTTCCTGAAATTTTGATTGAGATTTTGAATTAATTTTGTCATCAATTGACATACGTGATTAGTTTTGGAGTGATAGTTTTAATAATAAACACGGAGTAGCTGCATTAATTTTTATAGTTATAGATAACCGATATTTTCGTTTAACATTAACCAGAATAATATTTATTAGATCTGGCGCTGTTCATGTATTTTTATTGTTTAAATTTATCACATTTCCTACTATTTATTATGTTGTTTAAAATGGAATGATTGATATTTTGATTAATCGTTCCATATGCTGATTCTGAAGAATTTTTTTTTTTTTTTTTTTTTTTTTTGTACAATCTTAGAGTTAACTGTGGTGGTTAAGTTAAAATTTGTAAATTTTATTCAGTCCATTTAATGAAATAAATTTTGAACTACAACTGTGTGAATTATTTTGAAAATAATTCCTATTTAAGCTTTAACCATTCATTTTATAGAATCAGCAAGTTTAATTTTGTTTAACATTTTAATTTAAATTATATTGTAATATTTTTTTTTCATATTTAGTTCATGATCATTTACTATATACGGAAAAACATTGTAAATTGTTAAGAAGGATGAAAACTCATTTTATCACTTTAGCTGAAATGAAATATTTTTTTTATGGTGATGTTTATATAGATTTTAGTGGCTCTTCTTTTTTATTTCTCATCTTTGCTCATAGCTGTCAACATTTACACATTTATATATACAAAGCTTTCTATTCGAAAAAAATTATAAAAAATGGCAGGTATTATTTACATAATTAACCAACATCACTGATTTAACCTAATCAATTTTCAGAAATATTGCATGAATAAATATTAAAGTTGTTTTAATTACAAATCACATTCAATACATATATTTATTTTATTAATAAATATTTTTATGGGGGAGGGGAGAGTTACCTTATATCGTATATATATATATATATATATATATATTATTATTATTATTATTATTCCGGGGTGGGGAGGAGTTTAAGATATCTTCTTTCACTTATTCCAGTTTTTAATGTACTTAATTCCCAAATCTATATAAATTCAACTGTTTAAATATTTTATTGCGAACAAGCTATTTAAATTAATTTTGTAAAAGTTTGGAGGAAAATTCCTGTAAGTATTTATTATTATTAATATAAACAAATCGATCGGTAAATAGAAATGTCCTGTGTACCTAACCTATAATACGCGATTATTCTGTTAAATAGAACCTCCCCCCCCCCTCGTCAACAGGAATCGACCTACAGATTTGACTGTTGAGAAAAGCGTCAATTGTCAACACGAAGTGCCTGTATGACTACATATTTCTGTCGTCTGATAACGCATTCTTTCGTTAACAGATATTTTCTGAAAATAGATATGTTCTGGCAACTTTTTGCTACCAGAAATTTTCTGTTGTTTTACAGAAATATTTTTAACAGTGTGGTGTTTTCAGATGTCCTGCTTGTGATCAGGAATATTGTGAACCACCAACAGGAGAATGGAACCAGTGCTGTAAATGCCAAGAGTGGTGACATGACAAATGTTTCAATTATGAAAATGGCATTTTTATTTGTGACTACTGTTATCTGCACAACTAAACACTTCAACATCACGTTACAATGCATTATGCTTAGTTTGATATTTTGTAACATGTAAAAACACAGTTATCATTTGTTAAACTATGTAACATATTCAAAAGATAAAATATGTTCAACTTTTTTCAGTGTTGTCATCTTGGTCCAAGGTCAAAGTCACCTTGCCCCAGTATTGGGGCAAGATGACGATTTGTTAATGTTATGAAAAAATAAAATTATCCTTTATTTTTTTACTTGAAAAATTAAATGGTAATACATTTAATACTACAAAAGAATACTCTAACAGTTCATGTAAAATTAATTTTACTATACTTAAAAATAAATTAATAAACAACAAAAATTGTTAACATAGTCATCTTGCCCCGGTCTCCCTTACATAATAGCATTTTTTCAATTGAAATAAAGTGCGTAGCAGTTGTATTTCTTATACAGAGACACATAAAAAACTCGGATACATTACCGTCTATATGCAAAGATTTTATTTCAAATTGAATAAAATTTATGTAGGTTATTTGTTCACACAACCGCATATTTTCAACCGAAAATAATTTAGGTAGCATGTGTTGAACTGTGTAACCCCTGACAGAAAAACCTAAAAACCTTTTTGTGATCTAACTTCAAAACTTTAAACTTTCACTTTCCTAGCTTCGAGAAGATTGCATATTTGTGGTTTTGCCTCTCCCATCTCCTACTTCTACACTGTATATGCAATGATTTTGCGGACTTCAGCTACGACTAGACTATGACCTCTTCTTTTATATATATTTTTTTAGAACTTCCTTTGCTGTGTATCTGTGATGTCATGTTTAATAGGCTCCGTGAAGAATTTATTCTCTCGGTAGAACTTCTGTATGATGTTATATAATAACCACGAAGATTTTCCTCAACAATATTGAGTGAATGTAGAAGTCATCACTTTAACCATCCATGACACGAAAATTATAATAGTATAAAATATAAATAATATCATTTTATTTTACACTCTAGATAAGCACAGTGAAATATGCTACAACGGTGCAGTTGCAGATATCTTTCGACTCTAAAGAAAACGGGATTGGGGTCGAAACAGAGCTACTGAGTACAGGTAAGAAATATCTTTTCTTGTTTTATTTCATCTTGTTGATAATTTAAAAAGTAACGAGAAATATGCACACTTAAATCTAAAATAGAAATATTATTTGTAAAAGCATGTATATGTTTTACAGGGTCGCACAAAACATTAAAGTTTTTTTTTTAAATATTATTTTATTTAAAAAAAATTATTTTTTAGAATGACTACATAAATTTCTAGAGCAATTCTGAGTAGACAAAAATAAAAGAATATATGAATGTTAACTTACATGTGGGAATTAAATTGTTTTTTACTTAATAGTAAAATATGTATGTTTAACGCGGTTTTTTTAATTCATTATATTTTTATTTTGAAACATTATTGTTAAATAAACCAAATATTTCTCTCTATTTGAGCATTTTATTAGTGATACATTCGAAAAATCAGCTAAAACTAATTAAATTTCAACGAAATAATTTTTCTACCTAGATCAGAGATGGCGAACCTTTTCTCATCCACGTGCAAAAATTTTTCAAAAATTATTTTATGTAACCATAACGTGCCAAGAACTCTCCCGCTCCGTTCTGAAAAAATACACAATAGACAGCAATGAGTCAAAGTTACTTAGAATTTTGTTATTAAGATTGAAATATAGAAGTTATATTTTAAAAAAGTTTTTAAAAATGCAATTTCCATAGTTTCAAATAATTAATATCAGGTTCATTCTTTAGTTACTTTTAACAGAATGCAACTTAAAGTAAAATCAATTGTCAAACGATTTCTACCTGAGTTTTAATAATTTATTTTTTTAATAACGGTTCTCAGGCATAGGCAGAAGAAAAAATTGTCAAAATGGCTAACATCAGTATCTTTAAAATTCTATACATGTCTAGAATTAAATTCTGAGTTAGCTTAGTTTTATCATCAGCATTTTTGTTTATGATAATCTTTCTTTTTCGAAAGTTTTCAAATTTTCTTTTGATTTAATAAATATTTCATCCCATATTGAAGTAGATTGGTATAAAATATGCTGCTTTTCAATTTCTAGTCAAAAGATTTGACCAATGATCAGCAAATATAAAATCGTGCATTTTGTCTAATTTGACTGTGTTATGATTTAGAACATCAATCAATACGTGCCGAAAATATTGTGTTGCGTGCCACTCTTGGCACGCGTGCCATAGGTTCGCCGACCCTGACCTAGATCGTCAAAACGTCCCACTGTGCGCCGTGTGGGCAACGATCGCTGATTGGTGTAAGTGAGAAACAAAACGCTTGACGACTCATTAAATATTCGAAAACGATTAGCTGACACGAATCGTCATTACGTGCGGTTTTAACGCAGATTATATATAAGTAGCACCACTAAACGACACAGATGTTTACGCAAAGCTATCTCCCGATAGAATGCTTGTCGGCGACAAGAATTTTGGGCTGTTTTAAATTTGGCAGCAATAGGTTACAAAAATTACTCTTTCGAAATATGAACTCAATCTGGATTTAGATAATGAAATTTTCAATATAGAGTTTAAAAAAAAAAAAAAACTCAAAAAATTAGTCAAATTAAAAAAATGGTTGCATACTACATTATAAGTTTCTCAAATGTGAGCCTTCGAAATATGGTTAAACTGCTATTCATAGTTTTTAATAGTATTAAAAAATTTTTAACAGAACTATTTTGACCGACTTCAACATAAGATAGCGCTTAAAATAATTATTCGATTTAGTCAGTTTCAACTTGTTCATCGAACATTTCACTCTAAAACTGCCAATTTATTTTTTATATGCAATAGTTTTCTTAATATAAGATAAGAAAGACCTCCTGTCACAAAAAATTCATTTACGGCAGCTAGAGCAGCGTTGTTTACTTTTTAGGTGCTTTCGTAATTATATAAATACGTAGCACCTATAATCGTCGCTCGTATGTCTGTCTGTCTGTCTGTCCGTCCGTACGCATATAACAGAGCAAAAACTACCGAACCAAATTGTCTGAAATTTTAAATATATAATTGTTGCAAAATTTTGTAGAGTCATTTCAAATTTAATGAAAATCGGATGTATAGTTTAATTGCAGGTACTGCCAAAAGTTTAAAACAGGGACTGTCAAAGAGAATGAAATTGATATGCAGTTATGAAGTGCACTAAAATATACATTCAGTACAATATGCGGTGCAAAAAACATTTATAAAACTACTTATAGTACGAACGCTCCTCATTTGCCACGTTTGACTAGCAATTTCCAACTTGTTTTAGACTAGAGAGATTTTTAAAAACAGATGTTTATTGTTATGCCAACCATGGATAGATTTTTTTTTTTAAATTGTCCTTAAAATTGTTTTTAAAACATCAAAAATCAGTAAATTGCGTTACATTTTTCAAACAACCTTTTCTTCAAAGTACATTTTTTGTTCTATTCTAGGGAATAAAGAATGGGACTATGCGACATTTAGAAAAGAAGATGCGATCAAATTAAAATAAATTTGTATAATGCATTGGTTATGAACATTTCACTTATACATACTGGAATTATAAAAAAGATTAAGAAAAGTAAATTAAACATGCAAAATATTGTTACCAGATCTATATTTCGTTTCAAAATTTTAATAAAAGTGGAAGAAATAAAAATAAAGTATTTATTATATTTATTTAAACTCAATAAGCATTTGTAAATTTTTCAATCCTCCTAATGTAAATTTATTATTTTAAATTGAATTATTAAAATTTAAAAAGCTACTAAAAGGAAAAATTATTTTATTAAATTTTGTGCATGTTCCATCCTAATTTTATTGTTAAAATGAGCTTCCATTAGTCGCAGTAAGTTAATTAAATAGATGGTTTTAAAAGCTTTTCCTTAGTCTTCGAGACGCAAAATGGGCTTCAATAAATATACATTTTTAATAATTGAAAAACTTGTCTTTTTCCCCCACTTATTTTCTTTTCTGTTTTCTTTTTTCTCCCTCCCCCCCCCCCTTTTTTTTTTAGTTTCTTCTATCTTTACAAGAAAAAAGTATAGTATATTGGATTTGGGAAAATTTTCGAATTCCAGTTTTCGACGGATTTACACGTTTTAGGGGTCAGAGATCACGAAAAACGTTTTTCCAAAATGTCTGTCTCTGAGTCTGTCTGTTGGTGTGTGACACAAATTTTGTTGGCGCTCTATCTAAAGAACTAGTACACGGAATTTAATAAAACTTTAGATTCAGTTAGTCCTTGATATAAATTGGTGCTCATTAATTTTTGGTGTAAATCGACCAGTAGGTGGCACTGCTATGCTGCGTTATTCATGATTTTAACAATAGCTATATCTCAACAACTAAAGCACGGATTTACAGACAATTTCAGATCTAGTTAGTCCTTGATATAATTTGGTACTGATAACATTTTGGTGTGAATCGCCCAATAGGTGGCGCTGCTATGCTGCATTATTCATGATTATCGCAATAGCTGTATCTCAAGAACTAATGCATGAATTTCCATCAAACTTTAGATTCAGTTAGTCCCTGATATAAATTATTGCTGTTTAGTTTTTGGCTTAAATCGTTCAAGAGGTGGCGCTACTATGCTGCCTTTTTTTACGATTTCAGCAATAGCATCTTAAGAACTAAAGCATGAATTTTCATCAAACTTTAGATTCAGTTGTTTCCTGATATAAATTGATCCTGATATGTTTTTGGCGTAAATTGCTGAAACTGGTGCATTATATTCAGAACTTTTTACGATTTCCGCAGTAGTTCTATCTCAAAATCTAATGCACGCATTTTCCTCAAACTTCAAATTCAATTAGAAGTTGATATAAGTTGTTGCTGATTAGTTTCAAGTGCAAATCACCTAACCGGTGTTGCTGACTTTTTCCGGAAGTTTTAACATGTATGAGATAGAAAAAAGTTTTGGCATTTCCATATCCGACTTTAGTTTTTACTGTATTTCTATAAATTGTAAAAAAAAAAAAAAAAGTCTCTCAAATTGACAGAAAAAAACTGTCAATTTTGGCGCTAGTGGAAAACCGTTTAATTTACAGAAAATATCTGTAATTTTTCATAATAGGTTTTTTTGTAAAAAATATAGATTTTTTCTGTAAAAATTACAAAATCATTTTTTTTTTTACAGAAAAAAACTGTTTTTCTTTAAAACAGCTTTTTTCCTGTAAAAAATACAATTTTTTCTGTAAAAATTACAGGTTCTTTTTACAGTGTAGAATAACAGAAGTGAATTGTAAATTTTTTCTGAAATATTAAGGTCTCTTATCTATCTATATTATAAAGGACAAACATGTATGTGAGTAATTATGACGTCATTTTGCGAATGGCAACAGCAGACTTTTTTTCTCTTACTGCATTTATAAGGAAATTTTTAATTTCTAGGCATTGCACATTTTCAAATTTTACACCGTCGAATAAAGAAAAAAAATGCACTTCAAATGCAATTTGTTTGAAAACTATATCGAAATTTGTTTGAAAACTGTATCGACATTGACTCAATTTTTACGATTTTAAAATAATTTTCAAGCATGAATTTTTTTCAAATCTATCTCTATCGTGCGATTCAGAAAGATTTATCAGTTTGCACATAAATTAAATTAAATATTTCATAATTTGTATCCAGCTTATATTCTATGACCAAATTGAAACATCTATTAATCAATAAGTAAAACAATAAAATATATATAAAACACAAATTTAAGACATGTAATCGAAATTCGGGCTTAAACCACTGAAATGAAACAAATCAAAAAGTCTGATAGTAAAAAGTAATCTTCGGCGATTTCTTCGGCTGTTAAATCCTGACGCGAGACCAATAGGAAAATACCTCTTTTAATACATGTCGAAATTTTAATTGAACGCATTATTGCTATTTTTCATATAAATATCATTTTTAGTATTTTAATGGGCATTCTAAAGAATATATTAAATGTAAAAATCTGTTAGAGTTATTAGTAACAAAAAAAAGTAAATCCGCTCTCACCACAATCATTAAGATTATTTGTCTCTTTTTTTTTTTTATTAACTGCAATTTTTTGTAATCAAACAACGCGTTTTAACGATATATCAATATACTATATCAAAAGCCGCACCTTTCTAAAAATACCTTATTCATCGCTGCGCCTTTAGCATGTCTAGAGAAAAAAGGATGTTGATATCAGAAATAATATGCATGATGGTTTTCACCTACACTGTAAAAAAACCACTGTAAATTTGCCAGAACAAACTCGATCACAGTGAATGTGCTGCATCTTTCTTTGGTTTCCTGACTGTATTAACATGGAAAATATAGTAGTTGCGTAAAATTAACAGCACAATGTGCTGGCAATTTTTGACGCATTTTTTTACAGCACAAATTGCTGGCGTCCAAATTGCCAGCACATTGTGCTGTTAATTTTACGCAACTAATGTATTTTCCATGTTAATATAGTCAGGAATCTAAAGAAAGATACAGCACATTCACTGTGATCGAGTTTGTGCGCGAGATGAACAGTACTTTGTGCTGTAAAAATGTCGTTTTTTTTTACAGTGTATATCCTGTAATCCGGGAAGCCCAAGTATAATATAATGTTGATACTTATGTATATGAAGGGTGTAAATGCAAAATTCACACTCTCCAACTTAACCTAGCTTTTAGAAAAGTGCAAAATAAAAAACTGATTATTATTAATAAACATGATATATTGGCACATTTTTTTTCTTTTGTGTGATTTATTTGTTACCATAACAACTACTTGCACATAGACCTGAACCTGTAATAATTCTGGTAAAGCTAGAATTTAAATTTAAATATGGAAAATGTGAGTTTTGCGGCAAACTTTTTATGGGAAATGTTAGTTATAAACCAAAATAGTTATGAATTTAAAACAAGAACAACAACAAAAACAAAAATCTGAACTTTAGCTTTCAGGCACAGATGTCATATACGCCGCCCCATATTGGCGCGATTTTTTTTAGACGCCAATGTCATATACGCAACGAGTATTTAACTGGCGCCAAAGTGTCGTTATTTTGCTTGATATGGTAACCCGGATGTTGTTGTTTATGCTGTTGATGTTTTCGCCAAATTAGCGTCGAAAAAAAATCGCGCCAATATGAGGCGTATATGACATCTGTGCCAGCTTTCATCATGTTATTTTGAAGGGTAGTAAACAAAAAAAAAAATCAAAATGCAAAAAAAATATTTATTAAAAATAATTTGTGCCAAAATTTTACTATTAGACATGACTTAACTTCTTCACTGTCATTAAACTAGTGGAACATTTTTTACTCTACTTCTTACTTCTTTAAACCTTAACGTAATTTACTTCAGTTTTTGGACCCACAAATTTGCTTATCGTCACTGTTCTTAGTAGTTGTTTTTTGTAAAACACCAAATCTTCATTTTCTTTCCACTGATCACCATAGGGTTTCTTCAAATCCCATGATCCTTCGGAAGCCTGCCTGATTGGTTGAATTGGAATAGTGTGAGTCTTGTTGCAAAACAGTGGTTGGATAATATGAGTTGCATATCAAAACGAGATTTTCAGCCTTTTTTTTCACCCTTAGTATGTTCATTATTGTCCAAACCTCTATTACAGTCCGATTCGCCTTCAAAAGATGAACACGGTGACAGGAATAACTGAATACCTTAAAAAATTGATAATGTGACTTTTGCATCTGCATCATTCATATCATAATGGGTAATATAAATTGATGTTAATGATATAAGGTACTATTAATATCTTATAAAGAAATGTCTGTGAGTTACGCTGATGTCATATTGATGATGGCAATGGCCTAAACAAAAAAAAAAAAAAAAAAAAAAAAAAGATACTGTAATTATCTTAACTTCAAAGTGTCGTAAAATTTCAATTCTTATGCCATCAAATAGTTGGGGAAATGTACCTTCTAATTACAATTCGTTTGAAAACTGCATTTCGATTTACTGATTTTTTATGTTTTTAAAAATAGTTTTAAAGCTTGACTTTTTTTTTATCTATGTCTTTTGTATGCAGCGTGATTGGGAAGATTAACCTGTTTGCACATAAAATATAAATAGTTGAAGATTTGTCCCCAGTTAATATTTCAAAACGAAAATAAAACTTCATAAATATACAAACAAATAAAATAAATAAATAAATACAAATTTAACAAATATGTAGTCGAACGATACTCTTAAATACTAATTAATCAGAATAATAATAAAAAACAAATGCTATAATTAGTGAAATCTTTGGCGATTTTTTCCACTATTAATCCTTGTCATTTGGGTTTTCAAACGTGCTATGCATTTTCCAAATTGTTTATTTAGACATAATCTGCACCATATTATGTGAAGTTTTGTTATAGCAATCTGGATGTGTTGGAAATGTTTTATAACCGATGCTTAAAGCATGATTTTTCTTTCTTATTTTAAATATGCATCTATAGGATATTAATTTATCAAAAAGTAGCAAAGGTTTTTTTAAAATCAGAAATACTTGATAATCCTCTGACAACAATGGTCGGCACCAAAATCCTCTCTGTAAAAATAATAGTTGATTCTCATAGATTTCACTCAGCTAAATAAAAATAATGGCAACGAAATTACTGTATCACATACCATTCTTTTAGTAAGAGGGTTTGCTTTTAAAATTAAAGTATTCTATATCTTGCTAAAACATAAGTGGAAGTTTTGTAAACCATAAAATGTAGACAATAATATGTAAATTACCTGTAAATAAATGTATAAATATGATTACCCGATTTACAGTGGCATAAGGAATGAAAATATATTAGTGGATAGCAAATAGTAAATTCGGACACAAAAAGGGGGAGGCATAAAAAGAAAAATGCACGAAGCAAGTATCAACAAGCTAGATTTTCATGTTATATTTTGTCAATTTGATATCTAAGACAGTGAAAGCATTTTCTTTAAGATTTCAATTTTTATCTAGCATTGCAAATTAATATAATAATTTTTCACTATTTGCTATTATTGTAAAACTGTTTCTCGGAAAATGGCACGTGCAGGAGCCATTTAAATAACATATTCAGAATTTGGAATATTAGATGTGTACACTTTATATATTTAGTTTACAGGGATGAACCATTTTTATTTTTTTTTTACCAACCGGTGTAATTTTTATCCTTTAAAAGTAATATTAAAAATATATATATTTCAATGAAACTGAATACAAACAAAGACAAAATCATTGCATTAAAAATATACGAAATTAAAATAGTAGTTTAACTTTTTTGTATAACTAAATTAATTAACATTATAATTTTACCTTTACGTATCCCTTATTCTGTCTTTCTGTTATATTTTGTAAATTCTTTGGATCCGCAGTAACAAATTTTTCATTATAAAAATAAATTAAAATTTCTTTTCGTGGATATTTAAAAATTTAACTAGCGAATGTGTAAATATTTACTTGCTAATAAAGAAATATATTTTCAAAATTTGTTCCATTTTACGGTTAAATTTCCTTGAAAAAAAAATATTTAAAAGAGTTAATTCCTTCCAAAACATTTCGAAGTTAATAACGCAATTTCTAAGTAAAAAAATTATATTTTAAAATATGAAACATCGTTTAATTTAGAAATTGTTGACGGTTCAGGAATAAATATTTTTCTTTTGTGAAATGAAAAGTACGTTTTAAATTATATATTTTATATAGCTTTTTTTTCTTCTTCCGCAGTAGAGATAAAACATTAAATTATAATTTTAAAGAATGTATTTTTCAAGGGTAGATATAATTTAATTTAAGATACAAAGGTGGATAAAATATAAAGAAAACTTTTTTAATGCATTATTTGTTAAATATTTTTTACCAAAATTTTACAAACGATATTTTTCTAGATAGCTGCCTTTATCATTTACACACTTTTTTCAACATTTTTTCTTTTTTTCATTCTTTTACAATAAAAAGAAAAATGGATGTGTGAATAATGCTGAACAAAATTCTTTTACACATTTATGTGATGGAAATCTTGCTTCTCCTAACAATTCTTTAAGACTAAATGTAAACAAATTTCATTCCGATATGATAAGCTATGACTTCAGACTGTCTCAGAAGTTTTGGCAAATGGGCGATTTTCAAAAAGTGTCGTGTTTTACTGTCCTTTCACATTTGCACAGAAAAATAGTTAAATATCATAATTTTAATTATTGCATTTTAAGTATCATGTTTGTTTAATGATAATTTACAGATATATTATTATTTATACAAAATTTAAATATAAGAAATATATTCTTTTATAGTCAAAATGTCATTACCGTAGATTGTCACAAGAAGCAATTTATTAGGTAACGATTTGACTAACAAGGAAGGCGCATACGGGCCCTCCATACGGGCATACTCAGAAAAATCTGAAAAAAATTACAGAATGTTCCTCTCATATGGATATATATGTTTATAAAAAAATATTTTGGCGGAACCCCGATACAGCGTCCGTAAAAAAATAACGAAATTTTCGTTTATTTGGTGATTTATCACCGGTTGGCGATGAAAATAAAAATATGCTATTATGTAGGAAAAAAACTTTTTATGTTGAATTTGTTTATATATGTTTAATTTAAATAACTTTAGTTTTGTCATTTTTAATTTGTTTTAATTATAGTTTTGTCATTTTTAGTTTGTTTTAACTACAGTTTCTTATATATATTTATATGTATTTATAATAAAATTTAAAGTCATATTTTACGATTTAAAGCAAATTTAAATTGATTTAAATTATTTCAAGCTCAAAAATTAGGCAGATAGAACACTGTCGATTTGATTTTGTTGCTATGGAAACGACTTCGTCTTTGATATGAAAATGTATTATGGCAATCAAATGTCAGCTGACTATAACTTAAAATAGATATTTGCAACTTGCAAAGCATAGAAAATATTTTTACAGTGATAAAATTAAATAACTACAGCAACAAGCAACATATATATGTAATATAAAAAATATACAATAACCTCTTTCATTGATTAAGTTTAGATTCATTAAAAACCGTGCATTCTAAAAAACAATTAATAAACAATTTTCAGATGCATTAAAATCGTTTGTTTTTGGCGTGGAAAAATCCTGCACGCCAAATCGCCTGTGAATTTCGTATTTTCGCGCCAAACATTCGAAAGTATTTTATTTTTTTACAGACTTTCTACTGAAATTCCGCCGTAAAATTTGACTGATTCCTTATTACATACATGAGTAGTTTCACTAGCATTTTTTTCAACATATTCTGAGTATGCCCTGTATGGAGACCTTCCTTGTAAGTTCTATTTAAAACAGATGGTTATAATTTTTAATACATTTTTGTTTATTAAGAACCTACTAATTAAAAAACGCTTATTTTCATTAATTAAACTTATCTATAATTCTTAATAAATACTTTAAACCGTGTCCTAAGAAAGAGTGTCATTGCCATCCTTCTGACAAAAAGTTCATCTGGAATTTTTTAGAGGGCAGCACATGCCTTTTTATCAATGCAAAAATACTCCTTAAAAGTCAACTTGTTATCAGATTTAGGGGAATAGAGTAAATAGTTTTTATAGTTTCAATAAAACAAGCAAAGACTTTGAATGTTTTGATGAGTATATTTTTGTACGTCATTACCGTACCCACTTCTAATTGATAATTCAATTAACTTTTATTTCTTAAGCTACTTTTATTATCTCTCTATTCTAAAAAAAAAGTAACTACCGCTGTCACCGCCGCCGCCGGTTTTGAATTTTTTGTGACCGGAGGTCTTTCTCCGTTAATATTAAGAAAAATAATGCATACAAAAATATGAAAATCGGTAGTATTATACAGAAATGTTTGATAAACACGCTGATGCGGACAGTTTTCAAATCGAAGAATTGTTTTAAGAGATATTTAATGCTAAAGTTGGACAAAATCGTTCCACTAAAAAAGTTTTATAGGAGCAAAAACTATACATCGGAATTTAATAAATTTTAGATCATATTATACGTCATAATTTCCCGGTGTGCAGAATTCATTTATTTTTTTTTTATTTGACTCATTTTTCGAGGTTTCATTTCTATTTTAAATTCAAATTTTCAGCATTTCGAGAGATATTTTTTACTTATTTTAGAAAATTGTACTAATTTAACCTGTTGCCAACTGTATAAACAACGGAAACAAGCTTCAAATTAAAAATTTATTCACACGTGACTATTATAAACAGAAAAGATACTTTCAAATTAAATAATTGCGTATAAAAAGCAGGAACTTATTAAAAATTACGTCATAAAAAGTATATACGTGAATTTTAAAAGAGAAAGGATATTGTAAAATAATAAATTCATTAACATGCGTTAGAAGTCTTAAATAGGAGAAATTACGTCATATTTACGTCACATTACAGTTATTACATAAAATGAACACAAAATAATATTGCAAAACAGTTTAAATTTAGAAATTGCGCTAGACATTTATTTGATATTTTGAGAGGATCCTTTCAACTATTTTTGTTAGCAAAGCGCAAATAATATTTCATTTCTAACACAAGTATTTTCACGTGAATATTTAAAGCAGAAAGAATAGCTTGGTCAAAATTACGTCAGATTAAAAACGATTAATTTAAAATGTCTCATTTAAAAGAACTTTCTTTTCACTTTGTTAAAAAATACCAGGAGACAAAGACTCTGTTTACTTAATTCATTTTATATTAGCTTATTTTGAAATGTTGTTACACGTGTCTACGTCATCAAGTTATTTTTATTTCGACATTTTATTTGTATTTTTATTAATGTTGTACTAATTTATTTGTTCTTTCGTTATTTAAAATAAAAACTATGGCAATTTGTATAATTTGGCGAGTGGTTTGGCGATTTATATAATTTGGCGAAATGGGTCGACGGGATAATCAAGTAGTATCGCAGCGGATTTGGCGTTAAAATTTCCCAATCAAAGATAAATGAATAGAAATCCGTTTATAGGGAGATCGCCACTGTTTTTTAAATTATAATTCAATCTTTCGAAATCTTTTTAAAGCCGATCAAATTAGCGTGTATTTAAAGTCTGCGGTGTCTGGACGTGTGTTGACGAGCGTAGCTCGTAGAGGGCCGAGCCCCCTAGTATAAGAAATAGAAAATCATTGTATGGGCCAGAAGATATATATAATGGCTGCAATTTATGCCTGGGGAAAAATAAAAATAAATTCTTAATTTGTCATTACCGTAGATGTCTTTACTGTGCTCACTTATGTTCATTACCAAGTTCATTGAAATTTAAAAGTTAGTTTTAAAAATGTTAAATTAGTAATTTGGGCTCTGGTGATGCTTGTATGTATATTAATGTTTAGGAGGTAAGGTAATTATTTACAAAAAATTAATTTTTCTGATTATTTCTAAAAATTTGATTTTGTTATTCCAAAACATTTGCAGATTTTGAAAATGATCCAAATGTCGTTTGCTAAATAACAATTGAAAATTAAACAAAAACTTATTATTTTCTTATTAGATTCTGTAAAATTATTCAAATAAATCGTATAAAAATACATAAATTGGTATATTATCATAACTTTAATATAAAATTATAACTACATAGTGTCTCAAAAATTTAGGAACAATGAAAAAAAATGCATCATTTAATACTTTTAAATGATGTTATTTATTAAATGCTATTACTAAATAGCATTTTCCTGGTTTCGGATAAATCCAAATAATGGTATTTCCATTGAATCAATTAGTTTTTGAAATATTTCTGGTGGCAGAGAATACATGCTTTTTTAATGGCCACTTTTAGTTCTTTAGTAGAATCATACACCGTGGGGTAAGATAACCTGAATGGTCTCAATTAGATTTAAGTCCGGACATAAAACATTAACATTTCGTGCGGAAATCCATTGTTTCATACTATGTGGGTCGTGCATTGAAACATAGCCGAGCTGAAATCTGCACTTAGCATCCTATTAGATGTCACAAAATAAATGAAGATTCTGCTCTAGCGTCATTTAATACTTTATCCAGATAAAGCCAATCGCCTCCAAACCACCAGAGACTTACTGTCTTGTCGTCTACTGATGAATGTCTGTAGAATGTCAGTAGTCGTAGAAGTTTGTAGTCTAGTAGAAGAATGTCTGTAGTCCATGTACGCTAATGGCACCTGATGCATGTAAAATCCGTCGTGGGTACAAAGTCCTACAAGTTCCCTGTGAATTATACCTCTGGAGGTACCTAGTCAGGTGAAGGTCTCGTCATTTGATCAAGGTTATAAATTACGAGACCAACTCGAGTTGGGATAGCCGTCCTTCGGGTGCTCGGCATGATATATAGGTGTGCGATGCATCACGAAATTAAACAAGTAAATCCACTTTAAGTAACCCACCAACATATAACCAAAACAAATTTAAATAGAGCTGCCATTAAGACGGTATAAGTGCTTCTTCAGCAGACCGCTGCCATGCGGCGATCAGGCCATTTTGCCCCGTTTCCAGGCACTCAAACCCTTAAAACTAGGTTATAAGGCCTAGTAGGTAGAGGCCTGGTCAGCGGTTAGGAGGAAAAAGAAAGAATGTCTGTTGCTGTTTCCTTCGGTCATGCAAGTAACAATTCCAGCCATCAGGAACATTCAGAGTCCACTTCTTTTCGTCGCTAAATAATACAGTGAGCTACTTGTCCTCGTACGACATATACAGTCGTGGGGGAAAAAGTAAACACCTCTATTAACTCTGCAACTAATTATAATAGAAGAAAATTACAGGTACCTATGTGCAAAAGTTTCTAGGAACGATAAGATAGGAGCAAATCCCCCCCCCCTTTTTTTTAACGTAAAGTATATTAAAAACAAGCCGGTAAAAGGACGTCAAACGTGGCAAGTAAAAATAAACGTGCGTTCGTACTATAACTAGTTTTATAAATATTCAGATCTTGGTGCAATAGCTGTTGCACTCTTATGCAAGAATGTATGAATACAAAATTTATTACAATTATAGGATAGAGTGCTCATATTTCGTCCCCCAGTCACTTTTAGGCCCTAAATATTTTTATTTTCAGTGAAAATCTACCAAATTTGGATTTTACATAGACTAACTACCCACGCACATAGAAACATAGGCAAATATCGTAAAAAAAAAATTAAGAATGCGAAAAATTGTTTTTCCAAAAGTATCTAAAAAATGCAAAAGAACAAAAAAATGGTTCTAATTTCGTCCCCCCCCCCCCCCACGCACAATCAAATACGCCGAGGCTTAACTTATAACTAAATCAAAATTTATTTCTAAATGAGTAAATAATTTAATTTAAATTAAAGTAAGGCACAAAGAAATGTACAATCAGTGGAAGAATAAACATTAGCCATCCAAACATGAGCAAAAAAAATGAAAAAATTGTCATGAAAAAGCATTCCTAATTTCGTCCCCGAGACGAAATTAAGAACTGCAAGGGGAACGAAATCGGGACCACACTACATCCCAATATGGCGGAGCTTCAGTTCCCGTAAGATAAGCTGAGACTCTTAAAACTCACTGTATGCTCCTGTCAGCATCTTATCTACGTAAAATACATGCAATGTATAAGAAATAAATACTTACAGTACAGTAAAAAACGTTCTACAAACGACGTAATATTAATTCAGGTCTTCTAAAAATAGGAAATTCGGAATCTTTAATTTATGTATGCGTCTTGGCGAACGAAACTTTCAATACTGACCCCTTTTACCTTCCGTCCCCAGTGCCTTGCGTCATAAGTAGCGCCACGTTCGCAGAAGCGGAGAAGGTAAGGGGACGAATTAGGAAGGGAGACGAAATATGGGCACTTTACCCTATATATAATAAATTCAGTAATGCGGAAATAATAGGACTCCATCTGAAATAGGATGTAATCACCAATGCAACCTAGAATCATTCTAGTTTTGGGATTATGGTTGCAAGAAGTCCATCTAAGCCAAGACTGAAAACTTTTCTGAGTATTAGGAAAAACCAAATGAAAATAGACTAGAGGATTTCTGTGTCTTGCATTATGGCTAAAAATTGATTTCTTGCAATAAAAGAAAGTGCTTAATAGTAAAATTGCCATAATTTAAATATATAAAGTAGAATTTACTATCAGTCAAAAATATGTCCAAGAATAAAATCAGTCCTGAGACTGAAGGTCTTGCATCCATGGTTGGCATTCTAGGTAGGTAAAACATCTCATCTGCAACTTTATTAACATCTTTTTAAGTTTAGATTAGATTTTGATAAAATTTGGAATGACTAGACGAAATTCTGTAAAGATTATATATATTAAATTTCAAACCATTCAGCTAGTAGTTTTCGCGCTGTTACATGCGGACAGACGGAATGACCAGATGACGACTATGGGTCCTATGTATTTATATAGTTGCGAATGTACCTAAAAAGAAATATATGATTTTAGAAACAAATAAGTGTGCTGCTGTTTAGCGTATCTAAAATTTTACTTATTGATCTCGTAAGCATGACAAATAAAATAATGGATTAATTATTTATATGTTTTTAAAAAATACCTAACTAGTCCTAGGGACAAATAACGTTGAAATTGGTTCAATGGTTTTATTGAAAGATAGTAATTTACCCATGTGCACATGGCCAGTAGGTCGCATTCAAGATGTAACTTACGGCCATGATAGTAAAGTTAAGATAGCGATCGTTAAAATGCCAACGGGTGTTTTCAAACGACACATATCAAACATATGTATTTACCCATAAATAATCCTTTTTACCCGATTGAAAAGAAGGGTTATGTGTTTCACGCGTATCTGTGTATGTGAATTTCTTTATACCCTCGAAACAGCCCAACGGCTGGATGTATTTTAATGAATGAGGTCTCTATCAATTCGTCTTAACGGCCCGATGGTTATAGGCTAGGTTTTGTTTTTATAAAATTAAAATGGCGGCCGTAAAATACAAAATGGCGGTAGAGACAAAAAAAAAATTACGCACCCTATTGAGTGGCATATCATTGTATAGGTCTTTCAAAATGAAGACGGTGTTTTATTGACTATTTTACAGTCAGAAGCTCCGTTGAAATATTATACAACCTGGAAGTTTTGTATGTAGGATCTCTAGCTTTACTGTAACTCTAAGCTTCATAGACATATATAGACCTGATCAAAACAGTGTTTATAGATAGGAACTAACAATTAAACACAACTTAAAAGTCATCAATACAAGTAAATAAAAAAAATAGGTAAGTAATATAAACATGTAATAAAAAAAAATATTTTAAGTCAATTCCTACTTAGGTCAATAAGAGAATCCCCCCCCCCCCCCATTCTTCTTTCCTCTTGAATGGCGCTTAAAATGCCTTGATCAAGAAGAGGGCTCTCTCGATTTTTGAAAATTAATTAATTTACTTTGATTAATGAATTAATATTAAAAAAAACTGGATTAACATCAAGTGTCATCCACTACAAGTTAAAAAAATGTATTTGAGCTTGATTGGATGAATAATAAATATCTTATTAACGATTGAAAATTTGAACAAGATATATATAGCGAGAGTGTGAGGTAATAGTAGGAATTGAAAAAAATATGGTTTCACATTGATGAGAAATAATTAATTAGCTCGCATTTTACGCAGTCGGGTTTTTTGATTTTTTAAATTTAATTGTTTATTATAATTTTAATATTTATTTTTCTTGTATTTTCTCGTGCATTTATATTTGAAAAATTTGTAGTAATTGTATATCTTAATATTATTGATGATTGAATTGGATTGACTTTTATATTTATATTTTACTAGGAGGCTCTGCCCCCTGCAAGCTACGCTCGCCAACCCCCGTTCAGACACCGCAGAATCTAAAAATCTAATGGGTTTTAAAAATATTAGAGAAGATTAAATTATACTGAAAAAGGTGTGCAGATCTCCCTGTAAACGGGTTTCCATTAAATTCCCTTTGATTGCAAAAAATTAAGGGCGAATCAGTTGCTGTTAAGACATCCAATGGTTGTTTTCGTTTTTGATTAAAGAGGATCAGTTAAATATTTGAAAAGAAGCTAAAATAAAATGAATTAAGTATTCAGAGTCTTTGTCAACCGATATTTTAAAATAATCTCTATAACAAGAGCCTAAATCATGTGACTATCATCAACAGTTCCGGGCGGAACACTTTGCTTTTTATACTCTAGGTGCTATTTTGATACTTTAATGTCATCCAGGCACAGGTGATAAGTCGCCAAATATTATTCTATCCCCATCATTTCATCTATATTATAATAGTTCAAGTCATCAAATGCCATAAACAAATACGATCTGATCCCTTCTCCTTTCATATGAAGGTTTGGAACAAATGTCATATTGGCGCGATTTTTTTCCAACGCCAATTTGGGGAACGCATTAACAGCATAAACAACAACATCCGGCTTACCATATCAAGCAAAATAACGATACTTTGGCGCCAGTTAAGTACCCGTTGCGTATATGACATTGGCGTCAGAAAAAAATCGCGCCAATATGGGGCCGTATGTGACATCTGTGCCGAAAGAAAAAAAAGCCGGGTGCAAATCTCGCCAATATCTTTTTTTCAATTCGCCAGTTAGCATTTTTTTTATTGTTCAAGTGGTAAATTAAAACATTGATTTGAAGTTGAAATTAAATGTCATGGTTTGTTACATAATTTAATATTTCGCCAGATGTCATATACGCACCGAATGTTTGGCATGTTTTTTTTTTTTTTTTTTTTTTTTTTTAACGAAAATTTGACGAAAACCTCGTTTTCGAATACCAGTTACATATGTATTTTTGGTACTACTTAGTTATCCCGTCGACAAAAAATCTATCACCAAACTATAAGATTAAATTCCCAATAATGGTTGATGGTAAATGTCACATTCACTTGACTTTTAGCAAGTTACACGTGCTTACGTCATCAAGTGATTTTTATTTCGACGTTTTATTTTTATATTTATTAATGTTATACTAATTTATTTGTTCTTTCGTTATTTAAAATAAAAATTTTGTCAATCTGTACAATTTGGCGAGTGGTTTGGCGATTTATATAATTTGCGAAATTGGGTGATGGAATAACTACTACATTGTACCGTATTTTGCAATTATTTTCTATTATTTCCAAAAGGAAATAGCAGAAAAAATAATTAATTACTATAGAACTAAATAATTTATATAAATTTAAAAAAGAAATAAAAGTAAATATACATTTATTATTAAATAAACAACAATAGCAGGGTTACCATGTCTATCAAAATAATGCCATTTGTGCGCCAATTAGGTACCCCAGTGCGTATATGACATCTGTGCCTTTTTTTTTTTTTTTTTTTTTTTTTAAGAAGTGAAAGCCATCAATTTAAATGTTTCATTTTTAAATGAAAGTTTTGTATTTAATAAAATGATAACGAAATACAAAAAAAGCATTGTTCTTAGCATAGATTTAAAGGAGGCCAAACTGTCGCCAAATTAATTTAAAATAGTAACCTTTTCTGAATTATGAAAAAAAAATTTCTGTTATGATTAAAATTTGAGTTGCCATCATTAGAAAAAATGTACTTAAAATTAGAAATAAATTAATATTTCGAAAACTAATTCGAATTTAAAAATTCTAATACCAGTTTTGAGATCTGTGGATCAACACGGATTTTTGGTGTTAATTTCATCGCAAAGTATTCCATATTTTAGGAGAAATCGCCGTGAAACAAAGTCAGTTGTTTAATCAGTCGATTCAAAGAATCGATACATTTCAGGCGTTTCATATATTCGTTTCATAAATTCGTTTCATTAGGATTTTATATATATAGGGTAGATGTTCTTGATTTGAATTGAAACTTATAATTAGAATGGAAGATTTAATGTTAAAATTTAATTGTTTACAACTAAGGACACTGTCCAAGGTATGCTGCTGAAATAAATATTTCAGAGGTGACTAGTATGTTGGTGCCAACATTTGTGTCTACTATCGCTGGGCGAAAATGTAACGCCAGTTGTTGTTTGTCGTTCCTTTCGTGGGGTTGTCTCCATGGGGAGCTACGTAAAAAATCTTTGTTAATAAAAATTTATTATAGTTAAAAATCAAATTGTCGGATTTTGTATTAAAAAAAAGTTACAGTCCACAATGCTCGTGCTAATAAACATGTAGGTGTGCGTGTTAAAAAAATTATTAGAAATGAAAACATTTTAGTAAAAAGTTATTAGGTGTTTCACTACAGCAAAAATCACTGAATAATGTTATTGCTTTTTTGCTTGCTTGCTTGTTTTGTTTTCTTCTTTTTTTCCGATATTATTTTTGCTCATTTAATTTTTCAATATATATTTAAACAAAAATTTGTGACCTTTTTTGACACATTCATTTTTTTTTATTATTATTCTCTATTGTATCTGCATCTTGTTTATCTTTCGTTACTTCTATATATCAATTACTATATGAAAGCTTTCATTTTTAACACCTGGACTACAGATTAAGTTAAATAATGCTATAAAAATTGATAAAATATCTTTATTAAGATTGACGATCGTTTCATCGCACAAACGGCGATATTTTCAAAATCATTCACAATACAATTTTTTTTTCCTATCATGAATGATTTTGAAAATGTCGCCGTTTGTGTGATGAAACGATCGTCAATCTTAATAAAGATACTTTATCACTTTTTATAGCATTATTTAGCTTAATCTGTTTATAAGTGATTATTATACATGTTGTTATACCTGAACTACATTTGATGTTATTTAAAAACTTTTGTACCTTTCTATATCGCAAAAAATTTTCAAGAAATACATTTCAGAACTTATTGTAAGTCTTTTAATAAGTTCATTAAAGATTTCCGTGCTAACATTTTTATAAACAATTATTTGAGAAATGTACATTACTTATAACTTTTAAGGTTTAGGAAATAGCAGATTCGTCCCATTACAGCTTAACATACAGAGTATGTCCATAGTTAATAAAGTTTTACCCGCATAAGTCACATTTGACAAAGAAATTTTCAGCACTATACAAGGTGCAAAGGAAAGTTTCTTTAACCTGAAATTACTTGCGAACGGAGAGAGCTACAGCTATGCAAGTGAGGTAACGGTATAGTAAAGCGACTACGCCCGATTTGATGTATACGACAGCAGCGACCCTAGTAGCGAAATTTGGAAGATAGCCATTGCAAATCGAAAATGAAAAGAGATAGAGCAACATTTCCAATTAGAAAGTTTTAGAGCATCAATTATTTAGTACGAAACGACATTTGGTTTACATGGATAAGATAAATCTTCGTTTGTATACTCAAAAATGTCCGAAATCGATGCACTCTATTTTGTGTAAACGTTTGAATGGAATAGCCAGAAGTATGAAGAAATACGCACAATTTATTGTATAAATACGTACTTATCTCAACAAATTTTCATAACCTCATACAAAAAAACAAAAAAGGCAAACTGTCTCACAGTGATAAAAAGTTAATATTCAGTATGTTCGAAAAGTTCGCCATTGCTCACGATACACGTTCCTAATCGTGAGATTAAATCTGCATGCACATTTCTCAGCATGGAACGTCTATTGTGAGCCTCTTCAATACGACGACATAGATTTAACCCTTTCAAGGGCGATGGCTAGGCGTTCTAGCCGCCTAATTTTAATTCCAAAACTGACAAATGACACCAAGAATATTTTAATAAAATTTTGCTTTTGTAATGAAAGCGCACATTAGCGGGTTTTTACTTTCTAAGAAATTCGTTTGAATATTCTGGCGTCAGTCAATTATTTCATCATTTTACGAACAGAATTCTACTGCCACTGAAAAAATTAAACTAAAATTTTAAATGCATTGGAAATTAAATTTTTACAGACATTATAGTACAGTACAACGTCACAATTTGCAATTGCGCACTGTTACATTTCCCAAATATGAATATGCAAAATAGAATCGTCGCTCATTGATTTCGGACATTTTTGGGTATACAGGTGACTATTTATCTTATCCGTGTGAACCAAATGTCGTTTCGTACTAATTAATTGATGCTCTAAAACTTTCTAATTGGAAATGTTGCTCTATCCCTTTTTTCTTTTTCGATTTGCAATGGCTATCTTCCAAATTTCGCCACTAGGGAACGCTTCTGTCGTTTGCATTAGGTCGGGTGTAGTCACCTTACTATACCGTTACCTCACTTTCATAGCTGTAGCTCTCTCCGTTCGCAAGTATTTTCAGGTTAAAGGGACTTTCATTTGCACCCTGTATATGCTTATAGCAGACGTAATAAATAAAAGCATTAAACAACGATGTATTTATCAGTATATACAATTCAGATTAAAAACAGAGAAATTTCTTATACAGGTCGTATTTTATGACGTTGTATTAGTATATCAGATGTAAAGCGTGATACTGATATGTTTCATCTGATATAATTCATCTGATATGATTTATTTTCCAATTAGAATAATTGTGTTAAAATTAATCTAGTGTTGCATTAATATATTTCATATTTCATGTCTTTTTTTTATTAATCAGCAATTTTTAATCCTAAATATATATTTTTTTCATGTATAAACATTTAAAATATTTTATTTTGCTTGCTTAAATAAATATCCTTCTAATCAAAATTTGCATCATAATAAATTTTACAGTTTAAGTATCAAATTATAATGTCCAGTTTTCGGAATTTAAACTGAATTTCTATACCCAGTTCATATTATAAACACTCTCTCAAAAAAAAAAAAAAAAAAAAAAAAAAAAAAAAAAAAAACGGAAATTGCATGTCAGACATGGCAAATGACATTACTTAGATTCTTGATGATGACTTAGATTCATACTATAACTAGTTTTATAAATATTCAGATCTTGGTGCAATAACTTTTGCACTCTTATGCAAAAATGCATCAATACAAAATTGATTAAAATTATATGCATTAAATTCAGTAACACGGAAATAATAAGACTCTATCTTAAATAGGACGCAATTGCCATGGCAATCTAGAATCATTACCTATCATGAGACAACATTTAATTAATTACGTGTGATAGGATGTAATAGAATAATCACCATGGTAGCATAGAATCATTACCTATCATCGGATATCATGAATATGTATGATAGGATTGAATAGAATGAAGAAAACTTTTATTAATATCTTTTGAAGTTTTGATTCGATTTTCATAAAGTGTGAAATGACTCTACATAATTCTTCAACGATTATGTATTATTAATTTCAAGACATTCGGTGGATAGTTTTTGCACTGGTATATGCGGACAGACGCATGGGCCAGACAACGACTATAGGTGCTACATATTTATGTAATTATTAATGCACCTAAAAAAATGTCAAAAAAAAAATGCAAAGAGTGCAGGCGCAAGTTGGGGGGAACATCCCTGGAAGATATTTTCTTTAGGAAGATTTTTTGTCTTTTAAATGGAGAATTTTAGGAATTTTTGAGCTTAGATTCGCGATTATTTCATGCTCAGATTGAAAATGGACAAATACGCATTGTATCGAAATCGCGAAAAAGCACTTAAAAATCAATTTACTTATTTACATGTTTTAATAGGATACCGAATAGTAGGGGAGACCGGGACAAGATGAAGAGCGGGGCAAGATGACGAATGTCTTAATTTTTCCGTTTTCCACTAGGTGGCAGCATCAACCGGACACTACCGGCCCTCCTATCGGCTGTTCGTTAAACAATAGTATAGAGACGCTGAAATCGCCATTTTTATGTTAGCTGTGAAGCTTTGATTGTTTACCGCTGCCACGTTATAACTTTTATGCATGTGTAAATAAGCTCTGTTACAGATATAGGTAAGATATATCGTTTCTCTTTAATATTTATCAGTAACTTAGTTTAAATACTACCTATTACCAGGAATAAATGTCAATTAATCGCCTACTTTCATGGCAATGAAAACGAATATTTTTAAACAGGCAACCCGGGGCAAGACGACGAGTCAGAATTTATTAAACTAACTATGTTGTCCATTCTATTTAAATCCTGTAAACGCTTGTTAGTCTGCGCGATCTTGCGCTTCAATCTCCTCTGGGGTTAAGGGGCGCATCGGATCGGGGGAGGTGTCGTTCGAAAGGGTATGACCAGAGGAAGCACACCTATAAAAATAATGCTAGAACAAAGGGAAAAGCAGAAGGAAGAACAGGAAAGTTTAAAAAAAAAACAGAGAAAAGAAACTTGTGAAGCTATAAAGGGAGTAAAAAAACTCAAACTAAGTTCCTGTAGGCCTAAGTCTATTAAATCCTGGCCAAACAGTCCAGTTGCATCAACTTTAAAAGATTGTGTTTTCAGATGACCTGCTTGTGACGAGGAATATGGTGACCTACCAACAGAAGAATTGATCCAGTGCTGTAAATGCCCAGAGTGGTAGCATGAGGAGTGCTCCAATTATAAAAATGGCATTTTTATTTGTGACTAGTGTTAGCTGCACAACTTAACACCTCAACATTACGTTACAATGCATTATGCTTAGTTTGATACTTTGTAGAATGTAAAAACACAGTTATCATTTGTTAAACCATGCAACATATTCAAAAGATAAAATATGTTCAACCTTTTTCAGTGTTGTCATCTTGCCCCAGTACTGGGGCAAGATAACGATTTGTTAATGTTATGAAAAAACAAAATTATCCTTCATTTTTTTTATTTGAAAAATTAGATGGTAATATATTTAATACTACAAAGGAATACTCTAACAGTTCATGTAAAATTAATTTTACTATACTTAAAAATAAATTAATAAACAACTAAAATTGTTAACATAGTCATCTTGCCCCGGTCTCCTCTACATATGTGTTAAACAGGCCATCAGAACTCGGGTTTCATATGTTGCGTTCACCAAAAATTTGATAGAACACTTGCATTGTAAAAAAAATAGGAGAAAATGTAAAAAAAAAAAAAAAAAAAAAAAAAAAAAAAAATGATTTGGCAAACTTTAAATTTTTTATATATATGTTATTTATGACGAGTTAGATTTTTGTTGATGTTGTTTACAGTACTATCTCCGAGTGATAATTGCTGGAAGTAAGTTTTCAATTAAGCTGTGAGTTTTAAAAATGTAACTATTTTTTGCATATTACATAACCATTATTATATAACTATTTTCTGCATTATGTATGTATTAAATCTATAGATCATATACACGATCGCACAAAAGAATTCGAACACATTTCCTTTTATTAACGGAAACTGCTGAAGAGGATTTTTCAACTGTATTATACATTACCTAACAAAACTAAATTTATAGCATACTATAGTTTAGTATATATATCTACACATAATATACACGGTTGCTTAAAAAATTCCACAACCTTTCCGATTACGGATAGTAATTGCTGAAATTGGATTTTCAAATGTATCGTGCGTTTTCTAAATTGCTTACTTAAGTATATATATTTTCACCTTACCTTATCAACCGGTGATGTTTCGTTATAGTATTTGAGAAGTGTTTCATAATCTGTGCTTAGCTTATTATTTTCCTTTCTTGTTTATTTTTCAAAAATGAATCTATATAATAAAAGCCTAAGTCATGTGACTGTCATGAACAGTTGCGGGTTGACCGCTTCGCTTTTTGTATGCCAGGTGACCAATTTCGTAATTTAACGTTAGCCGGACGCAGGTGATAAATCGCCAAATATTCCTCCATCGCCATCATGACATTAGTATCATAACAGTCCATATCATGCGACTGTCATAAACAATTTTTCGCGTGGTAAATTAAAACAAAGCTTTGAAATTGAAAATAAATGGCATGGTTTATGGTATTACGAGTGGTTGTTATGGTATTCTTTTTTTTTTTTAAGCAACAATTGAAAGTCATACATTTTAAATATTTCAGTTGTAAATTGAAGTTATGCATTTTAAATAAAATGAGTGAAAGTACTATATTTTAAATGAAATTAATGAAATACGAAAAAATACGACGGGAATAATGTTTGGCGATTTATCACTTGCGCCCGGCTAACATAAAAAAAAATCCCTGCCAGCTCGGGCCTACAGGCAGAGGTAGATTTCGAAGTTAAGTACTAAATTAACCAACAAAATTTAAATAAAGATTAGAGATAAACCCAGTTCCTCCACTAAGAATGAGTTCTAGGGATCTAAGCATTTTGTGAAAATTCTAATATACACGAATACACACACGCATGCATATGGAATAGGTTTAAAAAATAGCTAAAGCAAATTCAGAGAATCTCAAAGTGATAAATAAGTTAATATTTCCATAGTCGGATTTTTATCATGTTTTAATACGTTTCTTCAAACTCACATGACGTTACACATTCACCTGCTGAGGTCCATTTTATTTCCAATATGACGCAATATTTTGTTGTTGTTTTTTAATTCGTCAAACTATTTATTTCATTTTGAGTTTTCATGCGGAAATCTTGCTCTAGAAAACTTATGACGTAATATTCAATTTGTTTTCAATTCGTAAAACTATTTATTTTATTTAATTTTTCACGTGAAATTCTCGCAAAAGAAAAGCAATTGTTGTGGTGAGAATTTTATTGCTTTTTTTTTAATTGTTGGCAACTGCAATAACTAAAAATATTTATTTTTTTTTCTGTCATTGTTGTGTAAGAGCTGCTTTTATCGGAATCATGTTAAGACGGTATTCAAAATTTTGAACCCTCTCCATTTCCATTCCCTTGGTCCGATTTTACCCATTTTCAATCCCCTCCGAGATATTAGCCATCTTAAAGTTGTTGGCGAGTTTGAAGACGATCCGTGCATAATTGCGACTTTTATCGTGCGGACAAAATTTAGTACATACATACACACACACACACACACACACACACACACACACACACACACATATATATATATATATATATATATATATATATATATAAACTTTTTAGGTGGGGGTGGTTTTGAGTTCCTGAGGTCCTATAATGAAAAGTTATGAAGGAATTTTTCAAAAGTCGCACCATGGTAACCACTGCAATAGGTAGTATTTCTTACGAAATCTACCTAATACCGAGTTTATGATTTTTGTATCAGAATCTCCAGATTTGGCGAGGGATTGAGCAACTAAATTAAATTATGTATAAAAGTAACATGATACAATGCTTAGCATACATTTAAGGGAGACCAAACTGGTTGCCAAGGGCGGCTAGTACTATTAATAAACCATTTCCACCGAATGAAAATTTGTCTACTGTGTCTAACATATAATATATATGAATACAGGAAGAACTATCTTTCTCTCCACATTTACTATCTATATTATAAAGAAAAAACGTATCTGTGCGTAACGCTGACGTCATTTTCACGTTGGCAACACCAAAAGATTAAATTTAACTTTTACTGCAATTTTCTAAAACTTCTAAACATTTCACATTTTTACACCATCGAATAGGGGAAAAAATGTACTCTCAAATGAAATTTGTTTGAAAACTGTATACCCAATTTGTTTGAAAAATGTATCACTATTTACTAAATTTTTATTGTTTTTAAAATAATTTTTAGGCGGTACTTTTTTTAATCTATGTCTATCGCGTGCAGAAGATTACGTTTGATAAATCCGTATGTGCTTAAATTAATATAAATAGCTCAGCTTTTGTTTCCAGCTATAAGAAATAACGAAATTAAAACATTCATCAATCAATAAATAAAACAATTAAAAAATAAATAAAATACAAATGTAAGATATGTGATCAAACTATCCACTTAAACCACTTCTGATTATTTTATCCGAATTTAAAATAAAACGAAAAGTGTCCAGTTAAATTGATGGCATTGAGCTCACAGGTTATTCACACTAATTGTATATTATACTCTTATTTCAAAGAACAATGCCCCTCGAAAAATAAGTTAAAGGGAGATTAGCCCCCAACCCTCTGTTTCCGATCTGTATACTTAACCAATGTGCCTCCAAATCTCATCAGGGACGTGCCTTATCAGAATAAACAGGTATACCAAATTTGAAACAAATCGGATAGAAAAACCCATTTATCTAAATTAAGGGGTATTAAACCCCCGTTCCCCCCCCCCTTTATACGTAACCAATGAACTTCCAAATCTAATCAGGGAAGCGCCTTATCACAATAAACAGGTATACTAAATTTGAAGCAAATCGGATAGAAAAAACCCATTTATCTTACTTAAGGGGTATCAACTCCCCTAAACCCCTTTATATTTAAACAATGAACTGCTAAATCTAATCAGTGAAGATCCATATCAGAATGAACCGGTATATCAAATTTAAAGCAAATTTGATAATTCTGCATGAAAAACCCATTTATCTAAGTTAATTGGGGGTTAGTCCCTCGTTCCCTTTTAAACTTAACCAATGAACTCCGAAAATTAATCAGGGATGCTTCTCAACAGAATGAACCTAGAAAGAAAATTTGAAGCAAATCGGATAGAAAAACACGTTTATCTAAATTAAGGAGGGTATAGCCCACCCATTACCCCCTTTATATGTAACCAATGAACCTCCAAATCTAACCAGGGAAGCGCCTTATCACAATAAACCGGTATACTAAATTTGAAGCAAATCGGATCGAAAAACACATTTATCTAACTTAAGGAGTAATAGCCCTAAAGATCTGCAGCCCGGCCCGCGGGCTGGGCTCGGGCCGATTTTCATTCACGGCACTCGCGTCGGGCCTGGTCTCTACTCTTTTCGGGCAGGGCAATACTTTTTTCTGGAGACTCAGGTAGGGCCTAACTTTTTTTTTCTGTACAGAGCCCAAGATTGGTTTCATTCCTAGTCTTCACGGCCCAAAATTTTCAGTCCTAGTTTTGATCCAGACCGTAGGAAAATCATTGTCTCAGCGTGGCCTGGTGCATTCAAAGGTCAGTTAAATTGGGCTTGACCCAAAAAATTTTGCAAAGAAGGGAATTTGTCTATAACGCATTTTTTTTTCTTTTCTAATGCAATGCCGTCTTAGAAGATTTTACTGTACAACATTTTTCAAATTTTTACCACTTCAATACATGGAATATGGATTAACAATCTTAATGATAACTGAAACATTTACATACAAAAAATAGAGATTCGTTAAAAAAATAAATATCGCATCCTGTTAATCTATCTATAAAAGTGAAGATTATAAACATAGAAAAAAAGTTCAGATAGATATTTTTGGTCAAAACTCCTCGTACGAGACAAATTTTCAACCAAATCGACGTGAAAGTCAATGTTTTGTAGAAATTCACTCGGGCCAGGCCGGGCTCGGGCCGAGATTTTAACTTTTTTCCGGGCCGGGTCAATATTATTTTTTCTACGGGACGGGCTCGGGCCGAACTTTTAGTTTTTGTATCGGGCCGAGCTGAATTTTTTTCTCTATGAGTCGGGCCGGGCCCGGGCCTGTTAATTTCGGCCCATGCAGACTTCTACCCCGTACCCCCTTTATACTTAAAATATGAACTGCCAAATCTAATCAGTGAAGCGCCTTATCAGAATGAACCGGTATATCAAATTTAAAACAAATCTGATATTTCTTCAAGAAAAACCCATTTATCTAAGTTAAGGGGGGGGTGGCACCTCGTTCCCCCTTTATACTTAACCAATGAACTCCGAAAACTAATCAGGGATGCGCCTCATCATATTGAACCTAGAAAGAAAATTCGAAGCAAATCAAATAGAAAAACCCATTTATCTAAATTAAGGGGGCTATTAGCCCCCCCCCCCCGTTACCCCTTTATACTTAACCAATGGACCTCTAAATCTAATCAGGGAAGCGCCTTATCAGAATAAACCGGTATACTAAATTTGAAGCAAATGGGATAGAAAAACCCATTTATCAAACTTAAGGGGTATTAGCCCCCCTCCCGTACCCCCCTTCATACTTAAACAATGTACTGCCAAATCTAATCAGTGAAGCGCCATATCAGAATGAAGCGGTATATGAAATTTAAAGCAAATCTGATAATTCTGCATGAAAAACTCATTTATCTAAGTTAAGTGGGGGTTAGCCCCTCGTTCACCCTTTATACTTAACCAATGAACTCCGAAAACTAATCAGATGTTGCGCCTCATCAGTATGAACCTAGAAAGAAAATTTGAAGCAAATCGGATAGAAAACCCATTTATCTAAATTAAAGAGGTTATTAGCCACTCGTTACCCCCTTTATACGTAACTAATGAACCTCCAAATCTAATCAGGGAAGAGCATTATCAGAATAAACCGGTATACTAAATTTGAAGCAAACCGGATAGAAAAACCCATTTATCTAACTTAAGGGGGTATTAGCTCTCCGTACCCCCCCCCCCTTTTATACTGAAATAATGAACTGCCGAATCTAATCAGTAAAGTGCTTTATCAGAATGAACCGGTATATCAAATTTAAAGCAAATCTGATAATTCTGAATGAAAAACCCATTTATCTAAGTTAAGGGGTTATTAGCCCCACATTCCCCTCCCCACTTAACCAATGAACTCCAAAAACTAATCAGGAAAGCCCCTCATCAGAATGAACCTAGAAAAAAAATTTGAAGCAAATCAGATATTTCTATCAAGAGTTATCGCGTTACGTACAGTCGTGGAAAAAAAAAGTAAACACCTCCTACTAACTCCTCAACAAATTATCGTAGACGAAAGTTACTGGTACCGAACGGTTGGAAATAATGTCTACTTTTAAATGACGTATATAAAATTTTCTTAGGCGGCCATCTACATATTAAAACGAATCCAAACTTAATTTTTTTCAATAGCAATACCCAATTTTAACGAAATATTTCAAATCTTTGGTTCAAACTATGCCTAGACACCAAATTTCAAGTCATTTGAATGATAAGTTTTTGAATTATAAACATTCAAAATTTAGGGCTTCTAATGTTAAATTACATTTTCATATTTTTACTTTCTTCTATCTTTACAAGAAGAAAGTATTGGTTTCATGAAAATTTTCGAATTCCAGTTTTCGACGGATTTACACGTTTTATGGGTCAGAGATTCCAAAAAACATGTTTTTACAAAATGTCTGTCTGTGAGTCTGTCTGTCTGTATGTGACACAAATTTTGTGGGCGCTCTATCTCAAGAACTAATGCATGGAATTTAATAAAAATTTATATTCAGGTAGTCCCTGATATAGATTAGTTTTTGGTGTAAATCGCCCTGCAGGTGGCGCTGCAATGTAGCATTTTGCAGGATTTCCGCAAAAGGTTTATCTCAAGAACTAATGCACGGATTTTTATAAAACTTCAGATTCAGTTAGTCCTTGACATGAATGGATGCTGTTTACGTTTTGGTGTAAATCGCCCAACAGGTGGCACTGCTATGCTGCATTTTGCAGGATTTACACTATTTTCGAAGTAGCTCTATCTCAAGAACTAATGCACACATTTTCATCAAACTTCGGATTTAGTTAGTCCTTCATATGAAATGATGCTGACTAAGTGTTGGTGTAAATAACCCAATAGGTGGCGCTGCTGTGCTACATTTTGAACTATTTCCTCAATAGCTCTATCTCAAGAACTAATGCACGAATTTTCATCAAACTTCAGATTTAAGTATAACTTGATTAATATTGCTGCTGATTATGTGTTGTTTCAAATCGCTCAACAGGTGGCGCTTCTAAGCTGCATTTGTCATAATTTTCGCAATACCTCTATCTCAAGAACTAATGCACGAATTTTCCTCAAACTTCATATTCAGTTAGTTGTTGACATAAGTTTGTGATAACTAGGTTCGGGTGTAAATAACCCAATAGGTGGCGCTGCTATGCTGCATTTTGTTGGATTTACGCGATTTCAGTGATAGTCATACCTCGAGAACTAATGCACGGAATTTCATATTTTTAGAATTCTCATGATGAACACAGAATTAAATCTTTGTCATTTAATTTGGCACTGAGATAGTGAATTTTGAAGCATTGACATGTATGAGATAGAAGAAAGTTTTGTGATGGCCACAACATAGTAGTTATTTATAACTTCTGAAATTATCCTCCTAATGTGCTATTTTTTTGTGTAGCAATAATACTAATACACCTAAACATAAATATGTTGAATTTGCAATTTTTATAATTTTCTTATATGAATTATGAAATTAATATTTAAAAAAAATATGAATTGCAACCTACAATTTTTTTGATGGATTCAGATTTATTAAGTCCTACTTTATGAAAATCTAAAATTTCACATTTTTCTTCCAAGTAGTTTTCAAATTATACTTAAAAAACGGCAAAATGATGGTTTAAGGGGCCGTCTATGATAGAAGTGACTAAATATTTTGAAATTTCTTAGGCTATTCTGTAATCTAACAGGCGTAATTGACTGCTTAAGGTACCTTGATCAAGAAGGGAGCTCTCTTGGTTAACAATCGAGTATCGAACTTCAATTTGGATAAAGCCTTAAAATAAGCTCGTTTTAAAATAATTAATTTCTCGGAAACTTATGGTATACGAATTGCATAAAAATTTGTTTTTAGACTAATTGAAGGGTGTAGAGTTCCTTTATACTGTCAGAATTGTGTGCTGCTATTGAAAAAAACAAAGTTATGGTTCGTTTTAATAAGTAGATGGCCCCCTAAGCAAATTTTATATACATCATTTAAAAGTAGACTTTGTTTCCAATCGTTCGGTACCAGTAACTTTCACGATAATTTGTTGAGGAGTTAGTAGGGGTGTCTACTTTTTTTTCCACGACTGTACATACATGCATACATATGTACACACGTATATACGTACATACGGAACCTGCTGGCACATTAGCTGTCAGGCTTTGATAGCTTGTGAATTAAAATGGCTGTTTTTAAATAGTGGTCTTTGGCAATTTATTCAGCTGTTAACACCTGGCACGAGGCCGACATAACTGTCGCTTTTAATAAATTTGAAAACATTATTTAAACTAATTACTATTCTTCATTTAAATATGATTTTCGGTATTGTTATTGCGTATTCTAAAAAAATATTAAATATAAAAATTCTAAGGTATTAATTAATTTAATGGTTTTCATGTATAATCTGTAACTTGAGAAGCCCGGATATATATCCTTGTTTGTAATAAAAACAGGGAAATTTTATATACAGGCTACATTTTATTACACTGTATAAATATATTCAATATATGAAGTCGTAGCTTCATTAATTAAGGAATGTTTGAACTAAAATAATTTTTTCTCATATTTGAATATTTATAACCGTTCATTATTTCACTTGCGTAAATGAATATCCTCTTCATCTAAGAATACACTACAAAAAATTACATTTTAAATACTGAATTTTATGTTTCTGTATTTCTCGTAATTATAATTTCATTTTTATGTTTAAGATTGCGTAATTTTTTTATTCTCTTAATTATAAAATCTTTTTCCGCTCTTTTCACTGCAAATATTTTTCTTTGGGGTAGTTTAATAATGGCAATTATTAAACAAATTACATGAAAAAGTGTAATTCGAAACAAAATCTTTAATGAAATTTCACACATTGTCGCTTCTTTGTAATTAATTAATTTTTGTGATCGTATCTCATCGTGTAATTCTAAAAAAAAGTAATTAAAATTAAATCAGTTTTTATAATTTTAAAATACAAAAGTAAATATATAACTGTAGAAAGATATTTTTGTTATAAGTTAAAATTCGCTAGTGAGAAACTACGTATTTTTTCAAATTTCAAACATATGATGCGCTAGTTTAGATTTTTTTATTTTATAAAATCTATCTATATTTTGTTAAATATAATGAACTTTTGTCAACATTTTAAATTTCTAATTAACTTTAATGTACTTTAAAAGCTTTGTTATTAAGTAATTAAAAAGATTATAAAAACCCATAAACTATTTTATAATTTTGATATGCTCTTATTTAAAGAAAGGCGAAACATTTTTTCATTCCAAAGGGATATCATTGATTTAATTCTCAAAATGATTTTTCGTGCCGTTTTGCGCATTGCTAATGATTCGTTATGCAATTCCTCTATGCTACGGTATTCTTAGTCTAAAAAAATAATTATTTTCCTATAATCAAACTAAATATAAGTATTTTTTTAGCTCACTGTAATATTTTAGTGTACTTTGAAGGTTTTGTTACCAAGTAAATAAAAAATTAAAACACGAACTTTTTTATAATTTTTCCTCCATTTTAAAAACATATGCTCAAATTAAAGAAAGGCCAAACATTTTTTTATTCCGATGGGATGTCATTGGTTTAATTCTCAAAAAGGTTTTCCATGACGTTTTGCCCACGTCTAATGATTCGTTATAAAGCTCCTCTATGCTACGATATTTTTATTGTAAACATAATAAACATTCTCCAATAATCAAACTAAATATAAGTAAATAAAGACACAATCTTGTTTAATGGTACACAACACACGAACTTTAATAAGCTAAAAGTTAACTTCTACGTTTCGAGCTGTTTCTACAGCCGTCTTCTGGAAAATAATCATGGCAAATTGGCTCAAATTTCAGAGACGAAAGCTTCCTGTGCAAGAGATAATTAGTCGAAATTTGACCAATGATTTGAATACAAAGATGTAGTGTTGCCATCTAGTGAAAATAAATAATTATTAATGAACTGAGATCAAATGAATCAAAAGGTCGATTTAAGAAACCACGAGTGCCGCCATCTACACATGAGGGACAAAACCACGTTCAACTGAGTTTTCATTCAAGTTTTGGCAACATAATACAAGTTTAAGCTGAAATATTGAAATTAGATGATGACTTTATGATATTATGCCAGATTTTTGGGATATTGTAGGATAAATTATCGTTACAGGGTTTACCTTCACGTGCAATGATTTCAACTAATTCTCTAATTTTCCTCTCAAAGGGGTTATTGCACGGAACTATAATTTTTGCTTCAGCAAAGTTAATATGGCAGACTTCATTAGCTAAGTAGAACCTAGAAAGAGCTGAATTCTGTGTACGATGTTTAATGTCTCTGCGATGCTCCATAATCCTTACTGATAACTTACGTTTTGATAACTTACGTTGATAATTTACGTTTACCGATGTAGACTTTTTCAACATTATTAGATAAAGAAGTGATAGGGATCTCATATATACCAGATTTTAGATCCATTGGGATCCTATCGATCTTATTACTGGCGATATCAATGGGGTAAGGAGGTGGAATAGCGATTAACTTTATATTATATTTCTGTATGATCTTTTTTAGCTTTTCGAATATAGTGGGAATGTAGCGAAATTTTCTGCAGATCACAAGTTGATTATTATCCTGTCATTGGCCTGAAGGAGGGGGAGCGTTGTACTTCTGAATGTCCGGCGAGGGGCCTCTTTTCGTCCGCAGCACTTTATTCTTCAACTTATTCCGACTCTTTTGCGGAAGCAAGATTCGTAGGTCCCCAGCCACATCCCGAGTAAAGACACCCTAGCGAAAGCCAGGTTGGAAAAAAAAATCAAAAATTGAAACCGGACAAATTTAAAAGAGAAATTATGGGCTTGTATATGTTACTATATATTTATTACTTGTTATTACTTACTTACTATGTATTATTAATATATATAATCTTACTATATATAATTACTTGTATATCTTATCTATATATTTTGCTGGAAAACTATGATCAAACGTTATTTTCTGTATAACCTCTATTTCTTCATTTAATTCGTCATCTGAGTAAATCATAAATGCTCTTTTAATGAATGACTGAAATGCAGAGATTCTATATTGAAAAGGTACGTTTGTGGAAAAAGGGATAACAGTGTTATCTTTAATAGGTTTTATATAAACTGAAAAGTTTAATCCAGAGCTGCATCTATTAATTTGAGCATCTAAAAATGGAAGTGAAGCATTTTCTTCGATTTCAAGGGTGAATTTTATACAGTTACTTAATTTATTAATATCTTGAAAAAATCAGTTAAATCAGATAAACTGTAGTTCCATAAGATGAAAACATCATCAACATATTTTAACCAACATTCGGGTCTCAATTTAAACATATCAAAGATCTTATGTTCTAGAGGTCTTAAAGCAAACTTTGATAGGATCACCAGTTTCCGGTTTATTTGCAGAGACACATGCTCAAATTCAAAGAAAGGCCAAACAATTTTTCATTCCAATAGGATGTCATTGGTTTAATACTCAAAATTGTTTTTCGTGTAGTTTTGCGCATAATTAATGATTCATTATAAATTTTCTCTATGACGCGATATTCTTATTATCAAAAAAATAAATAAACATTTTCATATAATCAAGCTAAATATAAGTAATTTTTGTAGAAACTATAACAGTCTAATTAATTTTAGTGTACTTTGAAGGTTTTGTTACAAGGTAATTAAAAAAAAATTAAAACACAAACTTTTGTATACTTTTTCCTCCATTTTAAAGACATATGTTCAAATTCAAAGAAAAGTTACACATTTTTTCATGCCAAATTTTCTTTTTATTGTTCAAAATTGTCTTTCGTACAGAATTGCGAATGCATAATAAAAATTCTGGTTAATTTTTGTGTACTTTGACAGCATTTTTATGAATTAAAAAAAATACATTTGTCTAAGGTTACGTTCTCCGCCATTCTAATTATATATGGCTAAATTCGAAAAAAGGTCAGAAAGCTTTATAATATATGTAATGTCATTGGTTTAATTATCCCATCTTTTTCGCACGGTTTTGAGCATGAGTAATGATTCATTATAAAATCCTCTATGTTACGATGTACTAATAATAAAATATTAAATGTTTTCTTAAATTAGGGGCTGTACATATATTATATGGCCATTAATGACTGCACACTTTCAATTTTAGATATTTTGTAGAATATTTAAAGATATATTTGTCGGATTTTTCTGGAACTTCAGGATTATGAAGAATATGTTCGACTTCATATTTATCAACGGCGATTTGATCAGAAGAAGAATTAGGGGGCCAACAAAAAATCAAAGAAAAATAATAATGTTTGGGATCACCCTGTAAAACAAAATGCACGAAATGATCTATCGCTATAGCTTACGAATATATGGATATTGTACAATATAGGTGTTCATTTGTGGAAGAATAGAACGTATAATCATGGAGATATAACAATTTGTTTTTAAGTTCAAAAAAATTCTGCATGTTTTTTTGTTTATATCATGCAGGGTTTGTTACCAAATTTAATGCCAGTTTCAAATAATTTGACAAAATGTGGTAGAAATAATATGGTGTAATTGGAATGTAAATATATTAAATATTTGATGATATCTGAGCAGTTGAATGATACATCTTTTATCTGCGCATGCGCGCACGATTTTTTTTTTTTTTTCCTTCATGATTTGATACGCAACTTGAGAGCAACTCATAAAAAAAAAGGTCAGTCAAATATCGGGAAAATTCAGAAAGATATCGGCAATACAGCGAGCTAATTTTTAGTTGCTCTCTAAAAGCTGCTGATTGATAAGGGATTTTCCACAAATTGTCGTTTTTTATTACCTAGCTTTCAGCAAATGAATTTGTACTTAATGAATGTCAACGAGTAGATTTAGAAGAAATGCTTAAATTTTGATACTTATTTTACTTACGCATCATACGTAGTATAGGGCAAATCTTGTAATCGTTTTAAAAATCGAAAAAAATTTTTTTTTGACGGATTTGCACGTTTCAGACACTGGACATTCCGAAAAACATATTTTTAGGGGGGGGGGCTATCTCCCGAACAAATTGAGATAGAGACTTGAAATTTGGTGTGTACTTCGTATGTGATAATGGGAAGAAGCTTATTGGATATCAGTAACCTCGATTATACGGAACTATTTTTTTGGACTCTCGAAATTGTCGTTTTGATATAACGCATATAAAAATTTTCGAAATTGTTCATTTTAAGAAGTGAATATAAAAGAAAATAAAAAAAACATAAGTTTTGCATAACGAATGAAGTCGATCGGATAATTAGTTGCCGAGATATTTGTAATCATATTTTACACACTCTTCGATTTTTCACGACCGTGTGTTTCATTCAAATTTTAATTCAAAGATACATTTTAATTGGGAATGAGACGCTTAATCTAACACAGTAAACTGTTTGTTAATATGATTATCATTTTTGGAGTTATAAGGTTGTTTCTTTTACGCAATTGGGTACTACTTGATTATCCGTTGACCAAAAATTTATCGCCAAACCATAAGATTAAATGCCAATAATGGCCTATCGTAAATGTCACATTCACTTGAAATGTGTTTGTTACGTCATTAAGTGATTTTTAATCCGATGTTTTAGTTGTATTTTTATTAATCTTTTACTAATTTATTTGTTCTGTCGTTATTTAAAATAAAAATTATGCCAATTTGTATAATTTTGCGAGTAGTTTGGCGATTTATATAATTTGTCGAAATGGGCCGACGGCATAATCAAGTAGTATCCGCAATTCAGTAATAGAGCATTAACTATGTATTTAAAAATATGTAAATATACGTTTAAATTTTATTTTGGAATTCCAATGCATTTTATAAATAGTTTGCACATGTTTTATTTTCATATTTTATATTATGTATATCCATGATGGGTACGTATTACGGTGGCCCCCAACGACTAGTTTTTCTTGGAATAAGCTCGTTCTGGTGATTTTCCAAGAAGAACTAAAGCATCCATAAAAAATGTAAATTAAAAAATGTAAAAATTAAAAACGACAATTTATGAAAAATCCCTTATCATTTAGCTGTTTTTAGAGAACAACTAAAAATCAGCTTGATCTATTGCCGATATCTTTCTGAATTTTCACGATATTTGACTGGCTTTTTCTTATGAGTTCCTCCATAGAGTTGACTATGAAATCATGAAAAAAAAATTTTTTTTATCGTGCTCGTATGAGCAGATAAAAAATATTTCATTCAACTACTCATATTTCATCAAATATTTAATATTTACATCAATTGCACCATATTATTTCTACCACATTTTCTCAAATTTTATGAAATTGACGTTAAATTTGGTAAAAAAAAAAAACCCTGCATGATATAAACAAAAAACATGCAAAAAATTTTTGAGCTTTTAAAAAAAATCGACATATCTCCATGAATATACGTTCTATTCTTCCACAAATGAATACTTGTACAATCTTCATATATTCGTGAGCTATAGCGCTGGATCATTTTGTGCATTTCATTTTACAGGATGATCCCAAACGTTATTATTTTTCTTTGATTTTTTGTTCGCCCCCAAATTATCCTTCACATCAAATCGCCGTTGATAAATATGAAGTAGAACATATTCTTCCCTAATCCTGAAGTTCCAGAAAAATCCGACAAATATATCTTTAAATATTCGACAAAATATCTAAAATTGAAAGTGTCCGGTCATTAATGGCCATATAGTGTATATTTTAACGTTATCACTTTAGGGGAGGGGGAGTCTGGCACTTTATATAGTAAGATATCTCTAGAGGAAGGGGTGTTTTCTTATGATATCATTAGGATTTTTGATCCAATCAAAATTTTCTTTTTTTGTTTGTTTACATCAATATAGTCTGTTATCTTTTTTTTTTTAGTCAGTTATCTATTTTTATGAAAATACAAACTTGTTATTAAAACCACCAATAGGTTATAAAATCATAAAATCATTTCATTCCAAATCTAGAAAAACCCAACGTTCGGCATTCCTTTTCTTCTGCCATATGCGCATATTCTACATTTTACCTAAATTTATTTATGAATATTTATTATTCTGTAAATATGTGGGTCAATAGTCTTTATTACTTCCCCCCGTTTGAACTTTATACATTCGATAGTTTACGGGTAAAAGGGCTGTGACAGACGGACAGACAGGCACACGAGTGCTCTTATAATGGTTCCGTGTTTACTTTTTAAGTACGGAACCCTAAAAACGGGAAGAATGTTGTCCACCTGTTTTGTTTATAAGAAATTCTGTTTACCCCCATGCAGGGAGCAAATGGAAGAAGACAATATTGCTGCTGAATGTATCATAAAACAAAAAGCTACTGTAAAATACTTTTAAAAAACAAGTATTTTTTAAAGTGTTATTTGATATAATGTTATTTCATATATAATAGGGATATTTTATTAATTTCTTATCCGCTTTTAAATCAGAAAAGCATACGAATAATAAATGTATAACCATATCTGTATATCAATGCAAACGCATAAAAGAAAAACAAAATAAAAAGAATTTTTAAACAAAGATAGCGATATCTTTAGGGGATGTTGGGAGTTCGAGGAATGATAAGGTATGATATCGTAAGGGGGGGGGGGGGTTCCAAAATTGCTAAAATGATGATAATGATATATATATGTACAACCCCTTATATGTTATGTGGCTCCTAGATATATATGTATGCATATATGTATATAAAATCCTTAAATCTTCGATCTGATAGTAATTTTAAACTAAATTTCTTCCCAATATTATAAATTATGCAAATTGTAATAATAAGCAGTCTTTAAAAAACTCACAATAAGTGTCTTACAAGCGCATGAAATGTAATAAAAATGCGTAAATTATGGATAACTTTTAGTTGGTATTTAAAAAACGTTTTAGAAAAAACGTATTCAAAATAATTCTGTATTTTATGTGCGGTAAAAAAAAAATAAATAAATAAATAAAAATAATAATAATAATAATAATTAAAACACAGCAGGTTGATGTTTCATGCAGTCCTGTTAGAATATATATTTTTTAAAAAAAGTTTTGATAGCGATAGTGGTATACGAGGTGTGGCTATAGTATTTCTTATTTGAACTAAATTTTGGCCTGCATGTAGTTAATAGATACAAATCTATATATAAAATACAGGGCTGCTCAAAGAATTCGTATAATTTTCCGAATGTAGATGGGGACAGCTGAAACTGGGTTTGCAAATGTCTTATGGTTTCCATATAGTTGAATTAGACATAATGTTTTAACTTATTAAACGGTGCAGTTATGTTACATTATTCTGTGTTGAAAAGTGCTTCGTAATCTACGCTTGACGCCTGATTTTTTCTTTCTTGCTTTGTTTTTTTTTTTTTAAATGAAGATTATACAGGTTAATTATATGCGTCATCAAAGCAGTTTTTCCCAACCTTTTTTTTTTTTTTTTTTTTTTTCGCGGTACACTCATACACAGGGCTTAACTTCCTCGTCACACTAAACTTGTAACTATAAAAAAAAAAAAAAAAAAAACTGTCAATGGAATATATGTGTTTTACTCAGTAACACAAATAAAATATTTTACCTAAATAAACAAAGCAAAATAACTTCTAATTTGTAGTAACTTCTAATAAGAAGAATTTTTTTTAAATATTTTCTTTTCAAGATAGGTTCTACAGATATGCATACTAGCAAATATTCTTCCAAGAAAATCATTTTGGTTTTGACATTTTCCATTGAAGAAAAGTTTATTTCTCGTAAATGTAACATCGAGATATTTTTTGTAAAAATTGGAAATTTGCAAGTGAGAGAAAACCAATAGATTATAATCTGTTTTTTGTTTTATTAACCATTTGGAAAAATGGTTATTGTTCTCGTCAGGGTAGGAAATGAAAAGCATATCTGAAGGTTTTTATTGGTTTAATCCGCATTTTATTCGTTTTGTGATTGGTCTATACAGTAATCTGTATTTCCTTTAGTTTCAACAGAGATGGACAACAGAGTGTTGCCACTATGACAAAAAAAGTAATAAAAACTACAAAAAAAATTAATAACTCAGAAACAAATTGAGATACAGCTTTCAAACAAATTGCATTTAAAAGTACATTTTTTTCTCTATACGACGATGTAAAAAGTAATATTGTGGGATGTTTAGAAGTTTAAGAATGAAATTTCATTTAAAATGTGTCATCAGATTTCTTGGAAATCTGACGACGGAAAAGCCTTTCCCCGAACAGCCAATGAAATGCTTGGATAATACGCAAGTTTCAGGTGGATAATAACTAATGAAAATGAAAGAAAAATGAATAAAAGTTTCTGCCAAAGAGTTAATTTTAATTTGTAAGATTTTCACGTGCAAAAGAAAAATGGAATACGCCAATTAAAAATAACAAAAAAAGATAAATAGGACAGAAATGAATACATATAAAAATTTCACACCAAATACGAGTCGCAGTCGATTTCTGTCGCTTGGAATTTTTACGTGTAATAACACTATTAATGTTTAATTCATGGCGTACGTAATGTATGATCAACTCCGTGCGATTTTTTTAGGTCTTAAATTTTAGTCTTTGAAAAAATCATTTTCCAAATGGTCGTTGTAATTTGTTAAATTGCTTTTTTTTTGTTTTTTTGCTTTTGTTTTTTGTGGGAGGGGGGAGTGCAATTCTGTTTTTTGTATTAAGAGGCTACTTCAGCCACGAGAAAAAAGGCAAACGCTAAATTTAAGTCTATGAGGCGTTATTTTAAAATTTATCGCTTTGATTTTAATATTATTGAATGATTTTTTTTGCACAGGATAGCTGAGAATGATCTACAATCGGGCTAGTTTTTACGTTTTCGTTCTTTTTTTTATTATTATTATTTATTTATTTTTTGTTTTGTTTCCGTACTTGAAAAGTAAAAACGGAATCATTATAAGATCACTCCTGTGTCTGTCTGCCACAGCCAGACACAGTAACCAGACACACATACCCGTAAACTACGGAACGTGGAAAGTTCAAATTGGGGGAAATAGCAAAAACTATTGACCCACAGATTGTTAAACATTCACAAATATATTTAGGAAAAATGTAGAGTGGCTAATTAAGTTACTTGAAAAAATAAATCTTTTCTTTGTATATCGTGTGGATCGTAAAAAATCATGTAACGCTGAACTCAACAACACATTTCCTTTAATTTTACGTATTATATGTTTAGAGAAAAATATGCTCCCCCTTCTATTTTCGAATCTACTGAAACTAAAATTATGAAAAAAATAGAGGTAGTCGACGTTAATTTAAACCTTGCAGGAAAAATAGAGATTACCCTAGGTCACATAGTTTTTGAGAAAATCTCTTTTTTCTGTTACACACAAATGGTTTTGAGGAACTCTAGGGGTACTTATCGTAGCAGAAGTATAAAAGCATTGTTGATAACGATTTTCGAAAAAAATCGTCGGTAATTAGCCGAGATATTAACCCTTAAAGACACGGAAAGTTTGGACATACATAATGACAGGGCAGCGTACGCTATGCACCATCGGCTTCTAAAGCCTAGATAACAACTTTTAATGATATATTTGTGTAATGCAATGCCCAGTAACAGTATAAAAGAAATAAACGTCCAATTGTTAAAAACAGACATATTTAATTAGAATTAATCACATAAATACTATGAGATTCGCAACTAATTTACATTGTGTGGATCTCTCAATGCGCTTACCGTGTCTTTAAAAGTTAATTAAAAACCTATCTTTAAAAACGTCGCACGGATCAACTTTGCGACCTCCTTTCGAAGCGCGCTTAGCACAATACCAAATTTAAACTTTGAACAAGTCTACTGTTTTATTTACACTGTAAAAAGAAAAAAATATTACTACGTTGAATTTAGTTTTATGAAATGCCAAATGAAGTTTAAATATGCACTACTTTTATAAGTTCATCATAAACGGATTAGGACAAGATTAAAATGAAAGTGTTATTACAGAATAGCAATATTTGATATTATTTAGGCTTCATATCTCTTTGAACTTTTTATGGTATACCCATTCATACTTTTCTAGATATATTCCACTTCCGCGCGTGTATAACATTCAAACGGAGAGGTTGATGCTGCGATCGATGTATGAATTTATTTCAGCGGATTGTTTGACAGATATACCCAACCCTACGTTGTATAGTTTTTTACAAAGTCTTATTATTCTTTTAGCAACGATTTTTTTTTAAATAATACAGTTAATAATTCATATATTTATTGTACGGAACCCTCTGAGCGCGAGTAATATTCGCACTTGACCATTTACTATTAAGATAGTTTCAATTTCAGAACAAGTTTCGAAAGTTTATTATTTTTTTTTAATTGGGGACCAAAATCGAAAAAGTTAAAACTGGCACGCTTTTAGATCGTTCTTAGCTATCCTATGCATACGAATCAATCAAAAATATTAAAATCTAAACGAACATTTTGAAAATAACGCCGGCATAGACTTAACATTGGCGTTTTCCTTTCTTCCCGGAACAAGTGTGGGATCTTAAGAATATTTAAACACTGAAACAAATTCGGAAGAAATTTTTACTTTATGACACTAAACCTATTGCATAGTCCCATTGTATAGTAAATTGCAGAATTTAGAATGTTGCATTTTAAAGTACTTTTGCTAGTTCTTAGACTTTTTTTTTAATATAACTTTACTGAAATTTTTCGGGGCACGCCCGAGGTCTTCTCACAAAGCACCAATATATCGCGTCACACCGGTTGATAAACTCTGCGTTACAGAATTTTGTCACTATAGATCTTATTTCATAAATTAAAAAGAAAACGCATAGGGTTCGTTGATATATATCAATGGATATATATCATGATATCCGATATTTATTTTCAAACTATCAAGATGTTTTGTATTTTTGCTATTTTCATATATTTGATATTTATTTTCAGAACATCAAGATGTTTATTTTTCGATATTTTCACGCATTTTATATTTATTTTCAAAATATCAAGATGTTTGTTGTTTTCTGGGTTTTTTTTTTTTTTTTTTTTTTTTTTTTTTTTTTTTTTTCAAAATCTCACTGTGCAAGATATTTGATATTTTCAGTCAAAAATGTGTAAATCAAAATTTCAACTGTTATTGATTGTGTCATTCTGTAGATAAAGAACTTTTATCTCTGACAGTGCTTGTTTTATCCAAAGAAGACAAATGTGTTTTTCAAGCTTTATGTTTGAAGCTTTTATTTTTAAATGTAGAACTAATAATTATGTAGATCAGATGTATACAGCTTCATTACGAAATAATGTTTTCTGGTTTTAGTTTAGTTGAGCTTAAACTGTACAAAATGCTAGGAAATAAAAAAGAAGGTAAGCTTACATTTATGTTAAAATTTTTCAATAAATAAAACTATTTTGTATTTAAAATTTCATTTTAGAAAACATAAAAATTTCTTGATACTTTGTCCTACAGTTTTGTGTTTAAAGTAAATTACTTCTGTTTTGATTATTCATTTTCTTCTAAGTGTAAAGAAAAAAAGTAAAAGAAAGGTAAAGTGCCTTTTTAGAATATTGTTTTATTAAGTTTTCATGTTAAGGGGACAGTGGAGTTTAAAATCCTTATTTTTTTTTTTAATTATTTTTGCAAATTTCACCTTAAATATTAATCAAGAGTACATTATATGCATTATGGCATGCATTTATCACAAAAAAAAATATAAAAAAAATTATTTTTGAGAAAAAAATGGAATTTTACGCGTCGTCTCAGAAATCTTCGAAATGCCTCATGCGCATTCCATATCAATGAAAATCCCCAATATTTTTTATAAAAGTTTGGTTTATATTTAGAAATAAAATAGAGCGTCGAATTTCATATATTTAAATTTAAAAATTCAAAAAAAAATTCAAAATTTCAAAAAATTTTCGAAAAAATTTCAAAAATTTTTTTAACCTTTAAATTCAAATATATAAAATTCGATGCTCTATTTTATTTCTATATATAAACCAAACTTTTATAAAAAATATTGGGGATTTTCATAGATATGGAACGCGCAGGGGCACTTCGAAGATTTCTAAGACGACACGTAAAATTCCATTTTTTTCTCAAAAAAAAATTTTTTTTTACATTTTTTGTGATAAATGCATGCCATAATGCGTATAATGTATCCTTGAATAATATTTAAGGTGAAATTTACAAAAATAAAAAAAATATTTTTAAGGATTTTAAACTCCAGTGTCCCCTTAAGTGCAATATCTTTTAGTTTCTAATTTATATTAAGCTTGAAAATCTTTATTACGAGCAGTAAGTTGCCTATTTTGAAAATATCGGATGAATATCAAAATATCAGATATTCTTTATAAATACAGTCGAACTTCCCTTTAACGAAGTCCCCATTTAGCGAAATTTTCTACTTAACAAAATTTTCAGCTGAACCTTGATTTTGAACGCCATTATCATGTAAATTGATCTCCATATTACGAAAAATATATTCTATATAACGAAGTTTATATTCCACTTCCGTGCGTGCACTGTAAACTGAAATGTCTGAAATTCAGATATTTAAGTGTCTGAAACGCAGTGTTCAATTTTCAGACGTTTTAAAATGTCTTAAAATTTTCAGACACTTCTTGCGTCTGAATTTCAGACACTTAAGTGTCTGAAACACGAGTGTTCAATTTTAAGACGTTTTAAAGTGTCTTAAATTTTTCAGACACTTCTTACGTCTGAATTTCAGACATTTCAAATGTCTTAATTGCGGCCATCTTTGAGCCTTTTTTTTTTAGCCAATATGAAGCCATCTTTGACCATTTTCTTTCTAAACCATATATGCAGCCATGTTTGACCACATTGAATCATTTTTTATAAATGGGAATAATTTGTTACCATACAGCAGAGCTGATTGCAGCGTGGGAAAACTGGGATGCTTCTCTGCCCCCTGATTTTAGGGTACCCCAAATTGGGTATAAAATTTTCATAAAGCTGATATTTTAAATCAGTTTTGACCTTATGAGGATTGTAATCAGTATTTTGTAGTTTTAGAATAGGATAATATATATTTTTTTTTTTTTTCACCTAAATATGTATTTATGTGTTACCATATATGCCCTACGGCATCAAAAATGTTTATTACTTTTAGTGAGAACTTCAAATTGCTTCTAGTCCAAAGACCTAGTATTCATACACCCCCTCCCCCCATTGCCTTCATATACTGTTACAAAAAAAAAAAAAGCCTATTCGATGCCGTCAAATACATATTTGGATAAATATATCATTTTCTTTAGCCTAATCATGTTCTAAAAGTGCAAAATATTTATTAAAATAAGTGTAAGATCAAAACGAATTTAAAATATCAGCTTTATGGAAATTTCGTACCAAATTTAGGGGCCCGTAAAGCTAAAGGCCCATAGAAACAGCCCAGTTTGCCCATGCTGCAATCAGCTCTGCTTTATGGTAACAAATTACTCCCAAATATAAAAAATGATTCACTCCTTCAGAAAGAATCCCATCCCTGCTATGTTGTGCAATTTTTTCCCATTTAAATAAGATATTCCCAGTAAATTAGTTTAAGCATTTTTATTTCTGTGTTAAATAAAATCTAACACTGGATTCCCCCAAATTTACAGTATATGAGTATTATATTGTAATATTTATTAATCAATATTTATTATTAACCAATATTATGAATTTCTAGAGTAGAATAAGGTTAAAAACAAAATATATTTTTCTTAATACAGTAAAACCTCTCAATAGCGGGCACCTCGGAACCGTGGAATTTGTCCGCCGTTCGGAGGTGTCTGCTTTTCTGAGGTATAAGTGTATAAAAATTTTGCATATTTTCAATAAAAAAATGTGTTTCCTAAAGAGTGGTGTCCTTTATTTAGGATTGTCCGTTATGGAGATTTTACTGCAAAGCCTTCATACGAACAGTTGTCTTTAGCGAACACTCACCTTTATCAATATACAGTAAAACCTCCCTAAAGCGACCACTTCCGTTCCAATAAAAATTGGTCGCTCCGAAAGGTGGTCTCTTAATGGAGGTCATGTTAAAATCTAGAATTTAATTGTTGAAAAAATGTAACAATTAATGTTACTAAAATTATATTTTTCAAATTAAGAAAACATATGAAAATTTAAGTATCAAAACAAAAGTTAATTACATAAGTTAATTACTGCAGAGTTTAAAAAATGAATACATTGATGTTTTCTTTGCTTTTATGGTTTATCTACTATAAATTTTATTCCCAAGTCCTTTCGAAATTCAATAAATAAATGCATTTCTTTTTTTTTTTCTTTTTTTTTTTTTTTTTTGTCTGGAACGAATTTTGACGATTTCATTACTTTATCTATTCCTTTGAGAGTTTCCTGACAGAATAGGGCTGGGGAGTTTATGGACCGTCATCCTTAATGTGTCATCAGAGTTAAATTCATTGCCTAAAATGGAACAAAGGGGTTTAAACACATAAAAGTTGCCGGAATAAATAAAAATTCTAAACTTAGTTTAGAAGTTTGATAAACAATGCGTTCTCCGGAATTATTATTCTAATAAAACCTTTTTCAAGCGACCCGGAAAAAACGGAATTTGTTTCATTTTCTTCAAAGAAATGGGTCCCTTATGGAGGGAGTTCAACTGGGGTGGTCTCTGAATAGAGGTAAAATTAGTATTGAGCCTATGGGAATAAATTTCGTACCATGAAAAAATGGTCGTTCAGGGGGTGGTCGCTTAATGGTCGCACAGGGAGGTTTCACCGTATATATATTTACCTCATAAAAGCTAACACAATCGAATAGCAGACAGATTCAGCGTTCTGAAGGTGCCCGCGATTAAGTGTTTTTACTGTATTTAAAATTTTTTGTACTTAACTTTTAATCTTATTCTACTTTTTAGTTCAAAATACTGATTATAACCAATATACAATGTCGAAACCCATTTAACGTATAAGCTTTAAAAAAAATTGCATATCGAATTTGGGGCAACAAAAATCGTAGGTGGTGGGGGGCGGGGGGGGGACATGTCAAAGTTTACCCTTGCTTTAATCAAGTCCTTCTAGAAAAATTCCAACTCTGCATTGTGATTCAGTAAATATAGAATAATTCAGCTTTAAGTACAAAATCTAGTTATGCTTAAGTACATATAGTATAAAATTCTATCTTTTTACTGATATTCATTTTAAATTTCAGATTTCTTTTTTACTAAAAATAATCAAAAAATCAATATTATAATTGATTTCAAATGAAATATAGCTGTATATATTTACCGTATTTTTACAATTATGTTAACAGCACATAATTACATGAATTTAAGAATTTACAAATAATCATTATGACTAATACAGAGATAAGGCGAGAACATTTTCTTAATCGTTAAATATGAAAATTTATTGAAGACGCCAACAAAATTTTCTCCGCTTTACGTCTACAGATTTCAGACGATTTCTGATGACTCTTCAAATTGTGGTGTGAATCACCGGGCTTGAAAATGAAAACATCTGAAGTTGACTACTTTCAGTATAGGAAGTAGAATATTTCTAAAATGCTCGGAAACAACAAAAGTATATAGCAGAAGGAAAAAACAGATTTCATGACCGGATTTGAGTTTTATCAGTCAAAACAGTTTAATCTAATAAATGATAAATGAAGACAAGTAATTCGCTGTATGTATGGGGGAATTAATGATATGGGTAAATGGAAGGATTTTCGAACTATATTCTTTTAAATAACTTAAAATTTATCACGGTGTATAAAATCTGAGACATGAAAAGCATACATAATAAATAAAAATTAAATAAGAATGTTTACTATAAAGAGTTGGGAATTTCAGTACATATCACACATTAAACCTATGGGAAATGTAAAACCGATGTGAACGTTACAAATGCTGTCGCATTAAATGCTTATAAAAATATTGTATACATAAATAAAACCCATATAAAAGGTACTCCTGTGTAATAATTACTCTAAGAAAACGCTGTTAAGATAGCCTTGATGGCAATTAAGAAATTATGAGCCGATCAACAGGAGCTGTCACTGCTATTTTTAAAGTAATGGCGTGCGAGTAGACAGAAAAAGAAGGCTTAGGATGGTGTATCTCAATAGATTCAGTAACAACTAATACACCATGCAGACTTGCCAAAACTTATTTTAAGGATAACATCGGATGTAAAATAATACAGAAACATGATTGCAGATGATTTGAATAGTAGAAATTTAAATATTAGCAAGATAAAATTTTAACATGGAAATCCCATAGGCAAAATGCTTTAAACAAATTTTGGCATAACTCAGGAACTAATAAAGCTATAGACTCGTGTGAGGTCTCTATTTAAAGAGAAAACATTCGCAGAGAGATTTCAATGCATAGTGAAGGGTCCACTTACCTGAAAAAGGTGTGATTATTCCAAAATCACATCCACCCAGGCGACGCCCGGATTGGAGGCTACGTTAGTATCCGTGAGTTCAGCAGACTTTGATATTTAAAAAAGAATTTCCCTTTGCACATCCGGCTAGCTCTGTTAAAAGAATGGAATATTTCCATCCTAAAAACATAGCCCGCCAGACAACAGTTCTCTTTACCTGCTTTGACGAGACGAACAACACTATATTATTGTTATGGCTTGACACCTTTCATTAATATGGAATATCACTATGTCGATACGGATTAAATCCTGGAACTTCACATTCCGCAAAAACCGAATCAAGTCAAAATAAATTATTAGTTAAAATGTACGCGTAGATAAAACAAACTCTCAGTTTGAATTACAAACGAACATCCAATTCGAACGAAAGGCATCTAAAACGCATGCGCAACTAGAGTGCCCCCTGGTGGTTAATGCGGAACGGAGTTACAAAGTGTCTTAAAAGTAGACACTTGCAGATTATTTAGACACCTTTCTCAGTTCGTTTACACCATGATCATAGTAAGACACTTATATGTTTTAAATTAAGACATCTATCATGACTGAATTTTCAGATTCAGATACTTAAGTGTCTGAAATACCTTTTCAGTCACATATGTGTCTTAATTTAACACGCCTCTATTTGCAGTGTGTATAACATTCAAACGGAGAGGTTGATGATGCGATCGATGTATGAATTTATTTCAGCGGATTGTATGAAAATGAAATATTTTATTTATTTCATCATTTCCATTTAAAAGAAGAAATGCTAAAAACCTTTAATACAATAAAAATGGGGCCCCAGTTTCACGAAAATGTTACAGATTATTTCGGATACTTACAAAAGTGTGAAAATTTTTTGAACAGTGTATTTTTTAAAAGAAACTTGTACAAAGTAATATTACAGACTTTTTAAAAGTTAATGATGTGGAATACGGAGAAAAAAAGAGAAAAGGTGCGCTACGCTTCAGTTTTTTTTACCTCTCTTTATTATGTGTTTTTTAGATATTATTCTAATCAAATTTATCTAATTTGTCCACATGCGTAAAAAAAAAAAAAAAAAAAAAAAAAAAAAAAAAAAAAAAAAAAATGCCGGAATTAAAATGCATTTTTCAAATATTCCCATTGTAAGTGTATTTTTCATTTTATGCATGTGTATTTTATTATACAAATTTCATGAATATGAGTTAATTTCTATTTAACGAATTTTCTTCATAACGAAGTTCTTAAGTGTAACGATGAGACTTCGCAAAATGGAAGTTTCACTGTATCATCATATGTAAGATACCTAGAAAAACTACAGCAAACTGAATAATAAGAAGAAATTAATAATAATTAATTCATCCAGATTCATTCTTTTAGCACTAAAGTTACAATGGCAAATGATGCGTTCAAATGCGCGATTGATTGCGGAGTCAGCTCTTTCCTCTTTCAGATCATTAGCTACAAACGTTAAAATTCACTTCAGTTAACCTATATTATAAAGCGAAAATTTGCCTACTAGTAGCGCTGACACATTGACATTCACGTGAATAATACACTTTGCTTTTTTTACAAATTTATTGGCTTCTAAATATCGCACAGTTTTAACTATCATACCGCGTAATAGGGAAAAAAGTGTAGTTACAAATGCAATTTGTTTGAAAACATTATCATAATTTATTGATATTTTATTAGTTATAAAAGGATTTTCAAGCATGATTTTTTTTAAATTTATCTTTATCACACTCTAAAAAATAAATGTTTAAATTAGTCACTTTTATATAAATATAGTATGTGTAAATTTGTAAAATTACACTTGTAAATTTGTAAAATATGCACTCTTGTCGTAAACATTTACCTGTATTTATGTATTTTTATTGGCTTAATTGAAATGTGTAACTTGTAATCCCTTCAAAAACTCAAACAAGTGTGTAAACGTAGAAAATGGTACGAATTTAACCGAATTGGTGTGTTAATGTAAATTTATAAACTTGGCATATTACACAAATATCCGGGTATTTTTCATATTACACACATATATGTGTAAGAATAAAATATTACACAGAAATATAGGTACGAATTTTACACAGCTATATGCGTAATGAAGGTAGTTTAAAAATTAAAATAGAGAAATATCTTGCATCAAGCATAGATCATGAAAGTAACAAAACATCCCCGTTTATTAAGTTTAAAGATGCTATCTGAATAAATAATTTAGAACACGCATAACACATTTGAAAATCCAATTTCAGTAGTTACCATGTATAATCGAATAACTTTTCAAATTCTTTTGTGAAACCCAGTGTATGATCTAAAGATTTCTATATATACTGCATAGTATGCTAAAATTTATTTCAGTTATAAAACGCAAAACACAGGTTGAAAATTCCTTTTCAGCTATCCTTTTCAATGAACAGAAATGTACTCGAATTATTTTCTGCATCCCTGTATATGATCTGCCTTTATAACACATGTAACATGAAAAAAAAATAGTGAAATTTAAAAACGCATACCACAACTTAAAACACAGTTCCAGATATTACCGCTCATAGACACTGAAATCGAATTATTTTGTGTATCTCTGTAAATGAACGACAAATGCTATAAACATTATATTCTATAATAAGCATCTTGTAGTGCATATCAGTGATATATGTATTAAATTGTTTTAAATAGTCTAACCTCATAAAATAATTGTAAACGATAATTTTCTATTGACCATAATGTAACTAAATTTCGTTGTGTGTCCCTCTAAACGAACTATAAATGCTATATGGTTCACCTCAAATTCCAAACATGTGTCAGTATCCTCAATAACATATATTAATTAAATAGCAATCCCGGTGTATTTGAGTTAGTTAGAGCACGGACAGACGATCAGAAACCGAATTCATAAACACTTTCCAACTATGTTGGATAAGTATTAAAAATGGATTTTTTTTTCTTAACCACTTTGGCGAATAAATAAAAGAAACAGCCAATATGGCCGTTTCTTGTTGTTATGTTTTGTTTCAAATACCTAGAATCCAAAGAAAAAACTTTGACACGTTAATACAGATAACTTAATTTTGTTCGTTGCCTGTCTGTCACTTTAATCAAACTTGAAAAAGTTTTTTACTTTTTAAAGAGGCTAAGTTGTGAAGAGAAAAAACTACTTACTGAATTTTCTTTAAACAACTTTTCTCAACTTGTTTTCTACACTGCATTAAAAGTAAAGTGTAACAATTTAATCGATTTAATGGAAGTTTTCTGCAATTTTTAGTTCCTGTACACTTTTCACTGTATTTCGTACAAATTGTTCAAAGAGGATACCGTATAGTTTTTTTTTTTTTTACAATTCTTTGTAATGAAAAAAAGTTTTGAAAATTAAATTTACAATTAAATGAATTGAACGGACTTTCTATAAAATGTAAGATTATTTCTAAAAAGCAGGGACGAAAACTAATGGATCCAGCATAGATTATGTAACATCTTCTAACACATAAGAATACTGCAACAAAACTTCACAGTTTATTGAGGTGAAATATGATGTCTAAAAAAACCATTTCAAAAACTCATAACACATTTGAAAACCCCAATTTTTGCTGTAACATTCAATTGTCGGAAAAATATCCTTTTTTGTGCAGCCCTGTAGATGATCTATCCCTCATAGCATGCATGTTCACAGTGACGTCGTTGTGACGTCACTGTGAGCCATAGTGGTCACGTCACATCTGTGACCGAAATGCCACCAGTCAGTGATGTCACATTGTGACTGAGATGTGAACTTCTTAGAACACTTTAAAAAATTACAAAAATTCTTTAAAATATGTTGCTTACTGTAAAATTTTATTTTTCTGGCAATAAAAAAGAATTGTTATGTCACTGCATATAACGTACGTCACGTCACACTCACATAAAAAACTCCACCATATTGTAAGTCAAAGTGTGAGAAAAATATGAACTTCAAAAATCTTTGAAAATGAAGAGAAATGTTTTAAAAAGGCCCGAGTTACAGCAGCATAAGGAATGAAAATATATTAGTGGATAGCAAATAGTAAATTCAGACACGAAAAGATGGTTGGGGGGGGGGGGGGTCATATAGAAGAAAATGCATGGTACAAGTATCAACAAACTAGATTTTGATGCTATATTTTATCAATTTGATATTTACGAGAGTGAAAGTATACTTTTTTCCTGATTTCAATTTTATCTAGTATTGCAATTTAATATGATAATCCTTCACTTATTCTTATTATAAAGTGTTTCTCGGAAAAATGGTACGTGCTGGAGCAATTTGGATAACATATTTAGAATTAGGAATATTAAATATATTCACTTTACATATTTAGTTTGCAGGAAGGAAAATTTTTATTTTTTTTTTTTTTTTTTTTACCGACCACTGGTATTCGAAACACTTTTGTGGCTTCAAACTAAAAAAATTCTATTATAGTTAAGTCTGCAGCTTTTAATGAGCACGTAGAAAGAGTCTTCAGAGTTTAGTCATACATACATTTCTTGCTTTATAATTTCCATTCAAGTCATATATTTTCCTGTTAGTGTACTAAAAATTGCCTAAAAAGAACTAAATTGATTAAAATTGCCTTTTAAGCAATTAATTTGAAATTTGATTTTCATTTGAAATATTGTATGCAAGGCGAATGGTTCTCTCTGGAAAAATTTCCAAGTATTTATATAGTTTGAATCGATGCTGGATTTAATTAAGTTTCATGTTTACCCCATGTTGGCGGCTCACAATAAATATTCCATCTTGTGCTGCGTTTGTAGCCTTGCCAACATGTACTAGTAAGAAATTTTCCAGGCTGGGTCTCATTCCATGTGGTTTAGTCGGTAGAATGTCAGTGCGCTACACTGATGGCCCGGATTCGAGTCCCGGCTTGGAATCTTTTTCTCTATGTTGGCCTTTGCCCTTTTAAGCAATTAATTTAAAATTTGATTTTCATTTGAAATCATTACAGTGTTTATGACAAGTTCGTCACAAATTAGTCAAAATGTGACTTCAAAGCATTGTCGCTGTCGTCACAAAGTTAATGCCAAAATAGTCACAAATGACACACTTTTCACAAATTTGTCACACCGTGACTTCACAGAGTGGTCACAATGTGACGTCACAAACAACCTCTAAAACGGCCATAACGACTTCGCATTCTAGTCAATATGACGTCACATCGACGTCACGTGACGTCACATCAACGGTCACAAAATCACAGTGTGACTTCACAACGACGTCGCCGTGACGTCACCATGCCTTACGGGATGGATTTATATATGTATGCTACATACACTGGTGTCCAAAATTAAAGACCAATCACAAAATGCTAATTTTCAAGTAAGCGAATACTCAAAAGGAAATAATATTATTCAAATAATTACTATCTCTACAGCACAGCTAGTCCATATAGCATATCATTCGTGTCACTGATGGTCACAAGTGTCACAGTCACTACGGTCAAACAAAAAATAGGAAATTCCACACGTCTAATTATGAGTCTCAAATGATCACTTTATGTGACTCCACTGACAGGTCACTGTGACTGCTGCTTTGTGATGAGTCACCAGGTGACTTTACACAATGTAGTTGCAATGTGACTCTCACGTGACTGTCATTTGTAGACTCAATTTCAAAGTCGTCGTGAACGTTACATTATGATAAGTCACCAAATAATAGTACATTATAGTCACATGGTGACTTTTCACAAAAGAGCACAATGGTGACGTCACAGTAGTCTCTTTCACTTGAAAATCATCACGTGGCTTTAATGTAAAATTATTTGATAACTTATCACAATACAGTATTCACGATGACTTCGAAATTGAGTCTGCAGATGACAGTCACATGAGAGTCACAATGTAATTACATTGTAAAGTCACATGGTAACTCGTCAGAAGCAACAGTCAGAGTGACGTCTCAGTGGAGTCACTTATAGTAATCATTTGAGACTCATAATGAAATGTATGGAATTTCCTATTTTTTGCTTCACCGTAATGACTGTGACACTTGTGACCATGTGTGACATGAATGAGATGTTATATGGGCTAGCTGTGCTATAGAGATAGTAATTATTCGAATTATATAATTTCCTTTGGAGTATTCGCGTTCTTGAAAACTAGCATTTTGTGATTGGTCCTTAATTTTGGACACCAGTGTAGTATGCTACAAGTTAGTTCAGTGAAACGAATGGTATACCGTTGAAAATTTTCATTCAGCAAGTTCCGTGAATAAACGGAAATGTACGTGAAAACTTTTGTGCAGTCCTGCATATTCTGTATTGAATTTATCCAAAACTAATATTAAAAAAAAAAAAAAACAGTTCAATTTAGAAACACGTACTAGAACTGAAAATGCACTTCAAGCAATTATTGTTCCTAGACTTCAATAGTTCAATTTCTTCTGAAGCCAAATTAATTTGTGTGTCCCTGTAAATGAACAATATTTTTCTATGCACATTATATTCTAGAGTAATCGCCGTGTAGTACACTTCAGTGATATACAGATCTGTAAAACCATGGTGCACATTTGACCGGTCACAGGAAATCAACGAAACAAGGTGGAAATGTGAAATCTTCGACAAATAAAAAAAAAAAAAAAAAAAAAAAAGAACTCTCCAAGTTTCAGACCTGTTCAGTGCAGTTCGATGTGGCCTCCATTTGAAACAGAGAACCACAGACATTATTCACTCTGTTACACCAGAAGTTCTTAACCGTGTGTGGGAAGAACTTGCATATCGTTTAGTGTGCAGGGCTACAAATGTAGGCCACATGGAACTACAGTGAGCAGGTATGAAACTTGGAAAGTTTTCTTTTATTTGGTGAAAATTTCACATTTCCATCTTGCTTCGTTGATTTTCTGTGGCCGGTCAAAAATTTACCATGACCTTACGGACACACATATAAATTTCAAAATGTTTAAAATAGTTTAATATCATTAAAATGCACTGCAAACAATTTTTCCCCATAGACCGTAATGTAACTGAAATCTTTCGAATATCGCTGTAAATGAACCGTAAATGCTACATACCTCATTTTCCATACCGAACATGCCATAGTAATACCCAATAACATCTATGGGATCTATAATGGGATCTATCATGGGAATCGGGCTGTATTTACGCGAGTTAAAGCACGGACGTACAGACAGACAGACAAACCGAATTCATAAACACTTTTCAAATTTGTTGGAAAGTGTTAAAAAGTAACATTTGGAATGATTTTTTTTTTTTTTTGTCATAACAAATAATTCTCTTGATGTAGTTAGTGTTTTGCAGTAAATAGTCTAAATCTATAAATAAAAACAAAAAATCATGCGTCAAGTATAGATTATGAAATACTTTCCAGCACATCCAAAAAACTGTACCGAAAATGCAACGTTAAATACGATGAACGAAGATATGTAAATAACAGTTTAGAAAACAAATAACACGTTTAAAAATCCAATTTTAGCAATTAACTTCCATAATTAAAAAAATTGTCGAATTATTTTGTGCAACCCTGTATATGATCGCTAAATTTGCATATATTTACTAAACATCATTTTGAAATTTAGTTAGAAAAATCATTTTTAGCAATTTTCTCCAATAGACGGAAATTCTTTTGTACAGCCTTGTATATTATTTAAAGACACTTGTACACGCCACATACTTTCACATACTTAAAAACACACTTTCAGCAATTATCGCTCATTGACATGTTAATCATAGTGCCGTAACTGAATAAGTTTGTGTGTCCCTGTAAATGAACGATAAATGGAATGTGCACCATACTTTTCACTTATCAACTTAAAGTGCACCTCAGTAATACATATAAATTTCATCATGTTTTAAATAGAGTAACATCATTAAAATACACTGCAAACTTTTTTCCCTGTAGATCATTATTTAACAGAATTCTTTCGTGTGACCCTGTAAATGAATGATAAATTCTTTTAACTCCAAATTCTTCCGAAATCATGTTTTATGGGCCCTTCTGAGATGCATATCAATTTCATTATGTTTGAAATTGTGTAACATCATCAAAATCCACTTGAAATGATTTTTTCCGTATTAACTGTAATGTAAAGGAATACTTTTCACAGTTCCTGTAGCTATAAAATGCTATACACTTAATTTTCAATAGCGATCGTTCTATAGTAAACGTTAATAATATATAAAATTTTCAGGGCAATCCGAGTATATATGAGAGTTAGAGCATGGGTAGACTGACAGACAAATAGAAGTCAAAAATACTTTTAAGCTATGTTGGAAAGTTTTAAAAACAGGTAATATATAAAATATGTCATATTTAATATGGTAGATATTTACGTTAGAAGGATCGAAATTGACAATATATATAATTATTCTTCCTATAAGTCATGGGACCATTTCATCATATTTCCGCAATTTTTGCTTCATATCTTCGCTTTGTGTTTTGTGGATAAGCGGTAATTCCATACACTAGATAAGAGATTATGCGTTGACATTGACGTTCCAGATTAGAAAGCATAGACAAAATTTTAGACTCTCGTTAAATCGCATATGTAATTAAGCGATGAAATCTTCTTAATAATTTAACCCTTTATCTACTGACAGTACATATAAGTACCATTAAAAAACTTGTTATAAAATTCCTTTAATATATCACATCGATTAGTAGTAATACAGTTTAGAATAAGTTATAGATGCATTGCCTTATCTTATTCCAAAAGCATTATTGGTTACACAAAATAAAAATATTTTTTAAAGGATGATTTCTTTGCCTTTGCATCTTTTCAACTTTCTTGGCATTGGTGGGGGTTTCTTTACAATTCGGAAATATTTCTATATTTCTATTGTAAGAACATTATATTTCTACATTTCCTAATTCTTCAAAATACTAAGAAAAATATTTGAAATAAAAGATTTGAGTGGGGTCATAAATATTGCACAAAATCCCAATAAATTCAAATTTAATGAATCCTTCTAAATCCTTCAATGCTTCTAAAATCCTTCTAAAATTTATTAAATGATTATGTACATCTTCTAATGTTGTTTCAAAAAATCACGCAAAATGCTTTGGAAGATAAAATTTTCATGAATTCATAATTCAGTACATAAAGGGATAATATAAGGTCGTTCTGCCTAAATGAGAAACGATTCCCCATAGTTTTGGGCATATAGGGTATCTTTGGCTTTTTAAAAATAAATATATTCTTTATTACGCAGAAATTTATTGAATAATGTGCTTTAAGTTCAAAACTGTCTTGTTTTGTAGAAATGGAATCCATATCTATAGTATAATTCCACAATATACGATTGCCGCATTTAGGAGATTATTGTCGCATTTACGGTAGCGAAAACCTAACTGAGATGTCCAAAGCCCAAAATATAACAATGCTTTTTATACGTGCCAATTCATTTGAAAATATTCATTTAACCCTTAACTGTCGTGAGAGAACTTGTCGCATAGCAACTGTGAACTGTATCAGAGGTCGCTTGATGAAAGATAAATAAAAAGCATTATTAATTCAATGGATACTGTTTATGTACTAAATTTTATGTCCAGGATTATTATAATTTCACATCACTTATTAAGAAGTCTCTAGAATTTGTACAAGAGCTCCAAACGAAACAGAATTTCACAAATATGTATAGTTAAACTGAAAATTTCAAGTTAATCGTGACAATTTTAACAAGTTGGAAATTGCATGCCAAACGTGGCAAATGAGGTGCGTTCGTACTATAACTAGTTTTCTAAATATTTTTTGCACCGCATATTGTACTGAATGTATGTTTTAGTGCACTTCATAAGTACATATCAATTTATTTCTGTTCGAAAGGCTGTAACATCATTAAAATGCACTTGAAATAATTTTTTCCCATTGGCTGTAATGTAAGGGAAAATTTTGACTGTCCCCGTCATTAAACTATACATCCGATTTTCATAAAATTTGAAATCACTCGACAAAATTTTGTAAAAATTCTATATTTAAAATTTCAGACCATTCGGCTGGGTAGTATTTGCTCTGTTATATGCGGACAGACAGACAGACGGACCGAACGAGGACTATAGGTGCTACGTATTTACATAATTACGAACGCACCTAAAAAGAAATGGTCTGTGAAACCGCTAACAGCAGTTAAGGGATAAAAACTTGTCGTTTAAAATTCGTTGAATTCGCGAGTGAATATTAACACCGTAAACTCCATAATAGTGCGATTTGGTATTCCAGAACGTTTTGATTAAAGCTAATCAAGCTTACAGTAATACAAAGTACATCTCCATATCTCTCATCCCAGATACCTGTCATATTAAACTCTGGGATGGAATAATGTAGGGTAGACCGAAGCCTGTCGGCACATTTTTTCTTCAGTATTCTTTTTTTGATGTATTTTTTTTTTAGTTTGTACATCTTAAATCTTAAGGCCGTATGAGAATTTTTTTTAATATTAATTATTAGTTTCTATATGAAGCTCAGAAGGGCTTCAAGTCATTGGGCCAACCTGCCCCATCAAACGAGGAAAAGCCAAGGGCTATGCCAAGAATATCATCTGCTATAAAAATGTATTTTAAAGAATACTGGTGGGACTTATTCTCTCCGCGTTTATTTAATTCCTATCAAAAAACTGGTGTGTAATAACATTTACCGAATTTTTTAAAAATATAAATGAATGATTTCTGATAAAACATGTTCCACTATGTTCCAGTATAGTTACATGTTTCAGTATTCATATTAAAGTTACAAACAAATGAAGGCATATAAATCATTTGACAGCCGATTATTTATTTGTAGAGTTTCTTGAATGATGACATCGCTTTTTGCTGGGTTTGTGTATTATTCCGCGATAGTGACGTCATATGCATACTTTTCTGTATATGTTGTTTAAGACTGGATCGCAAATGTGGAATTCTTCAGAGGATGCAAATGACTTCATTTTATATAAAATAAAAGTGTGTATTTTAAGTCTTAAAACTGAAATTTGTTTTGTACTATCTGTATTTATATTTTTTTTAATCGGGTATGACACTGAATTATGAAAAAGCACAATTTCTGCTTGCTGCTTGGGGTTTTTTTCTTTCTTTCTTACACACCAATGTTATCTATAGCATTAATATAGCCTTTAGAACTCAATCTAGAACGTACTTCTTATTAATCTTGTGTTTGATATTTGTATGTAAAGCAATTTATTTTAGCATGTTATATATATATATCAATTTTAACTACTTCTATTTCTATGTTTTAATGCTTTATAACCCAGATGGTTATCAAAAATGTAATTGGTAATAATAACATTCTTCTTTTCAAAATTATGTTATAGTTGTTTTTCCTTTATCTAATTGTATCATTATTGTATAGCAAGCCTATTCATTTTACATCTTATACACAGCCTCATTAATCTAACACAGTTTATATTACACGCCCTCCGGTATACCTTATATCGACTTAATCTCCCTTGTCATGTGCGTCGATGTTTAGGATTGATGTAATCCAATAAATCTAAAATGTCACCAACCATATTTATGATATACAGTTTATTTATTATATATTGAGAGTCAACTTTTGGCGTAAGTGTAATGCATTATATTTATTTTATATCATCAGATAAAATCTAGAAGAAAATAAATTTTAATTCAGGATTAATGCAATTTTTACCGTACTGCACTAATATTACGATATTTAGATTCATATAAATACGATCAATATTGTCAAGCATTAATCTACAAAAATTTGTAAATTTTTGTGATGCACTGAAAAAAAAATGCGTAGAAATGCAAAAATTATACTGCATAATGAGGTTTTAGTACTATTTTCGTATTTTTATGGAACTTGTTTAATTTGCAAAAATGAGAATTTGTAGAGCCTCTTTTGAAAAGTAGAATTCACAATTTAAAAATTGATGCATTTCTTCAACATAAAATGCCATTATGGAATTTAGTTAGAAAAGTTTAATACAGGTATTTCTTCACTACATGACACATATCTATTTAGAAAATGAACATATTTACATATGGATTAGTTTAAGAAGAAATACTGCTTGTTTAACCCTTATGTCAATGACAGGGTACCCTGTAACTTTTTCTCTTTTAGTCCCAATTTCAAGGTGTTAATATCGAAAGAAACTAAAATAAAATTAGATCCCCATTATTTGTAGTATTCACTGTCCATTAGTATAATCGCTTTAAAATTTGAAAATTTTTTATTACTATTTTGCGGCATTAAACAATTTTATGCATTTCATCAATGACCAGGGTATCGGGTACCCATGCAAACTTTCTGTGGAAAAATATAGAAATTCATAGATTATTAAAATTTAGATCAATAAAACTTGAAAATAATTTGAAAATAAGAGTTAGACATATTTTTTAATATAAAAAAAATATTCCATTTACGTGAAAGTTTGTGGGCATGCTTTACAATAGTAAAAGGTGTATGAATGTACATCAGGTACCATCAGGTACTTTCCACATTGTTTAGAGGATTTTTTGGTTTTTCTGCGCCGTTTTTGAGGCTCTAACAAGCATATGTGACAATTTCTACTTTTATCCTTCCTGTTTCATCCCGTTTTAAGCTCTTTTGACTGGGTTCTGAACGTATGGCAGCTTCAAATACGGGTAAAGATTTTTTTCCGTATACTTTTAATTCCCGATTTCATCGAAAAATGTCTCATAGCCAGTACATTTTGCGATTTATCTTGAATTGCTGGAAGGATCAAAGCCTCCTCTAATTCCCGCAAAAACAGGACGATTGTCTGTTTTATGGTAACCATAAAAGAGGATCTGCATAGAAAAAATATTTTTTACAACTAATACAGTATGTTTTTGAAAGTATAAATGCTTGTCGAGCAACTGAAATTTTTGTTTACATGCAAAATAACGATTTTAAAGAATCGATGGATGGAAAACTATATTTCTTCACATTCCGAACTTATTATATATTCGTAGTTATTCGTATTCGGTTATTTAAAAACGCTGTGAAAGGCATGGTTTTTCTATATCTAGAGCCACAGTAGGTAATATTGTCAATAAGACAGGAAAAAAAAAACATGAATGTCTGGCTTCGGCGGGGGGGGGGGGGGGGGGTATTGTTCCAAATATGTAAACAAAAACAAAAAGGAGTTCTTTGAATATTGCAAAGATAAGATCTTTTATGGTAAAAGAAATTACTCCAAGTTAACGGACTGTTGCTAAATCATTAAAATTCTTATCATCAACTGTTAAGAAATTCATTAACACTGATTTCAATTTTAAAAAGTAAAAAAACGCAACGTTGATCGTCTTTTTCCACGACATATCGCCGAACGTATAGAACACGATGCAGAATCCTTTATGAGAAGGATTTATCCGGAGAAAAATGGGAAAATATTATTACAATAAATGAAGCTTGGGTCTGTTTAAATGATTATAACAAAATAGATTCATTTATCAACATCATAAAGGAGAAAAACAATCTTAAAACATGGTTCAATGTATCTAAAGAAAGTTTTAGCAAAACATTTATGATCGTTGCTGGCTTTGCGTATAACAGCAAATTAAAAATAAAAAGAGCGGAGAAAAACGTTAATACCAACTCCATATGCTATCAGAAATATGTTTTGCTCCAAATCCTCAGACAAGGAATACCATCTCTTTACCCACATTGTCATCAATCTGTTGAACTGCATCAAGACAAAGCAAGCAGTTATGCACATAGGTGCCAACCTCAGACTAATCTTCCGTAATAATTGTGTTAACTTGACCCTGGTTTAATACGTTTTGAAACAGAATTTTCTTTAAGAAATGAAACGTAAGAAAATTTACGTGGAACATACTTATAAGTATGTTCCACGTAGAATACTGGAATCAAATAAATAAGTATTAATGAAATAAATTTTCTGGTTCGAAATGTGGGTAACCTGGGTTAAATTAATCCTGACATTACGGAAGATTAGGGAAAGGTTGGCAGCTATGTATACATCACAATCAACCGTTAATATCCTGGGGAAAAAATAAACGAGAAATGTGTATCAGGGCTTTACCTTCTTTGGCACTGTTACCTTCTAAATCTCCTAATGTATCACCCATGGATTTTTGCACTTCTGTATTTTTGAAAATGCGCGGTATCCAAACGTCGAACTGGCCCCACCAGTGGCCGAGAGGTTCTGCTCTCGAAGCTGGTAGACGGGAGGTGCTGGGTTCGATCCCAATCGCGCCCGTCGGCCTAATCATTTGGAGTTTTCGTGGTTTTCTTCGAACCTTGGTTCTCCAAGCGTTAATACGGGTTAGGTTCCCTTAGAAAGACCTCCACGGAAGGCACTCTCCCCTTAGGGCCTATATCCCACGTGCAGATAATTGGCCGACATAAATACAACCAACCAACCAACCAACCAAACGTCGAACTATAACCCTTCATGGACTTTACAAAGGTGTTCAGGAGGAATGGGTCAAAATACCTCTCCCAAAGCTACAAATGTCTTGTCATAGAAATTACGGTGTAGAAAGGTACTCCAGAATAAGGGTTACCAAACTGAACATTTAAAACATAAATATTTAATGTACAATAGTTCTGTAATTACAATGAAAATCGGCTAAGAAATATGCAAATACCCTCTGTAATAAAGAAATATAGTTGCCAATTAGATTAGTAAGTATCGCATATTTGCCTTTCGTTGCACAAAAATAGCAATTAAATACACTAAAAACCAATGTTTTTCAGACCTTGGCTAGTTGGCTACAGGGGTAAGTAGACAGTCCTCATAAACCGCCTGTTTGTAGATAGATTGCGCAACCAATCACAGAGTACCTTTCTTATTGCTTTTTACAATCCTCGTTGTAATTTTGCAGTGTTACCTACGTGCAATGAAAATTTATTACGATTTTTCTGTTTTTTGCACTCATAAGTAATTTTTTGTCGCTTCATTCTTTTTCTAATTTCTAATACTTATCTTAATAATTTCGATTTAACTTGTGCAGTTTTTCTTAGTGCATGATTAACTGTACCTACCCCATATGTGATTTATTTGGATTATTTATGCTTAGAGGATTACGTGTCCCTTTTGTGAAGAAATTTATTATGGGGCTAGTAGGCGCATTGAACACGGGACAAGTTGGCTGTGTGTCTGATGTGTGCTGGTAGCTTGAAAAACAGCAAACAACGAGAAAAGTGGTTGCAATGCAAGATTTTGGGAACACGAGGCTTGCCCAAACGGAGACACTCGATTTTTTATTTGTGACAACTGTAACTCTGATGATGATATGGAGTAGGATAGAAATTACTCAATGTTAATGTTTTATTCATTATTTTTATGTCTATATAATTTAGAATTTACAATGTACGGCTATAACGCCCTTGTTTAAACTTACTGGTAATAATGAAATTGATTTCGCTTAACTGCGTGTCTTATTTGAGCTTCATTTAAATTTTTATAAAGCGTGTGCCAACTTACCCCATAGGTATAGGCAACTTGCCCCGTGACGGGGTAGGTTGGCGCACAATTTTCCTTTTACTTTAGGCTTCCGCTAAATATAAACTACAAAAGCTACAAACTCAAAACTCCGGGTATTTATAGCCCAATGCCTGTTCTTTAAAAATACAGTTAAAGTTTCATAAAAAACTTAAACAAAAACTTAATAAAAATCAATAACTAAAAACTGCGCCTACTAGGCCCTGTCCCTCCTACTTACCAGTATTTTAATTTTAATGATGATTCTAGTTATTATACTAATATTGTAAAAAAAGAAAAAAAAAATTGTTTGTTTTTAGGAAATAAAGTCTAAGATTACTGAACCTAAAAGTAACTGTCACTGAACTTAAAACTTCTCTGTATGAGATGATAAACACAGTTTTTGAGCAAACTGCATTATATCTGTTTTTTAGAAGTTGGTGGCAGGAAATAGGTTGGAATTAAGATTTTCTTATTAATTCAAGTCTCATCATGATTCGTAAACATCCTGATATTTACGATAATATCGAAAATATCCGATATTTTGATATATATCCAATATTTTTTATATCCGATATTTTCAATACTATCAACTTATTGATTATTATAAATATTTTAAGACTTAACATAAGTTAGGAACTAAAACACATTGATCATAACATGAAAATTTAATAAAACAATGTTCTAAATGTCTGTTTCACTTATGTAACAAAATGAAAGATCAACTAATTGAAAACAGACACAATTGCCTTTTTACTAATAAATTTTACTTTAAACTATAAGATTTAATATCTATCATCAAGAAAAGTTTCCTTTTATAGAGCAAAATTTTAAATATAAAATAATATTTTTATTCAAAAATTTGAACAGAAATTTAAGCTTGTGTGCTTTTTCATTCCCTAACCTTTTATGAAGGTTAAACTGAACTAAACCAAAACCGGAAAAGATTATTTTTATGAAACTTTAAATAAGTTATTGTCCAAATAAGACAGTTTATCTTTAAATTGCTATTCACAGTTAATATTGTCCGCATAATTCTTGATTCTACATTTAAAAATTCATTTAGTAACATAAAGATTGATAAATAAATTTTTTTTCATTTTTGCCTAAAAATGTCAATGTTAGAGGTGAATATATTCTTTATCTACAGATGGATACAGCCAATAAAAGTTGAAAAATTATTTACACTTGTTTTGACATAAAATATCAAAAATAACGTAAATAATGATATTTTGAAAATAAATATCGGATTCATATCATGATATATATCCGATATTATATTATATAGCCGATATATCATGATATATATCAAAATATATATCAAGATATATATCCATTGATATATATCACCGAAGCCTGAGTTTCATGTTCGCTTAATCCAGTATAAGAATGAGGCTTCTTCAAAATATTACGTAATTAATAATATTTAAGTTATCCGTAGTTGTATGATTTCCCTTAATGTAAATAGGTACACAAATGTCACGGAGCATATTCCAACAACCGCGCTTTCAAAGCCACTGGATTTGGTAGTAAATAACTTTAAATCATTAATTTTCGCGGAAAGATAAGAATGTAGTACATAGTATTAAATGTGTATGCTTAATCATTTTCAAAATAATTCTAGTTATTCGAGAAATCCGCAGCTATAAACTTATTCGTAAAGCATTTTCTATCTAAATTCCGATCACATTATTGCAATTGTGTACTTTATCGTTAATTTAAAGTGGACACCAAATTTCAAGCCATAAAAAGTAAAAGAATTTTGGATTTATTTTTCATCTGCAAATAATTGTCCGTGCGTTTATAAAATAATTCAAGTTAAGCTTGAAATTCGCAGTTTTAAATGTATTTGTAAAACTTTTTCTACCTAAATTCTGATCACGTTATTGCAATGGTGTATTTCATCATTAATTTAGAGTGGACACCAAGTTTCATACCATAAAAAGCAGAAAACGGCATTGCATTTATTTTTTTATATGCAAATAAGTTTCTGCGATTTTCGGTATACCTTAATAACTTTTATGGTGTTCAAGCTTTTCGCTGCACAAAAATAGTGGTTAAATATACTAAGCCAATGTTTTCTAAATTATTATTTACCAGTATTTTAATTTTAATGGTGATTCAAGTTATTGCACTAACATTGCAAAAAAAGAAACAATTGTTTATTTATAGGAAATAAACCTTAAGACCACTGAGCCTAAAAATAACTGACACTGAACTAAAAAATCCTTTCACTGTACGAAATGTTGAACACAGCTTCTAAGTAAATTGTCATGTATCAGTATTTTAAGAAGGGGGTCGCTATAAATAGATTTTAATAAAGATTTTCTCACTAATTCAAGTTCCATGTTCACCTAATCTGGTATAAGGAGGTTTCTTCAAAATATAACGTAATTAATGTTATTTAAATTATCCGTAGTAATATGATTTCCCCTAATGTAAATAGGTACACAAATGCCACGTAGCATATTCCAACAACCGTGCGTGAAAAGCGGCCGGATTTGGTAGTAAATAACTTTAAATCATTAATTTTCGCGGAAAGATAAGAATGTAGTACATAGTATTAAATGTGTATGTTTAATCGTTTTCAAAATAATTCTAGTTACGCGAGAAATCCACAGCTGTAAACATATTCGTAAAGTACTTTCTATCTAAATTCCGATCACATTATCGCTGTGGTGTATTTTATCATTTATTTAAAGTGGACACCATATCTTAAGCCATAGAAACAAAAAAGATTTTGGAATTATTTTTCATCTGCAAATAATCTTCTGCGCGTTTAGATATACCTTAATAATTTTTATCGTGATTCAAGTTATAGTATAGTAATATTCTAAAAAAGAAACAATTGTTTGTTTTTAGGAAATTCACCCTAAAATCACTGAACCTAAAAATAATTGACACTGAACTAAAAAATTCTTTCCCTGTACGAGATGATAAACAGAGTTCCTAAGTAAACTGCCATGTATCTGTTTTTCAGAAAGGGGCGTGGCTGTACTATAGATTTTAATGAAGATTTTCACATTAATTGAAGTTCCATGTTCACCTAATCCAGTACAAGAAGGAGAAGTTTCTTCAAAATATTACGTAATTAATCTTATGTAAATTATCTGTAGTAATATTATTTCTCCTAATGTAAATAGGTACACAAATGCAATGTAGAATATTCCAACAACCGCGAGTGCAAAGCCGCAGGATTTGAGAGTAAATAACTTTAAATCATTAACTTTCGCGGAAAGATAAGAATGTAGTACATAGTATTAAATGTGTATGTTTATTTTTTTTTTAATAATTCTAGTTACACGTGAAATCCGCACCTTTAAAGCCAAGGTATTCGTAAAGCATTTTATAAGTAAATTCCATTCACATTACTGCAATGTTGTATATTATCATTAATTAAGACTGTTTATTAATCATTAATCAAGTTTTAAACCATAAAAAAAATAGCAAACGATTTTGGACTTATTTTTCATTCGCAAATAATTGTCCGTGCATTTATAAAATAATTCTATTTACGCAAGAAATTTGCAGCTTTAAACATATTCGCAAAGCATTTTCTATCTGAATTCCGATCACATTATTGCAATGGTGTATTTTAATATTAATTAATAATGTTTGTTATTAATCATTAATCAACTTTTGAACCATAAAAACAGCAAACGATTTTGGATTTATTTTTAATCTACAAGTAATTGTCTGCGCATTTATAAAATATTTATATTTAAGCGAGAAATTCACAACTTTAAACGTATGGGTAAAACATTTTCTATCTAAATTTCGATCACATTATTGGAACGGTGTATTTTATCATTAGATTGGCTACCAAGTTTTAAGCTATAAAAAACAGCAAACGATTCTGGATTTACTTTTCATCTGCAAATAAGTTTCTAAACATTTAAGTATACCTTAATTGAAGGAAATAACATGTAAATGGACATCTAAAATGCTGATTTAAATAAGATAAAATATTAGATGTAAAAATTAACGTTCTGGATATAAAAATTTACTTGTAGGTTAGATCTAGTCGGGCAGTGTTAATATTAAGGACGGATATAAGGTAACGTGGAGAGTAAGGTTATAGCAAGTGGAATACACCAGCAGCTCGTGCTTACAGAGTGCTGCAGCGAGACTAAGAGACTTTATTGTACTTCTGAAAAAATTTAAGGTCTTCAAAATTTTCTTAACCCCTTAACGGTCGCTTAATATTTGGAAAAACCATAAAAAAAGTACCTATTTTTTTAATACAGAAATTGAATAATTATAAAGTTTCTATATAAAATATGCAATTTTTTTTTAAAAGGCGAAAAAAAAAGATGTTATAGAACTAATTCACATTTGTGGAAAAGCCATCATGCGAAAATTCTGTGTTTTAATGTTTGTTTTACACCATACAAATTAATGCGAATAAGACCTTTATTTTTCACATCTTAGATCTTTATTTATCATCATCAAACAAATTTTTACAAATAATATTTGAAATAATATATGTATTAAATTTTTATCATTAATAATTTTTTTTTGAGTGTGATATATTTCGAAACATGCAATACAAAGTCCAAAATCACAATCAGCGACAAAAACCAAACCCCGTCGTTAATATTCAAAGACTTCACACAGAAATGCCAGTTAAATTTTTCTGATTTCAGAATTTTTTTCCTGCAATAAACCTCCGGAAATATGATGGGCACGAGAAATAACGAACGACACCTCATCCCGTGATATTGACGGGAGCGGGAATTAAGGGGTTACGCCCATACCTTTATAAGAGTATCTGTTAAAACTAATATGCTTTCGGTTTGCCTTTAAAATTAATTTAGGGCCCAACATTTTCTTTCCCCCACGCCTTTTAAGAAAGGACTATTAAATGACCACGTTTTTATCGATCTTTTTGTTGCTCCCAATATGAGCTAAAAAAGACACTACTACAGAATATTGTTTGTTTATAACCGTATAAGTGTGAAGAGTTTCATATATTTAATTGTTTTTGATTAATAGTTACAAATATTTTAGATGAAATAATTGCAAATTGTTATGGTTTAAATATTACTAGTGCTCACCAGTTGTCATATTACTGATTTTTGTAATTTTTATTAGTGCATACGTAATAGTTATTAAATTAGTACAGCCAACAAAATTGTATTAATATAAACGATTTCAACTATTTCTATCTAGCATAAATAGTAATATAGTAATACATACTGGCGCATTTTGTAAATCGTAATTTGTATTAATAATACGAATTTTCTAAAATGCATTAGTGTATGTTACTGAAGTATTGAACAAACATATAAAAATTATCACATTTTACTATTTGGTATAGAGGCATTTTTGCATTTTTTATCAGAGCAAAGTAACTGGTACAGTCGTGGAAAAAAAAAAAAAGTAAATACCCCTTACTAACTCTGCTTAAAATTATCGTAGAAGAAAGTGACTGGTACCACGCGATTGATAATAAAGTGTACTTTTAAATGATATATATAAAATTTGCTTAGGGGGCCATCTACATATTAAAACGAACCATAACTTCGTTTTTTTTCAATAGCAGAATTCTGACAGCATAAATGAGCTCTACACCCTTCCATTAGCCTAAAAATAAATTTTTATGCAATTCGGACGATAAATTTCCGAGAAATTAATTATTTTAAAACGAGCGTATTTTATGGGCTGTATCCAAATTGAAGTTCGGTACTGAATTGTTGACCGAGAGAGCCTCCATCTTGATCAAAGCATCTTAAGCATCACTCAATCAATCACTGAAGACTGCTAGATTACAGGATAGTATAAAAATTTCAAAATTCTACTCACTTCTATCAAAGACGAAACCATTATTTTGCTGTTTTTTAAGCATAATTTGAAAACTACTTGGAAGAAAAATGTCAAATTTTGGTTTTCCATAAAACAGGACTTAATAAATCTAAATCCGTCAAAACAATTGTAGGTTGCAATTCATAATTTTTTCGAATATTAATTTCATAATTTATATCATAAAATTAGAAAAATATAAATTCAACATATTTATGTTTGGGTATTTTAGTATTATTGCTACACAAAAAAAATTAGCACATTAGGAGTATCATTTCAGGATATATTAATGAAAATATGAAAATGTAATTTAACATTAGAAGCATTGAAATTTGAATGTTTATAATTCAAAACCTTATCATTCAAATGACTTGAAATTTGGTGTCTAGGCATAGTTTGAACCGAAGATTTGAAATATCTTGTTAAAATTGGGTATTGCCATTGGAAAAAATGAAGTTTGGGTTCGTTTTCATATGTAGATGGGCCCCTAAGCCAATTTTATACGCATCATTCAAAAGTAGACTTTATTTCCAATCGTTCGGTACCAGTTACTTTCTTCTATGATAATTTGCTGAGGGGGTGTTTACTTTTTTTTTTCCACGACTGTACATTAATTGCTCTCATTACTGATATTACAAAATTACGAATTGTTGTCTTCTATATCTAAGCAAATATTTTTCTTGTCCATATAACAGCTCAAAAAGGCTATATGAAGAGGTATTATGATATTGGTTGAAATTGTACGTATATTCTGTAGAATCGTATAACTAATGACTGCAAAGTGTTACATTGTTAAATGTTGTCGATAAATTTTTCATTGAGGGTTTGGTTATATCTAACAAGGAAGGTCTCCTTACCGGGCATACTTAGAATATTTTGAAAAAAATACTAATTAAACTACTTATGTATGTAATAAAGGATCAGTCAAATTTAGCGGCGGAATTACAGTAGAAAGCCTGTAAAAAACAAAATACTTTCGAGTATTTGGCGCGAAAAGACGAAAGCGTCACGTGATTTGGCAAGCGGTACTTTTCCTCGCCAAAAGCAAACGATTTTAATGCACTTGGATATTTTTTAAGAATTGATTTTTAGAATGCGTGTAAATGGTATTTAATAAATTTAAACATAAACAATCAGAGAGTTTAATAAATAAATTTTTTGTATCACATATTTATGTTACTTGCTATTTAATTTTATTCCTTTTAAAACAATTTCATAGATAAGAAATATTTTTATATATTTAACCGTATTCCAAAATAAAGACAAGATAAAGAATGCTGCGGTTATTAATTTCAATATAAATTAAGTCGTTGTTTCCCTAGCAACAAAATTTAATCGACAGTGCTCAATTGGACTTAATTTTGAGATTGAAACAATTTTAATTCATTTAAATTTTGTCTTAATTCATAAAGTTTGATAGTTGACTTTCATTATAAATATACATATATATGATAAAACTATAGTTAAATCAAAATAAAACTGACAAAGCTAGAGTTATTTACATTAAATTTATTTAAACGAGCTTAATATGAAGCCTTTTTATTTTAACTCCTTGGGGACGAGCGACCGTTATTCGTGCCGCAGGTGCTCAGAATCAGTGATTATTCTCACCAGTAAATTTTTATTGTAAATTTTGCCTTATTTAATCCGAGCATTTTCCTGATTCAATGAGGCAAAAACTTCTGTTTTTAAAGACAGGTGATAAAAGATTAAAAATTCTGTAAAAGACGCTCGTCCCGAAGGGGTTAAAGAATATTTGACATAAGAAGGTATTTTTTGAAATTTTATTTCATCGCCAACCGGTGATAAATTTCCAAATATATAAATTTTCATTATTTTTTAGGGACGTTCTATCGTGTTTCTACCTAATTTTTTTATAAGCATATATCTATCCTTATAAGTAAAACATTCTATAATTTTTCAGTTTTTTCGGAGTATGTCCATTGGAAACCCTCCTTGTAAGAAATACCGAAACCGAGTTATGTAAACTTTCTATTTTCGGCCGAAAATGTCCAAAATTCTGTTTTATAATTAATGCATACATAAATAGACATATTTATTGATTTATATGTATCATTATACGTATGGCCGGCCCAAGTTGACTCTCTGTGTATCTGACCAAAACTTTTTATTTTCATATAAAATAAAACGTAAGTAAGTCATCACACAAAATAATTTTTTTAATTATACGAATTTCATCTAATTCAAAATTGTTTTAGGTATACGTATCTCGATTTATCTTTTATAATGATTTTTCTAAATTATCATGTGTTATACTAGAGTATCCTGTTATATTATTCAATTATACACTGTTATACTATACTCAAAGAGTATTCGAAATACTTCTGTGGTTTCAAACTAAAATTTTTCGATTGCTGTTAAATCTACAGCTTTTAAAAAGCGCGTGAAAAGCTTCTTCAAAATTTAGTTCTTGTGCATTGCTTGCTTTATAATTTGCACTCACGTCTTAAGTCAGTCATGACGAATAATTATAAACAGTGAAGTTCATAGAAATAAATAAAGAGTGTTTAATTAGAGTCTATACAGCTCAAAATTCAGCCATGCTCAACTTGTGGCCCGCGGGCCGCAAGTTAACAAAAGGACAGGATAATCAACAATGAAAAGAGTATAAAAAGATTAGACCGAATATGGAGGGAACTTCTCCCTCTTGCAGGATGTTCAGCAGTTTCCTTGCAAAGCCATTAAACATGAAAAATACCGCGTGACCACAAGAAAGTGCCGCCTGACCAGAACAAACAGACCGCGAGTAGAATGATACGTCTATCTGGAGCTTAAAGCTGTTAGTCATTCAACTTCTGAATTCCTCTCGCTATCGGCGTGTGATGCAATTTCCTAAAAAGATATTTAAAATATCTTTTTAGGAAATCAATATTTTAAACTCATTTTTTCTGTTTTCTCGTCTTAAAAAGGATGTCTCTTTTTTTCTTAGTTGTCAAAATATTTCTGAAATGTATATTAAGTTTATGTGAAGTGTTAAAATCTTACTCAAAGTTCCTCACATCTTAACCCATAAAGTAAAATTAAACATAGATTTTAGAAATATTTTGAGAAATAAGAAAAAAAGAAACATCTTTTAAGAAGAATAAAAAGAAAAAAATGGTTAAAAATATCAATTTCCCGTGGAGATAATTTAAATGTACGATTACATTCTACACCCATAGACTCAACATTAGCGAGGGAAACTCAAAAATTGAATGACTAAAAGCCTTAATGTTTTGTAATCTCATTTAGTCCAACTTTATGTATAAGCAGTTTTCAATTTCAACAGGTCCTGTTTTATATAAGCCTTTATGAAGTTTATAGTATTTTCACAAAATAAAATCCATGTCGGCTCGGCTTACAGGCACAGGTAGATTTTGAAAGTTAAGTACTAATTTCACCAACAAAATTAAATCAAGATAAAGATCAACCCAGTTTAACAATTTTGTCTGTCCGCCTTTGACGAGTTTTTAATTTCATTTATCTGTAAGAGATGGTTTTATCAGAATTATATGATAATTTTTTCTTCAACCACTATTTTTTTTTTTTTTTTTTTTTTTTTTTTTTTTTTGTGAGTTGCTCCTATCAAAAACTTGTCCATAAAAAAGTTCTAGGTAATATTAAGAGGATTTATAATAATTTCTAGCGGATTTGATATCTTGTGAATTGACAAAATTATCAATTTTCTTCTTCTTTACCCCTCCCCCATACACCTTTTTTTCTCTGTTTTAATTTATTTTTTTTAATTAATTAATTTTTTTTCTGCACCTAAGTGTTGGTCCTATCGAAAACTTGTCAATATAAAAGTTGTAGATAATATTAAGAAGATTTATAAATTTGTGAATTTTTTTCTTCTTTAACCCGGGAGAACTCGCTAGTGAGAATACCCAATTGCTTTTTTTTTACTTTACATTCATATAATATCAACTTTTTTTGGTTGGCTTAGTACTTTTATTCACAAAATAGGTAAAATAATTGTAAAACATTTTGAAAATTTAATTAAAATGAAAAATGATTTAAATAAGAGTCTTAAAAAAGTACGATTGTGAGAGAAAATCTCATGCAGCGAGTTCTCCCGGGTTAAATCATATTTTTTTCTTTCCTTGAACTCATTTTTAATTATATCAAAAATCTATTATACATAACTTTTTGGCCCGTTTCTTAGAAGTAATAATAACATTAAACTGCTTCGATCTGTATTATAATTAAGAAGTTATGGGGGTTTTTTTTGTTCTCACAAAACCCCTCCCTATTTCCATCCCCTTCGTCCGATTTTGATCAAGATTTTCTACCCCTTAATTTTATGTATCAGTTTGGAAGATTTTTTTTCAGAATTATGGAAGTTATCGTGCCCATAAAAAAGTTATATGTATATATATATAGATAGATAGATAGATAGATTAATAAAGTTTTGAACTGGGGTTGTTTTAGATTCTAGGGATCTTAGATGTGCAAAAAATTTTCAGAAATTCTAACATAGGGGAGAATGTAATAGGTGGTATCTTACGTAATCTACCTAAAAGGGAAGATAAGTAAATTTAAAAATATATAAGACACAACAAATTTAAACAGTAAATTTGGTATTTCACATTTTAGTAGAAAGCCACTATTTACCTTATGTTACATCAAAATGATATCTACACTATTATATTGTTGACATTTGCAAGGCACTGTTGTTTTTGTTATAACACGTAAATATCAAATAAAATATTAATTTTATTAAAGGAACAGATTTTTTTTTAAACTGATAGTTTTTTGGAAATAAAAATATTTTCAGAATGTTATTCAAATTTAGGCAGATTTATATACTTATTTTGAATTATAATAAGTAGTATTTCAAATGGATTATTTCTCCATGAGCGCTAACATTTATTATTTCCTAAAATTAAACCGTGAACATATTCTTGAAACCCACCATTCGTGAAAAATGTAGTCTTGAAAAGACTATGCTACGTATTTTCATGTTATGTATTTTCAATTTGGAGTATTTTTCAAATTTAAAACTAGTATTGCAATGTATTTTATGTTTATTAAATATTTCCTTATTCGCATATTCAAACCTCTCTTCGTTTTTTTTTTTTTTTTTTTAATATTACCCTTTTTCCAAAGAAAAGTCTTTTTTTTTTTTTTTCTTACAAATTTTATAGAAACTTTTATGGAACCCAATTTTTGTTGTAAATATTGTGAAAACCTAGCGCGAAAAATTCTTTTCAGAAATACTGATATTCAAAAAATAGACCAATGGGAGAACTGCATATTTACTTAACCTTGTCAAACTACTAGATCTATTGATGAAAATTTAGCCAATGCAGTATAATATTAAATATTTAAACCTTTAAAGAGAGATTTTTATGTTTTTCTTTAATTTGTACAAATTACCAAACCATATATGCTTTTCCGGAACAATTCATACTAGTATAACTCGTTATATTTAAAATTGAACAAAAATCAAGAGAAAAATTCATAACAATGAAAGTATTTTAAAGAAATAATGCCGAAAATGACAAAAGGAGTTTTATTTATTTTGAGTCGTATTAATCCGGAAAAATAAGTTAATCTAATTAAAACTCAAAGAGGTTTTTTTTTTTTTTCTTTTTTTTAACGGAAAAATGTAATATAGTGGCAACAATTATATTTTTCACCCAAAATATTCATGCAAACATAATTTTCTATCTTTAAATCTTTAAAAAAAAAAAATCATAAATGAAAAAATACATATATTCCAAGGAAATAACAGTGAAAATTCCTTTTAAAAACTTGTTTTTTAACTCCATGTTTAACATAAAAGCGTATACAGTAGAACCTCGATTATCCGAAGTAATTGGGACCGACCATCTTCGAAAAATCGAAATGTTTGGATAATCGAGAAAGCTTCCATTTTAAGATTATAAATAAATATGTGCAGTATTTCTTATTATGCTAACAAGTGTTTAATAAAAATAAAGCAATAGCAAAATAGAAACAAGAATAAGTTACCTGAATTTTAATTTTGAAATTAGGTACCTTTTACATACATCACAAGGGTTTAAGAAAATGTTTAGTTTGTCTTCGCTTTGAACTCAATCACGGAGTTTTTTAATGTTATTAGTTTGCCAGTAACAGAGTCTTTAAGCTGTTCCAGCCATGCCAAGCCTTTTGCAAAATATTCAAAAACTTCAGAATTGCTAATTTGTTCGTTTTCTCCTTTCCACTCCGAGACTTACGGGAGCTCAAGTTAAATTCAAAGGAACTCTGAGAAAGGATATCGAAAATATTTATATGTACTCGTAGTTCAGAAAGGACCGTTGTACACAAGGAATATGATGCACTAGATTAATTTTAGCACAATTATTCTAATTGGTAAATAAATCATATTATATGTCAATTTCCAACTGGGTGAAAAATGTCCGGACCAGGATTCGAACCAAGAATCTCTTGGCTGAAGCCGCCAGTGCTCTACCATCTGAGCTACCCCGGACGAATCTGGTTCACTTTGATAATTAGCTGGGTGAAAAAGTTCCACCAGATTCGTCCGGGATAGCTCAGATGGTAGAGCACTGGCGCCTTCAGCCAGGAGATCCCTGGTTCGAATCCTGGTCCGGACATTTTTCGCCCAGTTGGAAATTTACATCTAATAGGAATATGATGGTTTTAAAAATATATATATTTCAAAATGGATTTTACTCTCTAAGAATGTGATAGTGAAAAAAAAAAATGCTTTGAAAATGGATTTCGCCTAGCCGAGAGTTTCGGATAAGAGGTTCTATTCTATTATTTATTTTATTGTTTAACAGAAATTAAATTTAAGCAACGCAACATAAGACTTTTTTACTAAACAATTCACCCTCTATACCCTCTAAAGTGAACAAAATTCACTAGAGAAAAAAAAATACTGCAAAGAAGTAACACCAAAGGTTACGGTAGAAGATGTATATCCTAAATCCCCAATTAGTAAAAAAATATATTGTCTTATCTCAAAATCTACACAGAAACAACAACACCAAATAAGCCTCTTTTTTTTTTTTTTTCGAAACGCCTCTAGTAAATAGAGTTTTTTATATTAACGCTGAACAAAAAACAAATGCAGTATTCATAAGAAAACATTATTAAAAAGAAATAATGCCATTAGTGTTTAAATTTGCTTTTGAAATCCCACGTTAAATAAAGAGGAAATATATGCTTTATTTTTCACGTAAAACTATACAAACATCGAAAAAAAAAATTCCTAAGCAATGAGTGGAATATACAACTGTTTATATATAAAACTGAACAAAACTCTAAATAAAAATTCCTCAACGAAATAAAAACCTTTTTCAAAGAAATGACCAAATTACTGTTGAAATTTTTTTTTCATATTTTCATATTTTCTTTTTAAACACCATCTTTAATATAGAAACGTATTATATGTTTTCTTTCTTTTTACGATACGTGGTGTGTAAATAACGAAAACTAACAGTCCGCTTCTAAAAGTAGCATGCAAATTTATATTATTTATCTTTAAATTGAACAATACGCACAACCGAAATCTGTATTGCAAAACTATATACGTATGAATTTTATAGAAAAATAATTCAAAAAAAAAAAAAAAAAAAAAAAAAAAAAAAAAAAAAAAGAGAGAAGTCAGTGTTGAAAACATATTTTCGTTTTCTATTTATTTTCATTTTTAAATAACAGAAAAGGTGTTAGGGTTTGTTTTTCTTTTTTACGAGAAATTGTGCACAAATGACGAAATTAAACATTTCGCTTCTAAACATTTAACTTTTAAACTCAACAGACTGTAGAACCGAAATCTGTATTGAAAAAATATATACGCGTATGCATTTTACAGAAAAATAATACAAAAAAATAACGAGAAAAGCTACTGTTGAACACATATTTTCATTTTCAATTTATTTTTATTTTTAAATAAAATATTTAACCGATAAAGTATTAGGCGTTTTATTTCTTTTAGCGAAAAACTGCGCTCAAACAACGAAAACAAACTTATCGCTTTTAAACATAGCATGGAAATACAGTTATTTATCTTTAAACAGAACACAACGCATAACCGAAATCTGCATCGGAAAATGTATTGAACCTGCATTACAAAATTAAAGTGATAGATATGTATCTTTTTGGCAGAAAAAATAATAGAAAGAAATAACGGCAAAGTTACTTTTAAAAACCTGTTTTCCATGTTTTATTTAATTTACTTTTAAGTACCACACGTAATAACGAAAGTATTATATTTTTTATTTCCTTTTTACGAAACACTTAGTACAAACAACTGAAACAAGCGTATTTTCTTCTAAACAAATCACGCTAATACCGTTCTTTATCTTTAAACTAAATAAAACGAACAACTGATGAAATTTGCATTGAAAAAATATATTCGTATACATTACACAGAAGAGTAATACAAAAGGAAACAATCAGAAAAGTTACTGTTAAAGACATATTTCTGGTTTTTGTTTGTTTTATTTTTTAAATACCATATTTGATAAAGAGAACGTATTATTTATTTTACCTCTTTTGAAAAACCTATTTATAAAAAATGAAAACAATTACGCTTTTGAAGGAAAATTTATGCAGTATAACACTTTATCTTTAAGATTGTTCAAAAAGCAAGAGAAAATGTCATAAGAGGAATAAAATATAGCACTGAACTGTAATTTACGAATACATCAGTTATTAAAATAAAGACAAAAGATTTACTTTTTAAAACTGAACAAAAAGCAAATGTAAAATTCTTTTTTTTATTTATTTACAAAGAAAAAACGTCGAATATTTTTGAGTAAAATAACAAAATATTTCTTAAACAATATGTACGACAAACAGTTTTACAGATAAAGGTATTTGGATGAACAGTTTCAGAAAATTATTACTGGTATTTAGTTTATTATTTATGTGTTTTTTAAAATTATACACAAACAATAAAAATAATTATAATTTTTCTTAAACAATTTATCCAAATATCTTTATTTGTAAAACTGTACAAAAAAAAAAAAAAAAAAAATTCACGAAGAAACATAAACGTTGCTCAATAAAAGCATACTTTCTAAAGTTAAAATTCGAAATGTATTTTTTAGAATCCTTATTTAAAAAAAAAAAAAAAAAAAAAAAAAAAAAAAAAAAAAGTTAAACAATATGTAAGGCAAACAGTTTTACAGATAAATATATATGCATGAATCATTAAAAAAAAATTATTTGTATTCTGTTTGTTATTTATATATATTTTTTAACTATGTACAAACAATGAAAACAATTCATGCAAATATCTCTCTCTGTAAAACTGTACAGAAACGATTGCAAAATTTATGGAGAAAAATTAAGATTTCTCAGTTTAAAAAAAAAAAAAAAAAAAAAAAAGCTTCGAAAGTTACTATCGGAAATTTATTTTTTAAACTCCTTATAAAACAAAGAGAAAGTATCCTAAAGTATTCTTTGTTTTAAGTTTTACGAAAAACTATACAAACAATAATAGCAAACAAACTTTTTCTTAAACAATTCACGAAAATACAACTCTTTATCTTTTTAGCCAAACAAAAATTCAACGCAAAACTTGTAAAGGAAAAATATATTTTCACTAACCTGTAATGTCCGGAAACAACTGTTATTAAAATGCAACAAGCGGTAGCAGCCAGTGTTAACTTATGCATGATCACTTTCCTTACAGAACACCAAAGCCTGGAACTATCGGATCTTCAAGTCTGCACATAGGCAAAGAATCTGACTCCCATTTTAACTGGAGTTTTGACAGGATCAGTGACGTAACTTCTCTTTTTCGACCAATGAAAAATCTCCAAACACGCCTCTAAAAGTCATTTCGTACGCCCTCGCTTTTCTGTCCGCGCCGCAATTTAATATTTTTTTTTCCCCACGAGATATCTAATGATAGAAAATTCAGAAGTGTGTGAAATATTTTAACTAGGTACTTTTTCCACTCCTTTGCTGCTAAAATGCGTGGTTTACAGCGTGGGTGGAAATGAAAAGTTTATTTCTGATAGATCATTTTGAAATTTTACTTTTAATGTTTTAACTGCTAAAGTAAATTTCGAAGAGTTTTGCTGCAGTTTTTCTCTTAAGGAACTTAGAAATCTTTAAAACTTCAAAAAATTCAATAGAAAAAATAATAATCTGTGTTAACGAGTAATTATTTTTGAATACTTTAAAACAAACGTCGTGGAAAGTTTCTTATATTTACACAAGCATATTTTCAAAGGGATAGCTTTAAATGTTTTTTTTTTTTTTTTTTTTTTTTTTTTTCTGAAAATATGATTTTCATATTGAGACGTTCCAAACTTTTTTCATGATATTTTCAGGATATATGGTGTTTAATAGACTCAAAAAAGGGAATCTGAATTTTCATCTTTTTTTGTTGAAAACTTTTTGTCTCGTTTTTAAATTGCTAAAATTAAAAATATGTATATAAGAATTCTTAAATATTCAAAAATTCATTTTTTTTAAAATAATGTATATTAAAGAGTAATTATTTCTGAACTTTAAAAAAATAGACGCACAAAATTCCTGTATTTACACAAGAAACATTTTCAAGGAGAGAACTTTAAAGTTGTTGATGTTTTCTGAATATATGATTGCACGCAAGATAGTCAAAAAATATTTCAATATTTATTCATGAAAATTTCAGGCTGTACAGTTTATAGTCGGCTCTAGAAAGTGAACTAAATTTTCATCTTTTTTTTGTTGAAAAACTTTTTTTCTCGTTGTTAAATTGCTGAAATTAAAAAAAAAAAAATTATATAAGAACTCTTAAATATTCAAAAATTCAATTTTTTTTTAATAATGTATATTAAAGAGTAATTATATCTGTACTTTAAAAAATAGACACACAAAACTCCTATATTTACACAAGAAACATTTTCAAAGAGAGTTTAAAGTTTTTTTTTCTAAAATTTTGATTGCGTGTGAGGTAGTCAAAAAATGTTTCAATATTTCTTCGTGAAGTTTTCGGGCTGTACGGTGTATAATAGGCTCTAGCAAGTGAATCTAAATTTTCATCTTTTTTTTTTTTGTTGTTGTTGTTGAAAATCTTGTTTTTTCGTTGTTTTATTGCTAAAATTAAAAGGAAATTATATAGGAACCCTTAACTATTCAAAAACGCATTTTTTTTTTTTTTTTAAATAATGTATATTAAAGAATAATTATTTTTGAACTTGAAAAAAAAAAATAAGTACGCAAAATTCCTATATTTATATAAGAAACATTTTCAAAGCGGGAACTTTATTTATTTATTTATTTATTCTGAAAATATATTTGCGCGCAATGTAGTCAAAAAAAATTTCAATATTTTTTTCATGAAATGTTCAGGCTATACAGTATAAGCTCTAGAAAGTGAATCTGAATTTTTAACCTTTTGTTTGCTGAAAAACTTTTTTTTCTCGGTGTTAAATTGCTAAAATTAAATATATATATATATATATATATATATCCATTAATTAAACATTACCGACCATCATCAAAAACTGCAATATTGTGAATGATTGACTACACGCCATAAACCAACAATATAGAACTGTATGTGTAAAATAAAGTACAGTATACCTAATTACAAGAATTAACATGGAAGAAAAAAAGAAGAATATGGATTCCGAAAAAAATTGAAAAACTTATATATTGAATTACGTTTTCAAGAGTACAGAATTCAATGATATAAGCAAATCGGTTGTTTTCTGTGAGAAAAAAGCTATAAGCTGAAAAAAAAATTTCCCCTGTACTCAAACAACCAATATAATCAAAATAATAGTTTCAAGATGAATACAGAACATTATCAAATGGCATGAAATGGTAAAAAACTACAACCCATTAAATATTTAATTTATAGAAATAGAAATCTTACAAAACATACCGTATTAATTCCCAGTAGATTTTCAAAATATAATCCCGCACATGGAATCCAAAAAGCATGATAAGATTAAGGTGAATAAAACAGTTAAGTTAACACAGAAATTAAAAGCTACGGAGTCAGTTAATTCATGTTGAAATATTGTGATAAATATAATTAATATAATATAAATAAAAATAATTACATTATTTATAATACCTAAAAACAATTTTAAATTGTATAATAACAATTTTACAACATTGCCAATATTCAGCGTTAATTACCACCCAGTGTAAAAAATTAAAATTATGACTTTAATAGAGGCTATTTAAAAATACAAAATTTATGGTGCTGCCATCTATTATTTTATTTTAAAAACTATTATGATTATACAAATGTCACAGTAAGTAGAATCTAATACATGCTAATGAATTAAAATGTATCAACTGCATTCCTATATACATCCTAATATAAACAATACCAAACTGTATTTCATTATTCAGAATTTTTTTTTAAATAAATTAAATGTTAATGCAATATATTCTATTACCATACCATTAAATCTACACTGAGAAATTAAAAAACTTTTTTAACTTGATAATATATAGAATATAGGCTATATGCTATAAAATAAAATAAATTATACATTATAAAAATATAATAGTCTTAATATTTAGCTTTACATATAAAAAATGAACAGGAAAAAAAAAATAAATAAATAAATAATTAAATAAATTATAAAATAAATAAATAAATATGTATGTTTATATAAGATTGTCAAATACTAAAACTCCAAATATCCTAAAGATCACATATATAGTGCGTGAATTATCCTTATATTAGTCATAAAAAAGCTAAAAAAAATATGATTGTGCCAATCAAACATATAAACCGATAATTAATCATGGAATACAATGTTGAAAATAAAACAATATTAAATAGTATACAGGAATAATAATAATAAAAACTATTTATCCAATTTTAATACATACAGTATAACATTAGTTAATCAAATAAACCAATATGCATAATAATCACTAAAAAGTTGGTATACTGTTAATAATTAATATGACATTGTCCTGAGTAGACTAAATTAAAAATAAGTTAATTTTAAAATATAAAGGACAATATCATACAATAACAACAAGAAAATACATATAAGTTACATAACTAGAAAGGTAAAATCATAAAATGAAACTTTGCGGTGATAAGAATGAAAAAACTAGTGGAATTTCCTAAGGGAGGTATCAGATAACTACAAGTAGAAATCATATAGATAATACACAAAGATTATGCGCAATTTGCAGCAAGGATCTAAGCGTATAGTATTTAAAAGATTGCTAAAACATTTAGCTGCCTAGGTATATATAAATATATATAAGATACCAATATTAAGGACAAAATATTTCAAAATGAAAAGATATCATAATAAAAAACATCATAAAAACTTACATTCATAATTACATGCGCAAATGCAGCATAATAATTTGAATGCTAATATATAACCATTAATTAAACATTACCGACCATCATCAAAAACTGCAATATTGTGAATGATTGACTACACGCCATAAACCAACAATATAGAACTGTATGTGTAAAATAAAGTACCGTATACCTAATTACAAGAATTAACATGGAAGAAAAAAAGAAGAATATGGATTCCGAAAAAATTCAAAAACTTATATATTGAATTACGTTTTCAAGAGTACAGAATTCAATGATATAAGCAAATCGGTTGTTTTCTGTGGGAAAAAAGCTATAAGCTTAAAAAAATTTTTCCCCTGTACTCAAACAACCAATATAATCAAAATAATAGTTTCAAGATGAAAAGAGAACATTATCAAATGGCATGAAATGGAAAAAAACTACAACCCATTAAATATTTAATTTATAGCAATAGAAATCTTACAAAACATACCGTATTAATTCCCAGTAGATTTTCAAAATATATTCCCGCACATGGAATCCAAAAAGCATGATAAGATTAAGGTGAATAAAACAGTTAAGTTAACACATAAATTAAAAGCTATGGAGTCAGTTAATTCATGTTGAAATATTGTGATAAATATAATTAATATAATATAAATAAAAAATAATTACATTATTTATAATACCTAAAAACAATTTTAAATTGTATAATAACAATTTTACAACATTGCCAATATTCAGCGTTAATTACCACCTTGTGTAAAAAATTAAAATTATGACTTTAATAGAGGCTATTTAAAAATACAAAATTTATGGTGCTGCCATCTATTATTTTATTTTAAAAACTATTATGATTATACAAATGTCACAGTAAGTAGAACCTAATACATGCTAATGAATTAAAATGTATCAACTGCATTCCTACATACATCCTAATATAAACAATACCATACTGTATTTCATTATTCAGAAATTTTTTTTTAAATAAATTAAATGTTAATACAATATATTCTATTACCATACATTAAATCTACACTGAGAAATTAAAAAACTTTTTTAACTTGATAATATATAGAATATAGGCTATATGCTATAAAATAAAATAAATTATATAATATAAAAATATAATAGTCTTAATATTTAGCTTTACATATAAAAAATGAACAGGAAAGAAAAAAAAATAAATAATTAAATAAATTATAAAATAAATAAATAAAAATGGATGTTTATATCAGATTGTCAGATACTAAAATTCCAAATAGCCTAAAGATCACATATATAGTGTGTGAATTATCCTTATATTAGTCATAAAAAAGCTAAAAAAAATATGATTGTGCCAATCAAACATATAAACCGATAATTAATCATGGAATACAATGTTGAAAATAAAACAATATTAAATAGTATAGAGGAATAATAATAATAAAAACTATTTATCCAATTTTAATACATACAGTATAACATTAGTTAATCAAATAAACCAATATGCATAATAATCACTAAAAAGTTGGTGTATTATTATTAATTAGTATGACATTGTCCTGAGTAGACAAAATTAAAAATAAGTTAGTTTGAAAATATAAAGGACAATATCATACAATATATCAACTCTTAAATATTCAAAAATTCAATTTTTTTAATACTGTATATTTCAGAATAATTATTTCTATACTTAAAATAAAATAGACACACGAAATTCCTATGTTTACACAAGAAACATTTTCAAAGAGAGAATTTTAAAGTTTTTTTTTTTTTTTCTGAAAATATGATTGCGCGCTAGGTAGTCAGAAAATGTTTCAATATTTCTTCATGAAATTTTCATGCTATTCAGTGTATGGTGGGCTCTAGAACGTAAATCTAAATTTTCATCTTTTTTTTGTTGAAAAACTTTTTTTTTTCTCGTTGTTATATTGCTAAAATTAAAAAGAAAGTATATAGGAACTCTTAAATATTCAAAAATTCATTTTTCTAATAATGTATATTAAAGACGAGTTTTAATTTTTTTTTTCTGGAAATGCATGAAACTAGCAGATGCTGTTGTTCAGAAACTATGAATCGAACTAGGTTTTCCATTTTTTTTTTTTTTTTTCAGACCAATAGATCTTTCAGAAAATAGTGCCAAAGGGGTTATTTTGAACCGAATTTCCATGCGAAAGAAGAAAAATCACTCAAGAACATTAAAAACATCTTTGTCACATGATCAAAATTGCTTATAACTCAATAGGTAATTTATTTATCAAAAATGGAAAACACGATTCGATTCCAAATCGCTTCCATAGTCAGGCCTTCCAATTTTATATCTTTCCGTTAAAAAAGGAATTTATAAATGTGTCAAAGTGTTTTGTGCTTGTTGAGTAGAGCAGTTGAGAACAGCCTTAAAAGATAATCTAACCAATCAAGAAAATTTTCTTTTTTTCTTTTTAAGCTTAACTGAAATCTTAAAGGTCATTTTATGTTATTAATTGTAAATAATCTGCGTTTTCTCAAAATAAAATATTTTATTCAAAATATTGAATATTTTTAATCTATTTTATCTTTGCTAAATTCACATGTTTTAAATTTTCTCTTTAGAGCTTCAGATATGTTCATCAGCACATGCAATTTGTATCCTATATACATACAAATATAACCTAGACTCACTATGTCTCACGGTGACATAGTGAGAGATAAGATGTTAAAAGTAGAAATTATTTATATCCAATAATTTGAAACACTTAAATTACAAAAATGAGAAAATATTATATTAGATTTCGTCTAAAAAAAACCAGTTGTTTAACCAATTAATTTAAACCGTGCTGACCCTGCTGGTAACAGAATAAAATCATAATGCAAAACCCCAATCCCAATGTAAGAATGCAGGAAAAACAAAGCCTTGCTAAACCCAATACCCATATACAGCAAAGAAACTTCATAGCCAATCATTCATTAGCATATAGAACAAAGAGTAACCAATGGAGAAAATTACTTATAATTATGTTATCATTGGGGCATAATGCAATCCTTAGTAAATCTTAACTAATCAAGCAGTCTAAGTAGTAAAAGTGAATTTTTAGCTCAAATCTGCCATTTTGGCTATTTTTAAAAATAAAAGGTTTAAAAAAAAAAAAAAGAAGAAGAAAGAAAACTAACAACTTGTTTTTTCTAGCCTGCCATGTAGATTTAAAGCTTATAAGAAAAGTTTGATTGATTAAAAATCTTTGTCACTTTATAAATTTATTAATTCATCATTTTTCTAAAGCTTTGCTTGTAGCTTCTGCATAACTTGGATTTTGCATTTTTCAATAATGTGTAAAATAAATGAAAACATTACAGAAAAAGAGAAAAAAAACAGCATGGTTTTTTAAAAAAACCATTTGGTTTAAACCAGTGTGGTTTAAACCAAACAACCCTGATGCTGGATTTAAGTATGTTTCGTGTTAGCCTTAGGTCGGTGGCTCACGATAAATATTCCATCTTGTGCTGCGTTTGTAGCCTTGCCAACCTATAATAGTGAGAAATTTTCCGAGCTGTGTATCGTTCCAAGTGGTTTAGTCGGTAGAACGTCAGTGCGCTATACTGATGGCCAGGGTTCGAGTCCCGGCTTGGAATATTTTTCACTGTGTTGGCCTTTGCGCCTTTTAAGCAATTACTTCGAAATTTGATTTTCATTTGAAATATTGTATCCAAGGCGAATGTTTCTCTCTGGAATAATTTCCATGTATTAATATAGTTTCTATCGATGCTGGATTTAATTATGTTTCGTGTTAGCCTTAGGTCGGTGGCTCACGATAAATATTCCACCTTGTGCTGCGTTTGTAGCCTTGCCAACCTATAATAGTGAGAAATTTTCCGAGCTGTGTATCGTTCCAAGTGGTTTAGTCGGTAGAACGTCAGTGCGCTATACTGTTGGCCCGGGTTCGAGTCCCGGCTCGGAATCTTTTTCACTATTTTGGCCTTAGCGCCTTTTAAGCAATTACTTCGAAATTTGATTTTCATTTGAAATATTGTATCCAAGGCGAATGTTTCTCTCTGGAATAATTTCCATATATTAATATGGTCACAAAAATGTTAGAAATGTCAATGTAATTTGCATCGATTTATTATATGGTTGTGATAAGACGGTTACCACTGAAAAAAATCATTTTTACGTTACCTCGTTGAATGGGGGGTGGGGGAAGGGGGCGTGTTTATGAGAAATGGAGATACTCCGAAATGAGAAGCCTAAGAAAGGGGATCGTGAAAGAAAAAAGGTTGGGAAGTGAATACGTTTTAGCAGTTTTAATGGATACTGTGAAAACAGAAAGTGTTTATAACGGAAACCTGTCTAAAATGGAAAAAGTTCGTAGTCCTGGCGAAAGACATGCCTTTGATTTATACTTTCTAAGACGAACACCTGTCTAAAGCGGAATTTTTCACAGGTTCTTTGTGATACTGTCTTAGCCGTTTTTACTGTCGTATCCATGATTCCGTAAACCAGTTCTTCCTTCGGGGGTGTGGGGGGCCAGACCCCTTGGACCCCCCCTCCCCCTTGGCTACGCCACTGGATAGGTTGGATAACCGGATTTTGCCCGAATCGTGGTTCGGGTTGTTTCAGGTTGACGGAAATTTTTATCGTTATGGATGTATTTCGGAGTCCGGTTGAGTTTAATTTTTCGGAGTGGGATTTGAATGTTATGTGTCGAGTTCGGGCTGGCCCGATTTTTTATATAATGTCTAAAATACTTTCCCAGATGAAAAAAACTATATATTGAATCATTAATTAGTACATATAGAGAGCAATATCAGGAAATATTATATAGCTATGACTAAGAGGAAGTTTGTGGAAAAGTTAAAAGAGCATTGTAATGATATAAAATATCAAAAAGCATCTACAGCCCTGTCAAGTTTTTATCCCAATAATTATAACTGCTATGTTGATTTTGAGGGTGCTAGCATTATTTTTCCATTTTATTTTTCCATTTTAAAGCCCATTTTATAAAAAAAATCGGCTCCTTTCCAGGTAATGATACACATAAGAATTTAATTAGAGAATCAATAGAAATTTTATTAAAAAAAATGAAGTATGTAATGACAATATCTCATACAATATTCCGAAACTGTGGTTAAATATCCTAAAAAAACATTTAATTATGAATTATGTACAGAGTGTCCTCGAAAATCCGGCATTCGGAAATCCGTCAAATTCAAAAATCTGGCATCAATGTCATCTCCACCCCACCAGTCTTTTACACTTGTAACTTACGAGATAAAGAAAAATTAGCAATTGTTTACGAATTAAAAACTTTGAGATCAAAAGCGATGGATTAGCTGACTGCGAGATCGCTGACACCGATAGCGCTGGCAGCAGCTCAGAGGAACGAAGTAGTGATGTTTTAGAGAAACAAGACTGTCTTTCCGAAATCGATATTCTTCACTTGTATAAAATCCAAGAAAAGCTTGTTAAAGTATTGCCGAAATAATAAAAACAAATAAAATTGACATCGATTTATCGGAAATTGTATGAGAAAAAATTATTTTACTCTTTATTAATTTTTTTGTAAAATAGAAAATATCAATTAGAATAAATTATTTTAAATATTTAATTTTTCCTTTTTCTCATATAAATATCTCTTCGATATGAATTAAATTATGAATAAAGGCACCATTAAGAAGATGGAAAGTACTTTTTATTTTCTTTCAGAAATCCGGAATTTTCAAAAATCCGACTTACTCATGGTCCCGAAGCTGCCGGAATTTTGAAGTGATACGGTAGTTCATTGTTATTTTCAGATATAGATTGCGACACGCTCTTTTATAAGACTTGTATATCATCATATCTCAACAGATGGCGCCAGTAAAATCTGTAATTTTTCCCTGTCTTCGGGCTCATTGGTTGCTTTTCCCCAAATGTACGATTTTCTGTTTGGCGAGGTTTTGATACTGTTTTATTCATTTGCATTCCAGAGGATGGCCACGGATGTGCGCTGAAACTTTAGAAGATTTTTATTTTTTTAATATATATTAAATGTTTGTATGCCAGTATAGCAAAGGATTTGCGGTTTATTCAGATCTCATTTATTAAAATTTTGATATAGATGAAGTTCGGGAATTATGAAATGGTTAGACTTTATGAATACTTCAAGATCTGGCGTATATGGTGTGGCAGCCAAGCGTAAATCTGCCATACGACTTCCTAGTACTCCCATGAAGCACTGTGCTCATGAAAAGTGTGTCATGAAAAGTATTATGCAGTATATATAATAAAAAAATATATACAAATTAATTTTACTTCGCATTTAATGTCGCCCCTGAGAGGAACTAGGGTAATCAAATTTCAGTAAAAGTGATTTTTTTTGTTTAGTTTTACTGTTTCATATATTTAACTTTAAAATAGGCAACATAGATTCAGCATAATTTTATCTTCCGTTTACAGCGTCCCTGGCGAGAAAGATGGTGATTAGATTTAAATATATTTGATTTTTTAATAAACCTTTTATATAAATCTTCAGAATTTTTATATAAATCTTCAGAATAAGCTTCTGCCATGGTCAAATTTATGATTTGATAATAATTCTCACATGATAAGTTTTTTCAGGCTGATAGATCCCTGGTGGATACTTGCATAACTAAAACGTTAAATTGGATTTTATTATGTTTTCTCATGTGGCAACAATATTCAAAGTTAAAATTTGAAAGAACAGATTCAACTCAACTTTCTTTTATGCTGATAATGCTCCCTAGTAAGAGAAAGATTAGCCAAATTTATTTTTTGTTTTTATGCATCACTGTACTACAGCATTAAAATAACTATATGTAATACTGATTTAACATTTTTTTCTTTTGCGTTTAGAGCATTTGAGAAAGAGACTGCCTACATATAAATAACATTTATTTTTCATGTTTAACTGTGTTAGACATTTGCAGCGATTACTTTGAATTTAAAATCATTTCATAATGCAAACAAAATTTTTAATTACGAATATGGAAATAATTACAAATTAGAAATTCATTAATAATACTAAAATATCAACTACGTGCTTACATAAAAAAAAGTCAAACGTAAGTTTTATGAAATTAATATGTGTGCTGGACTGTCGGTCTATACAAAATTTAAATTTTTAAAAATGCTCTTAAATTCAAGAAATTTTAATTTGTTATTGGATGGATTACAACATGTTTCCATCAACGGATGAATTAGGAACAAGTATGCCGCGTGCGAGTCTGCTGAAAGTCTGGGAGTTAGCGCAACAAGGACAAGGGCACAGGAGGCAGAGCGCCCTGCCTATGGCTCCTATAAGGGTAGCTGACTCATATCTACCTTCTTGCCCAAAATAACTCCCTGCATTAGTCCCTGGCTCAGCATTAGTTCCTGGGCCCATATTGGCGAGGATGATTCAGCCTGTATTATAAGAGCCCTACACATACACGCATAGCAAGGATAGTAGCAGTGGCATCCCTGTGACATAACTGCATGTCACAGTGGTCAAGTCACATCTGTGATGACAAGGCCACCATTCAGTAAGGTCGCATTGTGACTAAAATGTAAATTTCCTCAAAAGCTTTAAAACATACAAACCTACTTCAAAAGATGTAATTCATTGTAAAAAATACTTTTCTGACCTTTTTTTAATTTTTGTGACGTCACTGCTAGTCACGCACGTTATGTAACAACTATGACCAAAAATCTACTATTATGTGACTACTAATGTGATCAAAATGTGAATTTTAAAAACCTTTGAAAATGAGCAGAAACATTTCAAATGATGTCATCTTTATGCATTTGAGAGCTTGGACGTGTTGTTAATTTTTGTTGGGTCCTTTGGAACTAACTTATATTCATTTATTCATTTATCGAACGACAAGAAAATCATCTATATATACATAAACATTTTTCTAAATATGCAATTGTAAATTATCATACAAACAAATGTAATTTAGAATGAAATTTGTTCGAAAAGTGTAGCTCTATTTTAATTATGACCTTTTAAATAATTTCCACGTATGATTTTTTCGTTTTAAATCTATCTTTACAAAAAAACATTTGTTTGCTGCATTAATGAGAAGAAAGTCACAGATGAGTTGCCTCAATTGAAATTGATTTCCCAAAGCAAATTATAAAGCATTTTTTTTTCAGTATATTAATCTTTGGTAATTAGGCTTCCAAGCTTTCAAGGCTATAATTACCACTAAAATAAATGCAAACGCTTCTAAAGATTTTAAACATTTTTATGACAATTTAAACATGTGCTCAAATACTCCAAATAGATTATAGACCCAATTACGGAATATTAATCATAAGATCAGATTAACCATTAAATACGGCTCTTCGACGCTAAACTGAAATTCGTCAACGGAAAAATATATATATATTTCAATTTTTTAGTTGTGTTTTTCCCCTCACACATACATTAAAATTCCATATTTACATTTATCTAAACCAGAGGTTCCCAAACTGTGCTCCGCGGAGCCTTAGGGGCTCCGCGTGGACTTTCCAGGGGCCCCGCCGCGCTTTAGGAAAATAGTGAAAATTTGAACGAAACCAACACATTTAAAGAAAGAGTTTTTTTTTTCAAAAATGGGAACAGATTCTTTTGTTACAACAGTATTCATACATTGATGATAACTACCTTCAAGAATCTGAACTGCTTTAATTAACTAAATATTATTTCTTTTAAAAAATTTCCGGTGCAAATATTAATTTTACGCTCTATTTTTACGTTTTCTGATCAAAAAATGCGATAAATGGAGAAACAAACATATAATTACTGTAAGAAAGCCAGAAATTGTATTATGCAGGAAAATTTGGGTATTTGAATTTCCCAACTCCTCCTCTCAGTGGGGCTTGAGGTGAAGTGTTATCCAATGACACCACGTTTCATGCTCAACTACGTCATCGTTCCGAAAGAAATTAGTCTGATTTGAAAGATAGACAGCCTGATTTTTTTTCAGTATGAAGGGAAATTAATCTATGCATGCTTCAAATGAAAATATCGCTACACTTGTTAAAACAAATACGAAATGTCCTGGACATAGGCGCAGACTTCACGGGTGCGAAATAGGCAATAAGATATACTTCTACAACTAATTTAATTTTTTCCTTTTGTCCTGTTTAATCACTGTGATTAATTAGGACAAAAATAATGTTCTATAATTCGTGATAGAAGTTTGCCTTGTTAGACCCCGTTGCCCCCGTTAAGTCGGCGCTTACCTGATATTATAACGAGTCGCTTGATCATATAATTGCAAAGACTCTTGATAAACCTCGTAAAATTGATATTGTCTGAATTTGTTTTATGAAAAAGTTGTTAATTTAGTGTCAATATTTCCTTGTCAAAAAGATCATTTTTTAAAAATTAATTCTATAACAGGTGACGTAAAAGAACACTTAACAACATCTTCAGATGTACAAAATTTAAACTACAAATGAATGAATCTACTGACGTCACTGGATTAGCAGTTTTGTTAGTATTTTTCAGTGACATATGCTAATATCCCGTTCAGACTAGGGAAGTTAAGAGTCTTAACTGACTTTTTTGAAACGGGCACCCGGAACGTAACTTGACTTTTATTACGTGCTTGAGAACATTAACTTGATTAAAATTAAGCGCCTTACTAACGTCAGTCTGAAAGAGGTTTCACAAAGCTATCAGGATCATATTTTTTGTAGATCACTACAAACCAACGCACTAAGGGACGAAATATTTTTTGATCAATACATAGGAAAACACATATGAACATGAATGCACCGATGATGCGAAAGCAATTGTGGGTCACAATGCCACTGCAAAAATTAAAGAGATGATAAAGCACCCCAACACTATCTATTGTGTTCTTTATAGATACACGCTATCCCCGCGAAAACGTCCTCTGAACTTATGAAAAGGTTAAATGCTGCTATTAAAATAATAAATTATATAAAATCATTAACTCTTAAAAGCAAACTTTTCAAGCTTATATATGAAGTTATTGGATGCCGGCATCCTGCTTACATACCGAAGCAAGATGGTATTATGTCTATGAAGAGCGTTTACATGATTGTTACAACTGCAGAGCTGATATTAGAATAACCATAGCTCTAAACTGGCAAAATTTTTAACTAATGAAGATTGTGAATTCTAATCTCATATTTTCCGATGTGTTTGGCAAAATGAAATAAATGTATCTATCATTGCAATGAAAATCAGTCACAATTTCCTATTCATTTACCAAGCTTTTCCTTGTAGATGAAACGTGTATTGGTCGGATTCTGAGTCAAATGAGGATATAGATTACGTCCCTCTTGTTAAAAAGGAATGCAAACAACTCCAGATAAAAAAAAATATTAGGAACAAATAAATATTCAGAGGCATCCTACAGCTTTGAAAAACTCTTTCAAACAACATTTTTCAAGAGATGAATAGAAAAGACTAGGGGCGACTCTAAATGTGTTCTTCGTTATAAAACAAGTTGGAAATTGTTCGTCAAACGTGGCAAATGAGGTGCGTTCGTACTATAACTAGTTTTATAATTATTTGTTGCACCCCATAGTGTACTGAATGTATATTTTTTTGCACTTCATAAGTGCATAGTCTGTAACATCATTAAAATGCACTGCAATTATTTTTTCCCATTCCCTGTAATGAAACGGAAAAAGTTTGACTGTCCCTGTAATTAAACTATACATCTGATTTTCCTAAAATTTGAAATGGCTCAACAAAATTTTGCAACAATTATATATTTAAAATTTCAGACCTTTCGGAATGCTGTAACATCACTAAAATGCACTTGCAATAATTTTTCTCATTGGCGGTAATGTAAAAAAAAACTTTTGATTGTCCCTGTAATTAAACTACGCATCCGATTTTCATAAAATTTCAAATGGCTCGACAAAATTTTGCAACAATAATATATTTAAAATTTCAGACCATTCGAAAGGCTGTAACATCATTAAAATGTACTTGCAATAATTTTCCCCATTGACAATAATGTAAAGAAAAACTTTTGATTGTCCCTGTAGTTAAACTATACATCTGATTTTCATAAAATTTGAAATGGCTCGACAAAATTTTGCAACAATCATATATTTAAAATTTCAGACCATTCGGTTGGGTAGTTTTTGCTCTGTTATATGCGGACGGACGGACGGACTGAACGACGACTATAGGTGCTACGTATTTATATAATTACGAACGCACCTAAAAAACATCCAGCTTAAACTCAGTGAAACACTGAGGTTCTCGTTGATTTGACATTTCATAGCAAGTTACACTAAATATACCAACGAAAACCGGTTATTTGGTGGTACCAAATGAAAGTATTTCGATTTGAAGCAGAAATTTTTCATAAAATAAATAAATATAAATGAAACAGAAATAAGTTAAATAAAAGGGTTAAATCGTTTTAAATAAAAATTATTAGCCTGAAATATTTTTATAAAACTTGAGTAAGATTCATGGTATGTGTAGTAGTGTTAAAGATCTTATTTTAAAACCAAATCGAAATACAGAAATCTATTAAATGCAGAACCAAACATTCACCTGTAATTACTATCAACTGGACCTGAATTCAGATATTTGTGCAAAACAATCCAATCACATTAAGGGGACCGGGAAAGCGAAATTCAACCAAAAAATAGATTTTTGCTTTTTTTATATCATTAAATAGTTTAAACTTTTATCTTTTCAACGATGTATTACACATGTTTGTATATATATAAAAAAGTGTTGGGTTTTTTCATTCTTTCTAAGAGCACTTCACAGCAGTGTGTTACTTTTTTAAATTCAGATTTCTTGAATGGCACCACTTTTCTGAAGTGGTAAAATTCCCCTTGTTTTCGCCTTAATTAATATGTCCTTAAACAAGGCGAATTTTACGATTTCAAAAAAGTGGTACCAATAAAGAAATCAAAATTTTAAAAAAGTAGCCCACTGGCAACACTGCTTCACAGCTTTAATTGACTTTTTCTCAAAACTGGGATTTTTCATATTTGTGTTCCTTTTCTTCAATATCTATTAAAGTTAAGAACTCAATTTTTTAATACTTTTATTATGTTACATTATATACTTTAACACAGGGATTTAATGATTTGTTGAGAATTATTTATTTTATGCAATGAAATCTTACCAAAAATGCTAATTTAAAAATGGCCTTTCAATAAATAATTAATAATTAATTTTCAATTTCACTTAGAAAGAAAATGGTCTGTTAAAATACGTAAAGTATGCTATTCAAACTACTTTAAAAAATTTAGACCTCTATCTTTCATCATTTCTCAGAAAGAGGTACATAAAGTTGGTGTATTTTAACATGGCTGAGATAGAGCTTATCCGGTCCCCTTAAGCGTGTATGCGTTATTGTTCGTCACTCTAATAATGTAAAATTTATTGTAAAGCGAATGTTAGATTTCTTGAGTTTTGGAGGTTTTTTAACTGTGGGTTTGTAAACTTTTGACAATTCCATCTGTATTGATGATAATGGAAAATAAATTCAGTATTACAGTAACAGTTTCAAAATATAATTTATTTCTGGGACAATGCACAATCGTTTAGATTACTATTCATTCCCTCTTCCTGTGCTCAGTAGCAATGCACCTAAAAAACGTTAGCTTGTAACATAGGGTACGGTAGGCTTCAGGGGCTCCGCCATAGAAATTCATTCTAAAAAGGTCTCCGCCAGTCAAAAAGTTTTGGGAACCACTGATCTAAACAAATATTTTAAAGAAGTTACGTTTGTTTGTATGGGTAATCGCTGGAAAAACCGAAGCTATTTCAAATATAATGATGGCAAAATACTGGTGACCATCCCTGCTCCAACACATGTTATATTTCTTAGGTGGCGGTCTTAACAGTACATGTCAGTTTTTTGGTCAAACCAGTATATTTGTATATTTCATACTGAAAATATGATATCTATTCGTATGGGCGGATAAAAAAGTATAAGTCAAGGTGGACCAACTAGGTTTGCATACTTTGCTAACCACCCGTAGACATCATATTTTCACTGAGAAATATCCAAATATACTGGTTTGAGTAAAAACTGACTTGTTCTGTTAAGCTACGGTTATCTGTTTGTACGTTTTTCCCGTAAGTTTTACGTCAAAAAGCGTTTTATTTTTAGACCTATCGTACGGTGTAAGTTAAAATTTGTCCCGTACAAATATTTCTTGCGTTTTTCTACCATATCCGACTTTTAATAATTTGAAGAATTGTTTTCTTTTACAATTAGTTTCAAAATTTCAACCGTTGACGAAAAAAGGTACACACATGTCCATTAAATATAAAAACTGGTAATGTAAAACCTGTAAAATGTAAAAACTGACAGCTTTTTAGATTAAATAAATATGTAGCACCTATAGACGTCGTCGGGTCCGTCCGTTCGTCTGTCAGCATATAACAGCGCAAAAACTATTCAACTGAATGGTTTGAAATTTAATATATATGTAACTGTTACAGAATTTTATTGCGTCATTTCAAATTTAATGAAAATCGAATCAAAACTAAAAAATATATTAATAAAAGTTTTCTTCATTCTATTAAATCCTATCATGCGCAATTAATTCAATGAATCCCATAATAGGTAATGATTCTACGTTGCCACGGTGATGACGTCCTATTTAAGATGGAGTCATATTATTTCCGTATTACTGAATTTAATATATATAATTGTAATAAATTTTGTATTCATGCTTTTTTGAATATGAGTGCAACAGCTATTGCACCAAGATCTGAATATTCATAAAACTAGTTATAGTACATTTGCTACGTTTGACGTACAATTTCCTACTTGTTTTTTCTTTCTTTCCTTCTTTGTTGTGAGTCGAATTCAGGTGTAGATTTTTCAAAAGAATGTCAGATAAAAAAAAAAAAAAAAATGTTATTTGAAAAACTATTATTGATTTCGTTGGATAAATTAAATTACATTAGACTCAACAAACAGATTAAACAAACTGATATCTGTCTACAACAATGATCTTGGTAGATATTTTCGTGAGAACCAATATAAAGAAAATCTGTCCATATGACTGTAATTCGTTTTATTATCGAAAATCTGTCAAAAATGGTGCTTTTTTTTTACCATCCTATTCTATCTCCAAACTTTGAAAACTTACAGATTTTAAAAAATCCAGTCGTGTTTTAGAGACTATCAAATTAAAATCAGATATTGTTAGAGAAAATTTGTTTCAATAAAAGCATTTGTCAATTTGCTTTTATTATTTCCGTGGAGGTTGGATAAAATCAAAGTTGATTAAAGTAGTATTTCTTCGAATTCTCAAACTGAAGAATAAAGAAATTATTTTTAATCCTTTCGAAAAAAATAAATAAGATGGGAAAAACAAGAACGAAAAATCATGTGTCTAGCATAAAATTATAAAAAAAATTCCAACATTTTCAGAATACTGTCACAAACTTTAGTTTATTAATGTGAAAGATGATGTATAAATAAACAAGGTTCAACTAAATAAGGAGGACTACCCAATGGCTAAAGCTCTACTAGTCACACCCAGCAACGTAGATTTGACATTTCCCATCTTATATTCCGGCAAATGTTTACAAAGTTTATAGACTGTGTACAGATAGTTGTTTTCTTCATAGGAGGATAAGTTCATAGTTTGTGGAAGTTGTTATGTACAAGTAATATAAAATTTTGTTTTTAAAGTCAATTCCTACTTAGGTCATCAAAGAAAAATTAATATAATCCATTAAGTTAATATTAGTTTTTGGTGCATTAAAATATCTCAATTTGTTGATTTTCTATAAGCAAGTAGGTTTACAATGGAAATCTATGGGAATTTGGCGAAATATCAGAGATATCGCCAAGTTGGCGTCACTTTTGGCGACTCATTTTGGTCTCCAAATTTGGCAATATATCGCCAAGTTCGCGACAAACTTGGCGGTATTTGGCGACAGAACAGGGTCCCCTCTATGGTAACCCCCTTACAGATATGAAGATGCATTAAATGCTTCAATAAACAATGGCGGCCATTTTGTCTCCCATGTAAAACTAAAATTAATTAATTAAAATTTAATTAATGAATTAATATTCGAAAAATCTGTATTAGCATCAATTGTCATCCAGTACAAGTTTAAAAAAATTTATTTCGACTTGATAGGATGAATAATAAGTATTTCATTAACGATTGAAAATTTGAACGAAATATATAAATAAATATAGGGAGAGTGTGAACTAATAGTAGGAATTGAAAAAATTAACTCATTGATAAAACTATTAGAATGTTTAGTCAACTTTTGGCAAGCCATTTTGAGATGTATATTGATTATGCTCAATTAGTCGAACACAATCTATTATTTTCTGGAGTAGGTTTGGCTTCTACAAGACTTAGGAAAACCATGATGATAGTAATGTTCATTGTGCCTTTGTAAGGTGAAAATATGAGGTCAATGTATAATTTAGAATATAATGCAGCGAATTTCGTATTTGGCCACAAGTGCATTTCGGAGAAGAAAACCTATCAAAATTTTATAGGTATGGCACAATTTAGAAAACGCATAACGCATTTTATAATACATTAGTATGCTAAAATTGAAGTAACTTCAATTAATTTCATAGCATAGTTGAAAATTTCCATTCAACAATTTCCGTCAATAAAAGGAAATGTACTTGACGTGAAGTGAAGACCTGTATATGTGTTCTATAGAATGTATACACATCAAGTAATATTAAAAAAAAAGTTAAAATTTAAAACGCGTACCACACTTGAAAGTGCATCCAAGAATTATCATTCATAGGCAATAGATCTGTAGCCAAATTCTTTTGTGTGTCCCTGTAAATGAACGTTTTATTATATGCATACCAGATTGTGCAGTAAGCGCCGCTTAGCACATCTCAGTGATAAATATAAATTTCTATAAGTTTGAGACAGAATAATATCATTAAATTACACCGCAAACGATTTTTCCCCGTAGACTGTAATGTGACGGAATTCTTTTGAGTATGCCTACTAGTATGAACCGTAAATGTTATACCCTTAAATTCGAATACCGAAGATGCCATAATAAACCCCAATAAAATATATAAATTTCATGGCAATCTGACAACATTTTTGCGAGTTAGAAGAGCACTGACATACGGCACACAGGCAGACAAACAGAATTCATAAACACTTTTTAACTAATGTTGGAAATTGTCAACAATTAGAAAAAAAGTGTCATGAAAGTAGTCTAATTTCCGAATTCTTACTGACAGTTGTGTGGGATGCATGAAACAGTGTAAAAAATAATTCCATACGTGTTAATTTCTATTCAGTCAACCCCTTGCCTATGACGACTGAACTCAGTTCGGGCAACGCAAATGCGTCAATTTTAGAATGCCCGATCTGAGTTCGGGCAAGAGAAAAATCGGTGTCTCAATTCTGTTAAAAGCGAACTCAGTTCGTCCAATGCATAATATGTAATTTACCATTTTCCCAATAGATGGCGATACCTTCTCGCAAAAAGTTCTCCAGTTTCGTGGCATTTGTCGGATTTTTGTAATTTAGCAGTGCTTTCCAAATTTCATTCAAACCACATTATCATACTGTAAAAGATTTGCGAAATTCAAAGGAATCTGAGGGACATGGAATTAATGACAGTTGATATAAATAATAATATTGTTGTATTAGTTTATTATATTTATCTTGAAAATTATGTCATTTGAATTATTTTGCTATAATTTGAGCAAAAATTACTGTAATCCATTAACATTTCCCATACATGTGAAAATATTGAGTATAGTAATTATTTCAGTTAAAATTGCGTTTACTTTTTTTTAAATAATCTATTTATAACATTTTGATGATAATAACGAACGGAATTAAATTTCTCAAATATATTCCACAGGCAAGGGGTTAGACAAGAGTCTTGTATAGTGTCGGGTAACCCAATTTTATTGTAATTCGAAATGACTCGCAGGTTGGGTTCACCTCGGGTTGACTGATTTTTTATGCTGTGGGTTAAGTTTGCAGTGAGTAAGTAGACTCTAATAATTTTCTTGCTTTAAGGGTGTATTCGAAAAAAATATTTTTCCACCCTCAACTGCTCGAAACTTTCTGAGACATTTTCAGACTCATTTTTAAAAGTAAAAACATGAAACTTGCTGGGGTGATTTCTGAAGACATGTTTAACATGCCGTGTGATTTCATTTTCAGCTCAATTAATTAGAATTTGATTTTTAAACAATTATTTTCTCAGTATGACCATTTTTTTCATTCCCAGATCGCCCACTTCGAAAAATTCGGTTCAAAATGCCAACTTTGACAGCGTTTTTTACAGTATTTTTTGCATTTATCAAAAAATTAAGAAGCACCACACATTATATAGTTTCTAAATAAGAGAATTTCCAAGTTTGATGCGTTTGAGAGCAAAAATGAATTTTAAAATGAATCAGAAAAATAGCAGTTTGGATCGGAATACACCCTTAAAAGTTCGGGCATGCCTAATTTTTTTAGAAGCGCACCATTGTAAGAAGAAAAATCTAACTAACAAGGGAACCACTTTTGGTGTTGCTATCTAGGAATGAGACGCTAGTGCTCTGGACATCGAAGTACAGTTCACAAGTATTGCGATTACAGCGCCATCTGTTAACGGTGCTTGCAACTAAATTTTGAAACTTCTGTATAACATTTTTACAGCTTAGCTAATAAACAAACCGTTTACCACAAATCTATTGATCTTTGTTTTTGAGATATTTAATTTTGAAATCAGGATCTTATTCGCTGGGCACCCTGTACATATTGTATTCGTAATAATAAATACATCAATAAATAGAACTATATTTATGTAATAAAATTCACTCTCCATTTAATAAATATCACGAGTGGGGTAAATTATACCTGAACATTAATACAATGCATACAAAGGAGCGATAAAAAAATAATATTTCAATCAATGCATTACGGTGTGCAACAAAAAACTTACCTTTAAATGAGTTTTAAAGTTAGTTGTGGCTTCAAAAGTTCCACTTATAAAAGTAGATCTTGGTGTACACATGCATGTTGCCTTAACTTTTTAACACCATTATCAACAGTAATCATTTTTTAAAAAATTCCCGCCTAATACAGCACAACTGTATTATCCCAAATAATTAATTCACTTGATACATTACCAGCGGGAACTTAGTCATTCTTTCACAAGTCTTCTAAGTAACTATCTGCAGTACATTTCTATCGTATTTAAAAAATAGAATACACAGCAGAACTCTAAATGATTCTTCCTGTTTATCACACAGAAGTTTTTCATTCTCATAGCAACGTTAGAACTATAAAAACTAGAACGTTTTGTAACCATTCAGCAAAAATGCTTCAGCAGAGCAAATGCATTCATTATAATCGTAAGACGAAATAAGTCAGGCGCGTATTTTGCTTTTGTGAATCTTAGATTTGCGGTTTAAAAAAAGCAGCTTGAAATCGTCAGAAATGTATTTTGAGTATTTTCAAAATACAAAATACTTAGAAAAATCACTTCAAAATACATTCTCAAAATACTTTCCTTTAGTCAGTTTAAAATACAAAATACAAATGTATTTTGAAAATGTATTTCAAATACATGTATTTTCGATACTGCCCAACTCTGATAGAAAGGCATAAAATCGTTAAAAACTGTTTGAATAGGTAATCGAAAGGCATAAAATCGTTAAAAATTGAAAAAGTTACAAAATGGGTAGGCGCAAATTATCAGATATGGAAAAATCCAAAGCCAAAGAGCGACGCCGAAATGAAAATCGTCTTGCAAAGCAAAAATCGAGGTTTTCAACTCATTATGGAGGCCATGAAAATCGGGGTCTTCAATTGATTATGTAGCCCATGAAAATCGAGGTCTTCAACTGATTATGTAGCCCATGAAAATCGATTACATAATAAAAGACGAACGCGAAAAAGGAAACAATCTAATGTTTAATCGATTGATAGTAAAAGGCCATGTCTCGAGGGTCTCCAGTCCACTAGCCACGGTGTTTTACAATCGGTCGATTCTAACCGGGAAAAACTGAGCTCAACGTAGGTAATTTGTCGTAATGTGTGGATGATTCTGTGGAGCTGCTTTCGCTTTGTAAACTGTTTTTCTTCTCGAAACGGGACTTGGAGAGTTTATCGATGAGGGTTTTGGTCGTCTAAAGTTTGATCATTGCGATCTGTTATTGAAAAGGATGCGACGGAATTTGGTGGACGAAATAAATTCCAAATGGTCGTTGTAATCTATTAAATTACATTTTTTTTTTTTTTTTTTTTTTTTTTTTTTTTTTTTGTTTGTCGAGTTCCTTGAATGATGACATCGCTTTTTGTTGCATTTGTGTATTATTCTGCTATAGTGACGTCCTATGCATACTTTTCTTTAGATGTTGTTTATGATTGGATCGTAAATGTGGAATTCTTCAGCGGATGCGAACGAGGTCATTTTATATAAAATAAAAGCGTGTGTTTTATATCTTAAAACTGAAATGTGTTTTGTGCTATCTATATTTATAACATATATATTTTTTTTTCATCATAGGCGACACTCAATTCTGAAAAAGCAGAATTCCTGTTTTCTAGTTTCATCATTTTCATATATCTTAAATGAATCCATTTTACGCAATCTAATTTTATCTAATCCTCTTTACATACCATTGCATCAGAATGGCATACTTCGGTATACGCGCTACCAGACCTTTGAAGGGAATGTTCCTTTCGAAGTATACTATTAATATTCTCCTTGATAATTATACACTAAGATTTAATAAATATTAAATTGAGTTTAAGTTTTATATAAAAAAAATCATGTTTCTTTCATATCTAACTTAATTATTTTATGTAAATTTGTTTCATTAATTAATTATTTTTACTTTCTTTTATCCTTACAAGAGGAAAGTATTGGATTCGTGAAAATTTTCGACTTTCGGTTTTCGACGGATTTACACGTTTTAGGGGTCAGATATTCCGAAAAACATGTTTTTACAAAATGTCTGTCTGTGAGGCTGTCTATTTGTATGTGACACACATTTTGTGGGTGATTTATCTCAAGATCTAATGCACGAAATTCAATAAAAATTTATATTCAGTTAGTCCCTGATATAAATTGGCGCTGATTATTTTTTGGTGTAAATCGCTCAACAGGTGGCGCTGCTATGCAGCATTTTCACGATTTCCACAATAGCTCAATCTCCAGAACTAATGCACGGATTTTCATCAAAATTCAGATTCAGTTAATCCTTGACATGACTTGACGTTTTATACATTTTGGTGTAAATCGTTCAGCAGGTGGCGCTGCTATGCTGCATTTTTTTGCGATTTCTGCAATAGCTCTATCTCAAGAACTAATGCTTTGATTTTCAACAAATTTCAGATTCAGGTATACCCTGATACGAATTAGTGCTGTTTATGTTTTGGTGCAAGTCGCTCAATAGGTGGCGCTGCTATGCTGCATTTTTCAGAATTTCCACTATAGCTCTACCTCAAGAACTAATGCACGAATTTTCATCAAACTTCAGATTCAGGTATATCTTAATATTAATTAGTGCTATTTATGTAATTTATATAGAAGAAAGTTTTGTGATGGCCACAACATACTAGTATGAATAATGCAAACTACTTAGCTTCTATGGAAGAGAATTTTAAAACCCAAATATGTTAGTTTTATCTGATTTTACTTTGCAAATTGTAAAAAATCTGTGAAATTTCATAAATTAAAAATATATTCTCCAACCTCCTAATTTCCTTTTCACAAAAATTCCAAGTATAAGCCCCCCTTAAAATCACTGGAATTTCCTGTCCGTTAAAAGGGGGCCTACTTTCGGTACTTTACGGAAGAAAAATTTGTTCGGACAGCTCTTGCAATGTTTTATAATTGCATTGTTATTGCTATTTTTGCATTGCTGTTCTTCTTGTATTGTTGTTGTTTTCACTATGTTTCGAGGATGATTGTATAAAGTTGAAATACATGCCTTTACAAAGTGTCTCAATGAATTATGTGACGTCTTTACAACCTAGATGGCAAATTTTAAGCAATTTTCAGCAGTTAAAAATTGCTGAAATTTTAGCAACTAGATAAAACTGTTTTGCTCCAAATTAACGACTGCCAAAACTGAGTCAGAAGTCAGAGTCACTGTGTCAGCTTTCATTCTATATTACTGTTACGAAAAAAAATTAACGCCAACCCGAACCAAACCGGATTATCTGACCCGATGCAACACTCTAACATTCATTTCAAAATTCATTGTTGCTAATATCGCTATTTTAGGTAGATTTCGTATGGAATACTACCTATTACATTCTCCTCTATGTTGGAATTTCGGAAAACTTTTTCCAGATCTACACCGATCATGACTTCTAGAATCCAAAACCACCCCCAGTAAAAAACATTATCTATCTATCTACAGTCGAACTTGGATAATTCGAAGTGCAAGGGACCACTGCATAACTTCGAATTATCCAAAAAATTTATTTTTATGTCGTAAAATAATCAATCGCAACAAAAATTGCGAAAAAAATATGTTTATTAATTTTAAATAAAAAAACTACAGCTTTTTAAAATATTGAGATATTACAGATTGCTTTAAAGAGCTTACTTGATTATTTTAACAAAATCTTCAAGGATATCTACAGCTCTAAACACAGTTTCACTCACGTTAGATTGTCCTTCTACATAACGACGATATTCCGCTAGATGAAAGACTGCCTCAGTTGAAGTTGGTATCGGCCTCTGTTCTTCTACCTCATCTTCAATATCTTTATCGTCTTCTGTTACAATATTTTCTATTGTTTAGAACTTTCTATTGTTCAGATAGCTCTCCACAAATGTCTATGTTTTTCTGAATGTCCACATAATCATCAAATGTTATGCTGTCTTCCCATGCAGCGGGTGAGGTAAATTTTCTTCATTTAAAAGTTCGCTAGGAACAGTGCTCCTGATGAATCCTGCTTTCCGGAAATTATTTGCTATTATTTTTTGACTCACTTTGGACCATGCATTTAAACACATTCTTGATGCATCGAGGAGGGTAATGGGAAGCTTTTGGGAAGATTCAGTAAGGAGGTATTAAACGACTAGGCATCTGTAGAAATGCTTCAAATTTTTAATGATGCCATGATCCATTGGTTGCACGACTGAAGTCATGTTTGGCGGAAAAAATTCAACTGTGACATTTTCCATAGCGGGTATCGATTTATGAGTCGTGCAGTTATCAATAAACAGGATGATTTTTCTGGGGTTTTTTTATGCGTGCGATTGAGATCTAGCAGCCATTCTTCAAAAAGATTCGCCGTCATCCATGATTTCGTGTTAGAACGGTATTCTATAGGCTTTGTTTTGACATTATTAAAACACTTTGGATTTGTTGATTTTCCAATCATCAGTAAAGGTAACTTCTCAGTGCCGTCCATGTTTGCTCCCGCAAGTAGGGTTATTCGGTCTTTACTGCGTTTTCCTCCACTACATTTTCTACCTTTAAAATCCAAAGTCTTTGCAGGGGTACATTTGAAAAGTCCAGTTTCGTCGACGTTAAAAATGTCTGTCTTGCGTATGCTTAATGATTTGAACAACTTTGTCTTTCAACACATTTGGTTCATCTTGGTCCACACTTGAACATTCACCAAACTTTCACCACACACAGATTTAAAGGAAATTTCATTTCTTTCCTTAAATCCGTCTTACCTTCCGGAGCTTGATTTGAAGTTGTTGTTTCCTAAGCTGAAAGCAAATTCTTCCAATTTTGCACGAACAAGAGTTCCACTGAGAGGGACGTTTTTGTCCCGCGCTTGCTTAAACCACTTCAAGACACACTTGTCCACATCAGGATTATCGGGTTCTCTAGCTCGTTTGCGATTTCGATTAGATTTCAAAAAAATTTCTTTATTTTTCAAAAAAGTCGAAAGAGTGTTAGGTGCTATTCCGTACTCTTTTGCGATGATGCATTTCTTCTTTACACCCTTTTCTACCTATCGAATTACAGCAATTTTTTCATTGAAAGATAAGGTTTTATACGGGACACGGGGCTTACTCAGCGACATGCTTGCACTGAACTCTCACCACAAAAACTAAAAGCACAATGAAGAAAACTCAAGCGACTACAGCCCTGGATTCGAAGGAATTGCAACGCTTGTCATCTATGATTTATCGCATTGGCAAGAGTAGCATGTGTCACTTACAAGGGAAAGGGCGTACGTTCCTATTCCCTTTAACCCTGCTCTGTTTCATTGAACAGATAAGAATATTCTCCCATACCCTTTTCTTACCTGAAGAATTTTCCCCAATAGCTGAAAATAACCCGTCCACTTTTCAAATAATTGCATTGAAACTAGATTTTGTTGTTTTGGAAAGGGTAAAAACTTCGAATTAAAGAAGATGGACTTCGAAACTTCCACAATAGCTGAAAATAACCCGACACTTTTCAAATAAACTGCATTGAAACTAGATTTTGCTATTTTTGAAAGAGTAAAAACTTCGCATTAAAGAAGTTGGACTTCGAATTAACCAAGATTTTTTAGCATTAACTGAATACAAGTTTCAAGGGACCGACAAGAAACTTCGAATTATCCACGAATTCGATTTAAAGAGGTTCGAATTATCCAAGTTCGACTGTATATCACTTTTTTATGGACACAATAACTTCCATAATTCTGTACAAATCTTTTCCAAATTGATACATAAAATCAAGAGGCATAAATCTCGGTCAAGTTCGTTAATAGGCGAAATAGGACCAAGGGGTAGGAAATAGGGAGGGTTTTGTGAAAACCGAAAAAAACCCCATAACTTCTTTATTATAATAGATATCGACTCAATTTAAAGTTTTTATTACTTCTAAAAAAAGGGCCAAAAATTTATGTGTGAGAAATCTTTGATAAAATTAAAAATGAGCTCAAGCGGCGAAAAAAAGAGGGTTTTGGGGCGGAAAAAATTCATAACATCATCAATTCTCCAGATATCAAATCCAATTAAATTTATTATAAATTGTCTTAATATTATTTACAACTTTTATATTGACAAGTTTTGCTACGACCTATTCTTACCACAAAAAAAAAAAATTAAAAACGAAAACAAAAAGGGGGGGGGGGGGTTGAAGAAGAAAAAAATCCATAACTTCGTCAATTCACAAGATATCTAATCCGCTTGAATTCATTATACATCTTCTAAATATTATCTAGAACTTTTACATTGACAAGTTTTTGATAGGACCAATTCTTACAGCAAAAACAAATCAAAAACACATAGTGGTTGAAGAAAAAAATATCGGATTACTCAAATCCAAACTACTTATTTTCGGGCTCATTTTTAAATTTATTTTTGCTTTCAAACGCATCCATTTAGTAGGTTCTCCTACTCAGAAACTATATAATGTGCCGTAAGGGTCGATTTTTTGATAGAGGAAGAATGTATTTCCAAAAATGATGTCAAAGTGGGCATTTTGAACCTAATTTCTCAAAGCGATTGTGTTGGAAACGAAAAACATTGTCCTACTGAGAAAATAATTGGCCATAAATAAAGTTTTAATTAATTGAATGAAAAATAAAAACATGGGTCACTTATAAATATCTTAAAAAATTACGTCAGCAAGTTTCATGTTTTTCCTTTTAAAAATGAATCTGAAAATCGGTCAGAAAATTTCGAGTTGTTGAGCATGGAAAAATATTTTTTGAATACTGCCTCAGCATGGTTCTGATAAAAACAGCTGTTATATAAAAATGAAATTAAAAACTCGTCAAAAGCGGCCAGATAAAATTGTTAAAGTGGGTTTATCTCTAATCATGATTTAGTTTTTGCTGGTGAAATTAGTACTTAATTTCGAAATCTACTGCGCCTGTAGGCCGAGCCGCAAGGATTTTTTTAATTTTCCGTAGACTATGGCACATTAAAATTTCTGCCATATCTCTGTATAAAATCTATACAAGAAACATTTTTTTTACACGTAAATAGTACCGTATACCTTAACACAATACTCAAAATTTGTGGCGGCTGGTCAATTTGCACGGAATTTAAAATCTATAAAATCCATAGCAAGACAGACCTAAGAAACAGAAAAACATGCCACATTTTTATCTTTATGAAATTCAAACTAGGCGATTACAAATACGAAACCTTTCGAACGAAAACAATTATGTATATAAGAAAGCTCTTTCTTAATGAAAGTGAATACTTGAGGTCTGCAGGGGCCGAAATTTCCAGGCCTGGTCGCGGCCCTGCATATAGAAGAAAAATTCCAGGCACGGTATAAAAATTAAAAATTCGACCCGAGCCTTGGCCCGGAGTGGTTTAAAAGTTCGGCCCGGTCCGTAAAAATTTATTGGCCCGGCCCGATATAACAGCTAAAAGTTCTGCCCGAGACCGGCCCGGCCCGAATGAATTTCAACAAAACATTGATTTTTTGCGTCGATTTTGTTAAAACTTTGTCTCGTTCGAGGAGTTCTGACAAGAAATATTTATTTTAGCTTTTTTTATGTTTATAATTTTCACTCTTATAGAAGTGCCGTAGGCTGCAATATTTATTTTTTTAACAAATCTCTATCTGTTGTATGTAAATGTTTCACTTATAATTAATATTGTTAATCCCTATTCCATGTATTGGATACTTAAAAATCTGAAAAAATGCTATACAGTGAAATCTTCTAAGACGGAATTGCATAGGAAAGGAAAAAAGTTCGTAATAGACAAGTTCCCTTCTTAGCAGGTGTCAATAAATTATATATTCTTTTCTTACTATTAGAACACTCATGTTTATGAAAATTGCTACACCATGAAAGAATGGCACGATCGAGCTGAAAATTTCAGAGAATGCAAAGTACAGTGTGTTATGCAAATGATTCCGATTTCAAAGTCACCACGCATGCGTCGGTTTAGCAGCGTCGTCTGGACTACTGCTGAAACCGTATAAAGAGAGGGCTTTAGCAAGATGTTGAGAATTGTCTATGGTTATTTGCTAATGGTAAGCACTAGGTGAGATGTAACTATGCCTCTTCGGCGAAAGAGGGCAGCATTTCAACAACTGTAGGAGTTTGAATGGGGGAGAATCATCATGGGGGAGCAAATGATTCCGATTTCAGAGTCACCACGCATGCGTCGGTTCAGCAGCGACCTCTGGACTACTGCTGAAACCGTATAAAGAGAGGGCTTTAGCGAGACATTGAGAATTGTCTATGGTTATTTGCTTATGGTAAACGTTAGGTGAGATGTAACTATGCTTCTTCGGCTAAAGAGGGCAGCATTTCAACAACTGTCGGAGTTTGAATGGGGGAGAATCATCATGGGGGAGCAAATGATTCCGATTTCAGAGTCACCACGCATGCGTCGGTTCAGCAGCGACCTCTGGACTACTGCTGAAACCGTATAAAGAGAGGGCTTTAGCGAGACATTGAGATTTGTCTATGGTTATTTGCTTATGGTAAACGTTAGGTGAGATGTAACTATGCTTCTTCGGCGAAAGAGGGCAGCATTTCAACAACTGTCGGAGTTTGAATGGGGGAGAATCATCATGGGGGAGCAAATGATTCCGATTTCAGAGTCACCACGCATGCGTCGGTTCAGCAGCGACCTCTGGACTACTGCTGAAACCGATTAAAGAGAGGGCTTTAGCGAGACATTGAGATTTGTCTATGGTTATTTGCTTATGGTAAACGTTAGGTGAGATGTAACTATGCTTCTTCGGCGAAAGAGGGCAGCATTTCAACAACTGTCGGAGTTTGAATGGGGGAGAATCATCATGGGGGAGAATCATCATGGGGGAGCAAATGATTCCGATTTCAGAGTCACCACGCATGCGTCGGTTCAGCAGCGACCTCTGGACTACTGCTGAAACCGATTAAAGAGAGGGCTTTAGCGAGACATTGAGATTTGTCTATGGTTATTTGCTTATGGTAAACGTTAGGTGAGATGTAACTATGCTTCTTCGGCGAAAGAGGGCAGCATTTCAACAACTGTCGGAGTTTGAATGGGGGAGAATCATCATGGGGGAGCAAATGATTCCGATTTCAGAGTCACCACGCATGCGTCGGTTCAGCAGCGACCTCTGGACTACTGCTGAAACCGTATAAAGAGAGGGCTTTAGCGAGACATTGAGATTTGTCTATGGTTATTTGCTTATGGTAAACGTTAGGTGAGATGTAACTATGCTTCTTCGGCGAAAGAGGGCAGCATTTCAACAACTGTCGGAGTTTGAATGGGGGAGAATCATCATGGGGGAGCAAATGATTCCGATTTCAGAGTCACCACGCATGCGTCGGTTCAGCAGCGACCTCTGGACTACTGCTGAAACCGTATAAAGAGAGGGCTTTAGCGAGACATTGAGAATTGTCTATGGTTATTTGCTTATGGTAAACGTTAGGTGAGATGTAACTATGCTTCTTCGGCGAAAGAGGGCAGCATTTCAACAACTGTCGGAGTTTGAATGGGGGAGAATCATCATGGGGGAGCAAATGATTCCGATTTCAGAGTCACCACGCATGCGTCGGTTCAGCAGCGACCTCTGGACTACTGCTGAAACCGTATAAAGAGAGGGCTTTAGCGAGACATTGAGATTTGTCTATGGTTATTTGCTTATGGTAAACGTTAGGTGAGATGTAACTATGCTTCTTCGGCGAAAGAGGGCAGCATTTCAACAACTGTCGGAGTTTGAATGGGGGAGAATCATCATGGGGGAGCAAATGATTCCGATTTCAGAGTCACCACGCATGCGTCGGTTCAGCAGCGACCTCTGGACTACTGCTGAAACCGTATAAAGAGAGGGCTTTAGCGAGACATTGAGATTTGTCTATGGTTATTTGCTTATGGTAAACGTTAGGTGAGATGTAACTATGCTTCTTCGGCGAAAGAGGGCAGCATTTCAACAACTGTCCGAGTTTGAATGGGGGAGAATCATCGACCTTCGGGAAGAACGATTTTCCTATCGTGCAATAGCAGCTCGTGTGCAGCGTAATAGCAGCAGAGTGATGCGAGTTTGGAAGCAGTGGACTGACGAGGATCGGACAACTTGGAAATATGGGAATGGACTCCGAACGGGGACGTCAACGCGCGATGATAGACACATGGTCGGCATGGCGTTGACGGACAGTACAGCTTCATCTAGACCAGGGTTGGCGAATTTTTTTTCATCCGCGTGCCAACTTCCCCCCCCCAAAATATAACTCGCAGCCGTGACGTGTCATATATAAAACGAATTTAATGGATAAAAAGATTAAGACTTACAATTACTCTAAAATTATTTATTGGAATTTCAATAATACGGGCTAAATACATCTAGTATTACACTTTAATATTTATAGAAATACATATATATACCGGGTGTCCCAAAAAGGACTGACTGATTTTAAAATTCAATTACTTGCAAACGGTGACAGATATTTAAAAAATTCTTGCAGGAGGGTTATGCATAAGGTCAAAAGTTTTATTACAGTGATTTTCGATTTTAGTTCGAATTACAAACAATAGATGGCGCTGTAAGCAATAGTCGCTAAATACAGGCTCGATTTCTGGTCCTTTCTCTTGTTCCATGCTGAAAAAGGAGATGGAAATGTATTATCCGGGCCATGAAGTACCAAAAATCGAGTCTGAATTAAGCGTCTATTGATCGCAGCGCCATCTATTGTTTGTAATTCGAACTAAAATTGAAAATCACTGTAAAAAAACTTTTGACCTTATGCATAACCCTCCTGCAAGAATTTTTTAAATATCTGTCACCGTTTGCAAGTTATTGAATTTTAAAATCAGTCAGTCCTTTTTGGGACACCCGGTATATCTATATATATAAAAGCCGTTCTCTGTGTGTATGTCCTTTGTACAAATCTTTAATTTTTGACCGATTTGCACGAAACTTGCTGTACATAGGCTTTAGAACGTGGAATACATCCCTGTCACCTTTAAAAAATCATCAGATTAATATTTATCCCTTTTTTCTATCATCTTTCATAATTTAACATTATAGAAATATCTCATTTTAAATTTTCAAATTCAATAGCTTCTTCCCTGTTGCCACACATCTAAAAAACTGCTCAATAATTAAAAAAAAATTGATAACTCGAGTACTTTGTTTCATTAGCCAATAAAAATTCAGACTCGACTGCTATATTTTTACATTTTTGAAATCGACGTCATACTAATCAGAAAATGCACATTTTTCATATATTTATGTAAAAACTTTAACTAAGCATGTTTTAAAATGACCTTAGAAGTACTTTAGTTGAATGTTAAAAAATCTATTTTAATGAAGTCGTTTCAATATCAAGAATCAAATAAGGAAAATGATAATAGTAAAAAAAAAAAAATCGTTTGCTAGATATGACGTCAATGTCATCAATATAATTTCAAACTGGCTCTAAAAACTGGATGCTACAATTTATTCCCTATTTCTTTGTAATCTTTAATTATATCATTTACATAAATGTTTTAATACCTGAAATGCAGTGATAACATTCTACGATTTGTATCGAATACGGTTATATAAAATACGATTTTTGTACGATTTATATTAAATAGAAATTATAGCTACTATTTTTTAGGGTAAGCTTTTTTTTCTTTTTTAAACAAAATTTCATGACTGACAGACTTTTTTGTTAGACGTTGAAATAATGAGATGCATGATGTTTAGAGATCAAATTGCAGTAAAAGCGTAATTTATGGTACGGTTAGGTTGTTGCCACCAACAATATGGTGCTAGGCGTTACTCATAGATATGTCTTTTCTTCATAATATCGCATTAATAGCAAACGGATATATCTTTCTGAATTGGGTTACAGGTATATTTAAAAATATATCCGTGATTGAAAATTAATTTAAAATGGATAAACAATCCGTAAATTGAGATAAGCTTTTCAAAAAAAAAAAAATACTGAAAGTACTTTTTGTATTCTATTAGATTTTGGAATAATCAAATGTGCGATGTTTAAAGGTCAAATTGCAGTAAAAGTTAAATTTATGGTTGGGTTAGGTTATTGCCACCAACAATATGATGCTAGAGTTACTCATAGTTCATCAATGTCTTTACTTTATAATATTGCATTAAGAGCAAACAGGTATATCTTTCGTAATTGGGCTGCATGTAGGGATGAGATTTCCACGTTTTTGCACACCGCTATATTCTTAAAGAAAATGTTATTCTGTTATATCAAGAGATTGTCCCGATTAAATGAAATATCATTTACTCTAACAAAATACTAGTGTGAAAAAATTCGGAAATCTTATCCCTGGCTGCATGCAAATCAAAAATATCCATGATTGAAAATTACTTTAAAATCCATTCACATGAAAAAATTGAGATACAATTTTCAAATAAATTTCATTTGACAGAAGCTTTTTCTATTCGACAGTGTGAAAAACGAAATTGTATGATGATCATAAGTTAAAAAAATTTTAGTAAAGGCAAAATTTATGGGTTAGGTCATTGCCATCATCAGTATAATGTCACAATTGGCATTGTGTTTGTAGTTTTTTATATATATATATATATATATTCTGAAGATGACTCAATGAAAGAGTCGAAACATGTAAATTTTTAATATTTATGTTTTTTTATAATTTAAATGACGCTTTTTAAGCAAATAATTGTACTTTAATATATGTTATGACATTTGTTTGGAATATACATTATTATGGTATAGTTAATAGTAGACGCAATTAAAACTATTTTACTTATATTTCTTACCGGTCTTTTAACGATTCGTGGACGGTAATGCAACAATCTCAGTTATTGTCACTGCCGTATTATTTCATTTTAATGTATTTTACCCGGGTGGACCATTATTATTGACACGAGCGAAGCCGGGTAGATCTGCTAGTATAAAATAATAATACAATAAATTTCATGCGATTTCTATTGTTGCATCTTGGATGAAAAATAATATGAGGTTCATACTTAATTTCCTTCAACAGAATGCAAGCTGAACTGCTCTTATCTGACAAGTAGCTTATATTTGAATTTTAATATTATTCACTTGTGAAAATAACGATATGTAGTCATAGATAGGCGGAAAAGTTTTTTAAATGGCAAATACCAGTTTCTTAAAATAGCCCTGGAATAAAATTCCAAGTTGCGGTAATTTTATCATCAGCTTTTTTACTTATATTTCTTAATAATCTTAATATGCTGCAATTTAAATGTTTCAATTTCCAAATAATCGAATGTAAACAATCTCAACACATCTAAATCGGTTTTTTTGTGTAATGTCACTCTATATTGATTTAAAACCGTAATCAACGGCCTGCCCAAAATATTCTTTTACGTGCCATAGATTCGCCGATAGACAGTTGGCAGCACATTGGTTAACTGCTACATGTGTATCACTGTCTGCGTCGTCAATTCGTCTACGTCTGCACTCTAGGCTGCGTACAAGAACTTCTTTATACAGGATCCCCCTCACACAAAACCATCCACGCTTGCGGCTGCAATGGGCTCATGAACATAGAGACCGGCGTGCAGATTGGCAGAAGCGTTTTTTTCTGAAGAATCCCGCTTTAATTTGTGGTACCTTATCATCGTTTACAAGTACACTTGGTATTAAATCGGCTTTACACGACTGGTTAATATGCCGCTACAGTACCTGCTTTCATTTTGCACCCATTTACAAACGCAAGCTTAAAACCAATCCCCTTCAAACATCCGGAAATTGCGTAATTTTTTGTTCTGAATTTTGATAGGTTGCTTAGTGAACTGGCGTACAACTTCCTGTGTAAACATAAATAGAAGCCGCTTGTAATTGTCTTTGCGCGTAAACTTCTTATTGAATTAAAAATGGCTGATCGCTTTTTGCTAATGTAAATTTTGCTTGACATTGTTATGACGCCAGATTCGAATATTAGAATCAGAAATTTGCGTGGAAAATATCTTCGCACACAAAGGCAATGCCTATTCATTTCAACAAAATCTTCAATCTGCAGTCATTTCGTGATCGACGATTGTGGGCTAAAGTCCGTTCTTCACATTGGTGGGACAATCTTGTGATGAAATCTTTTAAGGATTCCGAATTTTAAAAAAGTTTTTCGAGTTTCAAGGTAAGTGAATACTGACCGCATTCGTGTTAGGCGCTATGATGTCGGTGAACACTACCTATTCAGTAAGGCATTATCGAACGTCATAGTGGACGAACACCCTAAGTTATGGTCTGGGGTGCGAATGCATATCATGGACGATCGCAGCTGCTATGAATTGTGGGTAATCTTAACAGCAACAGGTACATCAGTGGGTTTGGGTGTTACATCAGACGAACTTCCGTGGCTTCGAGCTCATTCAATGCTCAAGATTTTCATAAAAAAATTCAAGATAACAATACAAAAGAATTTAAAAAATAAAATAAGAAATAAAGAAATGTAGGTTATCGCATTCAAAATAACAATACAAAAGAATTTAAAGAAATAAAGAAATGTAGGTTGTCTCAGTAGTTAAACTTTAATTTATTACAAAGTGTATACATGTAGAGCAAACACATACATTACAAATGTTTCTTCCTCATATGTATATCTAGTGAGTTTTTATGCCTATAAGGCATGTTGCACACATAACAAGAAAAGGGCTTCTCTCCTGTATGTATACGATGATGGAGTATTAGCGCAGCTTTTACGGTAAAACACTTGTTGCACAATTCACATGAGTAAGGTTTCTCTCCAGTATGCGTACGCAGGTGAATTCTTAGATTACCTTGTTGAGAAAAAGTACGAGTGCAGATTTCACACTTGTAAAGGCACTTGTCATCTATTCTGTTTGAGGTATAAGAACGGAAATTAAAAGGTCCGACAGAATTTTCTTTACGCTGATTATTACTATTTGATGCTTTGGCAGTGTTGGAATCCCATCGACAGTTATTAGATCCTGAAAAAAAAAAAAAACTCATTTTCTACTAAAAATAAATATAATAGGAGTAATATATATTTCACACTAAGATTATTATACATATTTTAAAATTTTGAACTGCGATATTGGGTGAGATTAACATACATCTATTTCAAATTAAGAGAAATAATAATAAGTATTCGCAAATAAAAACAAAAAAGTTTCGAAATTAATGTTTGCAAGTCAATGACAGATAAATAAAAATATCCAGCTGAAATTTCATAATACTGCTGAATTTTATTTATTTATGCTTTCTTTTTCCTAAAAAAGAAAAGTATTGTAATCGAAATTTTTTTCCACTTCCGGTTTTCACACGTTTTTAGTGATCAGGGATGCTGAAAAACCTGTTTTTACGAAACGTCTGTCTGTCCGCCCGTGAGTCTTTTTTTGTATCATCGGAAAGTCATGGAATTTGTCCAAATTTCATACACGTGTTTTATGGTATGGCCATAAGATGTCAGTGGAAAATGGGGATATTCCCCCGGAAGGGAGTGTTGTGATAACAACTTTCTCGATTTCTCGTAGTTCTGTTGTACATCGGCTGCTCGTGCACTTCTCATCCAGCTATCCCGGCTATTCGCAAGCAGCTAACGTACAAAAGAGTAATGAAAATGCCGATTTTGTTAAATATCATGATCGAGATTAACTCATTTTTACTCAGATTAATAAAATAAAGCAGAAATTTGAGATGAAAATCAATGTTAGTGTAGTTTTCAAGTCATAACATTGAAATATTAACAAGTGTAACCACTTTTTTAAATATTAAAATGTATGAGAAAGAAGAACGTTTTGGGATTAGCACATCCGACTAAATAAATTTTGAAAAGTAAGCAAAACATAAAGGTCAAGATAGACATTTCATGGAACTACTTTCAGCATCGGTGTCTTTTTTTGTAGTAACGCGGTGTTTTTCATCTTTAATGGTTTTACAAGGAAACTGCTGGACATCCTGCTGGAGGGAGAAGTTTCCTCCAAGATCGATTTACACTCATGTTCAAAATTAAGAGAATTCTCAGATTTAGTCGATTATCTCTAGAACTACTAGACAGATTTTAATGAAATTAGGTATGCACATAGGTTGGTATAATGCAACAAAAATGAACATTCAACAGTTATACTGCCGTATGATTGAGCGTAAGAATCATCAGCGTCGGAATGTATAAAACAGAGCTTATAATATTGAACCAAAAAATGGGTTAATATAGGGGTATGTTCTGCTCTCACAGTTATACAGCTATCACTACGTAAACTCATACCAGAAATGGGCAATTTATGAGCACCTGTGGTATTTAGTCTCACTCCTCCAGCAAGGTAGTTTTCAGGTCCTAGGCAGTTCTGGGACGTGGAAAGAGATATCCAATTTTCCACCCCAGAGCGTCCTAAATATTCTCTATGTGGTTTAGGACTGGAGATCTGGCTGGTCAATCCATCAAGCGAATATCCTCACTCCACAGAAACTCGTCGACCAGATGAGCTCATCTGGGCGTGCGTTGTAGTCCATTAAAATGAAATAGGGGCCAACTGCATGTCTGAAAAGGCGAAAATAGTGTACCAAGATATCATCCTTACACCTCACGCCAGTCATAGAGTCTTTGCCAAACACAAGGAGGGGTGACCGCTCGTCCAACATGATGTCTGCCCAGACAATCAAACCTCCGCTGCCATAGTAGTCTTTTTCTCAGATATTGGAAGGCAGATAGAGTATCGCTTTTTTTCTCCAGATGAAAGTACGTCGAGAATTTATTTGTATTTAGGCTAAACAGAGACTCATCAGTGAATAGGTAGGGACGGCGAACCTATGGCACGCGTGCCGAACTTGGCACACAAGAAAACTTTTCTGGCACGCGAAAAAAGTTATAGATTATATTCAGTTTATAGAGAACAATCCATTTTATGTTTTTTTTTTTTTTTTTTTTAAACAAAACGTACAGTTTTGTGTTACAGGTATATAACTTACTTTAAAATAATCCGTTATTTTTGAATGATCTAAGACAGGGTTGGCGAACGTATGGCACGCGTGCCAAAGTTGGCACGTAAAACAATTTCTCTGGCACGCGAGAAAATAAATTTTATAATCATTATATAAAATAACACATTTTTTTCCCCTATTATAATCAATAAAATTTTGTTCCACAGGGGCAGACTATAACAAAAAATACAACTATTTTTTGCATGATAAACACATCAAAAGAATTTTCTTTTCCTGTGATGTTATGCAGTATTTTTAACATGTATTTTGCCTTTCTATACGAATTCATAAAGTTGCATTTTTCAGACTAATTTTTTCAGTCACTGCAATAAGATGGCAAATGGGTATTATAGTTATAAAGAAATCTCCATCGAACGCGCCATCGAACATCAGCAAAAATATCATAAATAAATTATTGATACTTGGATAATTATAACCAGATGTTGCATTAATAATAAAGTCAAAAATTACTAAAATAATTTTTTTCTTCTTGTTACATTTTGTACTACACAAATAAAACATATTTACGAATTAAAATTTCATTAGTTTAATAGCTTATTCCAAAATACTGAGAAATCGCATTTTAATTTTTAATATTTTTAAATTATAAATTATTAATGCGTGAAAGCAGCTGATTTTTAACTAGTGCTTTGTATAAATATCGCACACTGCAAAATTATTAATTTGGCACGTTACTTTGTTGATAGATATTATTTGTGAAATTTTGGCACGCGCGCGTAAAAAGGCTCGCCGACCCTGATCTAAAAGATATTATAAATTTCAATGACAGAGTCCTGTAGCGTCATTTTCTCGCCAAATCTTTCAACATACAGAGTTTTACAAATCATTTTGCTTCTTTATCAAATTTCAAATGTTTTACTTTTGCAAATTGAATATTAAGAGATAGTTTGCATATTACTATACCTAATTCACACGCTTTCTACTTTAGATTAGGTTTTATTTTATTTAGGTTTAGGGTTTTAAGTTATTTTAGTTTTTATTACAATTGGGTTTTAATTTTGAAAATTGAATTTTAATTGTCAGTGTAAATATCCCAATTGTGTATCTATTAAACCTGCTTCTACCTGAAGAACTAAAAATGATCTGATTTGGAAGTATACAATAAAAGAAAATCTCATATAGATTATTAATACGAAATTCAATGCGACATGGTTATATTGGTGAGTAAATACAGCATAATAAATAAGTTAGGAATCAAATTGAATATAAGTGTAAAATTATTTAAGTAAAAATACTATAAATATTAATTTTATCTACGTTAAAATGTTTCTGGCACGTTAGAATGTTAGTACATAATAATTTTGAAATTTTTGGCACACACACTCAAAAAGGTTCGCCATCCCTGGAATAGGATGTTCTCCCGTTGGTCTCTTGTCCAGAGTCGATGATCTCTGCACAGGGCTGTAGGTAGAAGTGAATAATAGAGGGGGCTCAAGAAAATGCTGGGGAGGCTCATATTTTTTATCTTTCTCTGACAGTGACACATGCACGCAAACATGTATGACCAAAGTATTATCTAGAAATATAAATTAGTACGAATTCATATTGCAGGCACAATGCTTATTAAACTGTTTATAATAACTTCCTTTTATGTTCAGAAAAAGAAAGGCTGCAGAATGAAAATTTCCATTGTATATCTAGTGTATAATTATACCGGTGAAATAAAAAGTTATAATGTCAACAAGTAAATAAAAAGCTTGCAGTTCACCTGTTTCAAAAGAGCTGCAACCTTTTGTCCGAATATTCCCTACCATTAAGGATTCTAAAATTGTGTTTTTATGTACTAAAAACATTAACAAAATCAAGGATGTATTTTGCATTTTAAAATTATTATTGTGTACATACAAATGCTAAAAACATTTGCATTTAAATTGGCTATTGGCATTTTTTATTAGTATCATTTATAAATCAAGGATCTTAAATATATAACTTTAAACTAGGATGACTCAAATACGAAACAGAATGTTTATCACAAGCATTATATTTACTATCAAACTCATTACAATAACTTTCTTTTATAATAGTAATAGGAAACGCTGCAGAATAAAAATTTTCAGTATAGTATATAACTAATGCTGATAAGTAATAACTGATGCGTCACCAAGTTAAGTTTTTATTCTAATTACTACAATTTAGTATTTGTGTAAAATTGTAAAAGGGCCCCGAAAACTAAGTTCGATTTTTGAACAGAGTTTCATTTGAATTTTTAAAACAGAGTTTCACTTGGTGACCTTGGAATCTTTCCCAGGATAAATTTTTTTTTTTTTTTTTTTTGGGGGGGGGGGAGAGGGCTTAGCCTCTTCTGGCACCCCTCTAGCTACGGCCCTGTCTCTGCACCATGCTAAACAGATTCTCCAGTGCCCAGAAGTAATCGGAATACAAGAAGCAGGCCTTATTGCAAACAGCCTCTGTCATAGAGCCATCTGCATACAGTAACCTTTGAAACTCGACTGCCTGTGGACGCATAAAGTTCACGAGAGTGCTGAGAAGCTACTGCACTTTTGTTACCGCTGGCTGTAATAGACAAATAGTGGTCTTCGTTGACCGTTGTGTCTCTTGGAGGACCTTGCCGAGGATTTCGCCCTATGTATCCAGTGACCCTTAAACAGTTTCCACAAGTTGGTCACGACGCTGGTCGTTACATCGAAGCGTCTTCGAATATGCATTTGAGACTGCCCTATTACCAGTCTCCCAGCGATTCGCCACTTCATTCTATCATCCGAACGTTGGTGGTTTTTCATTTTGACTGTTTGTTTTTGAGTTTCACCGAATGTTGCAAAACAATACCAAGATATTCAGCCAGGTATACGAGCGAACAAAACGTGAAAATTGCCACGCTCGCTTATAAAGCCTGTTTCTCTACCCATAGCTCCTATACATACGTGTACGCTTACGTATTCGACATTAGAAAGTTTCATCTTTGTTTGAAAGCATTAGTTTCACCTTTCATTCTGTCCTTTTCATGAAATTCGACAAAATATCAAAATTCTCTTAATTTTGAACATAAATGTAATTAATTTTGAACATAAATGTAATTAATTTTGAACATAAGTGCAATCTCCTTATCTCTTTTTCATTGTTGAATCTCCCGTCCTTTTGTTAAAAACCACATTTTATTGCTTTAAAATAAGAGGGAGCACTTTCCCATTATAAACACAGTTTTACGATGTTAAAGTAGAATTATGTCTTCACCATATGTAAAAATTTGCTTTCTCGGTCCGTTATTCAGATTTTTTTTTTTTTATGTCGTGTATAACACCTAACCCGAACCTGATGCGCTTCAATTCAAAATCTACCTAAAATGAAAGAAGGCTAATTCATAGTTAGTTCCAAATATACAAACTACTTAATAATTATGTCTTTAACATCAACTTTATCATTTATGCAAAACAGTAAAGAAATATGTTCTCATTTATGTTGAAATACAATCCTCAGACTGAAATGAGTGGTTCCGTTTCAAGTGATATGGATATAAATGCTCCCTTTGTAATATGCGCTACAAACTGGATTGACATGCTGCAATATTACAGGCAATGGTTCGTGTGTTTGTACAAGAAGCTTCTTCCACTCGACGAAATGCCTCCACTTTTAAGGCATTGTGCTCATCCTTCGCGGCCGCCCTGCAACATGCCTGCTGCTGCAGAATGTCCCGTATTCACACAGGTTACGATGCAATTCTCAAAAATGTGGTGATATGGACCAAAGCGGTCTACTTTGATGTAGCCAACATTTCGCACCCTTGTTTCAAAAGTGGCACAACTCAAAAATTGGGTTTTTACTTTCTTCTATCTTTACAAGAAAGTATTGGATTCGTGAAAATTTTCGACTTTAGGTTTTCGACGGATTTACACGCTTTAGGGGTCACAGATTCCGAAAAACATGTTTTTACAAAATGCCTGTCAGCGAGTCTGTGACTCTGTTTGTCTGTATGTGACACAAATTTTGTGGGCGCTCTATCTCAAGAACTAATGCACGGAATTTAATAAAATTTATATTCAGTTAGTGCCTGATATAAATTAGTGCTGATTAGTCTTTGGTGTGAATCGCTCAACAGACGGCGCTGCTATGCAACATTTTTCACGATTTCCACAATAGCTCAATCCCCAGAACTAATGCACGGATTTTCATCTAACTTCAGATTCAGTTAGTCCTTGACATGAATTGACGTTTTATACATTTCGGTGTAAATAGCTCAACAGGTGGCGCTGCTATGCTGAATTTTTGCGATTTCCGCAATAGCTCTATCTCTAGAACTAATACTTGGATTGTCAACAAACTTCAGATTCAGGTATGCCTTGATATCAATTAGTGCTGTTTATGTTTTGGTGTAAATCGCTCAACAGGTGGCGCTCCTATGCTACATTTTTCAGAATTTCCGCTATAGCTCTATCTCAAGAATAATGCACAAATTTTCATCGTACTTCAAATCAGATATACTTTGATATGAATTGGTGCTAAATTGATGTAATTTCTTGTACTATTTTAAATGATTTAATTGATGTGATTTATATTGAAGAAAGTTTTGTGATGGCCACAACATACTAGTTTGTGTTATGGATGTCATTCTACTTGATTTTTACGCCTGTACCAATTACCTAAAATACCAGATAGTGCACTGAAAATACAGCCATCAGGTAGCAGTTATGTTTGCATGATGACCATTGACCCTTCCACATTCCGGAAACAGTTTTCGTATTTCCTGAAAAACGAAGTTTTTTTTAGTTAAAAGTTTGTACTTTTAATTCTGAATTACTCTATATACAGTAGAGCGCCAATTATCGAAACTCCAATTAACCGAACTTCCAACTATCCGAAAAGCCTATTTCTCTCAAAATTTTTTTTTTAATGATGATGAGATTGTGGATGAGATTTAAGATGAAAAAGAAATTGAAGAAATGAAAACGAATGCACTGAAAAGGACCCAGGTCCATGACATAACGATGACTTTGAATGTTTGGAAACAGCTATGAAATGCCTAGAATGGCAGAAGAACTCTGATCCTATTCAACTAACTTATTTAAGAAGAATTCGAGATATGGCAGCAATGGAAAGAACGTCTTCTTTGAAGCAAATAATAATCGAAAGTTTTTTTTCTTTAACTATAGTCTCTGGAGTTCAGAAAATGATAAAATGATAAAAAGAGAAAAAGAAAATTTTAAATGATAAAAAACTAATAAAAGAAAACAAAATTTTTAAACACGCTAGCACTAACTGGTGCTGCCTGTCCTAACCCTGGATATAGTGTGAAGGATTTAGCAAACTCAGGAACATCCCTTAAATTGTCTGTCCATTTATCCAAACTTTTACTTATCCGAACTACGGTCGGTCACGGCTTGTTGGAATAATCGGCGCTCTACTGTAATTGATTAAATCCATTCAAATTATAACAAAAGTATTAATGAAACTGATAAAATAATTACAAAATTACAAAATCTATGAATTATGAAAAATTGCTATGACATGTAATTTTCTGTACATTTTACCTTTTAAATAGTAAAAAAATAATACTAAAAGCATGAAAAAATGTAGACTTTACTCTACAAAAGAATAATTTTTAAGAATTTGCTAAATTTCAGAAGAGGTAAAATAATAAATTGTAAATTTTATTCAAGCGTACAAAGTACAAATCGTTTTCTCTGTTAAACTATCATGAGATATATAAAATTCTGTAATATAACACTCATGCATTATATTAATTTCTTATAAAACTAAATATAAATACAAAATTTTAATTATGTATCAGATATAATTTTTATAACCATTAAAATAAATAACCAAAATATACGAAACTGATCAAAAATTATATAATTGAAAAATCTGTGAATTACGAAAAATTACTGTGACATACATGTATTTAAAAGACAGCATATTCAGAAGATTATCCATTTATGCAATGATATTTATTATGCAATTCATTATGCAATGATATTGAGAGATATTTATAAAATATCTCTCAAACTATTATAGACCTGGAGCCGGCAGTACAGACAATCACCTCATCGAGTTCACGGCTGAAATTCTAGGATTAGTTAAGTCTTGATTCGCATATTAAAACGCAATCGGTCTACAAGTCATCTCTTGGTGGAAAACACCCGAAAACCCGATTTCCTGCAACAAAAGGTATGAAAACATGTAAGACTGGGAGCAGGAAAACCCAATGGTAAACATACGAGTCAGTCGCTAAAAATCGGGTTTTAATGATATGAATTGCATGATATTGCAAGAAACAATGGATACAATAAAAGTACCATAGAAAAATTAATTAAGAGATTAAAGAATAACAAGAAAAGAAATTTCAATCCGCAAAATTCCATGTTATCCACTTTACAATATTTTCCTGGTTTCTTCGAACGTCTGAAATATAAACTCAATAAATAGAATATCTCCCTAGCCGCAAAACCTTCTATGAAATTAAGAAATATAGTATGCAAGAAAATAGATCCAATTGAGTCAAACCAGTTATCGGGAGTATACGAAATACCTTTCACCAAAGAAGATGGAACCAAGCAGTTTTATAGAGGTATGACAACTAGAAAACTTAAAACTAGACTCAAAGAACATATAGCAGACATCAAATACAACAGAAGAACCACAGCTATGGCCAGATTATACATCGAAGAACCTTTACAGATCGATTTTAAAAATAGCAAGTTAATTTATACATCAAGATTTTATTTACCATCCATAATCCGAGAATCAATAGAGATATTTTTACGCAACAAGAATATTTGCAATGATTCAGTGTCCATAGAATTACCTAAAATTTGGAAAGAGATGCTATGTAATTTTAGTAACAATAGTAGAAATTAATCCACGCTCGCAAATAGCCAAGATAATTTTATTTTTATTTTATATTTTGCAATGCTTTTCATTATGCATGTTGTCTCGTGATATTGTTTACCATGTTATTGTTTTGAAAATTAATGCACGCTCACCAATAGCTAATCTAATCTTTTAAATTAATTTTATGTTTACAATGTTTTTCATTATGCATCATGTCGCGTGACATTGTTTACTATGTTTATTGTTTTTAAATTATGTGAAAATATTTTCTATCGTTGAATGATTTTGAAAATGTCGCCATTTGTGCAACGAAACGATCGTCAATCTTAATAAAGATTTTCTATCACTTTTTATAGCATTTTTTAACTTTATATGCGAATCAAGATTTAACTAATCCTAGATTTTCATCCGTGAACTTGATAAGGTGATTGCCTGTGCTGCCGGCCCCCGGTCTATTATTTAGAGTGAAAATAAAAGAAAAATCATGGATTTGCATTCAAAAAATCAATGGATAATGTAGCACAAAATCTTTACATATCAGGTTAAAGAAAAAGAGTATTACAAGTGATTATGTATTATTCGCTGCCAGACGCGGGACAGCGGGACATTGTCCAGCCACCTCTCAACCCTTGGACTGGTGGGAAGGATGTAGCCCGGAGAATAAAAGATCCATACTTGCCAACTTCGGACTTAACTTCTGTAAAATGCGAGTTAATTTAAACCCGTTTAAACAGGTTTTTAACCAGAAAATATTTTAGATGTATCATTTGCTATTTAATTTCCCGTTCCCACGTGAAACTTGTTTGACATAAAATTCTGGTTGGAAATATGTTTAACCTGGTAGTACAGCATTTTACAGAAGTTAAGTCGGAAGTTGGCAAGTCCCAGCTGGAAAACGATTTTCAGAAAGTTAAAACGCATCTACCAGCAGGAATTGGGCGTAAGGCCTTGGCCAGCTTCGAGCTCAATCATTGCTTAAGATTTTGAATATATATATATATAGAAGTAGCAAATATATTAATTCTACCGGGTGGTTCAGAACTATACTTCAAAAATGTAAATGCAGGTAGAGGAAACCTAAATAAGCAGATTTCGTATAGGAATGTAGGTGCGGAAATGCAGTGTTGAGGCAGTAGAGGACGCTGTTGAATGCGGCGGATGAATGCTCTTCGTTGGCATGAATCTTCATTTCCCGCACGGATTTCGAGCGACATGGATTATTACACCAATGCGGAGTTTGCCGACATGCTTTTCATGTATGGGATTGCGCAAGGAAATGGGTTGGCTGCTCAAAGGATTTAGATTGAACGATTCCCGGGTAGGATTCCTGCCGGATCCCCGAACATTTGAGCGTCTTCATTAAGGGGGCTGGTCACTCAGCTTCGGAATCCTCCTCCGTAGTGTTAAGTCTATGGACTTTTGATGCATTCGTATATTTAAAATATCATCTCGGGAAATTTATAAAATTCATATTTTTACCATCTTTTTTCTGTGTACTCTTCTTAAAGGATGTCTCTTTTTTTCTTAGTTTTCAAAATATTTCTAAAATCTATGCTAAATTTAATATTTTATATGTTAAAAGCGGGCGATCTGTGAGTGAGATTTTAACACTTTCTATAAAATTAAGTCTATACTTTAGAAATATTTTGAGAACTAAGAAAAAAAGAGACATCTTTTAGGAAGTGTACACAAAAAATAGAAGTTAAAAATATTAATTTCCCGAGGAGATATTTTAAATATACGAATGGATTAAATGTCCATAGACTTTACATTAGTGAGGAGAAATCGGAAGTTGAGTGACCAGCCCCCTTAAGAGTTGTGCGCGAGTGGATCGTTTTATGCTTCCATGCGTAATAAGGGCACTGTAAGATATTGCAGAATTCGTGCAGTGGAAGAAGCAGTGTTATCCCGTTGATAGTTAACAGAATGAAAACCTAAAAAAAAAATTAAATATTTTCTATTAAAAATAAATAAAACACAAATAATATATATTGCACACTATGATTTGCATACATATTTTAAAATTTTAAATTACCATACTGAGTGAAAGTAAGAATAAAAATATGTTTACATTTAAATAATAATAATAATAATAATAATAATAATAATAATAATAATAATAATAATAATAATAAGCATGCTCAAGAAAAAAAAACCAATATTAGAGATTAGCATTTTGCACGTTAATGTCAGATAAATAAAAATATCCGATTGAAGAACATGATCCGATTGAAAATATCTGAATATTGAAGTTCAAAATGACTGTTGATTTAATTAATTTTCTTTACACTGAATTTTACAACACGGTGCTTTGGCAGTTGTGGAATCCCGTTGAAACATGAAAACCTAAATAACAGAAAAAAAAAATTATTTTCTACTAAAAATAAATAAAACACAAATAACATATATTTCACACTATGATTTGCGTACATATCTTAAAATTTTGAATTACGATATCGAGTGAGAGTAAGAACACATATCTTTCAAATTTAAACAATAATAATAGAAATACTCAAGAAAAAACAATCGATATTAGAAATGAACATGTCAATGGCAGATAAATGAAAATATCGAAACAAAGATTCCATTTACAATGTCTAGCATAATATTCATTATACTGAAGCTAGTTATAGTACGAACGCACCTCATCTGCCACGTTTGACGTACAATTTCGGACTTGTTTATATATTTTGCATCCATTAGAAGACTTTGTCCACGCCCGACAACCTCCCCCCCTCCCCCCCCCCACAGACACTACATGGTTTAAAAACACTACAGAAAAGTAAATTACAATAAAACAACTTAATTGCCATCTCCTGTAACTGGGTTTAAATTCATTTCCCTTTGACTGAGGGATTTTTAGATTAACCACAAAACAACTACTGTCACGGCAGCTAACGACTGTTTACGTGATTGATTAAATAAGATCAATTAAACATTTGACAATTAGTGTGCATGAAATGGCTAAGTAAACAATATTGCTACCTTCCGGAAATTTATAAAGACGCTATAAGACAACTGTTTTGAATATATCGTTTTAAAAATGACTTAATTCTCACCAACGTTTTCTTTCTATTTTAAATATTTATGTGTAAATATATTTTTTAACTGGAAGGTAATATTATTATTTGCGCTGTTTTAAAATTTTATAACAAAAGACATAAAAGACTTTTTCAAAACAGGAAATAAACCCCTCATGTAAATATATTTTTTAATTGAAGCTGTTTGTCACTATTATTATTTGCGATTTTTAACTATGGCCTAATTTTCCCAATTTAGTGTTTTTAACACGTCATTATTTAATTTTTATTGTAAAGCTTTCCTTCTCTTTTAAATATTTACATGTAAATACATTTTTTTAATTGAAACGATATATTATTTACGCTGTTTTAAGTTTAGCTACAATGGGGGGGAAAAATTTACTCTTTCGAAATATGAAATAAATCTCTATTCAGATAATGAAATTTTAAATTAAAAAAAATATTAGATGTAAATTTCCAACTGGGCGAAAAATGTCCAGACCAGGATTAGAACCCGGGACCCCCTGGCTGAAGCCGCCAGTGCTCTGCCATCTGAGCTATCCCGGACGATTCTGGTCGAACTTTTTCACCCAGCTAACCTTGATGATAACAGCATCTGGTCTGAAACCTGGTTCAGCTCAACAGAATAAATCACAGGTAATGGAACTCCAGAAATCGCTGGATACGAAATTACACTAGATTAATATTAACACAATTATTCTAATTGGTAAACAAATCATATTAGATGTAAATTTCCAACTGGGCGAAAAATGTCCGGACCAGGATTCGAACCCGGGACCCCCTGGCTGAAGCCGCCAGTGCTCTGCCATCTGAGCTATCCCGGACGATTCTGGTCGAACTTTTTCACCCAGCTAACCTTGATGATAACAGCATCTGGTCTGAAACCTGGTTCAGCTCAACAGAATAAATCACAGGTAATGGAACTCCAGAAATCGCTGGATACGAAATTACACTAGATTAATATTAACACAATTATTCTAATTGGTAAACAAATCATATTAGATGTAAATTTCCAACTGGGCGAAAAATGTCCGGACCAGGATTCGAACCCGGGACCCCCTGGATGAAGCCGCCAGTGCTCTGCCATCTGAGCTATCCCGGACGATTCTGGTCGAACTTTTTCACCCAGCTAACCTTGATGATAACAGCATCTGGTCTGAAACCTGGTTCAGCTCAACAGAATAAATCACAGGTAATGGAACTCCAGAAATCGCTGGATACGAAATTACACTAGATTAATATTAACACAATTATTCTAATTGGTAAACAAATCATATTAGATGTAAATTTCCAACTGGGCGAAAAATGTCCGGACCAGGATTCGAACCCGGGACCCCCTGGCTGAAGCCGCCAGTGCTCTGCCATCTGAGCTATTCCGGACGATTCTGGTCGAGTTGGAAATTTACATCTAATATGATTTGTTTACCAATTAGAATAATTGTGTTAATATTAATCTAGTGTAATTTCGTATCCAGCGATTTCTGGAGTTCCATTACCTGTGATTTATTCTGTTGAGCTGAACCAGGTCTCAGACCAGATGCTGTTATCATCAAGGTTAGCTGGGTGAAAAAGTTCGACCAGAATCGTCCGGGATAGCTCAGATGGCAGAGCACTGGCGGCTTCAGCCAGGGGGTCCCGGGTTCGAATCCTGGTCCGGACATTTTTCGCCCAGTTGGAAATTTACATCTAATATGATTTGTTTACCAATTAGAATAATTGTGTTAATATTAATCTAGTGTAATTTCGTATCCAGCGATTTCTGGAGTTCCATTACCTGTGATTTATTCTGTTGAGCTGAACCAGGTTTCAGACCAGATGCTGTTATCATCAAGGTTAGCTGGGTGAAAAAGTTCGACCAGAATCGTCCGGGATAGCTCAGATGGCAGAGCATCGGCGGCTTCAGCCAGGGGGTCCCGGGTTCGAATCCTGGTCCGGACATTTTTCGCCCAGTTGGAAATTTACATCTAATATGATTTGTTTACCAATTAGAATAATTGTGTTAATATTAATCTAGTGTAAAAAAAATAGTTAAATTAAAAAAAAATTGCACACTACACACTGCAAGCTTGTCAAATATGTGTCTGCAAAAGATGTTTAAATTGTTATGCAGAATGTTTGATACTATAAAACCTTTTTAACTGAACTGTTTGACCGACTTCAACATAATATAGCGCTTAAAATAATTCTTCGATTTAAAAACTGTCTTCTTCAGCTGGTTTATCGAATATTTTTATAAAACTATCAATTTTTACATATTTATATGGAAGAGTTTTTTCAATATAAGTCAATAAAGACCACCGATAACAAAAAAATTCACTTATGGCAGCGACAGCAGAGTTAATTATTATTATTTTTTTTTTTTTTTTTTACCACGCGACTCAACAATAAATGTTTGCTACAGTAATGTAGCAGTTGTAGCAAAAAAAAAAAAAAAGTGTTTTTTTTGTTCTTTCATGTTGCCATATCTTAAAAACAAAAATTAATTTTTTTTTTTCAAATTCACTAGCTCGCGTTTTCTACTAACTACTAATAGAACTGCGTATTCTATAAAATAATGTAACAATGTAACAATGACATTAGGCGTAGTTCTTAAGAGCATGTATTTATTATAACTCTTTTTACTTTTATATTTCTTTAATTTCAGATTAAAAAAAATATGAAAAAGAACCGTTTGAATAACATTATGACCTAAAATACTTACATTTTTTCAAAAAAAAATTTCAACAAAGAAGAAAGAATAAATTGCTACCGGTAAAAGTACGAAAATAAGCATGCACAAATAAAATTAAGTATTTCGCCTCCAAAAAAGTTAACTTTTGAAATACAAAAAAATGTCTAATAGAATTAATTAGCGATGATCTATAAATACTATTTATAAGGAGCAAAATTTGATTTTCCTGAGATTCAAATGCTTAGTTTTATAATAAGAAATTTTTTCCTAATTTTTTCTACGAAGTTTCAAAAGTTTCTAGTAACTCTTTCTCAAAATTTTCAAATTTCCCTGAATTTTCCAGCACATATAAATTTTCCTGACTTTACAGGTGGCTAGACACCCTGCTTAACACATTGTATGCGGAACGCGTAAAAATAGGTTTTTGTGGGTTGGGGACTGAAATTATTACTGGTACCGGAAATTTTGTACGGACGAAAAAAAGAAGATGTAATCCAAGCATGCTTGCTTCTTATTGGTTGTGAGCAGGTTTTAATTTACAGTGGCATTTGTGAACGTAAATTTAGTGCTCATTTTCGAAAAATTGCCCGCATACAATTTGTTAATATAAAATTACAGTGAAACCTTCCTGTGCGACCACCTCCATTAATCGACCACCTCCCTGAACGACCATTTTTTCATAGAACGAATGTTATTCCCATAGGCTCAATACTAATTTACCTCCATTCGGAAACCATCCCAGGTGAACTCCCTCCATGAGCGAACAATTTCTTTGAAGAAAATACCGTTTTTTTCCTGCTCACTTGGAGAAGGTTTTATTAGAAAAATAATTCCGGAGAGCGCATTATTCACCAAACTTCTAAACTAAGTTTATTTTTTTTTTTATAATCCCGGTAACTTTTAAGTGTTTAAACCCCTTTGTGCCTTTTTGGGCAATAAATTTAACTCACATTAATGAATTAATGACAAACTAAGAATGACGGTCAATAAACTCCCCTCCCCTATCTGTCGGGAAACTCTCAAATAAATAGATAAATTAATGAAATCATCATTATTTGTTACTTCCAAAAGAAATTGCATTTATTTACTGAACTTCGAAAGGATTGGGAAATGTTATAAAAGATAAAACCGTCAATTCAAAGCAAACGTCAATGTATTCATTTTTTAAACCATGTCATTAACTTTTGTTTTGATACTTAAATTTTTATATTTTTCCTAATAGGAAAGTTAAATTTTAGTAACATTAATTGTTACCTTTTTTCAACAATTAAAATATAGATTTAAACATGACCTCCATTAAGAGACCACTTCTCGGAGCGACGAATTTTTATAAAAAAAAAAAAAAAAAAAAAAAAAAAAAAAAAACGAACGAATGGCGAACGTCTCTTGGTTCTAAATAACGAGAAATATTTTTAATTTGGACTCTTAAAAACTTAGGGTAGATTTTAATGGTGCTCATATAAACTTCTTACTCTAACATGAACTATAGTGATTCAACATCATTTCCGATTACTGCACATGTATCAAGACAACTCGCTATTTTAATGAGAATTATTACATTAATAATTCATTCAGTGATATTTAAATTCTGAACTTCTTAACTATTCAGTGTAAGTGGCAGAACTTAGTGAAATTTCATAATAGCTAAACGATATTTTTAAGGAAAAAAAAAAGCAAAATATTTACAATTTTTAGAGTACACAGATAAGATTTTAAAGCATTGTTAAAACATTGTATATAGTGCTAAAGAAATTCATTAATCAAGAAAAATCCTTATAAAACACAGTAAAAACACTACGTACAAAAGAATTTATAAAGAAATCTAGGGATACTATAAAAAATTTTTGCATGTATGATGAAATTAACACCTTAGTATTTGACAACAAACAATCATAAATACAGTAGCCTCCTTCTTAACCGGCCTAAACGGAACAGAGGGTTAGTCGGTTAAGCGAAAAACCGGTTAAACCGGAGAAATAAAAAAAATTAAATAAGTAACTGCATATTTTATTAATTAAAAGCGTAGGATGCATTTAGTTTTTTAATTTGTGTAGTTTTAAAACAGTACATATTTTCTATATTTTGTGAAATGAATACTAGTTGGAATTAACGGAATTGAAATAAAAATTATCACTAATAACAAATAATGAACACTATTTAATACAAATTAAATTGTTGAAAATCTTATCACAAACATTTATAAGAAGTTGAAATTATTCTACACTACGTAAATTTGAGTTCATTAACCACAAAGGAATGAGAACCGAAATTTTCGTTTCTGAATTTTACCTGATGTTGGGAAAAAAAGTCGGCCGGTTAAAGCGGAGTTCCGGTTAAGAGAAAGGCTACTATACTTCACAATCCATAGTTAATATAAATAACATAAAATTGGTTAGGTTTCAAAATTAAAATAAAGTTATAAACGTATTGTGTGGTTTCATAAAACTTTGCTCATTTAGAGTATTGAAAAGATTAAATAATTAAAAGGATTTACACCAAATTGCGTGTTAAGACTTCTCCAAAATAAACCATTAAAGAAAAGGTAGAAAAAGAAATAGTTTAGCAAATTTCACAGCTGTTCGCACTTACCGAAATTTGGCATAAAAAGCCTATAAAATAAAGAACACCTAACTAATCTAAAATATTTAAAATTTAATGCTTTAAAAAACTTTTAAAATAACCACTTATAGTAGTTAGTCTGCACTGCCAAAATACATTCTAAGGAGAAGAAAAAAACAACATGAATTTGCACATTAATACAGATTATACAGATTTTATAAAACGATGCAATGAAAACTGCTGAATGTGTCTACTATCTTAAATTTCTAAAAATTTGAAGTCAACAAAGAGTTCCCTAAATACGTTGAATCATAACTTATCCTGTGTGATCTTTCGCAACTTCAAGTTAATGCAATATTTCAGTTCCGCCATCGCAATAACTGTTCAAGAACACTAATATCACGCTTATATTTAAAATGACGGAATAACAAAGTTTTCACAACATGTTTCATGAAAATAATCGCTGTAAGTCACGTTTGTTGCTGATCTTGTTGCAGAAGAAACAGCTGTAGCCTGTAGCATGTCATAGAACATTTAAACCATAATAGAACAGAAGACAGGACCATTGGTGTAACTTCATCAGACAAACTAAGGCCGAGGATGAATGTACTGTACGCCATCATGTAAAAACTCTCTTCGAAAACTATTCTATGGGATCGACTCCGGTAAATCATGCTGCATTATTCCTTAGTGCACCTAAGAAAGAGATAGGATAATATAAATAAATAAATGAAACATAGCATGTTGATTAAATGAAAAAAGTTTAACACGTTGAGTGCCATGGTGACTAACACTGAAGCTGAAAAATTTACAATGTTTTAAGTAATTTTTAAGAAAGTATAATCCTGTAATAAATAAAAGGTAAGTAAATTTTAAATAAATTTTCAGTAATTACTTCAAACAATGTATATATTTTAAGTTTTATATTATATTTTAGACTGCCAATCATCAATGAATGACGCGTTCTAAACGGAAAGTTCAGTGTCAGTCACCGGTGACACTGAACTTTTCGTTTAGAACGCGGCATGATGAGGGTTGTATTGGTTTTAACCATGGAAAAAATCGGTTTTAACCGTCCTGATTCCTGGTCAAAATCCGCTTTGACAACGTGGTCAAAATGCATTTCAACTGGGAAGGGAAATCAAAATTTTTTTTGTTAAAAAGATAAATTTAGCATAACATTTGGAAGTATTTCTCCTGCAAAAATTTAACTCAATATTATGCTTAAATTTTCATTACTAAATAACTTAACAGAAAAAAAAAATTAAAAGCAACATTTTTTATAAACACATATCTGATTTTTTATAAAAAATGAAAAAAAAAATTAAATAACTTTAAGACGATTTCTAAAATTTCATTTAGAATTTTAAAAAAATGGTTTTTCCATTTCCAAAATATCCAACAAGCGTTATGGTATTTTTTAAGCTTAATCGATATTGTGGTTCATTCTCGATCAAACCAAAGCCAACCTTTGAAAATGAGAATTACCAGCACACAAAATTTAATTTAATCTGGAGGTTGGTTGGTTGGTGCTTTTTACGCTGCAAATCGGGTTAACTCTAACTTTGTTTGCGGTTCAGACTGAGTTTAGATTCCTGCAGGTTGGGTTCGGGTTAACCCGATTTTTCAAAAGTTAGTTCTGTATATTCTTTCAGATTAAAATCTATCCTCTTTAATAAAAATATACGCTTTGCTGACGACTGGCTTTTTTACTAATCGTTGCCACCGATTAATCTCGGAAAATGAAACTTTTGAAGTTACTGAAAAAATTCATAGTTCAAAAAGCATTTATCAGAAAATTGTTAGACAAACTGCGTTAGAAAGGTAACAGATTTTTCTTGATCTAAATTTCAAATCTAATGATTATGCCGATTTTCAAATATTGATTTTCAAAAATTACCAAATTTCACAATGGAATACCATAGTGAAATTTTCACGCGTAAAAAGAGAATGGTAACCGCAATTTGTCCTGACGTGTGTACTGGCTACAGAACGAGTAACAAATTATAGTAGCCTTATTGTTCTGTTAAAATATAAAAGTGAATTATGATGTCACGAGTGCATGATTTTTATTTAATTCTCGATAAATACTAGATCCGCCATTTCTTTTTATTTGTGAATAATATAGGTTAATTCACGTATGGCCTCATATTTAAAACGAATATATGGTTAATGCGTGGCTTTTGCAAGAGAAAGTCACATCATAAAAGACTTTTTATGTATTTACATTTATTTTTCAATTTTTTTTCAAGGCAACATTTTTTCTTTTATATACTGGTATAAAAGCAAAAATTCTCAAGGCTTTCACTATATTAAACAAGTCGGAAATTGCTCGTCAAACGAGGCAAATGAGGTGCGTTCGTACTAAAACTAGTTTTATAATTATGTTTTGTACCCCATATTGTACTGACTATATATATTTTTTAACTTCATAAGTGCATAGTCTGTAACATCATTAAAATGCATTTGCAATAATTTTTTTCCCATTCCCCGTAATGTAACGGAAAACTTTTGACTGTCCCTGTAATTAAGCTATAGATCCGATTTTCATAAAATTTCAAATGGCTCGACAAAATTTTGAAACAATTATATATTTAAAGTTTCAGACAATTCAGAAGGCTGTAACATCATTAAAATGCATTTGCAATAATTTTTCCCATTGGCCGTAATGTAACGGAAAACGTTTGACTGTCCCTGTAATTAAACTATGCATCCGATTTTCATAAAATTTGAAATGGCTCGACAAAATTTTGCAACAATCATACATTAAAAATTTCAGACCATTCGATTGGGTAGTTTTTGCTCTGTTATATGCGGACAGACAGATGGACGGACGGACGGACTGAACGACGACTATAGGTGCTACGTATTTATATAATTACGAACGCACCTAAAAAGAGAGCATATTTGTGTGAGATTCTTAGCCAGTGCGGTGTTTATTTTTAAAATTGATTTTTCTAATCAAACATGTTTAAAACCGCGGGCAACGCCAGATATTTCAGCTAGTATGTATTATAATAATAAACTTAGCCTGTATGTTTGCCTGTATGTTTGCCTGTATGTAATGTTTCCTGAAGAGAACACAGAGCTGCAAGATTTGGCAGGAAGGTACTTCATATCTGAAGATATGTACCTCAAAGCCACTGTTAGGATTTTTTATTTTGACAGTTTTCTTATTTTAATTTTTTATGAGTCAGTTTTCTCCGCATTTCGCGGTGAGTTTTCTACATTAGTAAATGGAACCCGGAATTCCTACTGCTATTTTTGAATTATTTTCGAATTTTTGTATGAGATTTTTAACGTTTATTCGTGTTTCGCAGCCACTTCTTCACATTCTTAAAATGAATCTGGTTTTAATCTTTCAGCTCAATATAGTAAATTTTTTCACGTTTATTCGTGTTTCGCAGCCACTTCTTCACATTCTTAAAATGAATCTGGTTTTAATCTTTCAGCTCAATATAGTAAATTTTTTCACGTTTATTCGTGTTTCGCAGCCACTTCTTCACATTCTTAAAATGAATCTGGTTTTAATCTTTCAGCTCAATATAGTAAATTTTTTCACGTTTTTCAAAGTTTCGCGGCGTTCTTTTGACATTTGTAAAAGGAACCTGGTTTCAATATTTTAGCTCAATGCAGTAAATTTGACGAAATCCACGCTTTTTACCGCAATCCTCTGCCGAAATCCGTATTCCTTTACCGCGATCTTTCGACGAAATTCGCTTTTTCTTTCCGAGAATTTTCGACGAAATTTGCGTTTTCTTTCCGCGATCTTTTCATGAAATAAGCTTTTTTTCCGCAAACTTTTGAAGAAATTAGCATTTTTTTCCGCGATCCCCTGACGAAATTCACATTTCTACCGCGATCCTTTGACGAAATTAATTTTCTTCTGCGACCGATTAACGAAATTGTTTTTTTTTTTTTTTTTTTTTTTTTTTTTTTTTTTTTATGCGGTCATTTGTTGAAACTCGCTCTATTTTTGCGCGATCGATAGACAAAATTCGAGATTTCTTTCAGTAACCAATTAACAAAATTCGCTACTTGATTCCGCGACCTTCTTTGCAATATTTTTCCTCAATCGTTTATCGAAATTCGTGAATTTTTAACGCAATCTTTTAACGAAATTTGAGTTTTTTTTTCGGTGAACAAATGAGGAAAATAGCTGTTGTCCTGAGATCTTTGACGAAATTAATTTTCTTCTGCGACCGATTAACGAAATTGTTTTTTTTTTTTTTTTTTTTTTTTTTTTTTTTTTTTTTTTATGCGGTCATTTGTTGAAACTCGCGCTATTTTTGCGCGACCGATAGACAAAATTCGAGATTTCTTTCAGTAACCAATTAACAAAATTCGCTACTTGATTCTGCGACCTTCTTTGCAATATTTTTCCTCAATCGTTTATCGAAATTCGTGAATTTTTAACGCAATCTTTTAACGAAATTTGAGTTTTTTCTTTCAGTGAACAAATGAAGAAAATAGCTGTTGTCCTAAGATCTTTGACGAAATACGCAATATTTTTTCATGATCATTTAATTGATTTTGAGAAATTCCATAACAAAACAAAAAACAAAAATAAATAAAAATAAAAATCGCGGACTTCCAAGAAGTTTAAAAAATATTCGCGGAAGAATCGCAGGTTTCTGAAAGAATTTGGAGGGGAGAAATACCTCACAGTATTTTTTATTATGCGGGATTTACCTTTTCTGGCCGCGCAAATCGCGACGCTATTTAAAACCCGCCCCTCAAGAATCTTTTGAAATGGCGCCCCTGCACTGCAAATGAAAATGTCTGAAATTCAGGCACTTATGTGTCTTAAACGGAGTCTTCAATTTTCAGACATTTTAATTTGTCATACATCTTCAGACACCTTTTCGTGTTTGAATTTTAGACACTTGAAATGTCTGAATAGCGGCCATGTTTGACCACATTTTTTTCCTTTTTTCGAATTATGTGCGCCCATATTTGACCACGCTGAATCCTCGCTTCCATGTTTGACCACGCTAAATCTTCTTCCACAAATGGGAAAATATTTTATCATAAAGTAAAGCTTGTTCAGAAAGCTTTTCAGTTACAGAATAAAACATGGGCAGGCTTTGCCGTGACTCCCCCCCCTCCTCCCACTCACCCAAAATTGTTATAAAATTTTCGTATAGCTGATATTTAAAATATCTTTCAATGTTGTACTGACTGTAATTGATATTTTGGACTTTTATCTAAATACAGTAAAACTTATCAATAGCAAACACCTCGGGACATTCGAATTTGCCCACAGTTCGAGGCATCCGGTTTTCAGGGGTGAAAATATTCAAATATATAATCTTTGTGAATTGAGTTTTTGCTAAATTGTGGTGTCCTCCGCTATTCGGAAATGTCAATCACAGAGGATTTACAGCAAAACCTCCATAACGGCATCCTTTTTCTATCCGCAATATATATATATATATCTTTATATACTTTTATAATTTTTATATTTTTTTATGCCAGTTTTCATCAAAATCAGCTATTTATGCTTAAATGGAACATTTTTCAGACGCAAAACTGTTAGAGAAATGCTTTTGCTTATATTCTTTTAAAGAACCATCAAATAAAAATTGATGTAAAGTAAACATCTTGTACTATTCTGTTCATTTTCATAGCGCAAAGTACAAGTTCCTTTCCTTGAAGTGTGCTTTGGAACATTTTAACATTTAATTCATTATAATTCAATAATAATAATAATAAATTAAAGCTTTTTCTTACTCAAAATGCTTTAAATTTTGATGCAAATACTATTAACATCTCAAAAAATCAGGCTGGTGTTATGAACCCTATTGACAAAAGTAAAAGAATGAATTTAGAAAAATCCCAAAATATATAAATATTTGCTAAGCAGCCTATACATATCTTGTACAGTATTTTTAAACAATCTAGAGTAAAAAAAAGAAAAAAAAAAAGATCATAGAACCAGTTAATTCCAAAATTTTCCCACAAAAAAAAAGAAATTTTCTTACAAAAAAATTTGTTTTTGTCATGCATCATTGTTTTTATCTCCTCATCATCCCCGCACCAACAACAACTTTTTTCTTTTTATATTAATTAGATTTAGTTACTGATTATTTACTTTTTCTACTTATTATATTTATTATTTACTGTTATTCAACTAGAATTTTTTTTTCAAGCTTATATTACACTGTAAAAAAAATTCCGCAACGTTCCTGGGAAAAAATGGGCAGCTGAGTTGCCCATTATTTCCAAGAAACATTTCTTGAAAATGACTGGTACTTTACTGTATATGTTAAAAACTTTCTACAGAAATGCCAGTAAGTTTCCTGCGAAATACCAGGAATATTTCTGTTGACAGCAAAACATTACTGACATATTCAAGGCTGGAGTAGCACAAGAGCGAAAAATGTCCAGACCAGGGATCGAACCTGGATACTTGGAGTACCGTTCCAATGCCTTACCTGTTAGGCTATCCGGACCGATACCTGGCTGACATAATTCACTCTGGATGTTCGTTCCCTTCATTATGACATTACTGACATTTCACAGCAGGCGGGATCCGCAGACGATTTTTACATTTCCAGTTGACAATTTTCGCTTTATTATCATTATTTGTTAGAATGAAAAAATATTTTGAAATTGACATCAAAATTATTATTTATAATTTACACGAAAAAATAAATTTTCAGTTAAAATTCAATAAAGTAAATATATATGTGATATATTGTTTCTGAACATTGCTTAAAATATAAAAATATATAAATGTAAATAATAATTAGAAAAAAAATCTAGACATAAAATATTTCGGATTTTCGTCAGTGATTATGTTAGTTTACAAGTTAGATAAAATACATATAAATTTTCATGAAAAAAAAACCTAAACGTAATTGTATATTTTTTCCGATAAAAAAAAAAAAAAAAATTCAAATTTGCAGCAATTCAAAGTGTCAAATATATGTCAAATTTAAATCAAATTGTAATAAAGTGTTAAAATATAAAATTAATTAAAAAAGAAAAAAAAAGTCAAGAGGTAGCATCGAACCCGGGCCGTACGGGTGGCGTGCAAGCCCTCTGCGTCCACACCACGAAAGATACGTTGAGAGTTGCAAACTAATCGGTATTTGAAACGTATGCTAAAACTCGGCATCTAATTTCTGAAAATCTAAGGCCCATTTGAAGAAATCCTTTCACAAGAATAATTAGAGATAAGAACTCTAAAACATACTTTAAATTAATCAAAATAGGTGAGAATCATATTTGATTGTTCCCTGGTTAATGCAGATCCAAATAATAGATGTATTTTTTTTTTACACAGTCTGCTCGTTAAAGATTTCACAGACAAGTACGAGAGATAATCTCTTAGTGATGTCACAGAGGTATTGTATTTTCATCTGAATTATCTTGACAATAGAGACGTAAAGGATTATGTCGTCTATTGATTTATTTGCATTCCATATTGATTTTTTTACATTCATTTAAGGAATTCGTTTTCGACACTCGCGCGCGAGCAACGGATTATAGGAAAAAAAATAATAAATGTCGGCCGCAGCGTTTTGCTGTTTCCAACTTTTGTTCAGGAACGTTTCAGATAAGAAAACCAGAATTTCACAGGAAAGAGCTAAATTATTCTGAAAACCTGATAAAAGGCGAAACGTTCCTGGATTTTACATGGAAAGTTACCATTTTTTTTTACAGTGTAGATTAAGTACACTGATGTCGATAGTTATTCATAGTATATTTTCTAAATGTCTTTGAATCTTTAAATTCAAATATGTTATTGAAATGGAAGATATTACAAACTTCTAAATGTAGTTTTTTTAAAATTCGGAATAAGTTTTCATAAGGTAATATTTAAAAACAAAAATCGCTGCGCAATTGAATACCAGAGAAAATTCGATTTTTTTAAAGATGGGTTTATTTATCATAGGAAAAATTGAAAATTTATTTATAAAACATTCAGAATTTTACAATAGCCTCATTGTAATGCTTTAATGATTTGTTTTCATGTTCACACACACACACACACATATATATACATATACATATATATGTAACCATTAATTAAACATTACCGACCATCATCAAAAACCGCAATATTGTGAATGAAATGACAATAAAAATGGATACCACAAACCTATAATATACAACTGTATGTATAAAATAAAGTGCCTTATACTTAATTACAAGAATTAATATGGAAGAAAAAAAGAAGAATATGGATACCGAAATATAATTGAAAACTTATATATTGAACTACGCTTTCAAGTTCATTTTGAAATACCATGATAAATTCAAGTAATATAATATAAATAGAAAATAATTACATTATTTAAAATACCTAAAAACGCTTTTAAATTGTTTAATTTCTATTTTACTATATTGCCAATATCCAGCGTTCAATACCACCTGGTGTAAAAGAATTAAAATTATTACTCTAATAGATGCATTAAAAGACAAAATTTTGGTGCTGCCATCTAGTATGTTATTTTAATACTATTATTATTATTCAAATGTCACAAGATGAACCTAATAAAAGCAATGAATTTAAAATATATCAACTGCATTACCACACAAATCCTAATATATAAATAATACCATACTATATATCATTATTCAAAAAAAAATTAAATAAATTAAATGTTAATAAAATGCTTTCAAAATATTCTATTACCTTACCCATTTAATCTACACTGAGAAATTAAATAATTTTATAACAATGATAATATATAGAATATAGCTATATGCTATAACATAAAATAAATGATATATAATAAAAATATAAAAAACTTTAATAATTACTATTAAATATAAAAAATAATAAATTAATAAAATGAACAGGAAAAAAAATGGATGTTTATAGAAGATTGTCAGATTCTAAAATTCCCAATTGCCTAAAGATCACAAATATAGTGTGTGTGTTATCTTCATATTAGCCATAAAAAAAACTAAAAAATATGATTGTGACTATCAAACACATTAAACCGATAATTAATCATGGAATACAAAGTTGAAAATAAAACAATATTAGAAAGTATAGAGGAATAATAATAAAAACTAATTACCCAATTTTAATACATACAGTATAGCATTAGTTATATCAAATAAACTTATATGCATATTAATCACTATAAAGATGGTATACTATTATTAATTAATATGATATTGTCCTGAGTAGACTAAAATTTAAAAACAAGTTAATTTTGAATTTGATTAAATATTAAATAAGCTAAATTTAATATGAATTGAAATTAAAAAAAAAAATGTCACCAATTACATATAAAACATCAAAACAACATCCATATAAAATACGTATTAGAAATGTAGTTATAATACAAAAGCCCCATCTTTTTTTAAAAAAATTAACCATTGCGTATTATCCAGACAGCTCCACCCTCCTCCGTACTCTAACATCTACCCACCCAACCATCCTATAGTAATTGTTTATTTTTATTTTACAATTTTAAATTTTTTATATAAATATTTTTTTTTATATAATTTTTTTTTGTAATTTTGTTTACGCATGCGTTAATTTGTTTTGTTTTTTTAAGATCATGTAAGTACTAATTGTATATTAATGAATATTTGAATTTTTTTGGGAAACCATGATTTAATGCATCATAAATTAGTTTTTTAATATTATTGTTAATTAGATGAGAAGAACATAAACATTTTATTCTATATAAATGATTAAGTATTATATTTCGATATACAGAATGATGAAGACAAGATTTAAAATTTGTAAATGTATTAACTTTGAATTTAAATTCTTTACGTTTATCATATAAATCTGTTATTGTTTTGTTGTCTTTTATTGTAATTTTAAGATCTAAGAAGTTAATTGTATTGTTAGATAAGAGGTTTTCCGTTAATTCCAAATTAGTGGGATAATCAACTGCAAATTGAGAAATTTTAGATTGATCAGTGGCAATTAAAATTATGTCATCAATATAACGATATAAATGTAGATTATTATTAGTAAAAGTACGTTCATAGGGATATAAGTCTGATAATAAACTGGATGTACAACCACCTTGTGGTATACCGACGTGCTGTAAATATAATGTGTTGTCTTGCAAGATATAATTATTATAGATAATGAAGTTTGTTAAAGATTTAAAATAAGCGATATCTATATTAGATGGTAATTCCAGTTTTTTACAATACTTTTTAAATAATGCATTTATAATATTATGTAAATCTAATAAGTCTATATTATTAAAAATATCTTTGAAGTCATGTGTCGTTATATTATATACACAATGAAGATTTTTAAAAATATTGACCAGTTGATAGCTATTTTTTATACAATGTGTATTATCATTGTTTGTAGTAAGTATATATAATTGATTAAGAATTTTTAATAGAAGTTTATTGGCTTTATTATTATATGTATTGCAACCAATAGTTACAGTCCTAAATTTAATTGGAGTTTTATGAAATTTGGGAATAAGAACTAAATAAGGATAATTAAAGTTAGTAGATAGAATATTTAATAGTTTTTAATAACTTTGAATTTTACGATTATTTACAATTACATTTTCATTAGTTTTTTGAAAAGATTTATTAGAAGAAATACAGGTTGTAAGAAGTTGGTGATAATAAGATTTACATATGATTGCATAATTGTTAGGAGATTTGTCTACATATGTAATAACGTAGTTTTTTTGTAATTTAGTAATTTGTTGGAAAAAATGCTTTGTGTTAATAGAAACCAAATCAGAAATATTATTTTTTAAAGTCATAGTTATTTTTTCAATTACTAATATTTTCCATTGATTAAAATATTCAATAGGTTTATTGTAAGAGATTGAATTTTTATATATAAAAATATCTATATCATATGTAAACTGTTTGATAATATATTTAACAGTAAATTTAGATGGAAGTCTATATTTAGTACCATAACCCATTAGTTTTTTAAATTTAAAATCATTAACTATATTAAGATTTCCAGTGATTATATGTCCATGATCATTGTTTATATATTTTTTTAGATTGGGGTCATTGCATTTACACGTAAAATTACTTGCAGCAGATGTATTTTTTGAAAATGTATTGTAGTTAAAAACCTTTCTACCAATTGTATTCGGATATTTAAAGGTTTTTGATATATGAAGATTATTAATAGGAAAATAACAGTTTTTATCATTAATTATAGAATTGATATTAGTTTTATTAAATATATGATTTGAAAAAGTTATTATCATTTGAGTATTCGTGTTTTGAACTTTATGGGGTTTTTTTTTTTTGTAAATTAATATTTAAAAGATTAACCCTAGTCATAATGAGATCAAAATAAATATCAGAGAAGTGTTTAGAGAAAGGTTTACTTAGAAATACAATTAAATGTTGTACAATCTGTTTCTTTTTAATAGCAAATACGAATTTTCGAATTAATAACCTTTCATAATGCTTTAAATATTTACTTTGAAGATCATTTATTTATTTAGTGATATATTTGTTGGAAACTACAACTGATGATGAACCCTTTCCACGTTTGTTTCGTGTTGTTTTACAATTTAAATTATGATTAAGAGTAGGATAAATTGGAGAATAATCAATAGTGTTATTTATAGATGTGAAGACTTTGACAGGTCTATTATGTTTCACTATTAAGTCCATAAGGATAAATTGTGTTGTAATATTTCATGTATGATGACTCCATATAAAGCCGACCTGATTTATTTTTTAGAATTTGAAGGATTTCAATTGTCGTATTTTTAAATTGATGCTTATGAAAATGTTGAATTTCAGCTGTAGACTGTATATTTTTTGCTTTGTTTTCATTAGAGTCTGAACGATGTTGATTGATACGTTTATGAATTGGACCTGATGTTTCACCTATATATTTCATGTTACATAAGTTGCACTTTATACAATAAATAACATTAAATGCTTTACAAAAATTTGAATAATTAGGATCTGAGACAATTTGTGTCTGAGAAACGTATGAACATGTCTTGCACCGAGCATCTAAACACTTACGAAAAAGTAAAGGACGAGGGTGAGAGTATAAATGGTCACTGGATGACGATCCAAGAACAACCCCATTATTGTTCCTGTACCGGGCACTACACTGCATAGATGCTAAGTGTATCTTACCAGGATCGAGATGTTTACTAAGAACTGCTATATAATTTTTTTTTTTTGAAAAAGGCAATAATTGCAAAAAATAAGAAAATATAATAATATAAAAATCAATATGAAATTAAATTAGTCTTTATTAAATTTAATATTAAATATCTTGAGTATGAAATTTAAATTTATATACAATATGTACAAATCAGAGAAGCAGTACTCAAAAACCACCTTTAATATTTCCAAAACCAAATAATGATAACCCTAAGTGCATAAATTACAAAAGCAAGAAACATTGGGCATTTTAGAACAAATAAAATAGCCGCATCTAAAATCCAAAACCAAGAACGACAATAACCATGCAAAGACGACCAAAAACGCTATCCCAATTGGCTTCTCAGATGAAAGTAATACAAATATAAATGACTAAAGCATATTAACATTAAAACTATTGTTAGAAATAGTTATTGCTACCATATATTGATGTATATATATAAAAAGAAAGTACAGAATAAAATTATGAAAAGCAATAGCAAAAAAATAAATAAATAAATAAATAAATAAACTAAAAAATGAAAATATATAGGACAATATCATGCAATAACAACAAGAAAATTCATATAAAATACATAACTAGAAAGGTAAAATCATAAAATGAATCTTTGCGATGATAAGAATGAAAAATTTAATGGAATTTCCTAAGAGAGGTATCAGACAACTACAAAGTAGAAATCATATAGACAATACACAAAGATTATGCGCTATTGCAGCAAAGATCTAAGCGTATAATATTTAAAAGATTGTTAAAACATTTAGCTACCTAGGTATATATATAAATATATATAAGATACCAATATTAAGGAAAAAATAATTCAAAATGAATTGTTGCATTCAAAATAAAAAGATATCATAATAAAAAAACATCATAAAAAGCTTACATTCATAATTACACACGCAAATGCAGCATAATAATTTGAATGCTAATATATATCCATTAATTAAACATTACCGACCATCATCAAAAACCGCAATATTGTGAATGAAATGACAATAAAAATGGATACCACAAACCTATAATATACAACTGTATGTATAAAATAAAGTGCCTTATACTTAATTACAAGAATTAATATGGAAGAAAAAAAGAATAATATGGATACCGAAAAATAATTAAAAAACTTATATATTGAATTACGTTTTCAAGTTCATTTTAAAATACCGTGATAAATTCAAGTAATATAATATAAATAGAAAATAATTACATTATTTATATATATATATACCCTATATATATAAAATCCTAATGAAACGAATTTATGAAAAGAATTTATGAAACGGGTATATGAATCGAATGATTAAACAACTGATTATGTTTCACGGTGATTTCTCCTAAAATATGGAATACTTTGCGATGAAATTAACGTCAAAAATCAATATTGATCCGCAGATTTCAAAACGGGTATTAGAATTTTTAAATTCGAATTAGTTTTCGAAATATTAATTTTTTTCTAATTTTATATACATTTTTCTAATGATGCCAACTCAAATTTTAATCAAAAGATTTTTTTTCAGAAAAGGTTGAGATGGTAACCCGGCTATTGTTGTTTATTTGATGCTAAATGTTTATTTACTTTTATTTCTTTTTAAAAATTATATAAATTGTTTTGTTCTATGACTAATTAATTATTTTTTTATATTTCCTTTAGAAAATAATAGAAAATAATTAAGAAATACGGTACTACATAGTTATTCCGTCGACCAATTTCGCCAAATTATATAAATCGCCAAAACTCTTGCTAAATTATACGAATTGGCATAATTTTTATTTTAAATAACGAAAGAACAAATATATTAGTATAACATTAATAAATATACAAATAAAACGTCGAAATAAAAATCACTTGATGACGTAAACACGTATAACTTGCTTAAAGTCAAGTGAATGTGACATTTACGATCAACCATTATTGGCATTTAATCTTATAGCTTGGCGATAGATTTTTGGTCGACGGGATATCTAAAGAATACCAAAAATGCATATGTAGCTGGTATTTGAAAACGAGGTTTTCGCCAAATTTTCGTAAAAAAATAAAAATCACACCAAACCTGCGGTGCGTATCTGACCAGATATTACCACTCGAAAAAAATGCTAACCGGCGAGTTGAAAAAAAGATAATGGCGAGATTTGCATCCGGCTAGCGTAACAGTATCTAGTATTCTTTGCGACCATGGCGACTTTTATGTAGTTCGAAAAAAAAATTGATTTTTTAATCAAAATGGAAAACTTAGGGTCCCATATTGGCGCATTTTTTTTCTGACGCCAATGTCATATACGGAACGGGCACATAACTGGCGCCAAAGTATCGTTATTTTGCTTGATAAGGTAAGCCGGATGTTGCTGTTTATGCTGTTGATGCGTTCCCCAAATTGGCGTCGTTAAAAAATCGCGCCAATATGGGACGTATATGACATCTTTGCCAAACTTTCATATGAACGGCGAATGGATCAGACCGTATTTGTTTATGGGAGTTGATGACTTGAACTATTATAATATAGTTGAAATGATGGCGATAGAATAATATTTGGCGACTTATCACCTGTGCCTGGCTAACATTAAAGTAATTTTCTGAAAGATCTGTTGCGTTTGCAAAAAAACAGTTCGATTACATAGTTTCTGAACAACAACACCTGCTAGTTTCATACATTTCCCAACAAAATTAAATTAAAACTTGTGTCATAAAGTTGCCCTTTTGGATTTGAGAACAGCCTTAAAAAATAAAATAAACTTAGTTTTCAATTTCTCATGTTTTGGAAGCAATGAAAGTTTCGAAAATTGATTTTATATATAATAATCACAAAATTGCAGTATTTTTTTTTTTTTTTTAACTGTCATTTATATAGTTTAGATAATATAAGGATGTGCAATATAATTAAAATTTGCTTTGAAACCAAATAATATCACACATAATTTATATATTTTTTTAAGTTGACATAAAAAATTTTTGACAAATCGGATTTCAAACCCAAATCAATTTTACCAAAAACAGATTTTTAGATAAAAAGGTTTTCCCCGAAAATGATACTCTCTAATTATAAAATATAAAAAATAAATCACATTAGGTGTTTGATCATTTTCCAATTTTTATCCAATATTAAAATTTGAGTGAATTGCATATCCTTCATCGCGAACAAACAATTAAATTAAAAGTAAACTGAAAATAAAATGTAGTTATAACTGCGATAGAAAATGTTATAAGGAATTCATCATGTTCATCAAAACGCTAAATTCATTAGCACACCAAAGCCTTTATTTATTTGTTTCTTTTTTTTTTAAGTTCTTTTAAATCTAAACAAAGTATTTCTTCTTTAACAAAAGTTTTGACAATTTTACGTTTTTGCTTTAATTTTTTATAAGTATTTTAAATTAAGGAATTTTTTATATAACATTACTGATAATTTTACATAATCAAATTAGCTTACACTCACACAAAAAATATAATGTATCATTCTGGAACTGTCTTTTTCAAAAAATCTAATGAAAAATATCGACATATTTTGGTGCGAATACATTAACAATGAAAGCTTATGTACTTTTTTGCTTATTTATTAAAGCAATAAACAGATTCTTAGTATTAAAATAAAACTTTCATTTATAAACTGGGAGTTTAAAGAATTATTAAACAATTTATCTTGAAAATAATATAAATTTAGCGGGAAATCACTAAACAATACACAAATCTCGTAACAGTAAAAAATATTTATTGGATATAAAATGGTACAAATATGCTAAATACACATTAATTTGGAAAAAAGTATTTTAAATAATAAAAAAATAATATTACATAAGTATACTGTTCAAGTTCAATTGCATATGAAAATTATATTGTTGTAAGTATACGCGCTAGGAAATACATACCTTTCATACATCCTTTAAAAGTAAATCCATATCGAAAATAAATGTACACACTTTCTTGACCTAAAATTATTTCCGTAAATTTTTAGATGAATATTGAGAATTTAAAAATTTCATTATAGCAATATCATCATTATTTCATCATGATGATATCATTTAAATATAATTCATAGCATTTCAGAAGTTGAATTCAGGTGCCATACACACATATTTCACAAGAACACTAATTCAGAATAAACACTTATTACACATGATCACAAACAGGAATGACCGTGGAGCTGAACTAATCACAATAATATAATTAATGAATTTTCACCTAAAAAAACTGTGTCGAATTCACCCAGAAAATTGTTCAAAGAACCTCTAAATTCGAATGTACAACGGACGTCTCCCGGACAAAGGGAAAAAAAGATGAAGTTAACGTTTTGCAATTTCGAATGCTCTGAATAAGTCTACGCTATGGTTTGCACGTTTACAGTAGATAATGAGCTCATGTAGTATGATGAGCCGATGAGCATTAAAGCTTTTTATCAGCGGGGTATAAAACATTATATAAGAATAAATGAGAAACGTTTTATTTTCTTTATTTGGTATTTTCCGAAATGCGTTAAATTTATCAACGGTCTGAATAGTATCATTATTACAGTTTTTATACTTTCCGACAGAGGGTAAACGTAACTTATATAAAAATTTTGTCGTAACACTTGCAATTAATACATCTTATTTTGATGAAGCATAATTACCGACAGAAGAGCGGTTTAAGGCCATTGCCCCTCCCCATACTTTGGAATTTAATTAATTAAACTTTTTTATATCTAAAAAAAGATAAAATTTATTCTTCTAAATGACTATATAACACTAAACGCTTAGAGAAAAAGAATCTAAGAATTTTTTGTCAGAGTAGCCCTCCTCTTTGAATCCTTTCCTCTTTGAATCCTTAGAAATCATTTTTTTTTCTTTTCTTTAGATGTTCGTATATGTCCAAATTATTTTTAAATCGACATAAATATTAATCTGCTAATATATTTATTAATTAATCTCTTCAATTAATTATTTTCTTGACGAACTCTTATGATATTGTCAAAAATTTTTTATATGTCCTTTAATAGTTAATGTTTTTAATTAATACTTCGATATTACGTTCATTATTTTGATATTTAGATAGTTATATATTGATTTTTTAATGTAGAGGAAAGGGAGGGGTTCAGAAGAGCAAAGCACCCTAAAAGAAAAAAAAATCAATTCTCAATTTTGAAAAATGCTCTTATTAAATATTCAAAAATGATTTTCTATTTCTTAATTAATAGATTTTTGTAATTCTTTTATGCGAAAATCCTCTTGCACGAGGCATTCCGAAAAACAGGTTCTTAGTTTAGTTTATTTCATGTTTAGATTCTGTGTTTTAGTAAAGCAGACTAGGCTGTGGACTCCAGGTATATCTGTTAAATCTTTCCCCTCCATGCATTTTTTTCCTGTCAGCATTTATATTTCTTAGTATTTAGCAGAGCAACCCTTCTTTGAACCTCCCCCCCCCCTCCCTCTCTTACATACTCCCAATAGTACAAGCAATTTTTGCAAAAATTTATATTTTGTGAAAATCAAGTCATTAATTACATTTTGCACCAAAACTAACTCTGTTAAACTTTAGTAAGCGGGCTGTTACAGTTTTGACAGACGACCTATAGTTTAATCAGATTGCACGTTTTATAAAGTAATACTAAATTTATTGGATGAAAAAAGTATTTTAAACATCTGTCATCCGTTTGAAAACATTTTATGATTATGCTGGCATATAGGGTAAACGCACCGGTAGTGGGCCACGTACCTGTAGTGGGCCACTAACTTTCAAAGTTTAAAAACAAGCTCACAATCCATTTCAGAAAAACGACTGAAAGGAATTTGATTAGTTAAAGTCCTTAAGTGTTAACATTCCATAAACAGTTTGGAATAATTGTTATTTTCCTGTAGATATATTTGTTTATCTTCTGGAATGTCTTCAAACTCAGATTTTTTGGCAAATTCTTAGTGATTTCATTAAGACATAAGATTTTATCTGAAGCGTTGTTGCTTTAATATTATGTTTTATTTTGAATAAAGTGCCGTTAATATACTCGATTACATTGTAAATAATTTGTTAGATTAGCTGAAAACTTAAAAATTGACAATTATATTGATTTTAAGGGGTGGCCCACTTCTGGATCACAATTTCTTAAATTGTACCAATAGTGGGCATGGTGGCCCAGTACTGGAGCACATGCCACAAAATTTTTTTATGTTTAAATTATTTTAATTAAGTATTTTTTGAGGTTCTAAGACTTTGTATAAAATTTATTTAGTATTTTGTTCATCAGAACCAGTAGTGGGCCAGGGGCCCACTACTGGTGCACAAGTGGCCCACTTCTGGAGCAGCGAAAATGCAATTTCACTAAGCTATCAGACATATGATAATTAAAAGAAATTAATATCTAAAATAATTTATACTTCAAAAGTTCAATACTCAATAAAGGTTTAATTTTTTGATCCATATTTAAATAAGCATCGCATAGAAAAACCTGTAGTTTTATTTATGGATGGACATACTTCTCACATGTCTTTGAATCTAAGAATCTTCTATTCGGCTCATGGAGTTGAAATGGTAGCTTTGCCCCCAAATTCCCCATACCTAATGCAACCAATGAACATTTCTGTTTTCCATACTCTTAAAAGTGCTTGGCAACAGGAATAGTGCACTTCAGAATAACTCATGACGGCATACAGATGCAGAAACTGATGCAGATGAGTTTCACCAATCCTAAAATGAGCACTAGACCGTTTAACTCCTGCAACCATTGTGAATGGATACAAAGCAAGTGGACTAGTCCCATGTTATCTAAAGAAAGTAAATGTTGAATCCACACTAACATCAAAGAATGTGATAATATCACCAATAAAGGAGAGAGAAATGGCTTCTTTCTTGGAAGTTCTTAAAGATAAAATTGGAGAAGAAAAATAAAATCTTTCTCAGAAAATAAAGGCAAATTGAAAGGTTCTGTGGAGCAAACAGATCTTTACTACTTATGGTTGGATATGAAGGAGACTTTGAACATGGATCCAATTTCTCAGGTAATCTATCGCAAAACAATTTGGGTATAAAACACTTGAGTATATATTTTTTACTATTATTTATTCCATTTTTACATTTTACTTGTTATAGGGTACACCAGTAATATCTGTTGAGGCGGCGTACACTGAATAGCCTATTGACACTGTTGATACTGAAACTATTGATCATGAGCAAAGAGAAATTGCTGAAGATGTTGAGGTGAACCTTTTCATTCAAGAAGGATCAACTGAGACTGGGAGCCATTCAGTGCTTTCACATAGTGGGCCATCTAGAAATGTACCATCTCCCTTCAAAGGAGTTCTATTTTGTCCAGAAGGGGGAGATAACACAAAGAAAAAGAGAAAAAGAGAGAAAATTCCTCCTGTTGTGCTTCTCCCTAAATGCTTCAATATTATAAGAATAGAGAAGGCCTTAAAAATGCTAAAGATGCAGAAAATAAAAAAAAAACTGACAGAGAAAAAAGAAAAATTCAAAAGGAAGAGTTAAAAAAATAACCGATGGAAAAAAAAAGGAGAGTCAGGAAATTATCGCCCCAGTCTGATGCCTCTCTTTCATTGTAAGTTTCAACCTAAAGTACTCTTTGTAATAAATTGACTATAAACCCCTCTTACATTTTGATATCTTTTTCGTTTTTGGATAAATCATTTTGTTTTGCAGTCATTTCAGCTTTTAATTATCCTGTTTATTACATTTGTCTTATTATTTATCACCACTGCGAAATAACAAATTGGGTGGATTTTTTTTAAGTTACAAAATACAACACACTGTTATTTAGAGAAAACAAAAGCTATGCATTTCGATTTTTAAAAATGTTGCTAAATTGTCTACTATTATTGTGGATAAAAAGTGATAATTGTTTTTCTAACATTTGTATCATTCTGGTACAAAACATAGAAAATGAATTTTAAGGTCAGAAATCGCTGAAAATTCATAAAATTCATTGTAGCACAATTCAGAAAGTCTTGATCACAGAATATGGGAATATTTACTGTTTAACAAGTGAAAACATATAAGCAGATTTTCTAAATATAACTTATAGATCACAAAAACTGTACAAAAATTAAATTTCGTAACATTAAGAAAATGTAACTATTTTGATGGAAATGGATTTTCACATGATGAAAGACATGTGAAATAGTTCAGCAATTAAAATTATACCTCTAAAACTAAGCTTCTTGGGAATTAGCTATATTTAAACGATACGAAAGGACACCCTGTATATAATCAAGAAATTACTTTGCAGCTTGTAGGACATTAGCTTTTATGTAAAGTGAGATAAAATTAAAATTGATTTAGAGAACTGAAGTTGAGGCCCCTGATCTCCAGATTTACTAGTGAGATTATTTTACGTAATCATCTAAACTTCTATTTATGATTTCATTATTGTGAACATCCTATTCTAGAACTGTAAAAATGTATAACTTCAGTATTTTCACACTAAACTCAAAACTGGAGTGGCCCACTTCTGAGGGGCCCACTACTGGTGCATCAAAAATTTACTATGCCCACTACTGGAGCATCGGGGAAGGTAGCTTCTTTTATTTTTCATTTTTTCCAAATAATATATTTTTAAACTTTGAATGTTTATTCCGATACATGAAGGTTAGGACTACGTTAAAAATATATATATCATTTAGAATCCATAAATACTTTAATAATAATAAGATAAATGTTCTTAAGTGGCCCACTACCGGTGCGTTTACCCTATATTGCAATACAATTGTGCAAACAGTCATCACATATATGATGTAATTGCACTGCATTCAGACACTAAGTGTCTTAATTTCTAAATGTCTTAATTTCAGACGTTTCGTCATTATTCAGACTTTATTTTCAATCCATTTATAACATGATCATAGTAAGACTGTGTCTTAAAATCAGACATCTATGACGTCTGAAATTTCATATCCAGACACTTAAGTATCTGAATTCCTTTTTCAATCACGAGAGAAGGAGTTTTCAACAAATGTAAGGCTTCTCGTGACAGATGTTCTAACTTTTTCTTTCTTTTAATTTGATCACTGGATCCGAACTTAAAAGTTAAAAATATAAAATATTTCTGTTAGTTTTTTTCGACTGCACTTTCTCGAGTAGTACTCTCTGTATCTTTTAAAGTTTTTATTCCTGGCTTCTTGTGCTTCCTCAGTCATCTGTCCTGTGGGAAACAGAGCCGAACTTATAATTTCTGGTCTGTGAATCAAATACTTCTGTAATGTTGGAGGCATGTTGCACCATGGATACTTCAAAACAAAATAAATGGCTGTAACATGCGCAAATACACGATAGTTTTCTACATGCATCTCATACGTACTGGATATTACTATCAAGATAATATGCAGTTTTTTTTTATCAAATCTACATCAATTCCTGTGATCTAAGCAGAAGGTTCTGGATTCTGAAAAAATCGCCTGGTAGTGTTGCTATCGTTTGAGTTACCAAGCTATGGCTAGGGTTTGTCCGAAATTAAACCACATCGGCTCCTAAATTCTTTTTGAATTCGAATTTTATTTTGAGCTACGATTTCTTTTTCTCTTTTTTCACGAACTTGCCATTTTTTAACGGATAGCTTATAAGACATGTGCAAAAGACATTCGAATATCACGTATCCTTCCATGGAGCACTGGTAGGACGAATTTTAAATTCTCAGTTTTTATATCGCTGGATATCATTTTACCAATTTTACCAAATTCCATCTTTACATACAAAAATCAACTTGAGTTAAATAAAAGAATGTGATAAGTACTTTTAATGTGAAGATATTTATTGATGGAATGACGAGAAATGGCACACACACACACAAAAAAAATAATAATAATAAATAAATTTAAAAAAAAGAGTGATTTATACGAATGAGCGATATAAGGGGATAATATTGTACTTTGATCGGAATAGCTGACAGGCAAATATATGTGAAAAAAAACATTAATAATACGTAGTAAACTCCTTTGTTCCTTGTTCAAGATGATAAAGTATCTTTGTCGCTGAAAAAAGCATATATTAGTATTAAGATTATTTAGATATTAGGATAAAAGAAGCATATATTAGTATTTTCTTTAGACAAAAAAGAATTAAAACTAAAAGAAATCGCATAAATTATGCAGGTTTATTTTTTATTTTTGTATTATAAAAACGGCGTTTTAATGTTTTCATAGTACTGTAAAGTTATGAATTCTATCAATTTAAAGAATGATTTGGATATGATAGTAATCTAAAGCCATCTGTTTTGTCAACTGATGTGCTCAGCTCAGCTGAGACCACCAGCGTCACGTGACTACTCTAAATCGGAGAAGCACGGTAGCCCGTCTTTTTCGTTAGCCCCGTGGCAAACGATTGTGTTTTGTTTACGTTTGCGTTATGGCAGAAATGAGAAATGATTTTAAAAATCTTGGCGGTGATATAATACATTTTTTGCCACCTAATGCTGTATACCTCCGTATACCCTTTACTTCACCTCTGCAGTTAAGCTTGTCATTTGTAGGTTTATGCGATTTTCTTCATACTAGAGGGTGAATACAGGCTATGCTCCCTCACGCATGGCATGGGCGGGAGTAAAGTAAAGAGGTGAGCCAATTTGAATACAAGCGGGGAAAAAATAATTGATAATGTAATATTGTAATGACTGTAAGTAATGGGTGCTTTTGAACAAGAAAGGCTAATTCTCTGGAATAGCCAGATAAACTAGTTTTAATATACTAAAGAATTCTGTCTTCATCAAGGATTTAATTTCCTTGAAAGTAAAGTAAATGGAGCCAATTTGAATACAAGTAAAAAAAAGTAAAGGCTTACAACTGATAATGTGATATTGTCATGACTGTAAATAATGGGTGTAGTTTTTTATTATTTTTTTTAAGAGAAAGGCCATATTTCTGCAACGGACAGATAATAATAAACTACATTTAATGTTCTAAATAAACTATTCTATCTTCATCAAGAATTTCCTTTCCTGAAATCATGTTAATCTGGTACAATTATGCTTAAAAAGGTAAGGTTATTTAAAGTGAAAGGTTTAATGTAGAGGCTTAAATTTAAACTATTAAAAAAATGTTCAGAATGTTATGAGATGTAATGCCGCATTGCTTGTAGATGACATAAAAGCAAGCATAGCATGTAAACAACTAATTTCTGAGTGCAAACTAAACACATACAAAGGTTTTAAATTTTATACCTTAATTTAAAAAAACTAGCATGTATTAAGATATTACTCAATAGATGCAGAACTGCTAAAGAATGTAAACGAACTAATAAAATAAGTGACATTAAATAAAAAAATTAGCGAAATCAATTTGAATAAGAGCTAAGAAAAAAAAAAGAAAGAAAGAATTCCTTAGCCTATGGTGTGAAAAATACATGATTAATAAGTAACAGAAGTATTTTTTTTTTTTAAGTTAATCTGTTCAGAATATTTTGAGCTTAGGCATGCATTATTTCTTATATGTGGCATCGGCATGTAACTACAAATTAAACACATTAAAAAATATATTAAAGTATATACTTTAATTTTAAAAAACTAGTGCGCTATTAGTTAAGAAATTTCTCAATCGATGGCAGAAATGCTATATGAAAGTAAACTTACTAATAAAATAAGTGACATTCAACAAAAAGTAAGTGAAATCAATTTGAAGAGCTAAAAAAAGGAAATAACACCTTAACTTATGGTGTGAAGGTCACATGATAAGTAATGGAAGTATTTTATTTTATTTATTTATTTATTTATTTAAGCGAAAATAATGTTTTTTTTTTTTTTTAGGAATAGATAAACTTAATATACATTTAATACACTAAATAATTCTATCGTCATCAAGAATTTCATTTGTCAAAATCACATGTTACTGCAGTACAATTATATTTTAAAAAGCCATTTAAACATATAATTTTAATTTTAAACTATTAAAAAAATATTCTGAGATTAGAAGTAGCATTGCGTATCGACGACATGCAATTGACATGGAATTATTAAAGATGGCATGTAATTTTATATAAATAACTAATTTCTGACTACAATTAAAATTTATACCTTAATTTAAAAAAAACTATCATATCGTAACTATCTTTTAGAGTGTTTTTAGTACAGGTAACAGGTAAACAGGTTTTAGTACAGGTACTATTTTAATACTCTTGAAGTATTCGTTCTGATAAAATGTATACAAAAGTTTTCGAAATTGTTTGTTTGAAGGAGTGAATATGAAAGACAATAAAAAAACATAAATTTTGCATCATGAATCAACTTGATAGGATAATTAGTTTCCGAGATATTTGTAATTCTATTTTTCACACTGTTCGATTTTTCATGACCCTGGATTTCATTAAAATTTCAATTCAAAGATACATTTTAATTGGAAATGAAATGCTTAATCCGACGCAGTAAACTGCTAGTTAATAGGATTATAATTTTTCGAGTTATAAGGATGTTTCTTTTACGCAATTCGGTACTACTCGATTATCCCGCCGACCAAAAAACTATCGCCAAACTATAAGATTAAATGCCAATAATGGCTTATCGTAAATTTCAAGCATTTAATGCCTCTCCATACCTATAAGGGAGTTACCGTAGGGGGGACACAGTTCTGTCGCCCAATACCGCCAAGTTTGTCGCAAACTTGGCGGTATATCGCCAAATTTGGCTGCCAAAATAAGTCGCCAAAAGTGACGCCAACTTGGCGATATCTCTAATATTTCGCCAAATTCCCATAGACTTCCATTGTAAACCTATCGGGATTACTTGCTTACAGAAAATCAACAAATTGAGATATTTTAATGCAACAAAAAGTAATATAAGCTTAAGTGGTTATATTAATTATATTTAAGGGAGTTCAAATAAATTAAATTATGAATAAAAGTAACATGGTACAATGCTTAGCAAATATCACATGTTTTATTTTCATATTTTATATTATCTATATCCATGATGAGCAAGTATTACGATGGCCCCCAACGACTAGTTTGAAATTCGGTTTCAAACTTCTAGCTTAATTTTGTCCTCTAACTTGAATTTTTAGTGATTTTTAATGAGATTTTTAATGCGTATTTTAACATCTTTTCACATTGTGCGGCAATTTTTTGACAATTATGAAAGTATTCCAGTTAAAATGTTTCAGCTTGCTACAGTAAAACGCAATTTTTGAACTTTTGAGATTTTTAGAGTTTTGCGGTGATTTTTCTACATTAGTAAATTTTTTTCCAGCCACAAAAAGGGGACTAAGGGGACCAAAAATGCATAAAACGGGTCCATTTTCCAAAAAGCGGAATTTGGGGGTGGGGAAAGGAGACCATTTGGGAGCCCTGTATTTGAAAGCTCGCTTTGGACTTCTAGTTGTATCTTTTAAAACTTTTGAGGCCTGGATCTGTCCTTCAGATCTTAAACTCATCGTTCAGTACACCTTTCAAGCGGGCCTTTCAATATGAGGCCGGCCACGTTTGCTTTTCAATGCCGCTTCTGGTTGTTTTCAAATCGAGGAAATAAAAGCGATTTGTCAAGCCACTCCTTATTAATTCTAAAAAACTTTTCCTTGTATCGACAGGCTTTTACCCATCGGAATTTATATTGAAATTTAAAACATTTTAGCTTCTTTTTTAAGTCTGTAGAACTATTACGATCGCAATTTCTCCGATTCTGGAGCTCATTTACCAAATACTCATATTGCTTTTCAAAAGTTTTTCTTTCAAACGTTTCATGATATTCAGAAGTTCTCTTCTGATAATATATAATGTATTTAAATTCATCCCTAAAAGAAAAAAAAAATATGTAATCATGTTTAGGTACGTACACTAACAAAAATTTGAGGATGATTAACTATAAAAATGACCTTACAAATTAAAAAAGAGCAAAATTTTCTGAAATATTTACCAAGCTTAAACTCAAATCTAGTAGACAAAATTATAGTTGACGCTTAACCTGCTTTAGCTCATAACTAAAATCTTCAATGTGTGTAGACACTGTTAAATTTTTTTATAAATTTCACAACTATACATTCTAAGCGTCCCTTTATCTATAAAAATCATATTATAAACAAATTAAAAGTGAATGTATCTTTGTTACATACCTGAAGTTGAAGGTTCCACAGTCAAAAAATATTGTTTTTTAATTATTACAGTGTAATTAACAAACGTTTGTTGAAACAAAATTATTCAATTTTTTTTTCATTTATTATCATCGTGCGATATGCAGTTTAACTTCTTACTTTCATGACGACCAAGATAACTTTGCACACTTTTTAATACTAGGCAGATGTTTACTGACATCTGCTTTATTAAAGTGACGTATGGGAATTGTGCATATATAACGTTATCTACTTTTCGGAAATTTTGGACCCCCCCCCCCTATAATGATTTCGATATCAATGTCTATTTGCTTTGCTTTTTGGATTTTTTTTCTCTTGTTTGGAGTGATATACAAAATGGTTACATTTTTATTTTTCGCATACCTCATTGATTCAAATGGAGAGAAGTCAATAAAATATCTCTTTATATATGTGTTACTGATCGTAATTAAAATCTCCCGTACGAGGGCGCTGTGTCAGCGCCGTAATTTTATTTATTATTCCAATCGTCTGCGTGTTGACGATAGATTGTAATTTAGTTACGAGTGAGTGGAAACACTGAATTTTGTTGTTGTTGTTGTTATTGAGATAATGGAATGTTTGATTTGGAAACGGCCAGAGAGACTGTTTCACTCTTAACAATTATTGTTTTAAAATAAAGAAATATACAGTTCACTGCGAAGAGTTCGTTAAAAATGGTGTCACTGAGTAACTTCTTGTTTTATTCTTAACATAAATTGGTCCGTCGAGCCGGAGGCTTTCTTACTAGCATCGCAAAAACAGTGAATCTCTACCACATCTGAATTTTCTTCTTTCGTTGAATTTAGCACAATTCTTGGAATTTTTAGGTCGGAGAGGCGTGGGATCTCAGAACACCATTGAAGCCACTTTTCTTTAACATCTATTGGTAGATCTTCATCCCAAGCAATTTTCCTCAACCACAGATCTTGAAATAGGCATTTCATGCGAATAGTATAAGGAGTGAGCAAGCCAAGAGGGTCGAATATTTTTCCAATAGCACGCAGGATGAAGCGCTTGGTGTTTTCATTTTTTGATAACATTTCTAATAAGCCTTTTACATCTACGATAAAGCAATCTTCACTCGTATGCCAAGACATTCCTAGAACCTTTGTTGAGTCAAATCCTAATTCAATTGGGTTGTGTAGAGGCTGAGTATCAAACCCTTCTTGTTTCCATTGCTCCATCAAATCGTTATCATTAGTTGACCATTTTCTGAGTTTCATACTTGCCTCGCTCATAATATAAACAGCATTTCGAGAGATTTCTAACGCATCTTGCAAGTTGTCAGCACCAGCGATGAAATCATCAACGTAGAGGCACCTATCTAATAACTTTGTTGTTGTAGGATATCTAACTTGAAATTTCTTGATATGTTTTCTTAGAGTAGCAGCAAGAAGAAACGGGGAAGCATTCATACCAAAAAGAACTCGGTTGAAGCGATATATTTCTATACCTCTATCTCCAATCCATAAAAACCTCACTGCATCTCTGTCTTTCTCCGCTAGGGATATCTGCAGAAAGGCTTTTTCTATATCACCTATCAATGCTATTTTGTTTAATCTAAAATTGATAAGTAGATCGAATATGTTTGGATTTAGATTTGGACCTGGCCAAAGACAATCATTTAACGATAATTCGCCAACATCGTGTGAGCTGGCATCGAAGACTACTCTCATTTTTGTTGTCAGGCTTTGTCTAAAGACAGGTTGATGTGGAAGATAAAAAAGTGGTTTCTCCACTGGCTTGTGCGTTTCCGTTATTTTTTCTATGATTCCTTTATTTTCATAATCTTTCAAAGTCTCACAATATTGAGCACGAAGCTCTAATTTTCGCTTCATTTTCACTTTAAGACAGTTTAGTCTATTATTGGCTATTTTGAGATTGTCGTTCATTTCTCGCCAATCTTTTTTCCATGGTAAGGTAACTTCGTAACGTTTATTTTTATAAGATACAGATTTTTCGAATATTTCTAATGCTCTATCTTCGTCAGTACATGTGGGATCGTCTTTTATCCCTAATGTTTCTAACTGAAAGAATTTTTGAACTTCTTTTGTCAAATCTTCATAGTTACAAACAAGCCCACAATGAGTATTTTGCGTGATTTGATTGTCAGGATTTAATACGCTTCCACAGGCAATGAATCCAAATACCGAGTTTTGGAATTTTAAATTAGAATTGGGGACTTCAATTCGACCGACTTCTAAAAGATCATAAAATATTTGAGCTCCCAAAAGAACATGAATTTTTCCAGGTTTGTAAAATTCTGGATCCGCTAATTTAATGTTATTAAGGTATTGTTCTGTTGGAACGTTAATCCGATTTACTGGAATAGTATCCGATATTTTTGGTACACAAAGAAGTTCTATTTCCGCCTTAAAATTTGAATTATTCGAAATTAATGCTTTTACCTTGGAGTTAATATTCACGGAGATGCCATTTAATCCTGAAACCGCAACTTTTATTTTTTCTTTCTCAATTCCTAAATAATCAGCACACTGAATCGTAATGAAATTACTCATTGATCCAACATCAATCAAACCTCTTAACGGCTTAAATTCACCAAATTTATTTTTAATATAAACAATGACAGTTGATAAGATGCCAGAACTTAAATAATTCATCTCACAAACAGATGTACCTGAAAATGCTCTTTCGTTAGAAATGTGAAATGTTGCAGCATTCGGGTCTAGATTTGAATGCGCTACGATTTGATTCTGGTTTTGGGTATTGCAATCACTGACCTCGGGTTTTGAAATAAATTCATTTTTTCTATCGCTGTTTTGAATTTGCTTTTCATTTTCATTCTCGAAATGCAGTAAACTCGAATGTTTTTTCATACATTTCTGACAAGAATAGGTAGATTTACAATTTCTAACCGAGTGGAATTTTAAACAGTTAAAACAAATATTATTTTTCTTTACGAATTCATATCTAGAAGCTACTGAAAGATTTAAGAATTCTGGACATTTGTGCAAACCGTGGAATTCATTACTCTGACACTTAACACATTTAAATGTTTTTGAGTTTTTACCATTAGATGTAGATACCATACTAGTGATTCGTTGTTGAGCATTGCGTTTAGGAGTTACATTATTTATAAGAGGTTTGGAAACTTGCAGTGTTCTCGCTTGTCTTTTTAAAAACTCGATTAATTCTTTTAATTTTGGTAGCTCGTCTTTTTTTTGTTCACGTTCAAACCATAATTTTGTGGACCCATCTAATTTCTGCCACAATATATAAGTTATTATTGTATCCGCAAACCCTTCAATTTTTTGATCGAGAATTTCTAGAGATCTGATACATTCACTGGCGGTATCTGCTAAATTAAGAATAGCACTAGGTGTTTCACTTTGTATTGAATTAATGGACATTAATTTTTTAATGTGAGCAAACACTTGTTGTCTTTTATTGGAATATCTTTCCTCTAATAAGGACCACGCTGTTTGATAATTATCATCTGAAATCGTTATACTTTGTACAACTTTTGCAGCTTCAGAATGAAGCGAAGATTTCAAATATGATAACTTTTGAGCACCCGAAAGTGCGCTATTATTGTGAACGCTAGATTTAAAAAGATCACTAAAATATATCCAATCCTGTACGTTTCCACTAAAAGAAGGTAGATTAATCGTGGGAAGTCGAACTTCCGTTACACTATTCTCTTGTTTCGGCTTTGATTCATTAAGAACACTTAATTTAATTTCACTCACAAATTTAGTAATTTTACATTTTAAAACTCTTTTTTTTGTCAAAATATTTTTTAATTCAGTAGACATGTTAAAGAAAAAGTCCTACCTTATTCGAAGAAACCAAGTCTCGTCGCTGATTCTTGACTCTAAAAGCAAACGATAAATCCGTTTACTTTGGCCTCGAAGGACCAATTTTAACTGTTTTCTTTAGTCCATCAGATGTGTTCTTCTGGACAGACTCGAAAATCACTTTGTACTGGATTAGAGGTTCTAGTAAAAGATGGAAATCATTCATAGCGAATCGTGTCAACGAGATTCAATCTTTGACTGACTCCAATTCGTGGTTTCATTGTCCGGGAAAGTCTAATCCAGCCGACCTCCTTACCAGAGGCGTCAGTGTTGATATGCTCTTAGAAAAGGATTTGTGGTTTAAAGGTCCCCCCTTTTTGAGAGAAACTGTTCTCCCAACTAATGACTGCAACATCCAAAATTCGCCAGATGACTATTCTGATGAACTAAAGAAAACAGTTAAATGTGAAAATGATAACTCTTTAGTTACTCTAGCTATTTATGATCAAAATTATTTATTAGATTATATTATTAGTGTTAGTAATAATTATATAACTATCATTCGTATTTTATGTTATGTGCTTAGATTTATTCATAACCTTCGAAATGTTAATAGAGTGAAAGATCATCTTACTTCTAAAGAATTGAATGCTGCAGAATTATCACTGATAAAGATGGTTCAACAAAGTGAGTATCAGGAAGAAATAAAATGTCTTCAGAAAGGTAATTCGGTACCAAATAAAAGTAAACTAAATTCTTTAAATTGTTTCTTAGATGAAAGTAATATTTTAAGAGTTGGGGGTAGATTGGGTAACTCATATTTGACAACAAATGAAAAACATCCTATGGTTCTGCCAAGTAAGCATCCCCTTACTTTAATTATTGTAAGATATTTTCATTTAAAGTATTTACATGTAGGACCACAAACATTGTTGTACCATATTCGTCGTAAATTTTGGATAACTAATGGTAGAAACATCTGTCGCAAAATAACATATGAATGTGTCACTTGTTTTAAAAACAAGCCTGTATTAGCGAGTCAAGTTATGGGTGACTTGCCCAAAGAGCGTGTTACACCTTCATTTCCATTTTCCATTATTGGAACTGATTATTGTGGCCCTTTTTACATTAAATTCAAAAATCAAAGGAAAGGTACATATAATAAAGTGTATGTATGTATATTCGTTTGTCTCTGCACCAAAGCTATTCATCTAGATTTCGTTTCAGATCTCACTTCTGCAGCCTTCATTGCTTGTTTCAAGCGCTTTGTTAGCAGAAGGGGAAAGTGTTCAAAAATATTTTCTGACAATGCAAAAAACTTTGTAGGGGCAAACTTAGAATTGAAAAGGCTTCACAATTTGGTTAGACACCCAGATGAAGCATTAGCTGATTATTTTGCAAGGGAAAATATCGAATGGAATTTTATTCCTCCGAAAGCGCCGAACTTCGGTGGTCTTTGGGAGGCAGGGGTTAAATCATTCAAATTCCATCTAAAACGTGTAATTGGTAACGCGCACCTCACTTTAGAGGAATTTCTGACAGTAATTCTAGAAATTGAAAGTGTTTTGAACTCAAGACCTCTGTCCCCATTGTCATCAGATTTCGACGATTTCGAGACTCTGTCACCGGGTCATTTTCTTATAGGTAGGCCCTTAACGTCTATTATTGAACCCCAGCTCACTGAAATTTCGGAAAACAAACTTAGCAACTGGCAAAAAATAACAAAATATAGCCAGCAAATATGGAAATTATGGAAGCGGGACTATCTGAACACCTTGCAGCAACGTAATAAATGGCAAATAAATAAAAACAATATAAATGTTGGTTCTCTCGTATTGATCAAAGATGAAAATATGCTCAGCACAAAATGGGCAACAGGTAGGATTTCCGAGATATTTCTCGGTAAGGACAAAAAAGTTCGAGTAGTGAACATTCGTCTGCCTAACGGTACAATAATAAAGAGAGATGTGAGAAGTATTTGTCCTCTTCCAATTAATGGAAACTAATTTCTTTAATGTATATATTTGGTATATTTTGAATATATTTTGTTGTTTAATTTCTATAGTATGTTTTATTGTATTCAAATGTAAAGTAATTTAGCCATTTTTCCTTTGTTATTAATTATATCTTTGCATTGTTATATGTAGTATTATGTAATTTTATATTATATGTTAGAGTAGTTTTGAAACCTGCAGGTTTCAACGGTCGGGAGTATGTTACTGATCGTAATTAAAATCTCCCGTACGAGGGCGCTGTGTCAGCGCCGTAATTTTATTTATTATTCCAATCGTCTGCGTGTTGACGATAGATTGTAATTTAGTTACGAGTGAGTGGAAACACTGAATTTTGTTGTTGTTGTTGTTATTGAGATAATGGAATGTTTGATTTGGAAACGGCCAGAGAGACTGTTTCACTCTTAACAATTATTGTTTTAAAATAAAGAAATATACAGTTCACTGCGAAGAGTTCGTTAAAAATGGTGTCACTGAGTAACTTCTTGTTTTATTCTTAACAATATGAAATAACTTTATATCAAATAACACTTAAAATAAATAGTTATTTAAAAATAATTTATAATAGCTTTTTGTTACATAATGCATTCAACAGTAATAATGTCTTCTTGCACTTGCCTCGCACGTGGGGGGGGGGAGGGGCAAATAGAACTTTTTATTAACAAAACAGAAGAGCAACATTCTTTCTCTTTTGTTTACTAGTAAATACAAGTATCATTTCAAATTCACTTCGCATATGGTTTCTCGAACAGCGGATTATATATGCACGCACATATGAAGAAGAATAAGAATGTAAAACGTTGGGGTATTCCATATTTTGGAATTAAATAATTTTATAATTATTTAATGATTTTAATAATTACTTTATATTTTCATAAAAATAGATTACAGACTAAAAAACATAACATACTATTTTGATGAAAAAGACCAAGTTACAAATAAATAGAGAAAATATTGGTTTGATCAAAAATGATATCAATATCAAAAGACAACCCCCTTCCCTCTCCCTAGAGATATATTACGATATGATGTGCCAGACCCCCTTCCCCCTAAAATGATAACGTTATATTTGCACAGCCCCTCGGTAATTCAAAATAGAATTTCAATTTTTCCATTTTTTTTGGCATATTTTAAGGCTTCTTGCCCCACTGTGCGTCGTATTTTCAATTTTTACATCTTCGTATAGAAAAAAAATTCTACTTTCAAATAAAATTTGTTTGAAAACTGTATCTCAGTTGACTGATTTATTATGTTTTATGAAATAATTTTCCAGCATGAATTTTGTAATTTATCTCTATCACGTGCCGGAGCCATTGCATAATAATAAACAATTTGCGCATAAAGCAGCGAAAATTATTCAGCATTTATTTCTGACTAATTTACCATGGCGAAATTAAAGCTTCCTCTATAAATAAATAAAATAATATATAGTATATATTTTTTAAAATCGCAAATTTAACATATATAGTATAACTTCAAAAATCCGGCATCATTGAGACCGAGACTGTGCCGGATTTTTGAAGGAATATCAAAAGTAGTACTATCTATATTATAAAGGACAAACATATCTGTGCGTAACGCATACGTCATTTTGCGAATGGCAACACTTTGAAATTTGAAATAAAATTTTGGTTTTGCAATTTTCTCTACTGCAAATTTTTAAACTTCTAAACATCGCACATTTAAAATTTTTACACCGTCGTATAAGGAAAAAAATGCTCTTTTAAATGCAATTTGTTTGAAAGCTGTATCTCAATTTATTTTTGAGATATTAATTTTTTTGTAGTTTTTAATAAAATTTTTCTTATCATGGCAACAAAAGTACCCCATTTCTATAGAAAGTAAACGGAAAATAGTCGAAAATAGGAGATACTGTATCTTTTTGTTGCCATTTTCTCATAAAACCTGAAAAAAAATTGAAATTAAAATATGGGCTATGTCAAGAATATTGTATGTTATTCCGTTATAATGACGTCATACTTTTCTATAGACGAAGTTTAAGACTGTATTGTAAAAGTGGATTGCTTTAGCGGATGCAAATGACGTCATTTTATAAAAAAGCGTGTATTTTAATTCTTAAACCTGAATTATGTTTTGTTGAAGTGCGTCATTTTCACAGCCCAGCTGCTTTAAATTCTTCACAGGTGAAAATGCTTCACTTTTGAGAATAATATAATCGAAATCACACAATGTTGATAATGATGAATAATGATAAAACGCAATGTTTTACAAAAATTTAGAATGTCTTTATAAAAGAAAGATGCCAGGCAAATAATAGCGATTTATATTAAAGAAATTGATGATTCTCGCCTGGATGGATTAGTTTAACCGAGTTAGACAAGCAAATAAATAATTCGTGGTTTAAAATAGTATCATGTTCTTGAAGTTTTTGTCCAAAATTCTCTCGAATAATAAAATGCTATTCTTTAGGACATTCAACTATAATTTTATCAAAATAGTAACATAATTTTCTTAATTTAATTTTTCCTAATTTTATATAATGTATATATTTAAAACACAAGTGTGTTTTTTAGTCATCTGCCCTGATCTTTCTGCTGAACAAATTTTACTAATATATTTTTTTAACTAAAAGCTCTTCATTTGTAGATGTTGATCGCACTATCTGTTTTTTTTTTAATATCCCCAGTTTTATATTTTAATTTTAAAAGCATTTTATGAAATTTCTTCAAAATGGTAAAAAATAGATAGCTTTAGTTATTGCAGACAAGAGAGAAACAATGAGGTTTATTCATCTTTATTCATGCTATTTTCTGATAAAAATGCAAAATTGTTGTATAGGGTTTAATGGCGCAAAATCCCATTAGAGCAGAATATTATATTAGGGGCATAATAACGGAAAATTACATACTGCTTTTGAAAACACGCATTTTTCCTCATACATTTTCTATATTGTTTTTCCTTCTGCATGTGTACTGATACTAAGTTTCAGACACTAGGCGAAATGCTTATTTAAGTGAAAATGAAGTGATATTTAAAAGAAAACGATCTCATTTTCTTAGATAAAACTAAACATTTTAACACAAATGCGTCTAAAAATCATAAATTAAAGAAATTTTTACTCTCCGGAATTGAGATTAGAATCTCAAGTAAAGAGTGCGTCTGTTCACATAAAAGATGTTGCTGAAAATCATGACTTCAAGTTTTGAGTTAAAAGGATTTTTAAATGATCAAACATAATACACATTTTTAAAAAATGATGAATATGAATATGAGAAGTGCGTATGCAAATTTTGAGAAGGTGAAAATTGCTGTTTTTCATTTCGGAATACGAAGCATAAGAGCCTCAATTGATAACCACATCCAATAACTGATCTTTATTATATTTTACTGATTAAGTATGTATATTATAAGGAACAAGCGTATCTGTGCGTAACGCTGACGTCATTTTGCAAATGGCAACACTTCACGATAAAATTTCAGTCTTGAAATTTTCGCTACTGCAAATTTTCAATATTCTGACCATCGTACATTTTCAATTTTCGTCGCATAGGGAAAAAATTACTTTCAAATGCAATTTGTTTAAAAACTGTATCTTAATTGACTGATGTATTATATTTTCTAAAATAAAATATTTTCTAAAATTCTTAAGCATGATTTTCTAAGTTTATCTTATGACGTGCGGGTTTCAATACATAATAATAAACATTTTGCACATAAAGCAACAAACATTTTTCAGCATTTGTTTCTAATTATTTTTGCATAAAGAAATTAATACTTCCTTTATAAACAAATAAAAGAATAATATTAAAAAACCCACCAATCTACCATATTTGTGAAAGACAAATTAACGAAATTAATACTTCATTTATAAACAAATAAAATAATAATATTAAAAAAAAACACATCTAACATATTTGTAATCGTACAATTTAAATTTTTAGATCACCAAATAGGATTCTTTTTTCAAATGGAATTTGTTTGCAAAGTTCATCTCAGTTTACTGATTGTCTATGGTTTTAAAAACAATTTTAAAGCATGAAATATTTTTAAATTTATCTATATCGCGCGGAGCTCGATTACGAAAGATTAATTCGTTTGCCCTTAAAACAAAATAAAGAGTTCCTCATTTTCTTACGGCTAATATCTATTAAAAAAAGTCCTCTATGAATAAATAAATAAAATAATATAAATAAAACACAAATTTAACAGACATGTATAAGCTCAGAAATTATCAGAATATAAAAGGATGCCGTAAGTAGCAAAATCTTGGTCAAATAACTCTTAGCATACGGCTAATAAGAAAATATCGCTTTTGATAAATTTCAAAAATTTATTTGATTGTATAATTCGTATTTTCCACATGAAAAATACTTTTTTAATGTAAGTGGGCAATCTAAAAAAATTATTGCATATAAAAAATTATTAGTTTTCAATTAAAAAAATTATTTTCACCTATATTCTTTAACCCGGGAAGCCCGGGTACGATCCCCTAGTATTCTTAATTGTTCCTTTAGCAATAATTTAATTCATTATTGAGGGATAATTATGTAAGAAAAAGAGAAAATTAAATATAAAAATACTTACTTTAATTGATATTTTCTGTGTTACAGAAAAAAAAAACCAGTGAAATTATTTCTTCTCTTGTAATTCCGAAAATATTGATGTCAACTTTATGTGCTTCAATTTTTTTAGCCGTTCCTTAACAACTTCTTTTTTTCGCTTTTTATTTTATTTTATATAAATGAAGAATGGCTATTTCGGAAACACAGTCTTGTTTCTCTAAAGCATATATTATTTCTCCAGTGAAATTTATGCATTTTCCAGTGACACATTTTCTTCTGCCGGTTTTTCACCCTCGTCTTCTGAGCTGCTACTAGCATTATCGGCAGTTCTATTTAGCACAGCGTCAGCGATCTAGCTGTCCGTTAAATTGTTCGTTTTGATGCATTTTCGTCAATGCTTAGCCAATCATCTATATCCCTCTTTAGACGCTTAATGCATTTTCAAATTTTGTGTGTCCATCAGCTCATGCATTGCGGCCTTGGGAAATGTGAAAGCCTGAAAATTCTACCTCATGTTGTCGCCGTTGCCGAAAAATTCGTTCCTGTCATATCCTGTGTCGCCATGCGTTCGCCAAAGTTGTCCTCAAAGTTGTTTCCGTTGCTAAGGAACGGTGCAGCTACCAGAAAATTTGTTTTAAAAAACCGCCTCTGACAAACAAAAAAGAAAGTCAAATATTCCTTTTTTCCGTTTTTACTTTCTATCTTGAAGTTTTTAATTCATAAAGAATTGCTATTTTTCTTTTCCTATAACTTGAAAGTGTAAAAGAAAAAAGGAAGGGAATAGGTGGTTTTGATGCCGGATTTTTGAAGTCATACTGTAGTACATGTAATCGGACATTTTAAATTTTTACACCGCTAAATAGAAAATAATAATAATAATAACAACTTTCAGATGAAATTTGTTTGCAAACTGCATCTCAGTTTACCGATTGTCTATGGTTTTAAAAACAATTTTCAAGCATGAAATATTTAAAAATTTACCTCTATCGGGTAGAGCTCGATCACAAAAGTTAAGCCAGTTGCGCTTAAAACAATGTAAAGAGTTCGGTAATTTCTTACGGCAAATATTCCATAAAAAAATTAAAACTTCTTCTATTAATCAATAAATAAAATAATAGAAATAAAACACAAATTTAACATATATATAATTTAACTACGCGCTTAAAAGCACTGAAATGATGAGAATCAAAAAGGCTGCCGTAAGTTAGCAACTCCTAGCATGCGGCTAATACAAAGATATCGCATTTGATAAATTTTAAAACTTTACTTGATTGCATAATTGATATTTTTCATATAAAAATGCTTTCTTGGTTTTAGAGGGCAATCTGAAAAATATATTGCATGTAAAAGATTTATTGGAGTTTTCAATAAAAAAAAAAATCACAGGGTTCACTCTATTTCAATAACAAAATTATCTGACTTTTCCAGGATTTCCAGACCATATTTCCTACAATTCCCTGAGCACAATTCACAACATTAAAAAAAAATAATAATAAAAAAAATAAATAAAAAATAAAACATGAAACGCAATTCTTGATCTTAATGACTGAACTTATACAGCAAAAGAGAACACACTGATACATTATTAATAAGAGTAAAATGTGAACTTACCCCTTAAAATAACCTATAAAACTGAAACTAAAAATCTAAATCATTCGATATTTAAAGTATAAAAAATGATAAGAAATTTAAAATTTAAAGTAACTTTTTACTCATATAACTAAATTTACACATATTAAACATCCAAATTTTTTTAGACAGTTCTGCTGTCATGTCATATTATGTATGTTGTTTCAAAAGCAGTTTGTTGTGTAAGTTTAATTTTTTTGTCTTTTATAACATTTTAATTTCAGATACAGCTTTTCCTTTTTTTTTTTTTTTTTTTTTTTAAATATTCATGATATTTCAATTTCATGATATCGTGACAAATTTGTATAGCTAAAACATCTTTATGTTAAAAATGTGAATTTAGCGAAAATTCTACTTCGGGAAAAATCGAAACTTTTTGCGGACGGACCTCGAAACTCGAGAGAATCTTGACACATGATAGCGCACTAAAAAAAAAAAAAAAAAAATCCTGATTTTTCCAGGTTTTAGAAGAAAATTTCAATTTTTAGTGACTTTTTGAGCACTTGTCATTTCTCCTGATAATTCCCTGTTTTCCAGTCGCGTAGGAAGCCTGTGTCACCTATACTTTCTAACACCGGGAAGCCCGGGTTCGATCCCCAGGTAGAATTTATTATAACCGATAAAAATCTCAAAAAAATCGTGCATCAAGGACTTTTTTTTAGCCCCCGGTATGCTATTTCTTTCTCAAAGCTTATTTTGTCTCCAATAAATAACGTTACCTTGTAAGCGTTACCTTGCCAGCCATAAAACAAAAACCGATGTTTCATTGTGCGATTAAATACTTACAGCATTTTTTTAAAATGCTAAGCATCACATATTTTCAATGCTTATACCGTCGTATTGGGAAGAAAAAGTACTTTTAATGCAATTTGTTTGAAAACTGCATCTCCATTTATTTTTTAAATATAAATTTTTGTAGTTTTTAGCGACATTTGTTTCATTTTGGCAACTCAAGTACTCCATTTCTGTAGAAAGTAAAGAAAAAATAGTTGAAAAATAGCAATTATATCTTTTTGTTGCCATTTTCTCATAAAAATTGAAAAAAAAATTTAATTAAAATACGTGCTATTTTGAGAAAAATATAAACGAATGATTTATGATGAAACACGGAACTATTATAAACTATATTTAATTTTAGGTATCTATATTTTTTACATAAAATAAAAGCGTGTGCTTTATGTCTTAAAATTGAAATATGTTTTGCACTACAGCAGAGTCCCGATTATCCGAGTCCCGCTTAACCGAGTTATTTTCTTCTGGTGGGCTGGTGGCTTCTATTATTATGAAACAGCCATTATAAATGAAGCGTTAGGTGAAGATGAAAGAGCAGCCGTAAAAAGTTAGAACTCTGATTTTCTGGTCAGAATGGAGAAAAAAAAATGGCCATAATTTTTTTTGAAAAAAGAAATTATGGCCATTTTTTTTCCATTCTGACCAGAAAATCAGAGTTCTAACTTTTTACGACTGCTCTTTCATCTTCACCTAACGCTTCATTTATAATGGCTGTTTCATAATAATAGAAGCCACCAGTCCACCAGAAGAAAATGAAGTAATGGAAATGCCGGGGGCGACACTAAATTCTGAAAAAGCAGAATTCCTGTTAGCTATTTTTTATTTATTTATTTATTTATTTATTTTTAACTAAGAAACGGCCCTACGTGAAAGAACAAGAACATGTCTTGTTACGAGTGCTTTTATTATTAAAAATCAATATTTTCTCGCGAATTTTTCATTTAATAATATTAATTAATACAGAATAGGGTTAAAGATGCAAAATCATACAGATTTGAGATTTATTTAAGGTCATCCATTATCAAGGTCTCGAGCAACGCCGGGCGGTCAGATTGTCATATTTGATAAACTAGTCGGATGTGGCAATCCCAAAACTTTCTTCTACTTCAATACATGTTAATAGTTGCCGAAAAACGCAGCATTGCAGCGCCACCTGCTGGGGGATTTACACCAAGCCATTTATATCAGGGACTAACTGAATCTAAAGTTTCATTAAATTCCGTTCCTTAATTCTTGAGATAGAGCGCCCGCAAAATTTGTGTAACATGCAGGCACATTTTGTAAAAACATAAAAACATGTTTTTCGGGATCTCTGGCCCTTAAAACGTGTAAATCCGTCGAAAACCGGAATTAGAAAATTTTCACGAATCCAATTCTTTTTTCTTGTAAAGATAGAAGAAAGTAAAAATGCGCATTTTTTTTTTTCATGAAAATTTGAAGAGGGTTTCGATACGGCTATAGTAATTAAAACCGACACAAATTTCAGAGAGTTCGGACGATAAGAAGTTTTTTTTTTTTTTTTTTTTTTATGTTAAAGGACCCAACGTGAAAACTAAACAAGCACAAAGCGACAAGAAAACATATTTATTTTACAACTAGATACCAATATTTTATCACGAAATTTTTTACACATTTTTCGCTATATTTATAACTGATAAAAATTTCAAAGAAGTCGTACAACAAGGAATATTTTTTTTTTTTTTTAACTATGAAACGACTTTACGTGAAAGAACAAGAAAATGTCTTTTAACGAGCGCTTTTATTACTAAAAATCAATATTTTCTCTCGAATTTTTCATTAAAAAATATAAATTAATACAAAATCGAGTTAAAGATATAAAATCATACAGAATATAGGTTTATTTAAGGGCATTATTAAGGGGCCGGGCAACACCGGACGGATTTTACTGTTATATTTGATAAATAAAAAATAACAATTAGGTATGCACCGAATAGTGATTTTGGCCAAATACCGAATATTCGGCCAACAGGTTCTATCATACCGAAAGCCGTATACTGAATACTCGGCAAGATGAATAATGGTTATCAAGTTGAATATACCTAATATTTGATCAGCATATTAGGTACTGGACATAGTGTCTATTCAGCCGAATACTTTTAAATTTCAGAGTTTAAAAGCATTAAAAAGTTTTTAAAACTTACTTCAAAGCAATTGTAGATCCTATTGCCCCAGTTCTGTGAATCTACACCACAAGTTTAAAGACACAGTTTCTAAACACAAACAAAACAAGTTTCTACAAAACAAACAGTTTAAAACCAGAGTTGAGATGTATTGGGTCTTCATGGGGAAGTAAATAATTACTAGCATCTACAAAACGCCCCTCACAACGGCTCTTATCACAAAAGCAAACAGGAAATTCTTAAGGATCCAGACAAATACAATATTTAAAGGGAAATATGTCTTTTTATCTGCGGTAATCAGTTAGCAATCAGGTAATCGGTAAGGGGGGGGGGGGAATCATTTTAAACAGATATAGTCCAGGGGAAATGTACCAAAAAAAAAAGGGGGTTACCTTGCAAAAGGTCGGGTAGAAGATTTTATTTTTGTTTATAAGGATGCCAACATGGAAAAACCAAGTTTTCTAACAAAATTTCTTAAGGATAAATTTCTGTGGCCAAAAAACAACAAAATTTCGGGACCTTTTTCGATTTTTTCGAAATATCTCGCGACCCGTTTCCGTAGCATATTATTTGTCAGTTACAATATAAAAGAGGATAAAATTGTCTTTCATGTTTACAACTTTTTAATACACTTAATAGCAAGCGCAGTATCCCATTTCAAAAATAGGGCAATTTTTTCAATTATCTTAAAAACCATTAAAAACGTAGTTCTGCCCCGATTAGTCTAATGTTTCCCACGGATTTAATCGTGTATACTTCTAATTTCTACATTTTGGTAACAGTAAATTAATTATTTCAGTGCCGAAACTAGCCTTTTCTGCATTCGTGGCAAACATGGTTTTTGCCCCCCCCCCTCTCCCCCTCCTTAAAAAGAAAATTTGCCATGAGAATTTTAATAAATCTCTAACAGCCGGATTTTGAAAATTTTAAGTATGTAATCATTAAATACGTAATGCTGAACTACGCAATCAGCTTTGTCAAATATTTACTCATTAAAACCTTGAAAACCGAACCGAAAGGAACCGAAATATATTCCACTTTAAACAGGTTTCCATCTTAGCAGGTATAATTGTTCATATTCTTTCTCTTAAAACTACGTAATTTTATCTTTAAAGACCGGAGTCCGTATATACAGATTTCCTTTTCAAGGATTATACGGTAATTGTAGTATTGAGGCGTTTAAACTCACAGTGAAATGAATTATGAGACTAAATTAGTCACACGAAGACATTCGCAAGGTAATATTAAACCTATGGGAGCGTTGTTGACAAATATCTCGCTTGCATTTTATTACTTTTGATTTTTTTTTTTTTTTTTTTTTTTTTTTTTTTTTTTTTCCATGAGATATCTGAAATCAATATCTAATGTTATGCTTTTGTACTTTTTCGGCTTAATGCCTGTAGCTAGATGAACATGATCCAGATATCTCTTTTATTCAGGATAAGGCTATTCAGGATAAGGAAAGGAATGCTAATAATCCTACAACAGTGCCATCAAAGAGGGGAAAATATTCTTAAATAGCCTGTAGAAATTATTATTATTAAAATACATTTTTTAATTTAGCATATGCAGTCATTAATAAATTGACTTTATAAAATAGTCCCATTTTGAACGCCAAATTCACCTTTGTTTATTATATAAAAACATGAAAACATTTAAAATGCTCCATTAAAACACATTACTACATAGGTGTGATAAGGTGTATATTATATCACACCTATGTAATAATGTGTTTTAATGAAGCATTTTAAATGTTTTCATGTTTTTATATATGCAGTCATATTGCGTACCTTTTTTTAATGTTTAGGGAAAGTGGAGTTGAATGAGACTGGGGATCAATGCGAAACAATCATAATCTACATATCCGCAGCCTACAATCATGACTGCAATCATAAATAAATTGGTATTTCATTTGATAAATGGTATCACTGAGATCATTAAACAGATATAGTTTCAAAACAGTACATATTACAGAAGATTAGAATATTTCACAAAGTGTATTTTTCAACAACCAAAGTAAGTTTTTCTGTTTGAGCTTTAAAGCAATTAACAGATAATCTTAAAGTTTTATATATTTTTGCATGCTAAAATGATATAATTTCTTGTTATATTTATTGATACAAGTGGAAAAAATTTGACAATATTTATTAAAACTAATCTTTTAAATATTTTTATGAAACTAGTGATCTCAAATATTTTATTGGCAGAATCTTTAAATTTTACAAGAGATAAATACATAACATTTGTTAGTTAAATAATCTGTTGTCATTTTTATTGTAGCTATTTTATAAGGTAAAAGTGTTTCTTACATAAAATATATTTATTTTTTGAGTCTCTCCTTTTATATGGAAGGAACTACAATCCAATGTTTGCTATCTTTAAAACAGTAAAACCTTAAAACGTATGTTATGAATAATTGGTAAATAAAATATACCATTGTAGTGTGGAATAAAAAGTTTTTGCGCAAATTTTTATACCTATCCAATTGCTCCCTGGAAAAATATGTATGCATTATAAAAAATAAACAAGAATTCTTTGTTAATTGAAACTATTGTGCCAATAAGTTACTAAATATAGAAGTACTATTTTTTAAAATGCCTTGAAATTAACACTGTATACACTTAAATTTACTGTCTAAATATGAAAATTGTCTTATTCATCTACACCACTTCCGTACTTTTAAAATTATATAAATTTATTGAATATAAAATGACTGTTGAGATGAAAATAAAGACGTGGGTGTGTAAATAATAGATAATTTACTGCTACCAATTTTTAGAAGTCGACATACAGGATTAAATCCGTGGGGAACATTTGAATAATCGGGACAAAACTACGTTTTAACCGTTTTTGAGAAAATTGAAAAAACTGACTTGTATTTAAAATGGTGTACTGCGCTTGCTATTGAGTGTTTAAAAAGTTGTAAATATGAAAGTTGTAGAGAATTTTGTCTTCTTTAATATTGTAATTGACAAGTAATATTGTACGGCAATGGGTCTCGAGATATTTCAAAAATGTCCCAAAATTTTGCTGTTTTTTGGTCACAGAAAATTTAGCCTTAAGAAATTTTGTGAGAAAACTTGGTTTATCCATGCTTGCCTCAGTATAAACAAATTAAAAAAATAAAATCTTCTTTTGCAAGGTAAAATGTACATTTCCTCTGGACTAATAGTAGCGGGATTAAATTTTTATTTATTGATTCCGAATACAATAAATAGCTGAACGCGGAGGAATATTTATTGATTATAGATAAAGATATATTTCTTTTAGATGTTATGAATATGATTTTTGTTAAATCTTTTATTTCTTAATTTATCAAATTTATGACTGCTTCATTCAATGTGTAAAGTGAAGAATAAATAGTATATGAACATTAGTTTTTAAGGCTGTTTTCAACTGCTCTGCTCAACAAGCGCAAAAGTTTTGACACATTTACAAATTTATTTTTTAACGAAAAGATATAAAATTGAAAAGCCTGACCATGGAAGCGATTTGGAATCGAGCTGTGTTTTCCATTTTTTGATCAATAAATTACCTATTGAGTTATAAGCGATTTGGATCACGTGATAAACACGTTTTTCGCCCTTTCTTCAGTTGTTATTCTACTTTTGCGCGGGAGTTCGGCTCAAAACGCCCACTTTGACACTATTTACTGAAAGATCTATTGAGTTTACAAACATACGGAAAAAACAGCTCGATTACATAGTTTCTGAACAACTCCTACTAGTTTCATGCATTTCCGAACAAAAATAAATTACAACTTATGTCATAAAGTTGCCCTCTTGGATTTGAGAACAGCCTTAAAATGGCTTTCTTAGATAAAGACAAGAAGTTAGATCATATCGCTCAACCACAAGAAAAGTGACGCATCTCGCCAAATTCGTTTTGCGTTTTATTGCACTAATAGTTCTGTCAAAGGTGTGTCTTGCTGTACAAAAAGTTTCACACGTGTAGTTATACGGAAAATCATTTTATTACGCTATATGTCCATTCGTGACCACAGAAGATAGGCGGATTGTGTGGGGGAGGTAAATTTACCCAACCCTCCAAACCTCATCATATGTCTTCATTCTTAGGGGTTTTATACTTTTATGCACATTTTTAGGTGCGTTCGTAATTATATAAATACGTAGCACCTATAGTCGTCGTTCAGTCCGTCCGTCCGTCCGTCCGTCCGTCTGTCTGTCCGCATATAACAGAGCAAAAACAACCCAACCGAATGGTCTGAAATTTTTAATGTATGATTGTTGCAAAATTTTGTCGAGCCATTTCAAATTTTATGAAAATCGGATGCATAGTTTAATTACAGGGACAATCAAAAGTTTTTCTTTACATTACGGCCAATGGGAAAAATTATTGCAAATGCATTTTAACGATGTTACAGCCTTCCGAATGGTCTGAAATTTTAAATATATAATTGTTTCAAAATTTTGTCGAGCCATTTGAAATTTTAGGAAAATCGGATGCATGGTTTAATGACAGGGACAGTCAAAAGTTTTCCGATACATTACGGCCAATGGGAAAAAAATATTGCAAGTGCGTTTTAATGATGTTACAGCCTTCAGAATGGTCTGAAAATTTAAATATATAATTGTTTCAAAATTTTGTCGAGCCATTTCAAATTTTATGAAAATCGGATGTATAGTTTAATTACAGGGACAGTCAAAAGTTTTCCGTTACATTACGGGGAATGGGAAAAAAATTATTGCAAGTGCATTTTAATGATGTTATAGACTATGCATTTATGAAATTAAAAAATATACACATTGAGTACAATATGGGGTACAAAAAATAATTATAAAACTAGTTATAGTACGAACGCACCTCATTTGCCACGTTTGACGAGCAATTTCCGACTTGTTATTCCTGCATGCAGAGCTAAGTGGTATAATTTCATGTCACAGAAAAATCATGCAAATTTTCTTTTGCCTCTCCTGTGAAGTTTACTTTTGTCGAGATGTGTCAGTTTTCTTGCTGGTGAGCGATATACATCTGGCATTGGAGATGAAAGAAGAAGCCACTGGCAAGTTAGATTTCAAAATATATTTAAAATACTTAATAACTAAAAGTAGAGATCGACCGAATATTCGGTATCGTTTTTGTTTTCGGTCCAACATGGGAGTTTCGCTGAACACTCGTTTTCGGCGAAAAATCGGCCGTGACCTTAACTCTAACCGAAATTATCTGTATTCCAAAAATCTTGTTTGTTCCTTTGGTACTTTTCTACATTACTCATTGATTTGGACTGTATCAGCTCAAATGAGACACTCTTACTTACTTGACTGTTTATAATTATCAGACATCACTGACTCAAGACGAGAGTGCAAAGTATAAAGCAAGCAATGCATATATGACTAAACTTTGATAACGCTTTCCATGTGTTCGTTAAAAGCTGCAAATTTAACAGTAGTTATTTATTTATTCTTTTTACTGAACAATAAATGTTGCAGATTATTTTCTTTAAACAAACTATCGCTTTGTATATGTTACCGGCCAAACCCGATTTTAGGCCAAACTAGTTTATCCTAACGCGCATCGGATAAACTAGTTTTTCCTAGGCCAAACTAGTTTATCTTAACGCTCATAGGATAAACTAGATTTTCCTAGGCCAAACTAGTTTATCTTAACGCTCATAGGATAAACTAGTTTTTCCTAGGCCAAACTAGTTTATCCTAACGCCCACAGGATAAACTAGTTTTTCCTAGGCCAAACTAGTTTGGCCTAACGCTCATAGGATAAACTAGTTTAGCCTGTTATTCATTGGTCTGAACTAGTTTATCCTAGGCCGATCTAGTTTATCCTAAGCCAATTTAATTTGAAGTGCTTTTGCTTTTATTGATCCTAAAAACCGCATCCGCGCCAACCTTCTAGTTTATCCTAGTCCAATATAGTTTATCCCAAGGTTTTTGTTTATCCTATGCCAATTCAATTTGACATTCTTATATTGATGCTACAAAATGAAAAAAAAAAAAGAACCTAACCTAACTAATTCAAAATCAAATTCAATTTCTCAAAAATGAGTCAGGTTCAACCTCAAATTCAAAATTATTCAAACGAATCCGCTCAACTCAAACACATCTATGGAAGTCCACTAAAAATCCTTTTTTTAATTATTATTATTTTTAAATATAATAGAAGTTTAGCGACCAAATTTACAAAATTTTGTAAGCTAGTCTTTGGTTATTCGATGTAAAGGTCTGTACTGGCCCGCCAAATTTTCCTTCCGGACACTCGGTCCGGGCTTGGTTTGGGATTGCTTTTATCGAGAGGTTCGAACCGAGATGGACCGGGACTCAATTTTTTTTCCGGCTTAAGTCGGGACTGGACTGCATTCTTCTTGATGTCTGCAAAGGCAGAAATGTTAAGTCCAATTTCCAACCCAGCTCATATGAAAATCATTTGGACCGATCTCTAGTCTGTTCAGTAAAAATATCAGTAACATTTGGCACGTCCAAACTTTTTTTTATGCACGTTTTTTAAATCGTTATTATTCCACAATTAAAATTTATATATTTATTTTAATTTTTTTTTTTTTTTTTTTTTTTTGCTTTCTTCTATCTTTGCAAGATTAAAATATTGGATTCGTGAAAATTTTCGACAGATTTACACGTTTTAGGGGTCAGAGACTCCCAAAAACATGTTTTTACAAAATGTCTGTCTGTCTGTATGTATGTGACACAAATTTTGTGGGCGCTCTATCGCAAGAACTAATCCACGTAATTTAATAAAAATTTATATTCAGGTTGTCCCTGATATAAATTGGTGCTGATTACTTTTTGATGTAAATTGCCCAGCAGGCGGCGCTGCTATGCTGCATTTTTCACGATTTACGCAATAGCTCTATCTTAAGAGCTAAAGCACGGATTTTTATGAAACTTCAGATTCAGTTAGTCCTTGATATGAATTGGTGATGCTTGCGTTTTGGTGCATATCGCCCAACAGGTGGTGTTGCTATAATGCATTTTGCAGTATTTACACGATTTCCGCAATAGCTCTATCTCAAGAACTAATGCACAGATTTTCTACAAAGTTCATATTTAGTTAGTCCTTGATATGAATTCATGCTGATTAGGTGTTGGTGTAAATGGCCTAATAGGTGGCGCTGCTGTTCTGTATTTTTCACGATTCCCTCAATAGCTGTATCTCAAGAACTAATGCACGGATTTTCATAAAACTTCAGATTCAAGTATACCTTGATTAATATTGCGCTCGGTTATGTTTTGGTGTAAATCGCTCAATATGTGACACTGCTGTGCTGGATTTTTCACGATTTTCGCAGTATCTCTGTATCTTAAAAACTAATACACGGATTTTCACCAAACTTCAGATTCAATTAGACGTTAACATAAGTTGTTTCTGGTTATGTATTGGTGTAAATTACTCCACAGACTGCTATGCTGCACTTTGCTAGATTTACACGATTTCAGCGATAGTCATATTTCAAGAACTAATGAACGGAATTTCATATCTTTAGAATCCTCATGATGAGCATAGATTGCCATTTAATTTTTTACTGTGATAGCGAATTTTGAAGTATTAACATGTTTGAGATACAAAAAAGATTTTGAATTGGTACATCCGACTAGTTTTAACATGAATAGACGCATTTTTAGGTAATACAATTAAAGTACGGTAAAACCTGAGAAAAAATAACCAGCCTATGACGGAATCTCGTGTTTAACAAAAAAAAAAATACGTTGATCTCTGTAAAATGAGGATATTAGTTACTTGTAAAAAGAATATAATGCATTTACAACAGACGATGAACCTTCTAATAAGGGAACCTGCCTATAACGGATTTTCTTCTTCCCTGTGCAATTCCGTCTTAGAAGATTTTATCGTATAGGATTTTTAAAATTTTTAAATCTCCAAGCCACAGAATGTGTATTAACGATATTAATGATTCTATTGTAAGCTATATTGATATTTTAATGAATATCTATTTGTATGTAAATATCTGAATACTTACCACTAATTTTTTTACACGGCTTGGAGACTTGAAATTCTGAAAAAAAATATAGAAAAACCTTCAAAGTCGGAATCACATGGGAGAGAAAAAAACTTCGTTATAGTTAAGTTCCTTTTTTAGCAGGCCCATCGTCTCTAGCAAATGTATTATGTTTTTTTTTCAAACAGATTATTGTATCCAATTTGCACCGATTAAAAAAATTGCGTTTAATACAGAATTTCGTCATACACAGATTCTTCTAACAGGTTTCACAGTACTGTATCCCCATCCGTATAAATGTATATGTACTATTCTTTAAAGAGAATTTTAATTGTGAAATAATGTTAGCTTAAAAATATATGTATTTTAGGCCAAACTGGTGCGGGACTTCGCCGGATTTTTGAAAATTCCAGATTTCTGAAAGAATATCAAATGTACTTCTGATATTTTTAATGATGCATTTATTCATAAATAATTCAAAGCCAAGTGATATTTATGTGAAAAAAAAAATCTGTAAATTCTTCCTCTCATAAATTTTATGATAACCTTTCATCCCATTCTTTGGTACTCCAGCACACAATTTGTCATATGGAACATATTTTGTAACGACCGGCGGCGGTGAAATGGGGAAGATAGGGGGCCAGTATCCCACTCCTCATCTAATAAAATATATTATACGGGGGTGACGGCAATACTACTTTGCACAAGGTTGGTGCCGGCGCGGTAGTTGGGATAAATAAAAACAAGTCAAATTGCATTGGCCTACGATAAACTAGATCGGCTCAGGATAAACTAGAAAGTTGGGGCCGTTGCAGTCTTTGGGATGAATAAAATCACGCCAAATTGAATTGGCTTAGGATAAACTAGATTGACCTAGGATAAACTAGTTCGGACCAACGAGTAGCAGGCTAAACTAGTTTATCCTATGAGTGTTAGGCCAAACTAGTTTGGCCTAGGAAAAACTAGTTTATCCTATGGGCGTTAGGATAAACTAGTTTGGCCTAGGAAAAACTAGTTTATCCGATGCGCGTTAGGATAAACTAGTTTGGCCTAGGCCAACTTAGTTTGGCCCAAAATCGGGTTTGGCCGGTAACATATACAATTCTCTAAATTTTGTTTCTATGACGAAAACAAAATATTTACATAAATTTTACTTATGGTTTTGGATAGCGAGACACAAAATACAAATACAGTAGAGCGTCGATTATCGGAACTTCAATTAACCGAACTCCCAATTATCCGAACAGCCTATTTCTACCCAAAAATATTTTAACCAAATTCCAAATCCGAACAGCCTATTTCTTTCAAAAAAAAATTTTTTAACTGAACTTCCAATTATCCGAACAACCTATTTCTTTCAAATTTTTTTTTTTTTAACCTGAATTTCCAATTATCCAAACACCCTGTTTTTCTCATTTTCTCCCCCCTCCCCTTCAGATTTAACATGTCAAATCGAATCCGCGATTAGTGTGTCGTTGAGAGCAGTAACAACGAAAAAGAAATTGAAGAAAATGATAACGAATGCACTGAATATAACACAGGTCCATCACATAACGAAGCCTTTGAATGTTTGGAAACAGATATGAAATGACTCGACCGACAGAAGAATGCTGATCCTATTCAACTAACGTATTTAAGAATAATTCGAGGTATGGCAGCATTGAAAAAAAGTGTCTTCTTTGAAGCAAACAACAAAGCTTTTTTGCTTAAATTATAAGAGAAAAAAAATTTAAATGATATAAACAAAAAATTAAAAAGACTAAAAAGAAAAAAATAATAAACACACCAGCACTAACTGGTGCTGCCAGTCCTTAAGCCTAAATAAAGTATGAAGGTTTTAGTAGAGTCAGGAACATCCCTTACATTGTATGTCCATTTATCCGAACTTTTTCTTATCTGAACTAGGGTCAGTCCCGACTTGTTCGGATAATCAGCGTTCTACTGTAAATGTATTGAATTAAATACATTTAAACGCATAATGTAGGCTCAGTAAAAGTGTGTTATATTTATCAGCCTATTGGAAAATTAGAAGTTTTCTTTGGATGTGAAAATATACTTCAGGAGACAAAATTAATTACAATAAAAAATGCATTGTTCAGTCTATCTCTCGAATAAAAATATTATTTTAACCTATAGGTCACTACTTTAGGTTAACACTGCCAGTCCTAAGCCTAAATAAAGTATGAAGGTTTTAGTAGAGTCAGGAACATCCCTTACATTGTATGTCCATTTATCCGAACTTTTTCTTATCTGAACTAGGGTCAGTCCCGACTTGTTCGGATAATCAGCGTTCTACTGTAAATGTATTGAATTAAATACATTTAAACGCATAATGTAGGCTCAGTAAAAGTGTGTTATATTTATCAGCCTATTGGAAAATTAGAAGTTTTCTTTGGATGTGAAAATATACTTCAGGAGACAAAATTACTTACAATAAAAAATGCATTGTTTAGTCTATCTCTTGAATAAAAATATTATTTTAATCTATAGGTCACTACTTTAGGTTAACACTAGAACGTCCGTTGGCGTCGATTCGACACAAAACCAAATTTAGCCTTATCGCTCTATTACATTTTTCAACCTGTACTCTTTAAATTTAGTGACTTTTAATCATTTTACGTGAGAAGCAAACTGCCGAAATTATTTTTTGTATGATCCTATTTTTAGGTGCGTTCGTAATTATATAAATACGTAGCACCCATGGTTGTCGTTCGGTCCGTCTGTCCGCATATAACAGAGCAAAAACAACCCAACCGAATGGTCTGAAATTTTAAATATATAATTGTTGCAAAATTTTGTCAAGGCATTTCAAGTTTTATTAAAATCGGATGTATAGTTTAATTACAGGGACAGTCAAAAGTTTTCCGTTACATTACGGCCAATGAGAAAAAATTATTGCAAGTGCATTTGAATGATGTTACAGCTTTACGAATGGTCTGAAATTTTAAATATATAATTGTTGCAAGATTTTGTTGAGTCATTTCAAATTTTATGAAAATTGGATGTATAGTTTAATTACAAGGACAGTCAAAAGTTTTCCGTTACATTAAGGTCAATGGGAAAAATTATTGCAAGTGCATTTTAATGATGTTACTGTCTTCTGAATGATCTGAAATTTTAAATATATAATTCTTGCAAAATTTTGTCGAGACATTTCAAATTTTATGAAAATAGGATGTATAGTTTAATTACAGGGAAAGTCAAAAGTTTTCCGTTACATTACGGCCAATGGGAAAAAATTATTGCAAGTGCATTTTAATGATGTTACAGCCTTTCGAACAGAATGAAATTGCTATGCACTTATGAAGTGTGCTAAAATATACATTCAGTACAATATGCGGTGCAAAAAATATTTATAAATCTAGTTATAGTACGAACGCACCTCATTTGCCACGTTTGACGAGCGATTTCAGACTTGTTTAAAAAATTACAGCTAAAGTCAGCTATAACGCCCGGTGGTGTTACTTCGACACCAAGTAAAATATAAAAAAATTTCCTTGCATACTAAAAACTGAGTCAAAGTTGTCTTAAAAGGTTTCAAAAATTGAAAGAAGGAAACCCTTTCTCTTCAGCAGCACCCTGTCCTTTTTTAAACATTTTTTTTTTTTTTTTTTTTTTTTTTTTTTTTTTAGTGGAAACTCTGTAACAATCTTAAGCGCATGAACGAACGAGTACTAGTGGGATTGGGTGTTTAAATACTTCGGCCGTTTCCGGCTCACCCATTGCTCAACTTTTTGATAATTTAAAAGTATAGAATTAGCGATTGTTTATTAATTCTATATAGAAAATAAGAATACAAGATTTTTTTTTTCAGAAATATCGGTTTAAAATAAAAAGTCCTTCCGGCCAGTGCCGGGAGGAAGAGGTAGCTTTCATATTCCTTATTTTTAAAAAGCTAGCTTATATTATTCAAACACATGAAGCTCAATTTAGTGGAAACCGATTATAGAAGATTCATTACTAATTTTTATCAGGACTAAATCATTACGAATGAGAATTTCGCGAAATTAGTCAGCTTTATCCAAGCTGATTTTATTTAAAGTAACTTATATTTGGTTTCCAAATTCGGCGATATCTTGAAGTACCTGCCCTTTTAAGACAACGTGGTGGATGAGGCTAACCAGTGAATTGGTCGAGACCTTAGTAATTTCTGTGCACATGCTCACTCATATTAGGAATTGTTGATATATAAGAGTGCTGTCGCAGGCAAAAAATCAGATTTTTCAAAATGTCACCCATATAAACAAATTCAAACTGAGCCATTCTGAGCCATTTTTTAAGATAAAGACAAAAAAAAAAAAAAAGAAAAAAATGCTCCGGAATACTTATATCAAGGTTAAATACTTAAGAAAGAAACCTTTTTCAATTTCTAAATTTTTTGCACCTCACTTTAAATTTATTTTTTTTTTTACTTTAATGGCCGCCCATTTGAAAGAAGATGGCGGATGAAACTGGCCAGTGAATTTCGTCGAGACATTGCTATATATTATCCACATGCCTATACATAATTTTTTTAACAGTGTATGGAACGTGGAAAGTTCAAATTTGGCAGAAATAATTAAGGACCTACATACTTATAGATTATTAACTATTCACAAATATATTTAGGGAAAAACGTAGGGGAGATTTTCGTATTTTTTGTTTCTGGTTCCGTCAAGCAGATCCCAGTGGAATTTAGGGGTATTCTGCCGGAAGGGGATTAATGAAGCAGAAATTTAAAATGAAAAGCAAAGTTAGTGTATTATTTAAGTTATCACATTGAAGTATTAACAAGTGCAACGACTTTATGAAATACTAACAAGCATGAGAAAGGAAGAAAGTTTTAGGATTGGTACATCCAATTAGTTAAGCTTAGAAAAGTAAGCAATACGTAACTGATTAAGTAGAATCATGTCTTAAATATTCCTAAGTTTTTGGCAAATTCTTAACTGACTTTCTGTCCACGTATGTAAAAATACATTTGCTTGGTCGATTTATTCAGCTTTTCTTTTTCTTTTTTTCCTTTTGTCGGGTAAATCATAACCCGAACCTGATGCGCTTCAATTCGAAATTGACCTATAGTGAAAGAAAATTAATTCATATTTAAGTGCAAATATGCAAAACTACTCAATAATTACATCTTTAGCATCAACTTTATCCTTTACGCAAAAAAAAAAAAAAAAAAAAAAAAAAAAAAAAAAAAAAAAATATGTTCTCATTTATCTTCAAATACAGTAGAACCCCGCTAATCCGAAATGCTGCTTAATCCGAACCGATTTTATTTTCGAAAATTATGCATAAAAGATTAACTGAAAATATTGAGTTATTGTACAAAAAACAAAAAAGTACTTTTTAAACTTTTTACTGCGAAATTTTCCAGATTACAGGATGAATGTTGGGAAAAACGTGTAGAAGTTAGAATTAAACAAAAAATGGCAGTAAAGCATGTTTTTATATTCTTTAAACAGCTTGTATTAAAAATAAATAAAAAATGTAAAAGTACAACATATGTACACGAATATAACATGAAAACATGCACTTAACTCGTAGAAGCCATCTTAAAAAAATCTCGAATATCAGTTTGTGTGCCAGTCACTATAAGATTATTTTTTTAAATGCAAAAAGCATTTCATTCAGATGATAAAACTTATTTTTCTTTTCAACGGCTTAATTTCGCAAATTATCTACAGAAACCCCCCCCCCCCTCGTTGACGTGGTGACTGAGCTATTTTTAGATTCGCGATTTTATAGATCGCGATCGCTACTACAGCGCCCCCTACCGGCGAATTTTTTTCCAAATTCAGGGAAGACCAGCTTGCTATAGCCAAAAACTTAAAATAAAAATTTGGTTCAATTCACCATATATATATATATATAAAATATCGAATCAACCTCCATATAAAAAGTGTATCAGCAATGTAGTTATAATTCAAATGCCCCATAATTTTTTTTTATATATAAATTAACCATTGCGTATTATCCAGACAACACCACCCTCCTCCTATATATATATATATATATATATGATTTCTGTCATGCGATAACTACTCTAGTATTTATTAACCGATTTGGATTAAATTAATTCTATGCATAGTACATACCAGTGTCTCGACCGAGTTCGTTGGCTAGCTTCATCCGCCATCTTGTTTCAAAATGGTGGTCATTTGAAAAATTTTAAAAATTTAAAAAGCGGTGCGAATAAATTACAAACTGGAAAATACGTTTTTTCCTCCTGACCGCCGAGCAAAAGGGCAGAATTGTAACGTTGTTTTCTCTGTAATTTTTTAAAAAGTATAAAAAAGATGAATTTTCTAACATGATATACAATTTTTTAATTAAGTACTAAAATATAAGCTTTCAGAGAATTAATGATAACAAAATACTTTAAACCTGCATTATATTTGTAGAATTATATTAATTTAAATAATTCTTCTACTGCAGTGAAACCTACAGCTTAGTGAATGGATATATCAGTTCGCGGCGGTGAGAAGGTTAAGAGTTTGACCTTAATACAAGGATTCCGGAGCATATTTTGTTTCGTCTTTATCTTGAAAAATGGCTGAGATATAGCAGTTTGAAGTTCAAGGGTGTCTGACATTTTCAAACAATCTGATTTTTGTCATGCGATAACTCTAGAATTTATTAACCGATTTGAATGAAATTAATTGTATGCATAGCATATACCAATGTCTCGAACGAGTTCGTTGGCCAGCTTCATCCGCTATCTTGTTTCGAAATGGCGGCAATTTAAAAAATTTAAAAAGCGATACTAATAAATTAAAAACTGAAAAATATTATATCTTAAGAGTTTGACCTTAATACAAGGATTCCGGAGCACATTTTGTTTCGTCTTTATCTTTAAAAATGGCTGAGATATAGCAGTTTGAAGTTCTAGGGTGGCTGACATTTTGAAACAATCTGATTTTTGTTATGCTGTAACTCTCGTATTTATAAACTGATTTGGATGAGATTGATTGTATGCATAGTATACACCAATGTCTCGACCGAGTTCGTTGGCCAGCTTCATCCGCCACTTTATTTCAAAATGGCGGGCATTTGAACCGTGCACTACCGCGCAATGCTTAAATATTATTAATATCCGTTAGCTTTAAATTCTCGCCAATCTTGGCGACACTTGACAAATATCACCAAATTTGGCGATCAAAAATAAGTATCCATAAATGATGCCAACTTGGCTAGCTTACTAATTTTGCGCAATTCTCATTTACATTTAGTATTGACGAATATTCTCTTATCGGGTTCGTCGCATTTTAGCATTTTAAAAATTGAGTAAAATCAGCTTCGAATAAAACTTGCAAAATTTTAAAACCAAGAAATATGAAAGCTACCTCTTCCTCCCGCCATTGGCCGAAAGGACTTTTAAATTTGTTATGTCGTGAAGGTCGATTAATTTAATTTTTTAATCGGCCCGGCTGGCCTATTTAACTTATTCTCGCGAAACGCATACTATTGAAATTGATACATATTTTATCAATTTCATTTAATTTCTTATGTCGGGCCAGTCCGCACGCTTATTCTTTTTATCATTCCGGTTGACCCGTTTATTTATTTATTTATTTTGTTTTGTCGTCCCGGCTCAGCTCGTTTATTTAGTTTTTCGTCCCGACCCTTTAAAAAATTGTCCTAATTCTGCCGGCCCGGCTCGTTTGAAAGGTTGCCTTCATTTTGCCGGCTGGGCGGGGTACGGTCCTCGGACTACGCCCGGGCCCGTGTAGGCCTCTGTAGTTGTGTCTAGTTAGGATGAAATCGGGTTACCGACCCGATGCAGGGTTATAATTCACAGTCATTTTAAATACCTTTATTGACAACTTTGTGCCTGTTGACGTGAAATAGCCGATGATATAATAAAATTTTTGACATGTCCCAGTAAAAGGGGGGAAATTGTGCATGATACTTACGTTAATTTTGAAAGTGCAGAATAATACCGTGAACATATTACAATATAAAAAGTTCGTGGCGATTGGGTAATTTTTACAAAAGTTAAAGCTTTTAAAATCGGTATAATACAGACAAACTTAGGGTAATTATAGGATAGATGGCCATAGAGGAGAGATGGCCAGTCTAAATATTTCAAAAACTACTATACCATAGATTGCAGCAGAAACTTTGTTCGTAAGAAATAGTTATACGTGTTCATTCATTGCGACGTGCAGCTGTATTTTTCAATTATAAAAAGAAAGTGTAATTTTAATGTTTATTTAATTTAGTGGTTGGATATTTTTGTTGAGTTAGGTATCTGAATTTTTGCAGCACCGATCTTACATATTTTTTTACTTTAAAGACTTTTAAGACACGCATATAATCCAATCTTTGCTTTTAACTCTAATACAAAGTCGTACAATGACGGAGTGACGCTTTAAATTGGGTGGAAATCTGTCCATCAATTTTAGGATAGATGGCCACATCAAATCGAGGAGAGATGGCCACCTATAATCAATATTTCAAAATTGGAATGAGGATTTTAACTAAATATAATTATTCTTAAAATATTTATATAAATCTTATGTTTATAGTTATATTAATTGATATAATTATTTAAATTTTAACTAATATAAATATTTCAATAGCAATAATATAATAGGGGGGTGGGGGCAATAGCAGTAATATAATAATGGGACCTAACTATGTATTTTTTTCCAGAAAATATTAAAAAACTTCGGAAACCGTCATCCCAGAAACAGATAAAGTTGATAAATAAACTTAAAACCGTAAAAAATCTAAAACTAGAGAACAGGAATTCTGCTTTTACAGAATTTAATGTCGCCGCCGGCATTTCCATTACTTCATTTTCTTCTGATGGACTGGTGGCTTCTATTATTATGAAACAGCCATTATAAATGAAGTGTTAGGTGAAGATGAAAGAGCAGCCGTAAAAAGTTAGAACTCTGATTTTCTGGTCAGAATGGGGGAAAAAATGGCCATAATATCTTTTTACGGCTGCTCTTTCATCTTCACCTATAACACTTCATTCATAATGGCTGTTTCATAATAATAGAAGCCACCAGTCCATCAGAAGAAAATAACTCGGTTAAGCGGGACTCTACTGCAGTACAAAACATATTTCAATTTTAAGACTTAAAGCACACGTTTTATTTTATGTAAAATGACGTCATTCGCATCCGCTTAAGAATTCCACATTTACGATCTACTCTTAAACATCTACAGTAAAGCATGCATAGCACATCACTATCGCGAAATAATGCACAAATGCAGCAAAAAGATTCCGTCATTCAAGAAAATGGGACAAAAAACGACTATCTAATAATTCATAGATACTTACAATTAAATATAGTATATAATAGCTCCATTGTTTTAACAGAAATCATTCGTTTATATTTTTTTTCAAAATAGCATGTATTTTAATTACATTTTCTTTCGGTTGTTACGAGAAAATGGCAACAAAAATATATTATTACTATTTTAAAACTATTTTTCCTTTACTTGCTATAGAAATGGAGTCCTTCCGTTGCCAATATTAAGCAAATGGCTCCAAACACTACAAAAAAATTAATATTTCAAAAATAAATGGAGATACAGTTTTCAAACAAAATGCATTTAAAAGAACTTTTTTTTTAGAATACGACGGTATAAAAATTGAAAATGTGCGATATTTAGAAGTTTAAAAAATTGTTAAAGAGTATTTAATCGTAACGCTTTGCTTTACGGCTAGCTTCTGTAAGGTAACGTTATTTTTTGGGCACAAAAGAAGCTGGGAGAAAGAAATAGCATACCGTACCGGAGGCTAATAAATGATAAAAAAAAAAAAAAAAAAAAAAAAAAAAGTCCTTCCGGCCAGTGCCGGGAGGAAGAGGTAGCTTTCAAATTCCTTATTTTAAAAATGCCAACTTATATTATTCAAACACAAGAAGCTCAATTTTGTGAAAACCGAATATAGGAGATTCAATACTATTTTTTATCAATACTAAATCATTATGAATGAGAATTTCGTGAAATTGGTCAGCTTTATCCAAGCTGCTTTTATTTAAAGTAACTTATATTTGGCTGAGATGTTGATGTATACTATCCACATGCTTTCTCACATGGAAATAGGCGAATACGTGTGTTATCGCGTGACAAATACAAGATCGTTTCAAAATGTTAGCCATACTAGAAATTCAAAGTGCTATAATTCAACCATTTTTTAAGATATAAACAAAAGAACAAATTTTCAGAAACAAAATCTGCTCCGGAATCTTTGTATCAACGCCAAACACACATAAAAAAATCTTTTTCATTTTCCAATTTTTTAATACCTCATTTTAAATTTTAAATTTAATTTTTTTTAAATGGCAACCCTTTTGAAACAAGATGGCGAAAGAAGCTCGCCAACGAACTCGGTCGAGACATTGGTATGTACTATGTACAGACCAAGTAACATCCAAATCGGTTCATAAATACGCTTGTTATCGCGTGACAAAAATCAGGTCGTTTTAAAATGTCAGCCAGAATAGAAATTCAAAATGTTATAACTCAACCATTTTTTTAGATATGGACAAAACAGAAACTGTTCCGGAATCTTTGTATTAACGTCAAACACATACGAAAAAAATCTTTTTCATTTTCCAATTTTTTGGTATCTCATTTTAAATTTTAATTTTTTTAAATTTTTTTAAATGGCCGCCATTTTGAAACAAGATGGCGGATGAAGCTGGCCAACGAACTCGGTCGAGATATTTGTATGTACTATGTACACACCATGGTACATCCAAATCGATTCATAAATACGCCTGTTATCACGTGACAAATATCAGGACGTTTCAAAATATCAGCCACGCTAGAAATTCAAAATGCTATAACTCAGCCATTTTTTAAGATATAGATGAAACAAAAACTGCTCCCGAATCTTTGTATCAAGGTCAAATAAATAAGAAAAAAATATTTTGTCACTTTTCAATTTTTTGGTACCACATTTCAAATTTAAATTTTTCTTAAAAATTTAAATGGCTGCCATTTTTAAACAAGATGGCGGATGAAGCTGGCCAACGAACTCGGTCCAGACATTGGTATGTACTATGTACAAACGAAGTTACATCCAAATCGGTTCATAAATACGCCTTTTATCGCGTGACAAATTTCAGGACGTTTCAAAATGTCAGCCACGCTAGAAATTCAAAGTGCTATAACTCAGCCATTTTTTAAGATATAGACGAAACAAAAACTGCTCCGGAATCTTTGTATAAAGGTCAAATACATAAGAAAAAAATATTTTTCCATTTTCAATTCTTTGGTACCACATTTCAAATTAAAAATTTTTTAAAATTTTTTAAATGGCCGCCATTTTGAAACAAAATGGCGGATGAAGCTGGCCAACGAACTCGGTCGAGACATTGGTATGTACTATATACATACCGAATTTCATCCAAATCGGTTCACAAATTTGAGAGTTACAGTATGACAAAGGTCAGATATATATATATATATATATGGATATATATATATATATATATATATATATATATATATATATATATATATATATATATATATATATATATATATATATATATATATATATCAACTTTTGAACGGAGGGTGGTTTCGGGGTCTGGGGGTCATGATCGATGAAAATCTACCAAAATGTTTTGAAATCGCTTTCCTCCGAACGGCTGCAATAGGTAACTTTTTGTAATGAAAGCTACCTAAAAAAAAAAAAAAAAACATAGCACTTCCAGTAGCGAAGAAGATTAAATACATTTAAAATTATTAGATTCTACAGATTCTGGGGGAACAGAATTGCATGAGTATCACTTTGTTGGTTGAGGAGAAGAATATAATGTCACAACTAAAAAGGATTGCTGGATACAATGCATAAGGTGCCAGAAGTGGTTCCATGAAACGTGTACAAACTATCAAGATCTTTGCCGAAAATGTGATAAAATTTTACAAAAAAAGAAGGATTGAAATTATACATTAAATTTTGTTTATTCAAATTTTATTCACTGATTTTCCGTGATATAATTGCATCTTTACAAATTTCTATGTGTTTTTCATGATTAACTACATGAAATGTGTTATTTTCTGATATTTTAACTTCATTTTTTCTTTCTTGTGTTATCTGGCCATTCCTCCTCGGCTCGAAGGAGAGATGGCCATCTGCCATTTTAATTTCAATTTTGCTTCCCACTTTTTCTTCTCGATATTTAATTATTTTTTGTCCAAAATATGATGAGTATATGTATAAGAATTTCAAATATGCATCAATATTTCTTGTATTTGTATTCTAAGAATTTGTATTTCAATCTTTAAAAAATATGGCCATCTATCCTAGACTTACCCTACTATTATTACTAGCTGTTGATTACATTATAACAGGACTACCAGTTGACTGCGACCTTTCCAACAAAGAACAAGAAAACAACCAGCATAGATTATGAAACACTTTCAGAATACTCTAACAAAACTTTGCAGTTTAGTAGGGTGAAAGTTGATGTCTAAATAAAGAATTTAGAAAGAGCATCACGGAAAAAACTGTTTTGTTGAAACAAGTAAATTTTGGTTAATATAGCTCCAACCAAATATTTTGGTTGAATGACCAAAATTTTGGTTGTAGGGTAACATCCCCAGTGATTGGCAGGTCACCAGTGATTGGCATATCCTACAAAAATGTCCTAAAATAAGATTTACATCCAGTCTTTTAAAAATGCAAGACCATATTCCAGGTATATGTACATTTACTTTAAAGATTATAACTTTGATTTATGCTACTAGATGACAATAGTGCATAAGAAAGAGAAACAATTATGGCTTGTGTCAAATTAGCCATTTTCGTTGCAAATGCTTTTTCTCTGGCTTAAGGTAGTATGCATATCAATTCATTATTATCTGATTTATAATATGTTATAAATTTTGACTGACAAAAGTTTTGTTTAGTTGAAAGGGCTTACTTTAATTGTGTAAAAGTATTTTTGACATAAATATTTGGATTTTTGAATTAATGATAGGTGCCATTTAATGGTACTTCAGTTTTGTTATTTCCAAGTAATTGGCACATGTGCCAATTACTGGGGAATCATGAAATTTGACATTAAACCACTTATTTTGGCAGTTCTTTTAAAGTTATAAACTAATTTTGTTTAGCAATTGTTTTTATTTGAAAATATGAAATATTACCAGTAATTGGCATGCATTAAAGCTTCATATGACAATTACTGGGGATGGCATGACAATTATTGGGTATTAATATAAGTATATTGTATTCTTTTAAAGTGTTCACATTTCGAACTAATTATGCTGCTTTCTTTCTCTCAAAAACCTGAAATATGGCATCTTCATCTACAGTAAATTCATTGAAAGGGATTAAACCCAAATTCTTGTATTATGAAGAAGCAGTGATGAATGCAATGCATGCTACACATACTCAAAACATGAGCTTTCATAAAGCCAATGTTACATTTGGTGTGCCTCATAATACTTTAGAAAACTAAGTTAATGGGAAAACTCCAAGAGAAATAAGAATGAGAGCATCACCAGTTCTTACAGCAGCAGCAGAAGTTAACATAGTAAAATGAATTTTGAGCATTACCAAAGATGGCTTTCCCTTGATAAAAGAGGATTTATTGTGTACGGTTCAAAAAATTATTGAACTGTCAAACAGGAAAACTCCATTCACAAATAATAAACCTAGGAAAAAATGGTTTAAATTATTTTTAGCTTATCATCCTGAAATTATTTTGAACGTTCTAGAAACTGAAACTCTTACTCATTCAATAGCCAAACTAACTGAGTTAGATTTGCAAATTATGTTTAAAGAAATGGTAGATTATTTTTGCAAAGAAAATCTCAAACAGCTTTTCAAATATCCCCTGAGAATATACAATAATTGTGATGAGGCTGCATTTTTGCTTTGTCCCAAAACTGGAAAAGAGGATGCAAAGATGTTTATGAAATTGTGCAAGGCTCGGACAAAGAATCTCTTACTGTACTGATGACAGTTCGAGCTGATGGAGTTGTTTGTCCACCATTTATAATTTATACTTATCTCAGATTGCCATCAGATCTCGTCAATAATGCTCCTAAAAGTTGGGGTTCAGGGAAAATTAAAAGTGGCTAGATGAATGGTGAAACATTTTATAAATACATAGCTAATATATTTTTTCCATGGCTGCAGCAAAATCAGATTGATTTACCAATAATAATTTTTATGGATTTTCATCAGAATCACCTTACATTGCATTTAAGTAATTATTGTGCTGAAAATGTTATAGTAATGATTTCTCTCCCCCAAATGCAACACATACAATGCAATCATGTGATGTCAGCTTGTTCAAAGTGATGAAATTGAAGTGGAAGCAGGTAGCTCATGAACGGAGAGTAACTTTCATGAAGTTATTACAAAAATTACGTTTGCAAAAATTTTTGAAGTGTTGTTGTTAGAAGCATTAGTTCTGAATGTATTTCACATGGCTTTAGACATTGTGGCCTATATCCCTTTAATCCGGATGGAGTTGATTACAGTTAATTTGAAAAATTAACTGATTCTACTGCTCTTAATAATAATAATGTATTTTATGATGTTTTTAATGATGAAAAATATTATATGTATCATAAAATTGATTTGATCCTACAGAACCTACTGTTAAATTTTTTACGAGAAACAATGGAAAACAAATATATTTGGTCATCAAAGTCAGATATTAGTAACTGTAGACAATTGTTTCTTTTTTTATTGTTCCTTGGAATTATCAGGAAATTTTCTTTTTTCTCTGGAGTCATTCATTATTCGAAAAATCAAGACTCCATACTGACAGATAAAACAGCATTAATTTCTATATTACTATTTTTATATGTAACATTTCAAATTATGTTTTTATTTTATAACTATTTTAGACAAGTCTGAAAGAGTTATAATATATTTCCATCATCAAGATGTATAAATTAGTGATGGGCGATAACGAGATGTTTTTCTCGATTCTCTCGATTGTATGGACATCTCGATAGTTTTCGATTGTGTAAATATTTTCTCGATGACTCCAGTTTGCCAACTGCTTTTATACTTCATAAATTTATCAAGAATCGTCTGCAGGTAAACTGGAATGAGTCGGCGTTAATAAGGACTAATTGGTTTCCCCCGCTAGCGGGCCCTTCCTTTAGTCGGGGCCTCTAATTTATACGTAATCTTGTAATATGACATCTCGAACTGGCTTCCCGCTATATAAGGCACTGTATAGCAGGCGTGCTGTGCACGGACTATAAAATGTTGTAAAAAATAATCTCGAACCGGATCCCTGGGGGGGGGGTCAAGGTGAGGGTAGGAGCACAGCAGCAGCATAATAGGAATAAGTCGTCATGGGGCATTAGGCCTTTCCAACTATATGTCACATGGCACATGAGGGATCTCGATCTGAATTTATAAAAATGCCCTCCCAGTGGGGTCAAAGTGGGGGGAGGGGCGCGGGAGGTGCATAACGTGGGTAAGTGGTCGCAGACCTTTCCGACAATATATCACAAGGGGGTCTCTGGTAAATTTAGAAAAGTCACATGAGAGTTCCCGGCTAAATTTATAAAAATGGCCCCCGTGGGACAAAGTTGGGGGGAGAGGACCGCGGGAGGTGCATAAAATGAGTAAGTGGTCACAGACCTTTCCAACAATATGTCACATGAGGGGTCTCGGCTAAATTTAGAAAAATATCCCCATGGAGGCAAAGTGTGTGGGGGGGGGGCGGTTACCGGAGGTGCATAACATCAATAAGTAGTCTCAGACCTTTTCAACGATATGTCACATGAGGGGTCTTGGCTAAATATAGAAAAGTACACCCGTGGGGGCAAAATGGAGAGGGTGGACACCGGAGGTGCATAATATCAATAAGTAGTCACAGACCTTTCCAACAATATGTCACATGAGGGGTCTTAGCTAAATTTAGAAAAGTTCCCCGTGGGGGGCAAAGTGGGGGGGGCATAACATGAATAAGTGGTCACAGGCCTTTCCAATATGTAACATGACGAGTGTCAGCAAAATTTAGAACAAGTGGGTAAGTGTGATCACAGATCGCACAAAGGGTTTCGTTTAATATTCCTTTCAAAACACTTTTTCTTTTTGAAAAATCTGTTAGTTCCACATTTCGCAACCAGGGGGCACACTCGATTCTAAACAAACATCTATCCGAACGAAAACCCGTTTTACATACTATCCGTAGATATATTAGTCGAGGGGATTGGGCCCATAGCACCCGAGATCAGTCGGCGCACCTGGCAGTAAAAAATGGAACTAAAATATGTAAGGGTATGGTGCATAATATGAAAGAAGGTTCAAGTGTCGGCAAAAGTTGGAAAATTTCTCCCCGGGTTAAAAGGGCGGAGGTTAGAAAAATTACTTAAAATACACAAGTTAGAGCCCGGAGGGGTTAATTATTATATAAAACTTTTTAAAGATTTCATGATTTGTCGCGTGGTCTGAGGTATTCAACTATACGTATGTAAAATTTCATGTCTCCAAGTTAATTAGGGGCTCTCTTAGAAAGAATTGCTTCAAATACATGTGTGGTAGCTCAAAGCGTTAAACGTAAGACTTTTTCAAGATTTTATGATTTGTCGCTTGGCCTCAGGTGTTCTGCTATAAGTATGCAAAATTTAAAATCTCCAATTTAATTGGGGGCTCAGTTAGAAAGAATTGCTTAAAATACACGAGCTGGAGTTGAAAGGGTTGAACATAAAACTTTTTCAAAATTTATTATTTGACGCGTAATCTGGGATGTTGAGCTATAAGTATGCAAAATTTCACGCCTCCAATCTAAATAGGGGCTCACTTAGAAAGAATTGTTTAAAATACACATGTGGGAGCCCAAAAGGTTAAATGTACGACTTTTTCAAAATTTTATGATTTGTCGTTTGATGTGAGGTATGCAGAATTTCACGCCTCCAATCTAATTAGAGGCTTACATAGAAAGAACTGTTTAAAATATACATGTTGGACCCCAAAGGGTTAAATGTACGACTTTTTCAAAATTTTACGATTTGTCGTATGATGTGTGGTGTTCATCTATAACTATGCAAAATTTCAAGTCTCCAACATGAATAGTTTCTGAGAACGGGCTCTGTGACAAACAGACAGACGGACGGACAGACAGACAGACCGAAAGAGGAGCGAGACGAATAGGGTTTCGTCAGATGAACGAAACCCTAAAAATGCCCGGTGGCAAAGTGGGGAAAGGGGCAGGTAGGTGCATAATATGAATAAGTGGATTTTCTAATGATGTATCACATGAAGAGTGTCGACAAAAGTTAGGAACGTGCTCCCCCCTCCACCCCAAAGGGCCAACTACCGCACTCCCCGGAATACAACCCAACTTTTTGAAATTTCATGTATTATAAATAATACCGGGTGGCTCCGTAAAAAAATGCGATCTAAAATGATGAGAATGCAAAAAAGTTTGAAAACGACCCCCCCCCCCCCCCTCACAGTGAGAGCAAAATTGGGGAGGGTGAGACGAAAGTCTCATAATATGAAAGAGTTATCCAAGAGCTTTCCTATGATATGTCACATGACGGGTTAAAAAAATGTCTGAAAATTGCTTCCCCGACCCCTCTCCCCAGTGGGTCCACTCTTTCGCCCCGGAATTGATGCAGCCACCACTTTCAAAATTTTTATGTTTAATAAATAATAAATACCGCAAGACCCCATAAAAAAAATTCACATCTTAAATGCTATTTATCATAGAAATCGCTACGGTTTTAAAAATTTGTTCGCCCCTCCCCACCCCCAAAATTCAATTTTGGGGGAAGAAAGGTTCATAATATGAAAGAGTAGTCAGAAAGATTTCCGAAGATATATCACATGAGAGGTTTCATAAAAGTTTAAAATTGCACCCCTGTGGGTCCACTCTCACGCCCCTTGAATACTCCCGGAATTCCCATAACTCTTAATATTTTTATATTTAATAAGTATTATTTTTCTGAAGGCTCCGACAAAAAACCCATTTAAATGATAATTATTCTAGATATCGCTACAGTTTTAAAGATTTGTCCGCGCACACCCTCACCCCCCTCATCCTGAAATTCAACTGTGACTGGGAGAAAGGTTCATAATATGAAAGAGTTGTCAAATTCCGATGATGTATCACATGACGTGTTCGGTAAAAATTTGAAAATCCCCCCCCCCCCCGTGTGTCCACTCTTGCGCCCCCCGAAACTCACCAATCTCTGTCTTTGATTTTTTTTTATTTAATACATAATATTTATCGGGAGGCTCCACCATTTCACTGCTCATTGTCATACCTATCTCTCTTTCCAGCTCTCCCCTTGATATCTCTTCTCGGCCCTTCTTGACCGAGAACGAGAAATCAGTTTTCTTGACAATCATCGAGAGTAACATGTCGAGAATGGAAGAAAAGTGATTTCCCATTCTCGGCCTTAGAACCGAGAAGACATATCTCGAGGTAAGCGAGAGGTTTTCATCGAGGAGAGGTATCTCTCGAAGTAAGCGAGAGGTTTTCATGGAGGAGAGGTATCTCTCGAGATAAACGAAAGGTTTGCATCGAGCAGACTTTAGTTGAGGTGCGAGAGAGAGAGAGAGCGAGAGAGAAATGAATGAGCATATTCCACCTACGTCATGATTACGTAAGCTGGGTTGGCTAGCGTAAACGTAAAGGAGGGAAGTCACCGAAATGAATGTGATGTAAATCCCAGCTTAGAAAAACAGTAATGGAGCCCTTTTTTATGAGTTAGAAGTTCTTTGGGTATTTATTTAGCTTTCACAGTCAGATTGACACTTGGTGCGTTTTTGGTTAAGTCATAGTTTCTTAAAGAAGGATACAGATTAGGAGTCGTGTGATTTTGTTACATATATTTAAGTTGAAAAGGGTTTAATTCAGTTTGTGTGGGGCATTTTTCCATTTTTACGTTCATCTATCTTTACAAGAAGGAAGTATTGGATTCATGATAAATTGGTCAGTTTTTAGAAAATATCTGTCTTTTATATGACAAAAATTTTGATAACGCTCTATCTCAAGAAGTAATACGCAAAATTTAATAATACTTCATATTCAGTTAGACCTAGATGTAAAATGGTGTTGATTTGTTTGTTGTGCAAATAGCCCAACAGGTAACGCTGCTATATTTCAAAAACTAATGCACGGAATTTAATCAAACTTCATTAGCTATTGCTAGAGATTGGAACCAATTCCTTGTTAGACAGGTTCACTCTTAGCAAATATATTTGTCTGGTTCCCTTTCCGATAAAGTTCTTTTGTTTTCGATCAACTTTGATATTCTACAGCATTAGACATTTAGAGTAACTTTGATCTGTATTAAATCGTTTGCCTTTACCGAAAAAAGGAAAATGTTCGATTCTAATGAGTTCGTGAATGTCTCACAAAGATACTACTTTGGATTTAGGTACAGATGGGCAACAGTCATGTTAGGGGCCCATTTAGAACCTGGAAATCAATTCCGTTTTAGACAGATTCCGTCTTAGCTGGTTTGTCTAGTTATCCTCCCATTTTTTGATAAAGCCCTTTTTCTTTTGATCAACCAGAAAATTCCACAGAATTAGACACGCATTCAACATTTAGGAACTTTTCCTCAATCAAACCTTTTACTTTTATGGAAAATGTGAAAATGCAAATCGATTCTAGCTAATGTACCTAAGAGTAAAAATGAGTTAGAAAGGCGCTACTTTAGATTTAGGTACAGACAACGAAGAGTTATGTTTCAATCGCTAGGGGCCAAAGACCAATTCCGTTTTAGACAGTTTCCCTCTTAACTGGTATCTTTATGTGATTATCCTTCCATTTTTGGATACAATGCACTTGAGAATAAAATTGAGTTTTTAAATAAATCAAAAAGTAACTACTTTGGATTTAAGTACAAGTACAAACAGATAAAAATATTTTGGAATCATTAGGGAATGGAAACCGGTTTCCGTCTTAGGTAGGTTCCCACTTAGCTGGTATATGAGTCCGGTTATCCTTCTGTTTTTCGGTAAAGTTCTTTTGTTTTCGATTAATGGTGAAATTCCCCAATATTAGGCTCGCATTTACGAAAATTTGAAACATTTGCCTTTAGCGAAAAAGGAAAAAATTCGATCTGATACGCTTGAGAATAAAAATAAGTTCGTTAATGTGTCAGAAAGTAACTATTTTTAATTGGAATGCAAATTTAAAGAATCATTTTGGCATCGATAGGGAGTGGTAAGCAGTTTCCGGTTTACACAGGTTCCCTTTTTAGCAAGTATATTTGCCTGGTTTTTCTTCCCCTTTTTCGATAAAGCTCTTTTTTTTTCGATCAACGGGAAATCTTACAGCATTAGATATTTAGGGGAACTTTAACTTGTATCAAATTTTTGCCTTTATCGAAAATGTGAAAAAGCTATTCAATTCTATCGAATGCGCCATAATTACGCGATTTAGACATCGCACTTTCATTAAAAATAAAAGGGAACTTATAACAAAACAAAATTAGCAAAAAGATATTACAATCCTTGAATAATTTAAATAATATTTTTAAAAGTAGGTAAATGAACTGAAAGTATTTTCTTAAGTTATTTAGCGTTCCAAAATAGCGTTGTTCTTACCATTAACACTTTGAACATATTTCTTGATAACATATTGATCTTATATTTGAAAAACTTGTTTGAAAAGAGTGTTTTGAAAAATTCTGAGGGGTTGGGATTAACGTGTTCAACTCATTTTGCTGGCATCTGGTTCATCTGTAGTACTGTCAATTTACTAGACTTGCATACATAATACACATTGCCTTACATAAAATAAAATTTGATATGAAAATCCATGATACTTATTATTAATATGCTCAAACATTACAAACTTAAAATGTTTTACAGTGTTTTATCGAAACATTAGTATGCACACTTTATTAAAGAAATTTATACGGAACATATCTTAAAGATATTAATCATTTAGAGTTTATTGGCCTGTATTAAAATATAGAATGGCACATAATATTCGAAAGATAAATACTATAGCGGAGATGTGGTAACATTAAAGTTAATTTCTTAAACGCATTTCTAACAATTTGTTAATTGTCCTAAACCATTAGTACAGAAAAGGGGGTAGGTTTAGGGATTAACATGTCTTTCAGAAGGCTTAAAAACTGATAAGATGTATTACATAACAAGTTGTATTAAGATTATTAACAAATGTTAGAATACAGCTTTCTAAAGGCTTCATATCAGGTGCCCCTCCATCAATTGAAGTTGAATGAAAGAGTTAATGAAAACGATAACAGCAAACTACATTACTGCTTCTGTTTTTTCACAACCTTTCATTTAGCTTCAAAGGAAGATCTTTTTTCAGAGCATCTCAGTGTTAAATTTACATCGATTTCTTGGTATGTTGTTTTACTCCATCTATCTTTAGTTGCCACGTATTTAATAAAAACTTAAAAATTACTCTATAAGCCTGTAAAATAATAATCAATAATCGATTTTAAAAACATCTCGATTGTCTCGATTGTAGATTCCGGGAAGTAATCGATGACTGTATCGATTGTATTTTTTTACGATGACGATTTTTCTCGATTGGTAAAATCTCGAGAATCGCCCATCACTAGTATGAATTAGCATTAATTTACTTATGCGATGATTAATATTTTCAGCATAAAGTTGTTAAAATTAATATTATCAAGCTACGTTATCTCATAACCAAGATTTTCTGCTTATATTGTGTTATAATTAATCTTTTCTATCATGTGTTTCTCATAGCCATATTTTTTATATAATCTAAAAGTAAAAAAAAATGTTTTTTTTTACTAATATACACATGTGCCAATCACTGGATCACAAGGTGTCATACATTGGTGTACTTGGTGCCAATTACTGGTGATTATAGTAGCTTTTTATAAATATTTTTTTATAAAAATACCTATTCAAATATTTTTTATTTTAGTTGACAAAATAGATGCACAGATATGCACTCTTTGATTTAAAAATACTTGCAAGTAAATATTTTTTCCCTAAGTAATGAAAACAGGGGTAAGTTTAAGGACAAATTCTTAAGGTGCCAATTACTGGGGAAGTTACCCTACTAACCAAAATTTGATCATTCCAGCCAAAATATTTGGTTGGAGCTATATTAACAAAAATTTAGTTACTTCAACAAAACAGTTTTCTCCGTGATAACGCATTTGAAAACTCAGTTCCTGTGCTTACCATCATTATAGTCGGAAAATAATATTCGAATATTTTTGTGCAGCCCGTTATATTATCTATTTAGAATTGTATGTATATACCACAGTATGATAAAAATTTAGTACAATTAAACGCAGTTGAAACTGCAACACACCACAGTTCAAAATTCCCATTCAGCAATTTCTGTCAGTAAAGGGAAATGTTACTTGAAATCCTTTTTCAGCACTGTATAGAGTCTATCTCTATAGAATTTATACACGCGATTTAATATGCAAAAAAATAGTTGAAATTTAAAACACATACTACAACTAAAAACTAACTTCAAAAGATTATTTTTCATACGTAATAGGCCTGCTGCCATATTCTTTTGTGTGTTCTGTAAATGACCTATAAATTATATGCACACCAGATTCTACAGTAAGCGATTTTATTACGCCTTAGAAATATATACAGATTTCAATATGTTTAAAATAATGTAATATCCTGTTACAGCCAGGGCTTAATTTCTAACAAAAAAGTACCGGAATCCCAATATTCTGCGGTACTGCCGGTACTAACAACTGTACCGTTCCCCCTCCCCTGTCACTCCAATCTGCATATTTATATTTCACACATCATTTACAAAATTTAAAGCTTTTTTTTCGTTAGCAAAATAAAAATTTTAAATATATCTATCAGCATATACCCTTAGCTGTCAAGTATTAAGCTTTTTAGTTATTACTCCTTCGGAACAGTAATCTTTGCCTAATTTTAATGTTAATTAATTTCAGAATTCTGCGATAAAAGGACAAGAATTATGATTCGGAAATAGAATTAACACAAAAAAGGGACAGTTCGCAGCTATGCATTTTTTATGAAAAAATGAATGAAAAATTACAGAAATTAATATTTCTATGGTGAAGAACAATGTTTTTCAATTTCCTATAAAAGGTGCGTATCTTAAACTATAATCGATTCCTTTCACCTAACAATTTCTTGTGGTGAGTCCCTGAAAATCAGATTAAATAAAAAAAATTATACCGTTATCTGGAACATTCGAGGCTTTTATAGAAAAAGAGTAAACACTGCTCGATTGCTTTCTATCAGAATAATAGTACATGGCAATTATATCTACGTACAAATGAAAGTGACTTCGTAAATGCGCAAAGCCTTAAATGGGCAGCGTTTATGATACAAAATAAATATATTTTATACTCGCAAAAAACCTCAAACAAACAAAAACTCAAGATGATGTTCGTTGGCTAAAAATAGCGAAAATATTCTTTTCAGGTTAGAAATCTAAATAAAAAATAAAATAAACCAGCCAATTAAAAATTATCCTACTGTCAGAAAAGAAACCCGAACTGAAAGCAAATTCATTATTCAGTATCTTGAGTGGTGCCGTTTTCAACAGGTTGCCGCTATCAATGCCATAATTTTCGAAATATCAATAGAATAGAAAAACGCGATTGCTGTTTTCCCTTCATCCTGTTCAAAATAGCATTAAAATGATTTAAAACAGAATATAATACATAATTTTCAAAAAGGAAATATTTTTATATACATGAATAAATAAAATTTGACTGTAAGGTAAATTGAGCTTGATCTAGTACAAGACCAGAAATTGATATAAAAATTGAAATCGTTTCATCTCCATCTTATACGTGTGCGACACATTATGTCACATACTAGGTTGAGCAAAAAGTTCTGGGAAGTTTGTGAAAGTTGCGTTGTTATGCGCGAATCAACAACAAAAGCAACAAGGACTATTCTTCAAAGTAGAGACCATCATAGTCCACGACTTTCTGCCAGATTCCGCATTTGCTGGGAGTACCATGGCGGCACCTTGGAATCGAAAAACTCTTGCCATGCTTCTTCAACTTCTTTAACCCCTTAACGGGCGCATTAAATTACGGTTTAAAAATTCAAATTGCTTATTGGCACCACTTTTTTGAAAAAGAAATATTCACCTTATTTAATGACAGGTAAAATGATACCATAATAAAGCCAATACACTATTTTTTAAAACTGGCGGGAATCAAACAATCTGAGTGAAAGACACAGCCCGCGAATATCACAGGAGCGAGAATTAAGGGGTTAATGGATTCAAATCGACGGTCCTTGAAAAAGTGTTGCATTGATCGAAAGAGGCCATAATAGGATTCTTGAACTCCTTTAGATGTACCACTAGTACTACCATATGGGATACAAACTCTGTTAACTATTAGATTAAAAATTTCCCAGAACTTTTTGCTCAACCTAATATAAGTGTTTTGATAAAAAAGAACGCAAAAGCTTGGAGATGGGAAGGGAAGGAAAGGGTAATTTAGGCTTCGGTTTTTCTGAAGCGCTATGCACTCCGGACCAGGCCCGGACTGGCGCCTTTGGGGGCCCTCGGCTAGAAATTGAAAAGGGGCCTCTTACCGTGAAAGTTGGAGGGAATACAATATTAGAATATTTATTTTTTGAAAATTAGGCTTACCTGCCTAAAAACCACATTTCGCTATGTTGTGGCTTTGAAAATTTTAGATTGTATCAAATGTAATTTCGTTTTCACAATGAAATCTTTGTTATAGTATTTCAATATAAAATAAATGTATCACAAATAAATATATAAACCATGAAATTCTATGGTTTCTTAACATCTTCCTAAAAATGTAACAATACCATTTTGATACCAATCTTTGGATTTGAAAGCAAAAAAGCGTAGAAAACCCCGTTCCAGATCGCCAACATTGTACAAGCACCTTGCCCCAAAACATGATGCCATCAGAGGCGTTGCGATGGGGGTTATGGGAAGGGGGGAGGCCTCCCCCTCCAATATATGTGAACTTGGGAAATTTGAGCTTCGAGTTGGGACGTTCCAGATTTTTGAAACACTTTTTTTTTTAAAGTAGTAAAAAAAATAAGAATTTTTTATTGTTTTGTTGACTACGTTTCTGAGTTCTGTAACCGTACACTAGTTAAATTATCAAAAGAAATACAAAAAGTAGCCAGACTCAACTTGTCATTGTATTTCTCTGTGCTACGAAAATAATATACATCTACCACACCTGAATTTCTCTACTGTTGTCCATCAACAGTTCTCTAATCTATTTCCTCCAAAACTTTGTTCCTTTCTCAAAAACTCCAAATATCATGAGCCAATTTTAATATGAAGCACGATTATGGCTTTTACACAATAGAAGACAAAATCTTTCATTAAATGAACTAATAATTGTAATTTTTATGTTTTAATGTTCAGTATTTTTCCTTGGAAATAATTTTTTTTTACGTATAAGTATCATTATCATTAAACACAGATTTTACATATCATTTCAGTTGGAAAATAGAGCAATTTGTTCCAAGTTGGGAAATTTTTAAATTCCCCCCCCCCCCCCCCGTCCCTCGAAAAAATATTTGTAGCTACGCGCCTGGATGCCATAGAATGGAACATGTGACAGACCGAAGGAGCAAGGTCCTTTATATGTGGGAGATGAGGTAAAAGTTCAATTCCATCAAGCTCTTCTACTTTATTGCAATACGCGTGCGGTCTTGCATTGTCTTGTTGGAGAAGATGTCTGTGTATGTTGACTAAAGCAGGCCATTTGCTTTTCAAAGAAGCATACACCCTGTACATCTGTTCACAGTAAATTTCAGAGTTGACCGATCGAATATGTGGAATGATTTCAAAATTAATGACATGCTCAAAATTCGACCAGACGTTGATCATGAACTTCTTTTCAAACCGCGCTACTTTTGTAACATATTGGACTGATTGCCCACATCCAACAATTATTTCTCGATTGTTTGGATTCCGCAGATATATCCATTTCTCATCATATGTCACTTTGCGTTTGAAAAGCGCAAATCCTGTAAGTTTTCCAGAAGAGTTTTGCACATTTCCACTCTGTAATTTGCTTGCTGCATAGTCAGTTCATAAAGAACTTTTCTATAGTTCTTGTATGTTTTCTGTAATTTATGTAAAAGTTGGCATATCGTATCTTTGGACGGTCCTAGCTACTCTGAAAGTTTCTGTGTATAGGTTGTTGGTTTAATCTCCACTCTTTGCTTCAAATCTTCCAGATTAACAAGTGATTGCCTCTCACTTCTGGATTTCATTTTAAGTGACAAGTCATCTCCCTTAAAAAGTTTGAACTAGTTTTGGGCTGTACGTTTGCTGATCGTATCCCTTCAACTTCTCTAATTTTACGAGATACTTCAGCAACTTTATGACCAATTTTAAAATAATGTCTTAAGATGGATACTATTTCAATATTTGTATCAGACATTATATTACCTATAAATAGGTAAAAGAATATATATTAGCGTAATATAATATGGAGGAACATATGCTCTTTAATATAACATTTTGCACTGGTCGTTAATTATAAGTTAATGCCTTCTGTAGCCTTTCATACAGATATAGAGCTATCCTAAAAACGAAAATACTTTTGATACACCCTAACACTTGAGTAAAAAAATAATCTTCTCCTCTTGTAGTTTACTTACTTTCATAATAAATGTTTATATTATTTTATATACATTAGGGGAGGTAGGGGAGGTTTGATACATAGGGAGGGTTGATACATTGACGAATTTTCGCAACAAATGGCATTAAGAGCCATTCTAACACATGTGAAGGCTTCTTTTATTTGTTGAAGCCATCATTATCTGGAGTAATCAGTGAAAAACTGACTACTTTTCTTTTCTTTTAATTTTGAAGGTTTTTAGGATGTCAATATAAAGTTTTTCATTGACTGATTTTCTTTCATAACTCTTACTATTGTGAAGATAATATCTTGTAATTTTTTTTATTTATAAAGCACATTGTTAGGATTAGTTTTACTACAAAGTAGATTACCATTTTGCAACTGCATTTGTACAAAGTGATTAAAAATCCAATACGGCATAATAGGGAGAAATGATACATTAGTACTGGGGAGAAATGATACGCTTGCATATTTGAAATTTAACAGTTTTTTTATGTTGTAAACTAATATAGGACTGTAATATTCATTATTGTTTTACAGCAAGAGCTACTGAAATTGGTAAGGAAGAACAAAGAGACATTATGTAGGTACATAGACATTATGTAGGTTATATAGAAAAGCAGTGCGATGATAGATGGTTAGTTCGTTTTGCTCGTCATGTAGAATGGAAAAAGATTAAATGGCCTGAAAGGGAAAAGGTTTCTATAATTTACGAAGGGCAAATTGAAAAAACGTTAAATCTACCCGATTTTATTTATCAAAAGGATAGAGTTATTAGTTTTTCTTTTAACCATTTCAGGGGTGGTGGTATGTTTATGAAACCACTTAATTTTAATTCGAAAACGCCACATTGGCACCAGCATTTTGCTAAAATATTTTCCATTTAGTATGAATATTCCTTTTCTTATTTCTAATAAAATTTGTTAGTAAATTCCGGTGGCATTGATTTATTCAACACTTTAGCATTGAAAATGCTTTGCCCCTGAAGGAGTTAAAGGAATCTTAAATGTGCTAAATTTATGTTAAATTGTTTGCAAATCAGCAATGTTCACTTCATTTTTCCTTGCAGCTAGATCTCTACGGTTATTTTTTCATTATTTATTTTCTAAAAAGTGTGTTAATAGGATTGTTTAAATAATAGCAATAGTTTAAATATTTTTGTAAAAAACATTTCTGAAACAAAAATATGTCAATGTCATTTCGTTTCAAATTTTACTTAAATATTTCAAGATTTATCACAAAAAATTGTATGACGCATAAATTGAATTGTCTGCAATTTTTTTTTTCAATTTACATAACAATGTATCAATCCTCCCCAGTAATGGGGAGATTTGATACAGAAGTAGCCATTCAAAATAATTGGGATATATTTTTTTAATGACTATTTTTTAAATTAACCATATTTTTAATAAATGAATAAAAGGTCACTTCATACGAAAACACGAAAAATTTGTTTAAAAATAGCTTTCTAAGGGTTGTAAAAAATTAGTAAAAAAAAAAGTGTATCATACCTCCCCTACCTCATCTAGTTCCATGTTGGAAAAAATGTATATACTAATTAATTACGAGTTGTATGTAACTTAAAAATGAGAGGGGGGGAAATGTTTTTAGTTTTAGGTAGCCAAATCACTGTGTTGAAGCCATAATAATCTAAATCCTACTGTAATACCTAAGTAAATATTAACAAGAACAAAAAATCATGCGTCCAGTAAAGATTATGTAATATTTTCCGACACATTCAGAAACTATAATAAAACTTTGCAGTTTATTAAGGTGAAAGATGTCTAAATGAACAATTTAAAAAATGCATAATACAATTGTTCCACAATTGCTGAAATTACCATCAATAATCGCAAAAATATCTGAATTTTTTGTACAGCCCTCTATATGATCTATAGATTTGTACGTATATTATGCTGTATGTTAAGAGTCCGTTACATTAGATGCATAGTGCAGTTAAAACTTTCTAGCCAGCAATGTCCGCCAATAAATGGAAATGTACTTGAAATCTTTTGTGTAGCCCTGTATATGATCTATAGAACTTATATTCGCCAAGTAATATGCAAAAATAGTTAAATTTTAAATCGCGTACCACAACTGAAAACACACTTACAGCAATTATTCTTAATATTCAGTACTGTAGCCAAATACTTTTGCGCGTCCCTGTAAATGAACAATAAATTATATGCACATCAGATTCTACAATATGAGCTTTGTCGTACACCCCAGTGTTATACATAAATTTCAATATACTTAAAAAATGTGTAATATCATTAAAATGCATCGCATACGATATTTCCCCATAGACCGTCATGAATTGGAATACTTCTGAGTGTGTCTGTAAATGAACCGAGCACGTTACATAATTCATTTTCAATACCAAACATGCCATAGTAAAACCTAATAACACATACTTCAATTTCATGATAAACTAAATATATTTACGAGAATTAGAGCATGAACAGACAGACGGACAGACAAACCGAATTCATAAACACTTTTCAACTATGTTGGAAAGTGTTAAAAAGGACACAGGGGTTATAAAAAAACAAACATATTGTAAAAAATAATGTCTTCTTTAATTTTGATTTAATTGTAACAAATTGTAAAATGGATTTTATAATAAAGAGAAAAATGGCTATTCTATACCTTGGTACAGATATAGCGGACTAAGAAAAGCTATGTGATTGTGAATGTCTGTTTACTAATCTAACAGCTTTTTTGATCAGTTCTTCGCTGATCCTGGCTACGTTATCTATAATAACATCTTTATCCAAATTATAAAATAAGCCGACAACATGTGACTTTTCAACAAGGTATGGTTAGTACGAACTTGCAAGCTACGTACAGTTTGGTAAACATTCAAGGCTGCGTGAGCGTTCAAAAACAACAGAAAAGATTGTTTCTTGTAAGAGAAGTAACCATAAATTTTTTGGTCTTATTCAAATTCAGATTCTACATGGTCATATTCACAGATTTCTTCAGCTCCATTAAAAGATTGTCTTGTTTTCTTTCAATGTTACTTTTTTCAGCCATTGTAAAACTTTCATACTGATCTACAAACTATTTCAGCTTTATCAGTAGTTGACTTATTTCAACTTTACAAAGTTTAGAAATGCTACAAAGAACTTATAAAAAACTATATAAAGCATTACGATTTCATTAATTTTCTTTGGTTTTAACTAGGAATCAATTGACTAAATCTTCCTTCGATAATTCTCCTGGCACAATCTAAAACACTAAAAAAGACAAATTTATAGTTTTGAGCAGTTGAGATTCAAGGAGCTTCGTCTATTGATTTTTGAACAGCATTACCCTACTTCTAGATAAATATTACTATCTTCAAATTTGCTATTACCTATACTTACATAATATTTTGTTTTTGAATACAGAACCTGAAAGTGTTTATCACACCTTTTACCCCTTACTTGTTGAAGCAGCTTCTGTACCAAGATCCAGGTTGTAGAATAGTCTTACTTTATAGTATTTTATCCCTTACTTTATACACACCTACCTTTTATCCCTTACTTTATAATAGTTTTGCCTTGTAAATAATTTGAAGTAGAAGATGTAAAAGGAAATAAATCTAGTAAAACAATATGCATAAATAGGTTTTCAAATTTAGACTATTTACTAATCAATTTCCTTGCCATGAATTTAGATTTGCATTCAAAACTTTCATTTGATTTTCCTTTAAAACGGTAATGAAATGGAATAGTTTCCGTGTGTTTACACTTTCCTCATATCTTAAAATTCCCTCATCGATAATCGAAGAAATACCTTTATATTTGCTCCTACATCTTATGTCTCCTATTTTTTACAACCTGTGCAGTTTTTCATGTGCAATATGTTTTCCTTTTGTTTCTCTCTCTCATACGGTCATTCTTTTTTGAGATGAACTTAGACAAAGGCTAGATTCTCACACCAACCTAAAGAAGTTCTCCTAGGAGCAACGTTACTGTTGAATCAGTTACTACCAAGTTCAGTATGTTTCCTATACAGTCAGTGTAAATAAAATCTTTGTTTTCCTTTTTGAACTAAACTTGTAGACCATTATAGCAGCCTTTCATATTTGTTGCTCCGTCAAATGAACAAGTAATAATAATTGATGTTGCAATATCACACTTAGCTTATTCTGATTTTATAAGTTCGTACAAAGTCAATCCACTTGAATCACCGATTACTATTATTTCTAAAAGTCTTTCATATATCTTTCCCTGGACGACATAGCGGACGCAAATTGCAGCCTTCCATAACAGCTGCATCTTAAGTACTATCTGACACAATTTAAAGTTAAATATTAGTTTAATAACTATAGGTTATACATTAAGTTAGGAATATTAGCGTGAACAACATCTCGCTTCGTAAGCACGAGAACAACAACGCGGTACATAAGAAACAGTTAGGAGGTTGCAATTAAACTCAAACAGTCTCAGTCATAGTTTGTACAACTTAAAATAGGGCAAATTACTTTTTCATTTACAGAATAAAATCATTTTTAAAAAACCAGATTCCTACAAAATTCAGCAGAGCACATTCAAATTGAAAAAATTACAAAAAAAAAAAAAAAAAAAAAAAAAAAACTTTTGGCGATTTTTTTCAGTTGTCTTGCCAATCCTGGTTACTAATTTCAGCAGAAATTGAGCATGTGCAGTAAATCTCCGTAGGAAGGATTTGCTGTTTCGGTCAGCCAGTGCCGCGATGTGTTCTGAACCTGAGCCTATGAGCATTGCACAGATCGCGATGAGTAAGTCAACACCCCTCCTTCGTTTCACCAGCGACACGATGCCACTACCAGCGCTACTGCATAGGCTACCATAAACAAAAACTGACTGGAAACAGATTAAAATTGATTGTAAATCCGTAAGATTATGGGAAAAAGCCAAATTATTCTGATGTAATTAGTTATGAAGTAGTATATCCATTTTTGGAGGCACCTCCGGGGCCCCCTTACTTGGGCTGCCATAAACAAAAACCAACTGGCAACTGTGTAAAATTGATTGTAAATGCGCAAGATTACGAGAAAACAGTCAAATTATTCTGATGTAACTAGTTATGAAGTAGAACATCCATTTTTCGAGGTCCTTCCGGTGCCCCCTTACATAGGCTGCCATAAACAAAAAATAAATGGCAACTGCTTAAAATTGATTGTAAGTAAGATTAAGGGAAAATTACGGTGAAACAGTCAATTATTTTGATGAAACTAATTATGAAGTAGTATATCGATTTTTGGAGGCACCTCCGGGTCCTACTTGCATAGGCTACCATACACAAAAACCAACTGGCAACTGCTTAAAATTGATTGTAAATGCATAAGATTACGGAGAAACAGTCGAATTATTCTGATGTAACTAGTTATGAAGTAGTATATCCATTTCTGGAGGCCCCTCCGGTACCCCCTTAAATAGTCTGCTATAAACAAAAACCAACTGGCAATTGCTTAAAATTGATTGTAAATAAGATTACGGTAAAGTTATGGGGAAACAGTCAAATTATTCTGATGCAACAAATTATGAAGTAGTATATCCATTTTTGGAGGCCCCTCCGGGGTCCCCTTACATAGGCTACCATACACAAATCCAACTGGCAACTGCTTAAAATTGATTGTAAAATGCGTAAGATTACGGGAAACTAGCGGGAAAACAGTCAAATTATTCCCATGTAGCTAGTTACGAATTAGTATATCCATTTTTGGAGGCCCCTCCGGGGCTCCCTTGTGCCAGGGGTCCTCGGCAATCGCCGACTAGCCGACCTGGGTCCGGGCCTGCTCCGGACCCCTGTATTTATGAGCGCCGGTGAATTACCACCAATATTTAAGTATGTACTGAAATCAAAGAAGTACCGGATCTGGAATACAGCTCGGACAGACGGCAGACAGACAAATTGAATTCAGAAATATTTTTGAAGTATGTTGGGAAGTGTTAAAAAAAATGTCGGATCTTCCGTTTAACAGTTATAGTGACATACTGGAAAAAAAAAGAAAATATTAAAACGAATTGAATAACATCATTTATTTTGGAAGTCGATTAATAAAGAAACAGAATTACTACATTCTAAAAAAATATATCTAAATTCAGATATGTGAGTCCTTTAAAACGTTAAATTCTTATTAAGAATTTACTTTGAAATGGACACTTTCAAACAATTTTTGGAATGATTTGTTCTACTTTGATGGAAATCATTGAAATCAACAAAATCACTGAAACAAAAATGTTGTTTTCATTCTACAAGAGAAATTAACAAACATTTGAAAATATATAAATTTATGGAACAGTTGCTGTATATTCCCTCGGCCGATATCTTGGATTTTTTTCTTGGCGTGAAAACCGTTTTCCGCCAAATAGTAAATGTCGCCAAGCAGCAATTTATGCGCATGTTAGGCTTAACGGGGTTGCCTTATCGATAAACACCGCCAACAAAAAATCGCCAAGAAATCCAAGATGGCGTCCGAGGGAATATAGAGCGTCTTAGCGAAATTTATACACTGTAATTTTTTTTAATACTTGAAAATATTTCCAGAGAGAAACATTCGCCTTGGATGCAATATTTCAAATTAATTGCTTAAAAGGCGCAGAGGCCAACCTAGTGAAATAATTTTTTCACTAAAAACAGCGATGGAATCTTTTTCACTAGGTTGTCCTTTGCGCCTTTTAAGCAATTAGTTTGAAATTTGATTTTCATTTGAAATATTGTATGTGAGGCGAATGTTTCTCTCTGGAAAAATTTCCAAGTATTAATATAGTTTCAAACGATGCTGGATTTAATTAAGTTTCGTGTTTGCCCATATGTCGGCGGCTCACGGAAAAATCTTCCATCTTGTGCTGCGTTTGTAGCCTTGCCAACCCCTAATAGTGAGAATTTCCAGGTTGGCTATCGTTCCATATGGTTTAGTCGGTAGAACGTCAGTGCGCTATACTGATGGCCCGGGTTCGAGTCGCGGCATGGAATCTTTTTCACTAGGTTGGCCTTTGCGCCTTTTAAGCAATTAATTTGAAGTTTGATTTTCATATGAAATACAGTAATTTTTATTCAAAGGCACAAAACACAGCATATATCGTTTTCTCGGTTAAAATTTATATCCATAAAAACTATACTAAGAAATATAAATTTTTTTGTAATACAACCCTCATTCAGTATATTCCTTTCTTAGAAAACCCATTATAAAAGAAAAATTTTAAATATGTATTATATTTCACTATTTAAAGTCATTAAAATTATAGAAAATATTAGAAACTGATGAAAAAATACTTAATTACAAAATCCATGAATTACGAAAAATTATCGCAACATGTATTTAAAAAACAGAATGTTCAGAAGCTTATGCATTTATCAATATTTATATAAAATATCCCCCAAACTACTACTTACAGTAAAAAAAAAAAAAAAAAAAAAAAAAAAAAAAGAAAAAGAAAGAAAAGAAAAGAAAAATTACAGCTATGCATTAAAAATTCCCTGGATAATTTAGCACTGAATCTATACATATGAGATTTTAAAAAAATAGAATATTATAAGTGGTTATATACTAACTGCTGGCATTCGCGAAACAGTGCCAACCCCCTCGACCCCTCTCAACACTGTCACAGTTGAGAAGGGATAGCCCAGGGAATGGAAGATCCCATAAGGAAAGTGATTTTGGTTAATTGGCTACTTAACTCAGGCGAAATCACCCGCTCGCTAACATTAACCATATGGGATATTTTTTTTAGATATCTCGTTTACGTTTAAATTTTTTTTAATTTTTTTCCTTTTGCATTGCATAGTTAAGATCGATCTTTACAAATGTTTTTTTTTTCTTTTTTTTTCTTTGCAGGTTCTTTTTTTTAAGAGGATACTTTTACTTTCCAAACCGGTTTCGAAAGTGAAAGTATCCTAATAAATAAAAAAAACTGCATGCTGGACAGATAATTACACCTGTTTATTTTCTATTTAATTTACATCCAAAACTGTTAATTGGTCCAAATCATCCAAGCAACCTCATAGTAAATTGGTAGATAATTTTATATACCTTAGATAAATTCAAATAACATAAGTGATCGTAATTACATAATTCTAGTAGAAGAGCAACGCGAAGCATTAATAAAATTAAATTATAAATCGCGTCAAAATGTAATTATTAAATTTAAATAATTACGAATAAAATTAAGAGTTTGCGTTGTGAATTATTTAGACGAACTCTTCCACTTATGAATTAAACTAAAATTTAAGCTGTAAAAATAAATTGACATACCTTAAACCTTATCAATTAAATAATTACAGAAATTTTTTAAAACTTGATTAAATATTTTATTTACATTGAACACAACTATATACAGAAAACACATAATATTAATTAAAAAAAAAGAAAGCAACACTTTTGTTTGCTTCTCATTATTAGGTAGCTTTCTTTACAAAAAGCTACCTATTGCAGCCGTTCGGAGGAAAGCGATTTCAAAAAATTTTGGTATATTTTCATCGACCATGACCCCCAGACCCCGAAACCAACCTCCGTTCAAAATTGATATATATATATATATATATATATATATATATATATATCAATGTATATATATATATATATATATATATATATATATCTGAACTATGTTACACTGTAACTCTCGTGTTTATGAACCGATTTGGATATAATTCGGTGTGTACATAGTACATACTAATGTCTCGACCGAGTTCGTTGGCCAGCTTCATCCGCCATTTTGTTTCAAAATGGCGGCCATTTAAAAATTTTTAAAAAATTTAAAATTTTAAATGTGGTACCAAAAAATTGAAAATGGAAAAATATTTTTTTCTTATGTATTTGAGCTTTATACAAAGACTTCGTAGCCGTTTTTGTTTCGTCTATATCTTAAAAAATGGCTGCGTTATAGGATTTTGAATTTCTAGCGAAGCTGACATTTTGAAACGTCCTGAATTTTGTCACGCGATAAAACGCATATTTATGAACCGATTTGGATGTAACTTCGTTTATACATGGTACAGACGAATGTCTCGACCGAGTTGGTTGGCCAGCTTCATCCGCCATTTTGTTTAAAAATGGCGGACATTTAAAATTTTAAGAAAAATTTAAATTTGAAATGTGGTACCAAAAAATTGAAAATTGAAAAAATATTTTTTTTCTTATGTGTTTGACCTCGATAAAAAGATTTGGGAGCAGTTTTTGTTTCGTCTATACCTTAAAAATGGCTGAGTTATAGCATTTTGAATTTCTAGTGTGGCTGATATTTTGAAACGCCCTGATTTTTGCCACGTGATAACAGACGTATTTATGAACCGATTTGGATGTACCTTGGTGTGTACATAGTACATACAAATAACTCAACCGAGTTCGTCGGCCAGCTTCATCCGCCATCTTGTTTCAAAATGGCGGCCATTTAAAAAAATTAAAAAAAAATTAAATTTAAAATGAGATACGAAAAAATTGGAAAATGAAAAAGAGTTTTTTCGTATGTGTTTGACCTTGATACAAAGATTCCGGAACAGGTTTTGTTTTGTCTATATCTAAAAAAATGGCTGAGTTATAACATTTTGAATTTCTGTTGTGGCTGACATTTTAAAACGACCTGATTTTTGTCACGCGATAACAGGCGTATTTATGAACCGATTTGAATGTAACTTGGTCTGTACATAGTACATACCAATGTCTCGACCGAGTTCGTTGGCCAGCTTCATTCGCCATCTTGTTTCAAAAGGGTTGCCATTTAAAAAAAATGTAATTTAAAATTTAAAATGAGGTATTAAAAAATTGGAAAATGAACAAGATTTTTTTTATGTGTTTGGCCTTGATACAAAGATTCTGGAGCAGTTTTTGTTTCTGAAAATTTGTTTTTTTGTTTATATCTTAAAAAGTGGTTGAATTATAGCACTTTGAATTTCTATCATGGCTAACACTTTGAAACGATCTTGTATTTGTCTCGCGATACCACACGTATTCGCCTATTTCGATGGAAGAAGGCATGTGGATAGTATACATCAATATCTCGACCAAGTTCGCTGGCCAGCTTCCTCAGCCATCTTGTTTCAAAATGGCGGCCATTAAATTAAAAAAAATATATATATATTTAAAGTGGGTGCAAAAAAATTAGAAATTGAAAAAGGTTTCTTTCTTAAGTATTTGACCTTGATATAAGGATTCAGGAGCATTTTTTGTTTGTCTTTATTTAAAAAAATGGCTCAGATATAGCAGTTTCAATTTCTAACGTGGGTGACATTTTGAAAAATCTGATTTTTTGCCTGCGACAGCACTCGTATATATCAACCGATTCCGATGTGAGTGAGCATGTGCACAGCAATTACTAAGGTCTCGACCAAGTTCACTGGTTAGCCTCATCCACTATGTTGTCTTAAAATGGCAGGCACTTTAAGAAATCGCCGAATTTGGCAGCCAAATATAAGTTACTTTAAATAAAAGCAGCTTGGATAAAGCTGACTAATTTCGCGAAATTCTCATTCATAATGATTTAGTATTGATAAAAATTAGTATTGAATCTCCTACATTCGGTTTCCGCTTAATTGAGCTTCGTGTGTTTGAATAATATAAGTTGGCTTTTTTAAAATAAGGAATATGACAGCTACCTCTTCCTCCCGGCACTGGCCGGAAGGACTTTTTTATGTATATTTAATCTTTAAAAAAAAAGACAATGTTTTCATTACTCTTATTATTATAAATTTTTCTTTTTAAATTACCTTAAATATATTTAAATATTGGTTTTGTCGGATCTCAGATTACTCTCTACCATAAAATATCAGAAAAGGATATTTATAATTTTTCATATGATTTTAAGTGGTAAAAGAAAAAATTTAAGGTAGTACCTTTTAGGTAGCTTTCTTTACAAAAAAGCTACCTATTGCAGCCGTTCGGAGGAAAGCGATTTCAAAAAATTTTGGTATATTTTCATCGATCATGACCCCCAGACCCCGAAACCACCCTCCGTTCAAAATTGATATATATATATATATGTACAGGGTGATTCATAAAAGATGGGCAGAACTTTAAGGGGTTATAGTACACTTAAAGACAAATAATATTAAATAGGAGACTAAGGGTCCCAGACGTATTCCCAAGGAGATAGGGGGCATTAAAGTTTAGGGTCCGAAATTTCAAATGATTATAAAACATGGAAAAATTGGTCGATTCGTTTGCGGTTTTTGCAAAAAATTTTCTTTATGCCAGTATTTTCTTGAAATAAAATTTTAAAGTTCAATTTCAAAAAATGCCGATAGGGGGCGCTTTAGACTTTGGAGTAACAAACAACTATTTTTAACGTTATTTTTTGTATTTCTTTAAATGATTTCGAAAGCTTAGACTTAAACTTAAATTTTGATCTAAAAATCTGAGTCCTAACGAGTAGTTAAGTAGCGTAAACTGAAATTTGAAATTTGAAACCCTTCTCCCCCCAGAACAAAAATCAGTTATTCCCGATCTTTGTGTCGTAGATTAGGCTCTAACTACTGCCGCGTTTTGCTAAAATTATTCTTTATGTCAGTATTTTCTTGAAAATAAATTTTAAAGAAAATTTTCAAAAAATTCCGATAGAGGGCGCTTTAGACTTTGGAGTAACGAACAACTATTTTATACCGTTATTTTTTGTGTCTCATTAAATGCTTTCTAAAGCTTAGACTTAAACTTAAATTTTCAGCTCAAAATCTGAATCGCTGAGCGTGGTTCAGTAGCGAGGGGAGGGGGTTCAAATTTCAACTTCTGAACATAGTTCAGTTTGCACTACTTAACCATGCCCAACGATTCTGTGCTGTGATACGAGGCAAAAATACAACTTTCGTCAAGGACTGCATAGTCGGAATTCACTCATAAAGGCACTGGCACAGTTGGAAACGTCGCTCATGCAAACGTTAAAGCTCCATTCCTGACGCTAGTCACCGGGTGAAGAAGGAAACAGAAAGTATGCAAATGTCAAATGGGGAAGAAGAAGAACACGTATGCAAAATTTCGACACGATTCAGGCATAAAAACCACTGAACGGTGAGTCAAGTGTAAGTCGCTGTAGTAATGAATCGGAAGATGGTGCCCTTCACGAATAAGGAAAAGGCTGAGATGCATTTAATTTACGGAGCGGCAGATGGAAATGGTGCAGAGGCACAACGAATGTACGGAGAGCGATTTCCCAACAGGCGGTTGCCTAACCGCAAAACTTTCGAGCGCTTGCACAGACAGTTGTGTGAGACGGGATCATTTCTCGCTTCCCGGTCGAATGCAGGTCGTGCAAAAAAGGACGAATCAGTAGTTGTTGCAGAAGCCATTCTGGATGTAGTAGCGGCGCAGCCAAGTACAAGTACACGAACAGTGGCTAGGCAGGTGGATACCTCACAGTCCATGACTTGGAGGGTACTGAAGGATGAACATTTGCTCTCGTTTCATGTGCAACGAGTCCAGAAACTGTCTCCAGGGGATTATCCAAATCGTATTGAATTCGCCCGCTGGTTTCTGCAGCAGAACGCGCTAAATCCACATTTTGGACGAACTGTGCTTTTCACCGATGAATGTACCTTCACACGTGAAGGTACATTTAACACACACAATGCACATGTATGGGCGGATGTCAATCCACATGCTACGTATCCACATGCTCATCAGAGACGCTTTTCCATCAATGTTTGGGCAGGAATCCTCGGAGACCACCTAATCGGACCGTACCTTCTTCCTGAACGCCTCAACGGTAAAACATACCTCACATTTCTGCAACATGTGCTGCCAGACCTGTTAAACGTTGTTCCTCCACGCATCCGGCGGGTCATGTGGTTCCAGCACGATGGAGCGCCAGCCCATTACGTACGAGACGTCCGCAACTATCTGGACATCACATTTCCGAACAGATGGATTGGTCGAGGTGGTCCTGTTGCTTGGCCTGCTCGCTCGCCAGATCTTTCACCCCTCGATTTCTTTTTTTGGGGACGATTGAAGGCTCTTATGTATGAGACACCCATTGAATCTCCCGAGGAACTGGGCGCCAGACTTTCCGCCGCTGTAGGGGAAGTGCTCGAAAAGCCTGATGTTTTCGCGAATGTTCGCCGTTCCATTCATCGCCGTTGTTCTGCGTGCATAACCTCTGGTGGTCACAATTTTGAACATTTATTGTAATTACATGTTAATAAATATGCTTTGGTAACATAATCCTAATTTGTGTCTTTTTACCTCGTATCACAGCACACAATGTGTGGACATAGTAAACTGAACTGTGCTCAGGAGTAGAAATTTCAAACCCCTCTCCCCAGAAACTTAACCACGTCTAACGATTCAGATTTTGGGCTGAAAATTTAAGTCTAAGCTTTAGAAAGCATTTAATGAGACACAAAAAATAACGGTATAAAATAGTTGTTCGTTACTCCAAAGTCTAAAGCGCCCTCTATCGGAATTTTTTGAAACTTTTCTTTAAAATTTATTTTCAAGAAAATACTGACATAAAGAATAATTTTAGCAAAACGCGGCAGTAGTTAGAGCCTAATCTACGACACAAAGATCGGGAATAACTGATTTTTGTTCTGGGGGGAGAAGGGTTTCAAATTTCAAATTTCAGTTTACGCTACTTAACTACTCGTTAGGACTCAGATTTTTAGATCAAAATTTAAGTTTAAGTCTAAGCTTTCGAAATCATTTAAAGAAATACAAAAAATAACGTTAAAAAATAGTTGTTTGTTACTCCAAAGTCTAAAGCGCCCCCTATCGGCATTTTTTGAAATTGAACTTTAAAATTTTATTTCAAGAAAATACTGGCATAAAGAAAATTTTTTGCAAAAACCGCAAACGAATCGACCAATTTTTCCATGTTTTATAATTATTTAAAATTTCGGACCCTAAACTTTAATGCCCCCTATCTCCTTGGGAATACGTCTGGGACCCATAGTCTCCTATTTAATATTATTTGTCTTTAAGTGTACTATAACCCCTTAAAGTTCTGCCCATCTTTTATGAATCACCCTGTATATATATATATACAGGGTGATTCAGCTCGTCGGTGACAAACTTTAAGGATCGATAGAGCACACCTAGACGAACATTTTTGAATAGGGAATGTAGGGTCCCTGACGCGATGGTAAGGCGCTAGGCGCTTTCGAAAATTTGGGTGCCGAAATTCGAAACGTCATAAAAACTAGGGAAATGGTTAGATTTTCTTGCTTGTTGCGTCGAAATGATTCTGTTTGTTTAGACTTTCTTCAGTACCAATTTGATAAGCGTATCTCTTAAAACATGGATAGGGGGCGCTGCAGACTTTGGAGAGCTAGACAACAACTTTAAGCCCGTTATTTTGATAATTTAACACATGCTCGCCAAAGTTTATACTCTAACTTAAAGTTTGAACCCAAAAGTAGAGCCCTGCAAAAAGCGTAAGAGCCGGAATAAAATGTCAAAGTACAGGGTGGTCGAAACTCGAAGGCTCCTAAGAGATAAACAAACAGATTTCTTGACTTATGGCATGCATTTTCATGATTCTGTTTGCTGAGGCTCTCTGAAACTCAGTTGAACGGTACAAAAAGAAACATCGATAGGGGGCGCTTTGGGCAAAAAACATAATTCGTTGACATTTCGGACGCTAACTGGAAACGGGGCGCTACGATCAGTTAGTAATAATGAAAACACATTTTCTACCTCTGCTCAACACTTCTGAATAAATTTAGACCAAAAACATCAATGATACTGGAAATTTATTTACAAAAAATAACACTACAGAAGATGCTCGAAATTTCGACCTTGGGCCATGATGCAGGCTTCGCACCTCCGTCGCATTGAGGAGTGTGTGTTTCCAACAATGCCAGGAGTATCTCTGATCTGCCCTGCAGCTGCCACAATGCGCGCCACAAGTTCTTCAGCACTGCTGACAGGTGTATGGTATACCTCGGCCTTCAGGTAACCCCAAAGGAAGAAATCCAAGCAGGTGAGGTCTGGTGATCGGGCAGGCCAGTGAACTGGACCCCCACGCCCGATCCACCGCTGGCCATACCTTGCGTTTAGATGGAGACGCACGTCGTTCGTGTAATGGGCCGGAGCTCCATCGTGCTGGAACCACATCTGGCGACGCGAACCTTCGGGTACGTGCGCCTCATCCAGAAGCTGCGGCAGCACTTGATCCAGGAAAATCAGGTAATTTCCACCTGTCAGCCGTTCAGGTAACAAATAAGGGCCAATGAGGCAATCCCCCAGAATGCCGGCCCACACATTTACTGAGAAACGCTCCTGGGCTGCTCGGCTTCTGGTTTCATGTGGATTTTCATCACACCACACATGACTGTTGTGGGCGTTCCACATTCCCTCCCGGCTGAAGGTGGACTCGTCCGTAAACAAAATGCTGTTTACAAAACGGGGATCCCTGGATCTCATCGCCAAGTACCATCTTGAGAATTCCACTCGAGGGCCAAAATCCTGCTCTCTGAGCAACTGCACCCGCTGGATGTGGTAGGGGTGCAGATTCCGGGAACGTAAGATGCGCCACGCAGTTGCTTGCGAAATGCCAACATGTCTGGCGATATCTCTCGTGCTAAGACCTGGGTTGTCCTCAACCAGGTTAAGCACAGCCTCTTCGTTGTCGGGGGTGCTCACTGATCGCTCCCGTTCAGGCCTGCCTCCGTCGAAAGATCCCGTTGTGGACAACCTCTGGTGTACTCGAGCGAAGAAGGCATGGCAGGGGATTTGCCTGTTGGGGTAACGCTCGGCGTACAACCGCTGAGCGGCTCGTCCATTACAACCAGCAGCGCCATACGCCAAATGCATGTCAGCCAATTCAGAGTTTGTGTACCGTTCCATCCTACTACCGATCTGCAGACAAGTAACCCGAAGCTTAAGTAGGTACCGCACGTTCAAAAGACGTGTCTGCGCATACAACTACGTCATCTCGCGTTGTCGTCTACGCATTACGTATCTTTTGCATATCGATATGGTACGATATCTTTTGCATAAATCAGCAAAAAGCACCTTATGTAAATTTTATTGCGCGCATTGTGCATGATTGAAACCAGCTATGTTTGTTAAAAAAAACAAACAAACTGCAGTTTTAATAGCTTCTTATGATAAGTAAATTACTCTCTTGTTTTGTTTCTAACTGATCGTAGCGCCCCGTTTCCAGTTAGCGTCCGAAATGTCAACGAATTATGTTTTTTGCCCAAAGCGCCCCCTATCGATGTTTCTTTTTGTACCGTTCAACTGAGTTTCAGAGAGCCCCAGCAAACAGAATCATGAAAATGCATGCCATAAGTCAAGAAATCTGTTTGTTTATCTCCTAGGAGCCTTCGAGTTTCGACCACCCTGTACTTTGACATTTTATTCCGGCTCTTACGCTTTTTGCAGGGCTCTACTTTTGGGTTCAAACTTTAAGTTAGAGTATAAACTTTGGCGAGCATGTGTTAAATTATCAAAATAACGGGCTTAAAGTTGTTGTCTAGCTCTCCAAAGTCTGCAGCGCCCCCTATCCATGTTTTAAGAGATACGCTTATCAAATTAGTACTGAAGAAAGTCTAAACAAACAGAATCATTTCGACGCAACAAGCAAGAAAATCTAACCATTTCCCTAGTTTTTATGACGTTTCGAATTTCGGCACCCAAATTTTCGAAAGCGCCTAGCGCCTTACCATCGCGTCAGGGACCCTACATTCCCTATTCAAAAATGTTCGTCTAGGTGTGCTCTATCGATCCTTAAAGTTTGTCACCGACGAGCTGAATCACCCTGTATATATCAATTTTGAACGGAGGGTGGTTTCGGGGTCTGGGGGTCATGATCGATGAAAATATACCAAAATTTTTTGAAATCGCTTTCCTCCGAACGGCTGCAATAGGTAGCTTTTTTGTAAAGAAAGCTACCTAAAAGGTACTACCTTAAATTTTTTCTTTTACCACTTAAAATCATATGAAAAATTATAAATATCCTTTTCTGATATTTTATGCTAGAGAGTAATCTGAGATCCGACAAAACCAATATTTAAATATATTTAAGGTAATTTAAAAAGAAAAATTTATAATAATAAGAGTAATGAAAACATTGTCTTTTTTTTTTAAAGATTAAATATACATAAAAAATTCCTTCCGGCCAGTGCCGGGAGGAAGAGGTAGCTGTCATATTCCTTATTTTAAAAAAGCCAACTTATATTATTCAAACACACGAAGCTCAATTAAGCGGAAACCGAATGTAGGAGATTCAATACTAATTTTTATCAATACTAAATCATTATGAATGAGAATTTCGCGAAATTAGTCAGCTTTATCCAAGCTGCTTTTATTTAAAGTAACTTATATTTGGCTGCCAAATTCGGCGATTTCTTAAAGTGCCTGCCATTTTAAGACAACATAGTGGATGAGGCTAACCAGTGAACTTGGTCGAGACCTTAGTAATTGCTGTGCACATGCTCACTCACATCGGAATCGGTTGATATATACGAGTGCTGTCGCAGGCAAAAAATCAGATTTTTCAAAATGTCACCCACGTTAGAAATTGAAACTGCTATATCTGAGCCATTTTTTAAGATAAAGACAAACAAAAAATGCTCCTGAATCCTTATATCAAGGTCAAATACTTAAGAAAGAAACCTTTTTCAATTTCTAATTTTTTTGCACCCACTTTAAATATATATATATTTTTTTTTAATTTAATGGCCGCCATTTTGAAACAAGAAGGCTGATGAAGCTGGCCAGCGAACTTGGTCGAGATATTGATGTATACTATCCACATGCCTTCTTCCATCGAAATAGGCGAATACGTGTGGTATCGCGAGACAAATACAAGATCGTTTCAAAGTGTTAGCCATGATAGAAATTCAAAGTGCTATAATTCAACCACTTTTTAAGATATAAACAAAAGAACAAATTTTCAGAAACAAAAACTGCTCCAGAATCTTTGTATCAAGGCCAAACACATAAAAAAAATCTTGTTCATTTTCCAATTTTTTAATACCTCATTTTAAATTTTAAATTACATTTTTTTTAAATGGCAACCCTTTTGAAACAAGATGGCGAATGAAGCTGGTCAACGAACTCGGTCGAGACATTGGTATGTACTATGTACAGACCAAGTTACATTCAAATCGGTTCATAAATACGCCTGTTATCGCGTGACAAAAATCAGGTCGTTTTAAAATGTCAGCCACAACAGAAATTCAAAATGTTATAACTCAGCCATTTTTTTAGATATAGACAAAACAAAACCTGTTCCGGAATCTTTGTATCAAGGTCAAACACATACGAAAAAACTCTTTTTCATTTTCCAATTTTTTGGTATCTCATTTTAAATTTAATTTTTTTTTAATTTTTTTAAATGGCCGCCATTTTGAAACAAGATGGCGGATGAAGCTGGCCGACGAACTCGGTTGAGTTATTTGTATGTACTATGTACACACCAAGGTACATCCAAATCGGTTCATAAATACGTCTGTTATCACGTGGCAAAAATCAGGGCGTTTCAAAATGTCAGCCACACTAGAAATTCAAAAAGTCCTTCCGGCCAGTGCCGGGAGGAAGAGGTAGCTTCCAAATTCCTTATTTTAAAAAAGCCAACTCATATTATTCAAACACACGAAACTCAATTTAGTGGAAACCGAATATAGGAGATTCAATACTAATTTTTATCAATACTAAGTCATTATAAATGAGAATTTCACGAAATTAGTCAGCTTTATCCAAGATGCTTTTATTTAAAGTAACTTATATTTGGCTGAGATGTTGATGTATACTATCCACATGTCTTCTTACATGGAAATAGGCGAATACGTGTGTTATCGCGTGACAAATACAAGATCCTTTCAAAATGTTAGCCATACTAGAAATTCAAAGTGCTATAATTCAACCATTTTTTAAGATATAAACAAAAGAACAAATTTTCAGAAACAAAATCTGCTCCGGAATCTTTGTATCAAGGCCAAACACATAAAAAAATCTTTTTCATTTTCCAATTTTTTAATACCTCATTTTAAATTTTAAATTTAATTTTTTTTAAATGGCAACCCTTTTGAAACAAGATGGCGAATGAAGCTGGCCAACGAACTCGGTCGAGACATTGATATGTACTATGTACCGACCAAGTAACATCCAAATCGGTTCATAAATACGCTTGTTATCGCGTGACAAAAATCAGGTCGTTTTAAAATGTCAGTCACAATAGAAATTCAAAATCCTATAACTCAGCCATTTTTTTAGATATAGACGAAACAAAAACTGTTCCGGAATCTTTGTATTAAGGTCAAACACATACGAAAAAAATCTTTTTCATTTTCCAATTTTTTGGTATCTCATTTTAAATTTTAAATTTTTAAATTTTTTTAAATGGCCGCAATTTTGAAACAAAATGCCGGATGAAGCTGGCCAACGAACTCGGTCGAGATATTTGTATGTACTATGCACACACCAAAGTACATCCAAATCGGTTTATAAATACGCTTGTTATCGCGTGACAAAAATCAGGTCGTTTTAAAATGTCAGTCACAATAGAAATTCAAAATCCTATAACTCAGCCATTTTTTTAGATATAGACGAAACAAAAACTGTTCCGGAATCTTTGTATTAAGGTCAAACACATACGAAAAAAATCTTTTTCATTTTCCAATTTTTTGGTATCTCATTTTAAATTTTAAATTTTTAAATTTTTTTAAATGGCTGCCATTTTGAAACAAAATGGCGGATGAAGCTGGCCAACGAACTCGGTCGAGATATTTGTATGTACTATGTATACACCAAAGTACATCCAAATCGGTTCATAAATACGCCTGTTATCACGTGACAAATATCAGGACGTTTCAAAATGTCAGCCACGCTAGAAATTCAAAATGCTATAACTTAGCCATTTTTTAAGATATAGACGAAACAAAAACTGCTCCCGAATCTTTGTATCAAGGTCAAATACATAAGATAAAAATATTTTTTCAATTTTCATTTTTTTGGTACCACATTTCAAATTTAAATTTTTCTTAAAAATTTAAATGGCTGCCATTTTTAAACAAGATGACGGATGGAGCTGGCCAACGAACTCGGTCGAGACATTGGTATGTACTATGTACAAACGAAGTTACATCCAAATCGGTTCATAAATACGCCTTTTATCGCGTGACAAAGTTCAGGACGTTTCAAAATGTCAGCCACGCTAGAAATTCAAAATGCTATAACTCAGCCATTTTTTAAGATATAGACGAAACAAAAACTGCTCCGGAATCTTTGTATAAAGGTCAAATACATAAGAAAAAAATATTTTTCCTTTTTCAATTCTTTGGTACGACATTTCAAATTTAAAATTTTTAAAAAAATTTTAAATGGCCGCCATTTTGAAACAAAATGGCGGATGAAGCTGGCCAACGATCTCGGTCGAGACATTGGTATGTACCATGTACATACCGAATTACATCCAAATCGGTTCATAAATTCGAGAGTTACAGTATGACAAATGTGAGATATATATATATATATATGGATATATATATATATATATATATATATATATATATATATATCAACTTTTGAACGGAGGGTGGTTTCGGGGTCTGGGGGTCATGATCGATGAAAATATACCAAAATTTTTTGAAATCGCTTTCCTCCGAACGGCTGCAATAGGTAGCTTTTAGGTAGCTTTCTTTACAAAAAAGCTACCTATTGCAGCCGTTCGGAGGAAAGCGATTTCAAAAAATTTTGGTATATTTTCATCGATCATGACCCCCAGACCCCGAAACCACCCTCCGTTCAAAATTGATATATATATATATATATATATATATATATATATATATATATATATATCTATATATATATATATATATATATATATCTGACATATGTCACACTGTAACTCCCGTAATTATGAACCGATTTCGATGTAATTCGGTGTGTACATAGTACATACCAATGTCTCGACCGAGTTCGTTGGCCAGCTTCATCCGCCGTTTTGTTTCAAAATGGCGGCCATTTAAAAATTTTAAAAAATTTTAAAACTTGAAATGTGGTACCAAAAAATTAAAAATGGAAATATATTTTTTTCTTATGTGTTTGACCTTTATACAAAGATTCCGGAGCAGTTTTTGTTTCGTCTATATCTTAAAAAATGGCTGAGTTATAGCATTTTGAATTTCTAGCGTGGCTGACATTTTGAAACGTCCTGAATTTTGTCACGCGATAAAAGGCGTATTTATGAACCGATTTGGATGTAATTCAGTGTGTACATAGTACATACCAATCTCTCGACCGAGTTCGTTGGCCAGCTTCATCCGCCATTTTGTTTCAAAATGGCAGCCATTTAAATTTTTTTTAAAAATTTAAAATTTGAAATGTGGTACCAAAAAATTGAAAATGGAAAAATATTTTTTCTTATGTATTTGACCTTTATACAAAGATTTCGGAGCAGTTTTTGTTTCGTCTATATCTTAAAAAATGGCTGAGTTACAGCATTTTGAATTTCTAGCGTGGCTGACATTTTGAAACGTCCTGAATTTTGTCCCGAGATAAAAGGCGTATTTATGAACCGATTTGGATGTAACTTCGTTTATGCATAGTACATACCAATGTCTCGACCGGGTTCGTTGGCCAGCTTCATCCGCCATCTTGTTTAAAAATGGTGGCCATTTAAATTTTTAAGAAAAATTTAAATTTGAAATGTGGTACCAAAAAATTAAAAATTGAAAAAATATTTTCTTCTTATGTGTTTGACCTTGATAAAAAGATTCGGGAGCAGTTTTTGTTTCGTCTATATCTTAAGAAATGGCTGAGTTATAGCATTTTGAATTTCTAGCGTGGCTGACATTTTGAAACGTCCTGATTTTTCTCACGTAATAACAGGCGTATTTATGAACCGACTTGGATGTACCTTGGTGTGTACATAGTACATACAAATATCTCGACCGAGTTCGTTGGCCGGCTTCATCCGCCATCTTGTTTCAAAATGGCGGCCATTTAAAAAAATTAAAAAATAAAAAAAATTAAATGAGATACCAAAAAATTGGAAAGTGGAAAAGATTTTTTTTGTATGTGTTTGACCTTAATACAAAGATTCCGGAACAGTTTTTCTTTCGTCTATATCTAAAAAAAACGGCTGAGTAATAGCATTTTGAATTTCTCTTGTGGCTGACATTTTAAAACGACCTGATTTTTGTAACGCGATAACAGGCGTAATTATGAACCTATTTGGATGTAACTTGGTCTGTACATAGTACATACCAATGTCTCGACCGAGTTCGTTGGCCAGCTTCATTCGCCATCTTGTTTCAAAAGGGTTGCCATTAAAAAAAAATTAAATTTAAAATTCAAAATGAGGTATTAAACAATTGGAAAATGAAAAAGATTTTTTTATGTGTTTGGCCTTGATACAAAGATTCCGGAGCAGTTTTTGTTTCTGAAAATTTGTTCTTTTGTTTATATCTTAAAAAATGGTTGATTTATAGCACTTTGAATTTCTAGCATGGCTAACATTTTGAAACGATCTTGTATTTGTCACGCGATAACACACGTATTCGCCTATTTCGATGTAAGAAGGCATGTGGATAGTATACATCAACACCTCGACCAAGTTCGCTGGCCAGATTCATCAGCCATCTTGTTTCAAAATGGCGACCATTAAATTGAAAAATATATATATATTTAAAGTGAGGTGCAAAATAATTAGAAATTGAAAAAGGTTTCTTTCTTAAGTGTTTGACCTTGATATGAGGATTCAGGAGCATTTTTTGTTTGTCTTTACCTTAAAAAATGGCTCAGATATAGCAGTTTCAATTTCTATTGTGGGTGACATTTTGAAAAATCTGATTTTTTGCATGCGACAGCACTCCTATATATTAACCGATTCCGATGTGAGTGAGCATGTGCACAGCAATTACTAAGGTCTCGACCAAGTTCACTGCTTAGCCTCATCCACCATGTTGTCTTAAAATGACAGGCACTTTAAGAAATTGCCGAATTTGGCAGCCAAATATATGTTACTTTAAAGAAAAGCAGCTTGGATAAAGCTGACTAATTTCGCGAAATTCTCATTCATTATATTGATAAAAAGTTAGTATTGAATCTCCTATATTCGGTTTCCACTAAATTGAGCTTCGTGTGTTTGAATGATATAATTTGGCTTTTTTTAAATAAGGATTATGAAAGCTACCTCTTCCTTCCGGCACTGGCCGGAAGGACTTTTTGTAATGAAAGCTACCTAAAATGCTATAACTCAGCCATTTTTAAGGTATAGACGAAACAAAAACTGCTCCCAAATCTTTTTATCGAGGTCAAACACATAAGAAAAAAAAATATTTTTTCAATTTTCAATTTTTTGGTACCACATTTCAAATTTAAATTTTTCTTAAAATTTTAAATGGCCGCCATTTTTAAACAAAATGGCGGATGAAGCTGGCCAACCAACTCGGTCGAGACATTCGTCTGTACCATGTATAAACGAAGTTACATCCAAATCGGTTCATAAATACGCCTTTTATCGCGCGACAAAATTCAGGACGTTTCAAAATGTCAGCCACGCTAGAAATTCAAAATGCTATAACTCAGCCATTTTTTAAGATATAGACGAAACAAAAACTGCTCCGAAATCTTTGTATAAAGGTCAAATACATAAGAAAAGAATATTTTTCCATTTTCAATTTTTTGGTACCACATTTCAAATTTAAAATTTTTAAAAATTTTTTAAATGGCCGCCGTTTTGAAACAAAATGGCGGATGAAGCTGGTCAACGAACTCGGTCGAGAGATTAGTATGTACTATATACACACCGAATTACATCCAAATCGGTTCATAAATACGCCTTTTATCGCGTGACAAAATTCAGGACGTTTCAAAATGTCAGCCACGCTAGAAATTCAAAATGCTATAACTCAGCCATTTTTTAAGATATAGGCGAAACAAAAACTGCTCCGGAATCTTTGTATAAAGGTCAAATACATAAGAAAAAAATATTTTTCCATTTTTAATTTTTTGGTACCACATTTCAAGTTTTAAATTTTTTTTTTAATTTTAAATGGCCGCCATTTTGCAACAAAACGGCGGATGAAGCTGGCCAACGAACTCGGTCGAGACATTGGTATGTACTATGTACACACCGAATTACATCGAAATCGGTTCATAATTACGGGAGTTACAGTGTGACATAGGTCGTATATATATATATATATATATATATATATATATATATACAGGGTGATTAATAAAAGATGGGCAGAACTTTAAGGGGTTATAGTACACTTAAAGACAAATAATATTAAATAGGAGACTAAGGGTCCCAGACGTATTCCCAAGGAGATAGGGGGCATTAAAGTTTAGGGTCCGAAATTTCAAATGATTATAAAACATGGAAAAATTGGTCGATTCGTTTGCGGTTTTTGCAAAAAATTTTCTTTATGCCAGTATTTTCTTGAAATAAAATTTTAAAGTTCAATTTCAAAAAATGCCGATAGGGGGCGCTTTAGACTTTGGAGTAACAAACAACTATTTTTTAACGTTATTTTTTTGTATTTCTTTAAATGATTTCGAAAGCTTAGACTTAAACTTAAATTTTGATCTAAAAATCTGAGTCCTAACGAGTAGTTAAGTGGCGTAAACTGAAATTTGAAATTTGAAACCCTTCTCCCCCCAGAACAAAAATCAGTTATTCCCGATCTTTGTGTCGTAGATTAGGCTCTAACTACTGCCGCGTTTTGCTAAAATTATTCTTTATGTCAGTATTTTCTTGAAAATAAATTTTAAAGAAAATTTTCAAAAAATTCCGATAGAGGGCGCTTTAGACTTTGGAGTAACGAACAACTATTTTATACCGTTATTTTTTGTGTCTCATTAAATGCTTTCTAAAGCTTAGACTTAAACTTAAATTTTCAGCTCAAAATTTGAATCGCTGAGCGTGGTTCAGTAGCGAGGGGAGGTGGTTCAAATTTCAACTTCTGAACATAGTTCAGTTTGCACTACTTAACCATGCCCAACGATTCTGTGCTGTGATACGAGGCAAAAATACAACTTTCGTCAAGGACTGCATAGTCGGAATTCACTCATAAAGGCACTGGCACAGTTGGAAACGTCGCTCATGCAAACGTTAAAGCTCCATTCCTGACGCTAGTCACCGGGTGAAGAAGGAAACAGAAAGTATGCAAATGTCAAATGGGGAAGAAGAAGAACACGTATGCAAAATTTCGACACGATTCAGGCATAAAAACCACTGAACGGTGAGTCAAGTGTAAGTCGCTGTAGTAATGAATCGGTAGTAATTGCCTAACCGCAAAACTTTCGAGCGCTTGCACAGACAGTTGTGTGAGACGGGATCATTTCTCGCTTCCCGGTCGAATGCAGGTCGTGCAAAAAAGGACGAATCAGTAGTTGTTGCAGAAGCCATTCTGGATGTAGTAGCGGCGCAGCCAAGTACAAGTACACGAACAGTGGCTAGGCAGGTGGATACCTCACAGTCCATGACTTGGAGGGTACTGAAGGATGAACATTTGCACCCGTTTCATGTGCAACGAGTCCAGAAACTGTCTCCAGGGGATTATCCAAATCGTATTGAATTCGCCCGCTGGTTTCTGCAGCAGAACGCGCTAAATCCACATTTTGGACGAAATGTGCTTTTCACCGATGAATGTACCTTCACACGTGAAGGTACATTTAACACACACAATGCACATGTATGGGCGGATGTCAATCCACATGCTACGTATCCACATGCTCATCAGAGACGCTTTTCCATCAATGTTTGGGCAGGAATCCTCGGAGACCACCTAATCGGACCGTACCTTCTTCCTGAACGCCTCAACGGTAAAACATACCTCACATTTCTGCAACATGTGCTGCCAGACCTGTTAAACGTTGTTCCTCCACGCATCCGGCGGGTCATGTGGTTCCAGCACGATGGAGCGCCAGCCCATTACGTACGAGACGTCCGCAACTATCTGGACATCACATTTCCGAACAGATGGATTGGTCGAGGTGGTCCTGTTGCTTGGCCTGCTCGCTCGCCAGATCTTTCACCCCTCGATTTCTTTTTTTGGGGACGATTGAAGGCTCTTATGTATGAGACACCCATTGAATCCCCCGAGGAACTGGGCGCCAGACTTTCCGCCGCTGTAGGGGAAGTGCTCGAAAAGCCTGATGTTTTCGCGAATGTTCGCCGTTCCATTCATCGCCGTTGTTCTGCGTGCATAAACTCTGGTGGTCACAATTTTGAACATTTATTGTAATTACATGATAATAAATATGCTTTGGTAACATAATCCTAATTTGTGTCTTTTTACCTCGTATCACAGCACACAATGTGTGGACATGGTAAACTGAACTGTGCTCAGGAGTAGAAATTTCAAACCCCTCTCCCCAGAAACTTAACCACGTCTAACGATTCAGATTTTGGGCTGAAAATTTAAGTCTAAGCTTTAGAAAGCATTTAATGAGACACAAAAAATAACGGTATAAAATAGTTGTTCGTTACTCCAAAGTCTAAAGCGCCCTCTATCGGAATTTTTTGAAAATTTTCTTTAAAATTTATTTTCAAGAAAATACTGACATAAAGAATAATTTTAGCAAAACGCGGCAGTAGTTAGAGCCTAATCTACGACACAAAGATCGGGAATAACTGATTTTTGTTCTGGGGGGAGAAGGGTTTCAAATTTCAAATTTCAGTTTACGCTACTTAACTACTCGTTAGGACTCAGATTTTTAGATCAAAATTTAAGTTTAAGTCTAAGCTTTCGAAATCATTTAAAGAAATACAAAAAATAACGTTAAAAAATAGTTGTTTGTTACTCCAAAGTCTAAAGCGCCCCCTATCGGCATTTTTTGAAATTGAACTTTAAAATTTTATTTCAAGAAAATACTGGCATAAAGAAATTTTTTTGCAAAAACCGCAAACGAATCGACCAATTTTTCCATGTTTTATAATCATTTGAAATTTCGGACCCTAAACTTTAATGCCCCCTATCTCCTTGGGAATACGTCTGGGACCCTTAGTCTCCTATTTAATATTATTTGTCTTTAAGTGTACTATAACCCCTTAAAGTTCTGACCATCTTTTATTAATCACCCTGTATATATATACATATATATATATATATATATATATGACCTATGTCACACTGTAACTCCCGTAATTATGAACCGATTTCAATGTAATTCGGTGTGTACATAGTACATACCAATGTCTCGACCGAGTTCGTTGGCCAGCTTCATCCGCCGTTTTGTTGCAAAATGGCGGCCATTTAAATTTTTAAAAAAAATTTAAAACTTGAAATGTGGTACCAAAAAATTAAAAATGGAAAAATATTTTTTTCTTATGTATTTGACCTTTATACAAAGATTCCGGAGCAGTTTTTGTTTCGTCTATATCTTAAAAAATGGCTGAGTTATAGCATTTTGAATTTCTAGCGTGGCTGACATTTTGAAACGTCCTGAATTTTGTCACGCGATAAAAGGCGTATTTATGAACCGATTTGGATGTAATTCGGTGTGTATATAGTACATACTAATCTCTCGACCGAGTTCGTTGACCAGCTTCATCCGCCATTTTGTTTCAAAACGGCGGCCATTTAAAAAAATTTTAAAAATTTTAAATTTGAAATGTGGTACCAAAAAATTGAAAATGGAAAAATATTCTTTTCTTATGTATTTGACCTTTATACAAAGATTTCGGAGCAGTTTTTGTTTCGTCTGTATCTTAAAAAATGGCTGAGTTATAGCATTTTGAATTTCTAGCGTGGCTGACATTTTGAAACGTCCTGAATTTTGTCGCGCGATAAAAGGCGTATTTATGAACCGATTTGGATGTAACTTCGTTTATACATGGTACAGACGAATGTCTCGACCGAGTTGGTTGGCCAGCTTCATCCGCCATTTTGTTTAAAAATGGCGGCCATTTAAAATTTAAAAAAAATTTAAATTTGAAATGTGGTACCAAAAAATTGAAAATTGAAAAAATATTTTTTTTTTCTTATGTGTTTGACCTTGATAAAAAGATTTGGGAGCAGTTTTTGTTTCGTCTATACCTTAAAAATGGCTGAGTTATAGCATTTTGAATTTCTAGTGTGGCTGACATTTTGAAACGCCCTGATTTTTGCCACGTGATAACAGACGTATTTATGAACCGATTTGGATGTACCTTGGTGTGTACATAGTACATACAAATAACTCAACCGAGTTCGTCGGCCAGCTTCATCCGCCATCTTGTTTCAAAATGGCGGCCATTTAAAAAAAATTAAAAAAAAATTAAATTTAAAATGAGATACCAAAAAATTGGAAAATGAAAAAGAGTTTTTTCGTATGTGTTTGACCTTGATACAAAGATTCCGGAACAGGTTTTGTTTTGTCTATATCTAAAAAAAATGGCTGAGTTATAACATTTTGAATTTCTGTTGTGGCTGACATTTTAAAACGACCTAATTTTTGTCACGCGATAACAGGCGTATTTATGAACCGATTTGAATGTAACTTGGTCTGTACATAGTACATACCAATGTCTCGACCGAGTTCGTTGGCCAGCTTCATTCGCCATCTTGTTTCAAAAGGGTTGCCATTTAAAAAAAATGTAATTTAAAATTTAAAATGAGGTATTAAAAAATTGGAAAATGAACAAGATTTTTTTTATGTGTTTGGCCTTGATACAAAGATTCTGGAGCAGTTTTTGTTTCTGAAAATTTGTTCTTTTGTTTATATCTTAAAAAGTGGTTGAATTATAGCACTTTGAATTTCTATCATGGCTAACACTTTGAAACGATCTTGTATTTGTCTCGCGATACCACACGTATTCGCCTATTTCGGTGGAAGAAGGCATGTGGATAGTATACATCAATATCTCGACCAAGTTCGCTGGCCAGCTTCATCAGCCTTCTTGTTTCAAAATGGCGGCCATTAAATTAAAAAATATATATATATATTTAAAGTGGGTGCAAAAAAATTAGAAATTGAAAAAGGTTTCTTTCTTAAGTATTTGACCTTGATATAAGGATTCAGGAGCATTTTTTGTTTGTCTTTATCTTAAAAAATGGCTCAGATATAGCAGTTTCAATTTCTAACGTGGGTGACATTTTGAAAAATCTGATTTTTTGCCTGCGACAGCACTCGTATATATCAACCGATTCCGATGTGAGTGAGCATGTGCACAGCAATTACTAAGGTCTCGACCAAGTTCACTGGTTAGCCTCATCCACTATGTTGTCTTAAAATGGCAGGCACTTTAAGAAATCGCCGAATTTGGCAGCCAAATATAAGTTACTTTAAATAAAAGCAGCTTGGATAAAGCTGACTAATTTCGCGAAATTCTCATTCATAATGATTTAGTATTGATAAAAATTAGTATTGAATCTCCTACATTCGGTTTCCGCTTAATTGAGCTTCGTGTGTTTGAATAATATAAGTTGGCTTTTTTAAAATAAGGAATATGACAGCTACCTCTTCCTCCCGGCACTGGCCGGAAGGACTTTTTTATGTATATTTAATCTTTAAAAAAAAAAGACAATGTTTTCATTACTCTTATTATTATAAATTTTTCTTTTTAAATTACCTTAAATATATTTAAATATTGGTTTTGTCGGATCTCAGGTTACTCTCTACCATAAAATATCAGAAAAGGATATTTATAATTTTTCATATGATTTTAAGTGGTAAAAGAAAAAATTTAAGGTAGTACCTTTTAGGTAGCTTTCTTTACAAAAAAGCTACCTATTGCAGTCGTTCGGAGGAAAGCGATTTCAAAAAATTTTGGTATATTTTCATCGATCATGACCCCCAGACCCCGAAACCACCCTCCGTTCAAAATTGATATATATATATATATATACAGGGTGATTCATAAAAGATGGGCAGAACTTTAAGGGGTTATAGTACACTTAAAGACAAATAATATTAAATAGGAGACTAAGGGTCCCAGACGTATTCCCAAGGAGATAGGGGGCATTAAAGTTTAGGGTCCGAAATTTCAAATGATTATAAAACATGGAAAAATTGGTCGATTCGTTTGCGGTTTTTGCAAAAAATTTTCTTTATGCCAGTATTTTCTTGAAATAAAATTTTAAAGTTCAATTTCAAAAAATGCCGATAGGGGGCGCTTTAGACTTTGGAGTAACAAACAACTATTTTTTAACGTTATTTTTTGTATTTCTTTAAATGATTTCGAAAGCTTAGACTTAAACTTAAATTTTGATCTAAAAATCTGAGTCCTAACGAGTAGTTAAGTAGCGTAAACTGAAATTTGAAATTTGAAACCCTTCTCCCCCCAGAACAAAAATCAGTTATTCCCGATCTTTGTGTCGTAGATTAGGCTCTAACTACTGCCGCGTTTTGCTAAAATTATTCTTTATGTCAGTATTTTCTTAAAAATAAATTTTAAAGAAAAATTTCAAAAAATTCCGATAGAGGGCGCTTTAGACTTTGGAGTAACGAACAACTATTTTATACCGTTATTTTTTATGTCTCATTAAATGCTTTCTAGAGCTTAGACTTAAATTTTCAGCCCAAAATCTGAATCGTTAGACGTGGTTAAGTTTCTGGGGAGAGGGGTTTGAAATTTCTACTCCTGAGCACAGTTCAGTTTACCATGTCCACACATTGTGTGCTGTGATACGAGGTAAAAAGACACAAATTAGGATTATGTTACCAAAGCATATTTATTAACATGTAATTACAATAAATGTTCAAAATTGTGACCACCAGAGGTTATGCACGCAGAACAACGGCGATGAATGGAACGGCGAACATTCGCGAAAACATCAGGCTTTTCGAGCACTTCCCCTACAGCGGCGGAAAGTCTGGCGCCCAGTTCCTCGGGGGATTCAATGGGTGTCTCATACATAAGAGCCTTCAATCGTCCCCAAAAAAAGAAATCGAGGGGTGAAAGATCTGGCGAGCGAGCAGGCCAAGCAACAGGACCACCTCGACCAATCCATCTGTTCGGAAATGTGATGTCCAGATAGTTGCGGACGTCTCGTACGTAAAGGGCTGGCGCTCCATCGTGCTGGAACCACATGACCCGCCGGATGCGTGGAGGAACAACGTTTAACAGGTCTGGCAGCACATGTTGCAGAAATGTGAGGTATGTTTTACCGTTGAGGCGTTCAGGAAGAAGGTACGGTCCGATTAGGTGGTCTCCGAGGATTCCTGCCCAAACATTGAAGGAAAAGCGTCTCTGATGAGCATGTGGATACGTAGCATGTGGATTGACATCCGCCCATACATGTACATTGTGTGTGTTAAATGTACCTTCACGTGTGAAGGTACATTCATCGGTGAAAAGCACAGTTCGTCCAAAATGTGGATTTAGCGCGTTCTGCTGCAGAAACCAGCGGGCGAATTCAATACGATTTGGATAATCCCCTGGAGACAGTTTCTGGACTCGTTGCACATGAAACGGGAGCAAATGTTCATCCTTCAGTACCCTCCAAGTCATGGACTGTGAGGTATCCACCTGCCTAGCCACTGTTCGTGTACTTGTACTTGGCTGCGCCGCTACTACATCCAGAATGGCTTCTGCAACAACTACTGATTCGTCCTTTTTTGCACGACCTGCATTCGACCGGGAAGCGAGAAATGATCCCGTCTCACACAACTGTCTGTGCAAGCGCTCGAAAGTTTTGCGGTTAGGCAACCGCCTGTTGGGAAATCGCTCTCCGTACATTCGTTGTGCCTCTGCACCATTTCCATCTGCCGCTCCGTAAATTAAATGCATCTCAGCCTTTTCCTTATTCGTGAAGGGCACCATCTTCCGATTCATTACTACAGCGACTTACACTTGACTCACCGTTCAGTGGTTTTTATGCCTGAATCTTGTCGAAATTTTGCATAAGTGTTCTTCTTCTTCCCCATTTGACATTTGCATACTTTCTGTTTCCTATTTCACCCGGTGACTAGCGTCAGGAATGGAGCTTTAACGTTTGCATGAGCGACGTTTCCAACTGTGCCAGTGCCTTTATGAGTGAATTCCGACTATGCAGTCCTTGACGAAAGTTGTATTTTTGCCTCGTATCACAGCACAGAATCGTTGGGCATGGTTAAGTAGTGCAAACTGAACTATGTTCAGAAGTTGAAATTTGAACCCCCTCCCCTCGCTACTGAACCACGCTCAGCGATTCAGATTTTGAGCTGAAAATTTAAGTTTAAGTCTAAGCTTTAGAAAGCATTTAATGAGACACAAAAAATAACGGTATAAAATAGTTGTTCGTTACTCCAAAGTCTAAAGCGCCCTCTATCGGAATTTTTTGAAAATTTTCTTTAAAATTTATTTTCAAGAAAATACTGACATAAAGAATAATTTTAGCAAAACGCGGCAGTAGTTAGAGCCTAATCTACGACACAAAGATCGGGAATAACTGATTTTTGTTCTGGGGGGAGAAGGGTTCCAAATTTCAAATTTCAGTTTACGCTACTTAACTACTCGTTAGGACTCAGATTTTTAGATCAAAATTTAAGTTTAAGTCTAAGCTTTCGAAATCATTTAAAGAAATACAAAAAATAACGTTAAAAAATAGATGTTCGTTACTCCAAAGTCTAAAGCGCCCCCTATCGGCATTTTTTGAAATTGAACTTTAAAATTTTATTTCAAGAAAATACTGGCATAAAGAAAATTTTTTGCAAAAACCGCAAACGAATCGACCAATTTTTCCATGTTTTATAATCATTTGAAATTTCGGACCCTAAACTTTAATGCCCCCTATCTCCTTGGGAATACGTCTGGGACCCTTAGTCTCCTATTTAATATTATTTGTCTTTAAGTGTACTATAACCCCTTAAAGTTCTGCCCATCTTTTATTAATCACCCTGTATATATATATATATATATATATATATATATATATATATATATATCTGACCTATGTCACACTGTAACTCCCGTAATTATGAACCGATTTCGATGTAATTCGGTGTGTACATAGTACATACCAATGTCTCGTTCGTTGGCCAGCTTCATCCGCCGTTTTGTTGCAAAATGGCGGCCATTTAAAATTTTAAAAAAAATTTAAAACTTGAAATGTGGTACCAAAAAATTAAAAATGGAAAAATATTTTTTTCTTATGTATTTGACCTTTATACAAAGATTCCGGAGCAGTTTTTGTTTCGTCTATATCTTAAAAAATGGCTGAGTTATAGCATTTTGAATTTCTAGCGTGGCTGACATTTTGAAACGTCCTGAATTTTGTCACGCGATAAAAGGCGTATTTATGAACCGATTTGGATGTAATTCGGTGTGTATATAGTACATACTAATCTCTCGACCGAGTTCGTTGACCAGCTTCATCCGCCATTTTGTTTCAAAACGGCGGCCATTTAAAAATTTTTTAAAAATTTTAAATTTGAAATGTGGTACCAAAAAATTGAAAATGGAAAAATATTCTTTTCTTATGTATTTGACCTTTATACAAAGATTTCGGAGCAGTTTTTGTTTCGTCTATATCTTAAAAAATGGCTGAGTTATAGCATTTTGAATTTCTTGCGTGGCTGACATTTTGAAACGTCCTGATTTTTCTCACGTAATAACAGGCGTATTTATGAACCGACTTGGATGTACCTTGGTGTGTACATAGTACATACAAATATCTCGACCGAGTTCGTTGGCCAGCTTCATCCGACATCTTGTTTCTAAATGGCGGCCATTTAAAGAAATTAAAAAATAAAAAAAATTAAATGAGATACCAAAAAATTGGAAAATGAAAAAGATTTTTTTTTGTATGTGTTTGACCTTAATACAAAGATTCCGGAACAGTTTTTCTTTCGTCTATATCTAAAAAAAAATGGCTGAGTAATAGCATTTTGAATTTCTCTTGTGGCTGACATTTTAAAACGACCTGATTTTTGTCACGCGATAACAGGCGTATTTATGAACCTATTTGGATGTAACTTGGTCTGTACATAGTACATACCAATGTCTCGACCGAGTTCGTTGGCCAGCTTCATTCGCCATCTTGTTTCAAAAGGGTTGCCATTTAAAAAAAATTAAATTTAAAATTCAAAATGAGGTATTAAAAAATTGGAAAATGAAAAAAATTTTTTTATGTGTTTGGCCTTGATACAAAGATTCCGGAGCAGTTTTTGTTTCTGAAAATTTGTTCTTTTGTTGATATCTTAAAAAATGGTTGATTTATAGCACTTTGAATTTCTAGCATGGCTAACATTTTGAAACGATCTTGTATTTGTCACGCGATAACACACGTATTCGCCTATTTCGATGTAAGAAGGCATGTGGATAGTATACATCAACACCTCGACCAAGTTCGCTGGCCAGATTCATCAGCCATCTTGTTTCAAAATGGCGGCCATTAAATTAAAATATATATATATATATTTAAAGTGAGGTGCAAAAAAATTAGAAATTGAAAAAGGTTTCTTTCTTAAGTATTTGATCTTGATATAAGGATTCAGGAGCATTTTTTGTTTGTCTTTACCTTAAAAAATGGCTCAGATATAGCAGTTTCAATTTCTATTGTGGGTGACATTTTGAAAAATATGATTTTTTGCATGCGACAGCACTTTTATATATTAACCGATTCCGATGTGAGTGAGCATGTGCACAGCAATTACTAAGGTCTCGACCAAGTTCACTGCTTAGCCTCATCCACCATGTTTCTTTAAAATGACAGGCACTTTAAGAAATTGCCGAATTTGGCAGCCAAATATAAGTTACTTTAAAGAAAAGCAGCTTGGATAAAGCTGACTAATTTCGCGAAATTCTCATTCATTATATTGATAAAAATTAGTAATTGAATCTCCTATATTCGGTTTCCACTAAATTGAGCTTCTTGTGTTTGCATGATATAAGTTGGCTTTTTTTAAATAAGGATTATGAAAGCTACCTCTTCCTCCCGGCACTGGCCGGAAGGACTTTTTTTCATATACGGGATGGTGGCCTTTATTCATCAAATTCAGAGTTGTCGCGTTGCTAAGGATCATATCCTTATGTCATCAGGAATTCGCTTCGTATCAGAGCGGCGATATCGGGATGGCAGGATGCATAGCTACGGACCTCTGTAGAATAATCCACTTTATTTTAACATCAGGAAGACATCCTCAATTAGGCTTGCTTAGGCTCACTCCGATATGTCCAACAGGAAGACATCCTCAATTAGGCTTGATTAGGCTCACTCCGATGTGTCCATCTCGCCTGGGCATTACTAGGGCTTTCTGGATTCATATCACGGGCTTTCAGGAGAGCTCCTGCGTCCTCGACATCTTTTTTTAGACTCTCTTTTTCAAACCTTATTCTTCTGGCACACCAACTCCTGCAGTGGGTGGAACTATTTTGTCTAGTCCACTCTTATTGGATGTGAGAAGATTTTGCATTATCCTTCGATAGGCCTATTAGCTAACAGTCTGCAAATGGCCCCTTACATATACTTAAATATTATTATCTGCCTTAAAGTTTGGGTGGTCTGAAAAGCCATAAATTTATCCCAACACTTTTATTAAGGCCATAAATTTATTCCAACGTTTTTATTATTTTACGATTTCTAATTAAACACCACTTTCCATTGGCTTGTCATAAAACGACACCATGGCGTCTGGCTATTGTTGTTATCTGAGATCCGAACTCTATTCAACATTATACATTCATTTTACAATACAACCATTTTTTAAAAATATATATTTAATATTTAAAATCAACTTAATAATTTTTGTATGAACTTACACTCTTATTTTACTTAAATATATAAACATTATAATTTTACACTCATATTTATATTTTATAAAAAAGATATTTATACAAACAGAAATAACAAATTACGCAATTTTACTTTGATTTAACCAACATGGTGCGGGAACATATCATTGTTATATGTTGCCCAGCATCTCTCCCGGTGGTCAGAAAAAAAAAATAAAAACTGATTGCTGGTTTTTTTTTTTTTTTTTTTTTGTAAAGCATAAAAGAATGTACGTGTCCATATGACTGTGTATCTACACAGTTTTTGAGCTAAGACTGTAAAGTTCAATTATCTGGTTCTGGTATATTTTATAAGAAGTTCTTCTATTTTTCATAACAGAAAGTTCAACACATGATAGCATAGTTGTCTGTTGACATTCACATTTATAGAAGACATCTGTACTTAAAATCTGACATCTTTCTCGAAGCCTTTTTTCTTTACCACACACATGTTTAATAATTTTGTAACTTTACAGTTTAAGTGCCCAAAATACATTCAAAGCTATAATTTTGTATGAAACTAATATGCCGAAATAAACCTAAATACAGGAAAAATAATGGCATACACATTTGACATATTATTTCATCACATATAACCTTATGACACAGTGTTTTATTTAAAACACATTTTATACTGAATAAAAGTAAATACAATGCTTGTCGTATGACATGTTATATTTTCACATAATTAATCTGATGTATTCAAATTATAATCATAAAAATATTGTATACAAACTGGTTACATTATTTTATTTATTTATTTGTTACTTCTAACATGTATGATATGTCAAAATATACAAGCTATCTCATCTCCTTTAATATATCGTTACGTAATGCTCTCCAACTTTACCCGAGAGAATCAAAAAAGAAGAAGAAGAGAATGAAACCAGTTTTTGACCGTCCCCGATCCTCCCGAAACGAGGGGTTGGTCAAGCTACTAATCACTTTCTGCGAGGTGATTTGTGCTGTGACAAAATTTTACGACTTCCAAAAGTATGTATTTAAAACCATTTCATGCTTGTAATTACCTTATTAATTAGTATAATTTCTTGATATACTTTCTTCTTAACTAACTGTGCATGCCTGTATGTAATTTTTAACATAATCTATGCATAAACAGTGTATGTATTTGTATCATATCTAATGTAAACCTTCTGCATTTTTTATTATTTTGTAGGGGAAAATGGCGATTCTAGCATTTGAATTCTCCTGCCTCATACTGCAACTGAAGCGAGCGTGCCTTTTTATGCTGTCAGGTTCAAATCTAAACAAAATTGCCTTTCAGGATTTAAGAAAAAATGCATATAATTTTCTTTAACTGATTACATTGTATATTTTTAGACCTTTCTAACAAACACAAATTTTGATTCATGATATTGTTTACTATTGAAATGTAAACAACACGGAAATATGATTTCTACGGCCTCTCAAAATGCAAAATATGCATTACGCTGACCTTAAAAATGCACCTTCATTTAATACTATTAAATAGTGTTGTCAGAAAATACTATTGACGAAGAAGAGAACAATTTTTTTTTGTCTTTAATAATTATTTATTTAGCCAACAATTCTATCTTAAAAGATTGTTAATTTTTTATATTTATTTATTTACTGAATGAAATAAAAATTTATTTATTCAAAATTTTATTTATCATTAAGATTCCGTATGTGAATTCTACTGTCTAAACTTTAATGATATGTTTAAAAATAAAAGATAATAAATTATTATTATTAATCAAACACTAATAATTATTATTTAATTATAAAAAAAATGTAATTAATACACTTGTATAATTTTAAAAGTACAAAAGCAAATGATAATTACTACGTAAAATCGTATGCAACCATCTATGAGTACCCGGCCGGACCAAAGAACTTCTGCCAGCAGAAAAAATCTTTGTATACTCACAAACAACCACATCCAATTTTTTTATAGATCAAGTTTTTAAAATAATTACTGTACGTACTATAAAAAAATTAAGTAAATAAATTTATTAAGCCATACTACATATTTTAATAAAAATAAGGCCAATATATATAAATATATTTATTTATTTATTTTGTTTCCTTATGTTAAATTGGCCAAATTATATAAAAAAAAAATTATGAACTCACACACTCAAATTTATCAATCCTATGTATAAAGTAAAGAAAAAAAATGCTTAAATTCTAAACTAACATAAATTTATAAAATATTTTATTTAAAAAAAAAAAATCTAATTTCTAGCTGATTTCAGCAAGATGTCATTTAATATTTATATTAAATAATTTTGCTAATACATTTTATTAATTATTAAATTCGCATATTTTTATATATACAATAAAAATATAATATTAAAAAGCAGAAAAACCAACGTTTAAAATGCACAAATAATATATGAAAAGCAGCAAACAGCTGTTTCGAATCTACTAGCGAGATTCTTCTTCAGTACAACGTTTAAAACGTTGGTTTTTCTGCTTTTTAATATTGTTGCACAAAGGCTTTATTTGCTATTTTTAAAAATATAATAGTCTTACATAAAATTTTACACTATAACAATGTTATTAATTAATTTAACTTGAATTTAAGCCTACTTTAATTCTAATTGAATACCGTTAATAAAAGTAAATTAGCTTATCAAGTTAAATATAATATAAACTATGTTTGTCTAATGTTAATTTTGCTGAAAATTCCATAAATTTTAACTGTAAATGCTAATTGCTATACCTTTTGTTATTTATTTTGAAAACAACACGAACTTATATTTTTATTTATTTATTTATTTTTTTTATTAAATCTAGGAACTATACACTGAGCTAGACACTCCATAAATGTGTAAAACCTAAAAAACAAAAGTTTTCCTAAATAAAACTCAAAATGCTGCTTTTTACAATATAATATTACTAATTTTATTGTTTCTGAGCATAACATCTAGTAATTATACCATACTTAATTTTTTCTTCGATTCCTTTTTCAGCCAAGAATCCTGAAGTTTAAGACCAAGTGATGACCTTGATTTACCTTGATTTACCTGTGAATAAGTTTCTACAAATATTTTGTTGGTGTTGGTGCATACCCAGCCGTAGGCCAAAATTGCACCCTATACAGAAAGCCTTTGGTGAGAAAATTTTAATTTTACTTCAATTATTTATTTGTGTAATTTTTTTACTATAATTTTGTGTGCAATCATATTGAAATAACTTGCCTTGTCCATTGTCATACAACCCAATCGCGCCCGTCGGCCTAATCGTTCGGAGTTTTCGTGGTTTTCTTCGAACCGTGGATTTCCATGCGTTAATACGGATTAGGTTCCCTTAGAAAGACCTCCACGGAAGGCACTCCCCCTAGGGCCTATATCCCTCGTGTAGATAATTGGCCGTCAACAATCAACCCAACCCAATCAACCCAACCCATTGTCATACATATATATGTTTTTTAAAAAACCAATGTGCTACACCAAAATCCTTTTTTTATTTATTTATTTTTATTTATTTATTTTATTTTTATTTTTTTTTTTTTTTTTTATAACACTTTTGTTCATAAAACTTATCCCTGCTGTCTAAATTCTAGACTTTGTAATTGAACTACCGGAATAAATCTTAGCACTTTTTGTATATTTTATTATATTTAGGCTTATAGCTGACCGCTATCCTAATATAGAGTGCACTAATAATTTATTCCTTGTCAACCATATATTTATATAAGAAGAAAAAAAAATATATGAGTATGTTATAAAGCTGTTCTAACTACCCTGAACCTATAGCTTATACCTACTCATTTTAAAGAGTAATTCTGAAATTCTGTCATCTAAATTGTAAGGCTATTAGCAAAGGCTACCCTTATAGAAGACAGAAAAAAATTCTCGTTTTTTTTTTTTTTTTTTTGAAAATTACTCCAACATTATTCACTATTAAATTAATTAAGTTTTAATGTTATTTGGCTTTGTTAAGATTTTATATTTTCTAATTCATATTCGAAAAAATATATATATAACTTTTGCCTGGAGATAAATATTTCACTGCTCCAGTGAAGTTTTGTGAAGCACATTACATAATTTTATAAGTATGTTTTCGGGTGCGCCCTGCACATTTGCTCAATATTGTAACCCTGAGACAAATTGGCGTTCCCATGTTCCTATCCTTTCTTATTATTATTTTGAATTTTAAAAAAGGCAAGTTATTAATTTTGTTTCAATTTTTTTTACCTAAAAGAGAAAAATTTATTTTTAAATTTTGAAAATTTTGAAATTTTGAAATTCGATTAATTATGTATTTTGATTTATTTTTAATACCAATTCATATCCCTTACTTGTCCCTTTGATCATCAGTTTTACCCTTTTTATTATACTTTTTTGGATACTTTTGAGCATTCTCTTTTAAATTCTCATTTTTATCCTCATTTGGATAATAACTGGCATGACTCTGAGGTTGACTATTCCTATATGGCACATGCTGAGGGAAGTAATTTTGTGGGGGTGGGGGATATGGAGAATATCCATAGTAACCACCTGTGGGTGCATAAGATTGAAAATGCAATTGCTGGTTTGGGTTAACAAATCTAGGATTAAAATTCGCTCTCGGTTGATACTGTCCATTATAAGAGTACCTTTTATTAAAATGCCGACCTGTGAAATCTCTGCTACCCTTATATGTATTTTTATTATCATTTTTGTACCAGCACGTTTCTAAAGTATGCGAATTTTTTTTACATAATTCGCACCATCTGCTTGATGCAGTATCTTTTGTTTTAACTTTCAAATTGTTTATTTCGGAAGTCAAAATTTTAATTTGCTCCGCGCTTTCCATATTTAATTTTAACAATTTGTCCAAATTTTCCTCAGTGGAGGTTTTTGTAATCGAATTAATTTCCTTTGATGCAACTTGATTGTATGCATCTTCCATTTGTTTCGCAAATTTACATGCGTCGTTGAAATTTTTCGGCGCCATTCTTCGAATGTCCAAACTTAAATCTGCCCTAACTGATTCTAAAAATCTTGTAAATTTTATCATTTCAAATAAACTACCATTACCGTTGTCAATATTTTGGCCACTTTTATCTAGGTAAAGTTTTGAAGCCGCATTGAATTCACTGATAAAATCAGCGATAGTCTGCGCAGGTTTTTGCCTAAGAGAAAAAAAAATTGCTTTGAGCCGCAGAAAAACTTGTTTTAATAGAAAAAGTATCGATTAATTTTTCTTTAAATTTACCATAGTCTTTTTCTGTATTAAGATTTTCTTCATTAGCTAATTTATCTCTAGCACTACCAACTAACTTTGTCTTTAAGAGCGCAAGTTTCGAAACATTCTCTAATTCCGTTTGTTTAATTAGATTATCGAATTCGTTCACAAAAAATTTAATATTAGACTCTTTCTTTCCATCAAAGACGGGGATACAATTCAACAGCGTATCAACACTAGGTTGAGTCATTGTATTCTTTTTAGTTTTTTGTAGCGAATAATTTAGAGAGATAATTTTATTTTTTTTGTCCTCTGGTTTTAACTCCAGAGGTATTTAAATCTACACTTCTCCTTTTAAATTTTCGCTTATTGTTGGGCATAACCTTTTAACAGAATATTTCTGTTTATCATACTTTTTTCTCTATATTACAACATATGTATGAAAATATTCTAAATTGCATAAATACATAAAAACAACAGCACTAAAATTTTACAAAAAAATTTCTTAGCAGATGAAGTTGTTTTGTAGATTATTCTTTTACACACATAAATACCCCTAAAATGTTTATAATACACGTATATATAAAAAAAACAACATAATTTCATTTAACAGAAAAATATCTGTCTTTCTCTACAGAAACAACAATCTTATTTTATTTTTATTTTTTTTTAAATGTAAATATTGTACTACTACTTCGTAGTACGACTCATAAATTTTCTTTTGTATCAAGGTGATACAATTTCAAAAATCATGATCTATTGACATTTCAATCATTTTTATACCAGTCATATTATAAAATTTTACTCATTATTCTTATTATTATTATTTATACAGTATATATAAAAAAAATTATTTTTACAAATGTGTCATCTGTGATGTGAATGTCATTATTTCTCAATGGTAACTGAGATCCAACCAAAAGAGAAAAGACAGAAAAAAAAAAATAATTGTTAATTCCTAAATTTACCTATTATAAATCCCAGAATTATTTTTTTATTTCTTTTTTTTTTTTTTTTTTTTTTTTTTTTTTGCTAACATATATTATTTATTTTATTTATATATAATGTGTGTCATTATTGTTACAATAATAAAATTAATTTTAATAAAATTTTAATCAATTAAACTTACATACCTACAATATCTTTAAAATTGTGACATTAAAATACTTAAATTTATTTTCCTTTATTATTATTATTATTATTTCTAATGACCTCAGATGAACGTTCCTGAGTCATAGCACCATTTTACTATGAAGGGGGGGGGGGGGATGCTGGACAGATAATTACACCTGTTTATTTTCTATTTAATTTACATCCAAAATTGTTAATTGGTCCAAATCATCCAAGCAACCTCATAGTAAATTGGTATATAATTTTATATACCTTAGATAAATTCAAATAACATAAGTGATCGTAATTACATAATTCTAGTAGAAGAGCAACGCGAAGCATTAATAAAATTAAATTATAATTCGCGTCAAAATGTAATTATTAAATTTAAATAATTACGAATAAAATTAAGAGTTTGCGTTGTGAATTATTTAGACGAACTCTTCCACTTATGAATTAAACTAAAATTTAAGCTGTAAAAATAAATTGACATACCTTAAACCTTATCAATTAAATAATTACAGAAATTTTTTAAAACTTGATTAAATATTTTATTTACATTGAACACAACTATATACAGAAAACACATAATATTAATTAAAAAAAAAGAAAGCAACACTTTTGTTTGCTTCTCATTATTTTATGTATATTTAATCTTAAAAAAAAAAGACAATGTTTTCATTACTCTTATTATTATACATTTTTCTTTTTAAATTACCTTAAATATATTTAAATATTGGTTTTGTCGGATCTCAGATTACTCTCTACCATAAAATATCAGAAAAGGATATTTATAATTTTCATATGATTTTAAGTGGTAAAAGAAAAAATTTAAGGTAGTACCTTTTTTTCATATACGGGATGGTGGCCTTTATTCATCAAATTCAGAGTTGTCGCGTTGCTAAGGATCATATCCTTATGTCATCAGGAATTCGCTTCGTATCAGAGCGGCGATATCGGGATGGCAGGATGCATAGCTACGGACCTCTGTAGAATAATCCACTTTATTTTAACATCAGGAAGACATCCTCAATTAGGCTTGCTTAGGCTCACTCCGATATGTCCAACAGGAAGACATCCTCAATTAGGCTTGATTAGGCTCACTCCGATATGTCCATCTCGCCTGGGCATTACTAGGGCTTTCTGGATTCATTGCACGGGCTTTCAGGAGAGCTCCTGCGTCCTCGACATCTTTTTTTAGACTCTCTTTTTCAAACCTTATTCTTCTGGCACACCAACTCCTGCAGTGGGTGGAACTATTTTGTCTAGTCCACTCTTATTGGATGTGAGAAGATTTTGCATTATCCTTCGATAGGCCTATTAGCTAACAGTTTGCAAATGGCCCCTTACATATACTTAAATATTATTATCTGCCTTAAAGTTTGGGTGGTCTGAAAAGCCATAAATTTATCCCAACACTTTTATTAAGGCCATAAATTTATTCCAACGTTTTTATTATTTTACGATTTCTAATTATACACCACTTTCCATTGGCTTGTCATAAAACGACACCATGGCGTCTGGCTATTGTTGTTATCTGAGGTCCGAACTCTATTCAACATTATACATTCATTTTACAATACAACCATTTTTTAAAAATATATATTTAATATTTAAAATCAACTTAATAATTTTTGTATGAACTTACACTCTTATTTTACTTAAATATATAAACATTATAATTTTACACTCATATTTATATTTTATAAAAAAAGATATTTATACAAACAGAAATAACAAATTACGCAATTTTACTTTGATTTAACCAACATGGTGCGGGAACATATCATTGTTATATGTTGCCCAGCACTGCAAAAAATGGCTTTTGTACCATAGAATTCAGGTATCCAATGCAAATATAAAAAAAAATAAATAAATAAAAAATAAAATAAAAATATTGAAATACAAACGAGTTATTTAAAAAAAAAATCTGCCATAGGACTAACATTAGCAAGCTGGTGTTTTCGCGTGAGTGCTCTCTTTATGTTTATGTGCTAAACCTCTTTATGATTAGCACATCAAACAGCCGGTATTGGTGGGATCAGGCGTTATGTCAGACGAACTTCCGCGGCTAGCTCATTCAATGCTCATCATTTGCATAACACAGAGAAGCTAACATTAAATAATTCTAAATGCAACATAAAATTACAAGAAAATTTTCAAAAAAAAAAAATATAGGTTATCTTAAAGTTTAATTTATCACAAAGTGCATACATGTGGCAGAAACATACACATTACAAATGTTTCCTCATATGCACATCCAGTGCATCCTTACGTCTAAAAGACGCGTTGCACACATAGCATGAAAAGGGATTTTCTCCCGTATGTGTACGAAGATGATGTAGTAGAACAGATTTTCTGGAAAAAGAGTTTTTACATACGACACATGAATAAGGTTTCTCTCCAGTATGAATACGCAGATGACATCTGAAACCAGATCTTTCGGAAAAAGACATATCGCACATGTCGCATGAATAAGGTTTCTCTCCAGTATGTACACGTAGGTGGCTTCTTAGATGATATTGTTGAGAAAAAGCACGATTGCATATTTAACACTTGTGAGAGCGTTTACTAGAGTGCACACCCGTGTGCCTTTTCATGTGATGTATTCTGTTTGAGGAATAAGAACAGAGATTACACTTAAAACGTACAGTAGAATCTTCTTTACATTGAATTTTACAGTATGATGCATCGGCAGGTGCAGAATTCCGTCCACAGTTATCAGAATTAAATCGTGGTTGGTTGTGTTTATGACGGCCAATTATCAACACGAGGGATACGGGCCGTAAGGGGGGGGGGGATGCCCTTCGTGGGTGTCTTTCTAAAGGAACCTCACCCGTATTAACGCTTGGAATTCCAAGGTTCGAAGAAAACCACGAAAACTCCGAAAGATTAGGCCGACGGTCGCGATTGGGTTCTAACCCAGCACCTCCCGTCTACCAGCTTCGACAGCAGAACCTCTCGGCCACTGGTGGGGCTGAATGAAATCCTGGAAAGAAAACAATTAATTTATTTTCTACTATAAATAAATGTAACACCAGTAACAAATACACTATGATATGAGTACATATTTTAAAATTTCGAATTACGATATTGAGTGAGATACATATACACATATATTTCAAATAAAAAGATGATGACTTACGCCCTAGAAATCTAAATTGAATTACACGAAATTTTATTTATTTCGCTAAACAAGGCGTAAAACCAAACATCGTGAGAAAGTATCGAGGTCAGGGTTCGAACCCGAGTCTTTGGTTCAGCGCATCAATGCTCTTCCATCTGAACCACCTGGATCGACACAACCTAGCCTGGCACCCTTCACTCTTAAGTTCCAGATGGCTCATATGAGCTGAACCAAAGACCCAGGTTCGAACTCTGGCCTGGATACATTTTCACTCTGTTTGGTTCTACGCCTTGTTAGCAATATATATTTAAAAGAATTCATACAATAAAATTTAGATATTTCGGTCTTAAGCCATCGTTAAAAAATATTTTATATATATATTATCGATGCTGGATTAATTTGGAATCATGTTTGCCGCAGGATTGTGGTTCATATAATTATTCCATCTTATACTGCGGTTGAAGCCTTTCCAACAGTGAAAGACGTCAGGCTGAACCGAAGGTGCAGGTTCGAACCCTGGCCTGCATACTTTTTCACTCTGTTTGTTTTTATGCCTTTTTAGCAATATGAATAAAATCTCATGAAATTCAATAATACTGAGTATGAGCATGTGTGCCAACCCCCAAACTTTCTTTTACCTCATACATGTTAATAGTACTACAATTAAAAAAATTATGACTAAATTCAAATCAGCGAGTACTTTAAGATGTTAAATTCTTATTAAGAAATTACTCGGAAATGAATATATTAAAACAATTTTTGTGGAATGAATAGTTTTAATTTGATAGGCATATATAAACAAAATCATGGGAAAAAATGTTGTTTTTATTCTATAAGATAGAAATAAACAAACATTTGTTAAATTTAAAAATATATAAATTTATAAACTGTAATTTTATTCAAAGCATATATCATTTTCTCGATTAAAATTTATATCTATAAAGATTATTATAAAAAATGTAAAACTATTTATAACACTCATGCATTATATTCCTGTCTTAGAAAATCCAAAATAAAAGCAAAATTTACAATATGTATTATAATTAATTATTTAAAACCATTAAAATTATAACCAAAATACTAGAAACTGATAAAAAATATACAATTAGAGAAACCATTAATTACGAAAAATTATCATGACATGTATTTAAAAACAGATATTCAGAAGATTATGCATTTATGCAACATATTTATAAAATATCCTGAAAAAAAGAAAAATTACGGCTATAAATTAAAAAATTAATGGATAATTTAGCACAAAATCTGTATAAATGAGATTTAAAAAAAAATGAATATTACAAGTGGTTATATGTCATCTGCTGCCATTTGCGGGACAGAGCCAACCCACTCAACACTGTCACTGTCACAGTTGAGAAGGAGTAGGCCAGGGAATGGAAGATCCCACCAGGATAGTGATTTTGGTTAATTGGCTACTTACCTAACGGCGCTTAAAAACCCGCTCGGTAATGGTATCCATATGGAAGAATTTTTCTGAAATACCTCTTTGGATTTCAATATAGATTTTTTTTTTCTTTAGCATTGCATAGTTGAAGTCGATTAGCATGAAAGATTAGCATAAGGCATGTCGGCATATAGCATGTCGATTAGCATAGGGCTTCAACCGCATTGCACAGTGAGGTCTTTATAATTTTGTTTGCAGTTTTTTTTTTTTTAATGGGGATACTTTTACTTTCCAAACCGGTCTCGAAGTATCTTAATTTAAAAAAGAAACTAAAAAAAACGGCCTTTGTAGAGATAGATTTCAGCTATCCAATGAAAAAAAAAAAAAAAAAAAAAAAACTGAAATGGAAACAAGATATTTAAAAAAAAAATTCCTGTCATAGGACTAACATTAGCAAGCGTGTATTTTCGCGTAAGTGAAGTACCCCTTTACGTTTAGCATATCAACCATCCGGTATTGGTGTGATTGAGGGTTATGTCAGACGAGCTTCCTCGGCTCCGAGCTCATTCAATGCTCAACGTTTGCATAACACAGATAATCTCACATTAAATAATTCTGTATGCAAAATAAAAATAGAAGGACATTTTCAAATAAAAAATAAGAATAAAGAAATGTAGGTTATCTCAGTAGCTAAACTTTAATTTATCGCAAAGTGCATGCATGTGGAAGAAATATACACATTACAAATGTTTCCCCATATGTATATCCAGTCTGTCCTTACGTCTAAAAGACATTTTGCACACATAACATGAAAAGAGTTTTTCTCCCGTATGTGTACGAAGATGATGTAGTAGCTCAGAATTTCTGGAAAAAGACTTTTTGCATATTGCACATGAATAAGGTTTATCTGCTGTATGTATATGCATATGATGTCCGAGACCAAATCTTTGGGAAAAAGACATGTTACACATGTCGCATGAATATGGTTTCTCACCAGTATGTGCACGCAGATGACGTTCGAGATCAAATCTTTGGGAAAAAAGACAAGTTACACATGTCACATGAATAGCGTTTTTCTCCAGTATGTACACGCAGGTGTCTTCTTAGATGATTCTGTTGAGAGAAAGCACCATTACATATTTCACACTTGTGAGGGCGTTTACCAGTGTGCAGGAGTGTGTGCGTTTTTGTGTGATCTCTTCTGTTTGAGGTATAAGAACAGAACACTTAAAACGCCTGGCACAATTTCCTTTACATTCAATTTCACTGTATGATGCCTTGACAGGAGCAGAGTCCCGCCAATAATTATCAGAATGAAGTCCTGGTAAGAAAAAAAATAATTTAATTTCTACTATAAATAAGTGTAAAACCAATAACAAAGACTTCACACTATGATTTGTGTATATATTTTTTTTAATTTTGAATTACGAAATTGGGTGAGAGCAACACATATCATTCAAATAAAAAGAAATAATAATACTGAGTATAATAATTTTTAACGATGACTTATGACCGATGAATCTAAACTTAATTACATGAATTTTTATTTATATTGCTAACAAGGCGTAAAACCAAACAGAGTGAAAAAGTATCCAGTCCAGAGTTCGAACTGTCTTTGATCTTTGACTCAGCGCACCAACGCTCTTCCATCTGAGCCAACTTGATGGAAGGCTACACACCTAACCTGGTACCCTTCAGTTTAAAGTTCCAGGTGGCTCAGATGGAAGTGTGTTGTTGCGCTGAACCAAAGACGCAGGTTCGAACCCTGGCCTTGATACATTTTCACTGTGTTTGATTCTGCGCCTTGTTAGCAATGAAAAAAAAAAACATGTAATTAAATTTAGATTTCTCGGCGTAAGTCATCGTTAAAAATTATTTTATATATATTATCGATGTCGGATTAATTTGGGCTCATGTTTGCCGCAGGATTGTGGTTCATGAAGTTATCTCCTGTTTTGCTGCGGTTGCAGTTTTTCCAACTTTTAAGAGTGAAGGGTCGCAGGCCAAGTGCTGTGTCGTTCCACGTGGCTCAGATGGAAGAGCGTTGGTGCGCTGAATCAAAGGTCCAGTTTCGAACTTTTTCACTCCGTTTGGTTTTACGCCTTTTTAGCAATATGAATAAAAACTCTTGTAATTAGATATGAGGGTGGTTCAATAATTATTGTCCCTAGTGTATATAAAATATTTGTACTGTGATGGTTGTTGTGGAATATCGAAGCCTAATTTCTTAGATGCCTATATGCTCAATTTCAGAACCGTAGCTGTTATATTCACATATAGTTTTGGAGGGAGGAGTGAAAGGGGAGGGGATGGGGGTGAAAGGCTGATTTTTAGCTTATAGGACTAGATTTGTGGCAGTGGATGAGACGTAACTACTGTCGTTTGGACTCGGGATCATAGTAATGTAGCCACACCTCATTCACTGTCCCAAATGTAGCCTTATAAGCTTCAAACCCGCATTTAACCCTCACCCCCTTCTTAAAAACTCCCCCCAAAATTGGTCTTTCAAACTTCACCTCTACCTCCCAAAATTTGTTAATGTTAAAGCTTCGGTTCTGAAATTGAGCATATAGACATTTAAGAGATTAGGCTTCAATATTCCACATCAACCATTGTAGTACAAATATTTTATATACATTAGGGACAATAATTATTGAACCAAACACGTAATACTGAGCATGAGCATATGTGCCAATCCCCAAACTTTCTTTTATCTCACAGAAGGACAGAATTACCCAACCAGGTCGCCCACTAAATTTGGCATAGGCTCAATTCCCCGGAGGAAAAATCCCCTCTACCATCCACGACCACACAGCCCAGGAAACGGGCCCGGAAAAACATCGGCAATTAATAAAAGAATTTTTCAACAGAAACAGTGAACTTCGCTGAAGATAACCATAAAATAAGTGCATGGGCCAACTTGGCACTGAAAATATGAAATCAAAATTTACAGAACAAATTTTACAGATGGCACAGACATACCTGCGCTGTGACCATAACTAAAAACAACTTGAAAGGTTTCTCTAAACAAAGCCTCTTATCCCCCCCCCCCCCCCAAAAAAAAAGAGTTTAATTAGTCTATGACAAAACTCTATAAAGCTATGCTTAATGTTCAAATTTTTAAAGAGGTATAGTCCCTGAATGGAGAATAAGTCTATACAGAACATCATAGTTCACTACATGATACATGAAAAGTAAATGTCCAACAGTCCTCAGTTAGCCACAACTTGTGGACCGTATATAAGAAAACTGATAAATCTTTACAATGTCAGCAATGATAGTGTTCAAAATGTCTCTGTAAACAAAGGATTCCAATGTGAGGTAGAAGCTTGAAGAAAGATTGTTTGATTAGAAAATACTTAATTCATTATTCTACTTGCAAATTCAAAAATACCACAATCACACATAGTTGAGAGCAATGTCACAAAATCAATAATGCTGAATAAATATCCTAATAAAATTGTCAAGTAGAAAGTTTTTAAAACACCAGTTCTTGTTAAAGAGAAGACTGATGAACGAATTACTGTAAAGCACTGAATAATTACTTGAATTTCCACCATACAAGAACCACGCCTAAAAGACGTGTCTTACAAATGAATAGTGCTTATTAGGCTCTTCATAATTCTTACTAAGTTTTATATAATTAGCATTTGCCAGAACACCATATCCGATGTTACATTCTATTACAGTCCTCAGTTGACCACAACTTGTTAGTCCGTTTATAAGAAACTGAAAAGTCTTTACAATGTCAGCAATGAAAGTGTTCAAAAAATCCCTTTAAACAAAAGATTCCAATGTCACGTAGAAGCTCGAAGAAAAATTATAGAGTAAGAAACTCGTGATTGATTATTTAACTTGTAAATTCAAAAAAAAAATATATATATACATATATATATATATGCACGCATACATATATATACCACAATCACATATGGTAAGGACAATGCCACAAAATCAAAAAATGCTGAATAATTATCTTAATAAAATTGTCAATTGAAAAGTTTTTAAAAAAGTTTTTAAGATAGTTTTTATTAAAACACCAGTTCTCTCTATAAAAATGAAGACTGATGAATTATAACTGTATAACACTGAATAATTAATTAAGTTTCCGTCAAACAAGAACCACAACTAAAAGACGTATCTTATAAATGAATAGTACTTGTTAAGCTGATTATAAATCTTTCGGAGTTTATCATAATTAGAGTTTGCCAGAACAACATTTCTGATGTTCCATTCTATTGAGCGGTTTCGAATAAATGAGAATCTGTATGGTATTAATGGACATTTGTCAAACAAGAAATGCCTCACGTCGCCTCTCTTCCCACAGTTACACCTGTCATTTTCCCTCCTGCCAATCTTATGTAAAAAACTTGGGAAAGAACCATAGGCTGTTATCATCATACTCCTATTATAAAGAGGTAAAAATTGTTTATTTGTCGGAGATAAGCTCAGGAACTACCGAACCGATTCCAAATGTAATGGTATCAAAATGATGGTGTTCGCCCAACTTAGAACATAGGCTATATCTTATGTCGGTGCCACTACCCCAAAGGGGGTGCAGGAGCAAAAAACGTTCTAAAAATGCGATTTTTGCGTTACTGAAGGGCCTAGAAATATGAAATTTGGAATATTAGTTACTTATAAGATATAAATGGTGTCTAAGAACAGTTCTTAAACAATTCGAAATTTAAAAGGGGTGAAAATGGACAAAAAGCGTTCTAAAAAACGTTCTAAATGGTAGTTCCTACATAATCTCAGGAAATACCAAACCGATTTAAAAAATATTGGTGTCAAAATGATAGTGACAACGTTTGCTCCAAGATAGGCTATGTTTTATGTCGGTGCCACTACCCCAAAGGGGGTGTAGGAGCAAAAAACGTTCTAAAAATGCGATTTATGTGTTACTGATGGGCCTAGAAATATGAAATTTGAAGTATCAGCTACTTATTAGATATAAAGGATTTCTAAGAACAGTTCTTAAACAATTCTAAATTTAAAAGGGGTGAAAATGCGCGAAAAGCGTTCTAAAAAACGTTCTAAATGGTAGTTTCTACACAATCTCAGGAAATACCAAACCGATTTGAAAAATAATGGCGTCAAAAAGATGGTGAAAATCCCTGCTCCAACATAGGCTATGTTTTATATCGGTGCCACTACCCCAAAGGGGCTGCAGGAGAAAAACGTTCTAAATTGCTGTTTTTGCGTGACGGAAGGGCCTTGAATCGTGAAATTTAGAATGGTAGTTAGTTATAAGATATCAATGATCTCTAAGGACATTTCCTAAAAAAATCGAAATTCAAAAGGGGGGTCAAAATGCGCAAAAAGCGTTGTAAAAAACGTTCTAAATTGCAATTTCTATGCAATCTCAGGAAATAATGAACCGATTTCAAATATAATGGTGTTAAAATGATGGTGACAGATCTTGCTCCAAGATAGGCTATATTTTATACATGTTTCCACTAACCCAGAGGAGATGCAGGAGCAAAATGAGCGAAAAGCGTTCTAAAAACGTTCTAAATGCCGATTTGTCACCAATATCTCAGGAAGAATCAAACTGATTTCAAAAGTAATGTTAAGAAATTGATGCTGACAGCCTCTGCTCTACCATAGACGCTATTTTAAGTCGGTATCACTATCATCTAGACGTTGTAGGAGCAAAAAAGCGTTCCAAATTTCGATTTTTGTGATCGGTAGGGGCTAGCAACTTAAAATTAGGCAAGGTACATATGTATTACATATAAATGATCTTTAAGAACAGTTTCGAAAAAATTGGAAATTTAAAAAGGGGTGAAAATGCGCGAAAAGCGTTCTAAAAACGTTCTAAATTGCGATTTCTACTCAATCTCAGGAAATTCCAAAGCTATTTCAAAAGTAATGGTTGCAAATCAATGGTGAGAGTCCCTGTTATAACATAGGTTATATTTTATGTTGCTGTCACTACCATCTGAGGGTTGAAAAAGCAAAACATGTTCTAATTTGCGTTTTTTGCATAACTGAAGGGTCTAACACTTTGAAGTATGGCATGTTATTTACTTACAAGATGCAACTGCTTTCTATGAACTGTCGAAAGAAAATTTCAAATTTAAAAAATGAAGTGAGCGAAAAGCGTTATAAATTACAATTTTTATGTAATCATTTCAAATACCAAACCGATTTAAAAAATAATGATAACAAATTGTTAATGATAGAACCTGCTCAAACATAAGCTATATTTTATGTCTGTGCCACTACCACCAGAGGGTTGCAGTAGCTAAAAACTTTCTAAATTGCGATTTCTGTGATACTGAAAAGGCTAGAAACGTTAAATATGGCATTGGTAGTAACTTATAAAATATAAATGCCCTCGAAGGACTGTCGAAAATAAATTCGAATTAAAAAGGGCTGAAGTGAAGGGGAGGTGCGAAAAGCATTCTAAAAAAGTCCTAAATTACGATTTCTACGCTATTTCAGGAAATATAAACCAACTATAAAAGTAATAGTTGCGAATCAGTGGTAACAGTCTCTGATCCTACACAGGCTATATTTTATGCTGATGATTCTACCACCTGGGATTCACAGGAACAACAAACGCTCTGAAAAAGGCCTTTAAAAGCTTTCTAAATTACTTTTCTCTTATACATTAGGAAATAACAAACCAATTTCAAAATTAATGTTGGCAAATTAATGGTGACAGTTCCTATTTCAACATAGCCCTTTATGTTGAGAGAGGTGGTAGGACTTGGAATTTGACATGATGGTTAATTTTAAGATGTAAGAAGATGGTTTCTAAAAAATTCAAAACTTCAAATGAATACTGAAATGAGCGTATTAATTAAGCATAAAAGTTTCAAAATATTTTGTAAATTATTATTTATTTAGTTTTATTTCGTTTTATTAATTTAAGTCTCATTTCTGCCTTATGCAGTGTAACAATGATATTTAATCAAACTGTGTTTTAAATAGTAATTTTTTAAAATTATTCCTAAACGTAATAAGTACCTTTTAATAAAATAAAATATTACCTTTTAATAAAATAAAAATTTAGTTAGTACCTTTTAATAAAAATTAGACATATAAATATCACTTGGCATATTTCAAATATTACGCGAGCAAAGCCGCGGGGTTTGCTAGTATAATATACATTGATTTGTGAATCACAGAGGTAATCCAAGCTGACTCTCCATATAATTGCAAAGGTATCACGCCCCTTAGTACTCTTGTTCCAATAACTTTGCCATTCTTTAATCAAGGTCTTCTTAATATGCAAATTCAAATAACTTTGCGGTATTGAAATTTCTATTTCCTTGTCGTATACGTCATCCTGGATTACTGATTTTGCTAAATAATCAGCTCTTTCATTTCCGGTTATTCCCACATGGGCCTTCACCCAACCAATATGTAACATCTTGTTATTCATAAGTCTGAAATTTGTAAATATTTTATATAATATCTCATCTGTTGGAAAGAGTCTCTGCAAGGCACTATATGAGGATAGGCTATCTGTATAAAGGTAGAAATTATTAAACTCTGTAGAACGGCACCAGTCTATTGCCTCCGAAATTGCAACCAGTTCAGCTTGATAGATTGTATTGAAACTTCTCAGCTTAATTCTCTGTTCATAAAATGGATTATCCTTCAAGGTTACTGTAAAAGCCGATAACACTCGTGGTAACATTTTTGATCCGTCGGTGAAAACACTAGGGGGCTCTGCCCCCCTACGACCTACACTCGCCAACCCCCGTTCAGGCACACCAAAATCCAAAAAGCACGCTAATTTGATTGGCTTTAAAAATATTAAATAAAAAAAAAAGTAGCGATCTCTCTGTAAACGTGTTTCCATTCGTTTACATTGGATTGGGGATTTTTAAGACCAAATCTGCTGCTGTTAAGAGATACATTGGCTGTTTTCGTATTTAATTAAAAAATTAGTTAAACATTTGAAAATAGGCTAATGTAAAATGAATTAAGTAAACAGCGTCATTGTCTCCCGGTATTTTTTAACAGCGCTATAAGACAGTTCTTTTAAATAATTCAATTTAAATGTATCGTTTTAAATCTGACGTAATTTACACCAAAGTTTTATTTCTCTTATTAATATTAAGGTAAAAATACTTTTGTTGTTAGAAGGAAATATTATTTGCGCTGTCATCGAATTCACGATAATAGTTGAAAAGATTATCTCAAAATATCTCGCGCAAATATATATTTTAATTTAAATTGTTTTGTCATATTTATTGGCCATTTTATATATGACGTAATTTTCTCCATTTACAAGTTTTAACGCATAATATTTTTTTTCTTTTAACATTTTGTTTCTCTTTTAAAATTCAAGTGTAAATATGGTTCTTATGAAGTAATTTTCCTGCTTTTAACATGCAATCATTTAATTCTAATTTTAAAGTTGTTTTTTATCTGTTTATAATAGTCACGTGTAAATAAATTTTTAATTTGAAGTAAACATTATTTTTTTGCGCTGTTTATTCAACTGGCAACAGTTTAAATTAATAACATTTTCTAAAATATATAAAAAATATCTCTCGAAATGCTGAAAATTTGAATTTAAAATAGAAATAAAACCTCAAAAAATGAGTCAAATAAAAAAAATAAATGGAATCTGCACACCGGGAACTTACAACGTATAAAATGATCTAAAAATGATTAAATTCTCATGTATAGTTTTTGCTCCAATAAAACTTTTTTAATGGAACGATTTTGTCCAACTTCAGCATTAAATATCTCTTAAAATAATTCTTCGATTTGAAAACTGTCTGCATCAGCGTGTTTATCAAACATTTCTCTATAATACAACAGATTTTCATATGCAACAGTTTTTTAATATTAACGAAGAAAGGCCATACTTAAGCATTCAAATTGGTTGGTTGTATTTATGACGGCCAATTATCAACACGAAGGATATAGACCCTGTGGGGGAGTGCACTCCGTCGGGGTCTTTATAAGGGAACCTAACCCGTATTTACGCTTGGGAAATCAAGGTTCGAAGAAAACCACGAAAACTCCGAACGATTAGGCCGACGGGCGCGATTGGGATCCAACCCAGCACCTCCCGTCTACCAGCTTCGAGAGCAGAACCTCTCGGTCACTGGTGGGGCAGCATTCAAATTGGATGCCGATCTACCGGGAATATCTACGCAGATTTTCATTGGTCCATTTCCAAATCAAAACTTTTATATATATATATAGAAAGATTCATCTTAATTGAACTACAATCTAAAAAATATGTCAAAATTCAAATCAGTGAGTCCTATAAGACGTTAAATTCTTATTAAGAAATTACTCTGAAATGGATATTTTAAAACAATTTTTGTGAAAGGAATAGTTTTAATTTAATAGACATATATATAAACAAAATCATGGGAAAAAATGTAGTTTTCATTGTACAAGATAAAAATTAACAAGCATTTGTTAAATTTGAAAAGATATAAATTTATAAACTGTAATTTTATTCAAAGGCACAGCACAAAGCATATATAGTTTTCTCGGTTAAAATTTATATCCATAAATTATAAAAAATGTAAAATTGTTTTGTAAGATAACACTCACGAATTATATTCCTTTCTTGGAAAATCCGATATAAAAAAAAAAATAACTATGTATTATATTTAATTATTTAAAACCGTTAAATGTATAACCAAAATATCAGAAACTGATAAAAAATTGTATAATTATAAAAATCATGAATTACGAAAAACTATCGTGACATGAATTTAAAAACAGATATTCAGAAGATTATGCATTTATGCAACGTATTTATAAAATATCCGGAAATAAAAAATAAAAATTACGGTTATGCATTAACAAATCAATGGGTAATTAACACAGAATCTATACATATGAGACAAATATGTATATATATATATATATATTACAAGTGGTTACATTTTATCTGCTGCCATACGCGAAACAGTGCCAACCCACTCAATCCATCTCAACACTGTCACAGTTGAGAAGAGGTAGGCCAGGGAATGGAAGATCCCACCAGGAAAGTGATTTTGGTTAATTGGCTACTTAGCTCAGGCGAAAACACCCGCTCGCTAATGGTAACCTTATTTTATGGGATATTGTTTTTTAATATATCGTTTGCATTTCAATGTTTTTAATTGTTTTTCCTTTTGCATTGCATAGTTAAGATCGATCTTTACAAATGTTTTTTTTTTTTTTTTTCGCAGGCTCCTTTATTGTTTTTTTATGATGATACTTTTACTTTCCAAACCGGTTTCGAAAGTGAAAGTATCCTAATTAAAAATTAAAAAAAAAACCAGCAAAGAGGAAATTGCTGGCCAGCAGCAAGATAGGTGCTGGCAATGATGGAGAAGTGCTGGCTGATGGTCTACCACTGCATGACCACTGCTGGACAGCTTCAGTCAACTTTGCTGTTGGAAATCATCAGATAAAATTATGGTGGGCATCCATTTTATCTCATGCGCTGGCCCACCACTACACAGAAGTGCACGAACTTTTGCAGTATTAGTGCTGGGAACCCTAACGCTAGGTGGCGCTTCGAATATCGAAGACATTGAGTATTTGAACACAAATCTGAAATGAATATCTTAACACAATTTAAGCTGTGAAGCTAATTTTTTTTTGAAACTGTAAAAAATATAGCATCACTGCCACCAACAAAATAAACAAGTAAATGAATAAATAAAAAAATGCTTTATTTCAACGCACTTTTTTTTCCCCTTAAATCTGGTTTTACTAGGTTACAAAGGATTTCGGTTTTCTTAATTTACGCAGTTCAGAATAAAAAAAAATAAATAAAAAAGTATAAAATACATAGAGGGGGATTTCTATACAATAGAATAATTTCTATACCAGTTTAATGATTGGAAACGTAAATCACAAAAGAAACAAACTTAAAATAGTGTAATGAGAGCTTGAAAACTACGAGTAGTCGTAGCGTATGCTGAAAGTACTTGGTCATGTCCGATCACGAAAACCAAGCAGCATCGAACGTGGACAGTACTTGGGAGGGTGCCCAGATGGATACCGCTAAAAGCTCAAATATTTCTATAGACACCAACAGATATTTCTATAGCTCTTGGTGAAACTAGCTTTTAGAAAAAAGAGCCATAATTATATAATACTTTTTTTATAGAATTCTATAAGAAATTTTTGTAAGGGAAAGTGCTGGGCCAGCAAAGAAATAGCAGTGGGATAGGTGCTAGCACTGCAAGAAAAGTGCCGGATTGAAGTAATGTGATGGTATACCAATGCTGACCTGCTGTTGGCCATCACTGATGGGCCAGCTGCATTCGGCTTGGATACTTTTCGACAGGTTTATGTAATGGCACCCTTGCACTTTACCACTGATGGCACTGCTGGCTGCCATCTTTTTTCCAGCTGATGGCCCAGTGTTTCTTTCTGTGCCGGGAAACTGCAAAAAATAGCCTTTGTACAGATAGAATTCAGGTATCCAATGCAAATAATAATAATAATAAACTTAAGAATATTGAAATGCAAACGAAGTGAACGAACGTGAATGAAGTACCCCTTTATGTTTAGCACATCAAACAGCGGGTATTGGTGGGATCGGGAGTTACGTCAGACAAACTTCATCGGCTTCGAGCTCATTCAATGCTCAACATTTACATAACACAGAGAAGCTAACATTAAATAATTATGAATGCAACATAAAAATACAAGAAAATTTTCAAATTAAAAAAAGGGAAAAAAAAGAATAAAGAAATGTAGGTTATCTCAGTAGTTAAACTTTAATTTATCACAAAGTGCATACGTGTGGAAGAAACATACACATTACAAATGCTTCCTCATATGTACATCCAGTCTGTTCTTACATCTAAAAGACATGTTGCACACATAGCATGAAAAGGGCTTTTCTCCCGTATGTGTACGAAGATGATGTAGCAGCACAGATTTTCTGGAAAAAGACTTTTTGCATATTGCACATGAATAAGGTTTCTCTCCTGTATGTATGCGCAGATGACGTCTGAAAGTAAATCTTTGGGAAAAAGACATGTTACACATGTCGCATGAAAAAGGTTTCTCTCCAGTATGTATACGCAGATGACGTCTGAAAGTAGATCTTTGGGAAAAAGACATATCGCACATGTCGCATGAATAAGGTTTCTCTCCAGTATGTGTAAGCAGATGACGTCTGAAAGTAGATCTTTGGGAAAAAGACATATCGCACATGTCGCATGAATAAGGTTTCTCTCCAGTATGTATACGCAGGTGTCTTCTTAGGTCAGGCTGTTCAGAGAAAGCACGATTACATATTTCACACTTGTGAGAGCGTTTACCAGAGTGCACACCCGTGTGCCTTTTAATGTCATATATTCTGTTTGAGGAATAAGAGCAGAGATTACACTTAAAACGTACAGTAGAATCTTCATTACATTGAATTTTACAGTATGATGCTTCGGAAGGTGCAGAATTCTGTCCACAGTTATCAGAATGAAATCCTGGGAAGAAAAAAAAATAATTTATTTTCTACTATAAATAAATGTAACAGCAGTAACAAGTACACTATGATATGTGTACGTATTTTAAAATTTTGAATTACGATATTGAGTGAGAGCAACACATATCTTTCAAATAAAAAGAAATAATAATACTGACAAGGGAACCACTTTTGGTGCTGCTCGCACCTACCTAGCATCGAGACCTGGTGCGTTTTGTAGCCCTATACATAAAAGTTAGAGAACCGATAAAATTTCTCTGTTAAAAATCATATTTTTTATTATTACATTTTTATTTGTTTATTTCGCGCCAAAAGTGAGTTAAGTCGCCAAATATGGTGCTACAATTTTCCGTCCACTTTATCCAAAGAGTAAATGTACAGTACATATTACTAGAATTATTTCAGATTGCGATTTTTTTTTATAATTGATAGCATAAGAAACAAATATTAGGTTTTTATTTTTTTTTCCTATGCAGACGATAAATATTTAAGTAATAAATATAATTCTATAAAAGCTTTCAAGATCATTGAAAATTATTTTTTAGTGAAATACAAAATAAGCAAACTATTTTCTTTTGAAATCGAATGAAATAAAGTTTCGAATGTTTAAAATGAAATGTTGCTGTAGTAAATGGTCCTTTGGTAAAAGTAATCATAAAGTAAATTAATATTTTTACACAATTTAGAAAAATTACTGTGGCTAAATAGCTCGGACATTAAAATTTCTAGCTATTACAAATTCAATTAAGACATTTGGCTAGGGTTGCCGGAAGCTCTCTACTTTTGAAAATAAACGCCAACTGTTTCCCCGCCAGAAATATGAATAGAATGTTGCAATTTTTCAAAATCAAATTCGTGGGTTTTTGAAGGAATTTTCAAACTTTTTTCAATATTTTATACTTATTATTAACTAATTTTTTTTTTTAAATGCTTTTCTTTAAAAAATTTTAATGTTAATAGTCCGATAAATGGTCTCGAAAATTGCATTTTCAGAAAGTTATGCTGCTGTAAAATCAAGAAATATTATTTTAACAGAAAAATTTTATCGATTCTCAAACTTTATAATATAGGGCTTTAAAATGCACCAGGTCTCAATGCTAGGTGCGAGCAGCACCAAAAGTGGTTCCCTTATGAGTATAATAATTTTTAACGATGATTTACGCCCGAGTAATCTAAATTTAATTACACGAAATATTATTTATTTCGCTAACAAGGGGTAAAACCAAACAGAGTGAAAAAGTATCCAGGCCAGGGTTCGAACCTGAGTCTTTGTTTCAACACACCAATGCTCTTCCATCTGAGCCACCGGGAACGACACAACCTACCCTCGCACCTTTCACTCTTAAAGTTCCAGATGGCGCATATAGAAGAGCGTTGGTGCGCTGAAACAAAGACCCAGGTTCGAACCCTGGCCTTGATACATTTTCACTCTGTTTCGTTTTATGCCTTGTTAGCAATATATATATAAAAAAAATCATATAATTAAATTTAGATTTCCCGGGCGTAAGTCATCGTTAAAAATTATTTTATATGTATTATCTATGCTGTATTAATTTGGACTCATGTTTTCCGCAGGATTGTGGTTCATGAAGTTACCTCATCTTATGCTGCGGTTGCATTCTTTCCAACTTTTAAGTGTGAAGAGTGTGTCGTTCTAGGTGGCTCTGACGTAAGAGCGTTGGTGCGCTGAACCAAAGACCCAGGTTCGAATCCCGGCCTGAATACTTTTTCACTCTGTTTGTTTTTACGCCTTTTCAGCAATATGATTAAAAACTCATTTAATTAAATAATTATGAGTATGTGTGCCAAACCCCAAACTTTCATCTCATACATGTTAATAGTACTACAATCTAAGAAATTATGTCTAAATTCAAATCAGCGGGTCCTTTAAGACGTTAAATTCTTATTCAGAAATTACTCTGAAATGGATATTTTAAAACAATTTTTGTCGAATGAATAATTTTAATTTGATAGACATATATAAATAAAATAATGGGGAAAATGTAGTTTTCATTCTAGAAGTTAGAAATTAACAAACATTTGTCAAATTTCAAACGATATAAATTTATAAACTGTAATTTTATTCAAAGGCACAACGCAAAGCATATATCGTTTTCTCGATTAAAATTTATATCGATAAAAGCTATCATAAAAAATGTAAAATTGTTTTGTCATATAACACTTATGCATTATATTCATTTCTTAGAAAATGAAATTTAAAAGCAAAATTTTAAATATGTATCATATTTAATTGTTTAAAACCATTAAAATAATAACTGAAATATTAGAAACTGATAAAAAATTATATAATTAGAAAAACTACGAATTACGGAAGATTATCATGACATGCATTTAAAAATAGGATAATCACAAGATTATGCATTTATGCAACATATTTATAGAATATCCCCCAAAAAAATTACGGCTATGCATTAAAAAATCAATGGATAATTTAGCACAGAATCTATACATAGGAGATTCGAAAAAAAAAAAAAACAGAATGTTATAAGTTGGTATATATTATCTTCTGCCATTCGCGGAACTGTGTCAAATCACTCAACACTGTCACAGTTGAGACGGGGTAGCCCAGGGAATGGAAGATCACACCAGGAAAGTGATTTGTGTTAACTGGGTACTAGGCGAAAACACCAGCTTCCTATGGGAGATTTTTTCTAAAATATCTTGTTTGCATTTCAAGATTTTTAATTTTTCTTTGTTTGGCATTGGATAGCTGAGATCAGTCTTTACAAATGATTTACTCTTTTAATTTTGTTTGTAGGTTTTTATATTTATGTGGATACTTTCACTTTCGAAACCGGTTACAAAAGTGAAAGTATCCTAATTTTTAAAAAATGGTAAAAAATGGCCTTTTTAGAGATAGTATTGTGTTATCCAATGCAAAAAAAAAAAAAAAAAAAAATACTGAAATGCAAACGAGATATCTAAAAAGAAATTCTGTAATCGGACTAACATTAACAAGCGGGTGTTTTCGTGTGAGTGAAGTACCCCTTTACGTTTAGCACATCAACCAGTGGGTATTCGGGGGGATTGGGTGTTATGTCGATGCTCAACATTTGCATAACACACATAAGCTAACATTAAATAATTCTGTACCCCAAAATAAAAACACAGGAAAATTTTCAAATTGAAAAAAAGAAAGAAAAAAAAAAGAATAAAGAAATGGGATCAGGGGTTATGTCAGACGAACTTCCGAGGCTAGCTCATTAAATGCTCAACATTTGCATAGCACACAGAAGCTAACATTAAATAATTCTGAATGCAACATAAAATTACAAGAAATTTTAAGAAAAGAAAAAAAAGAAAAGAAATGTAGGTTATCTCAGTAGTTAAACTTTAATTTATCACAAAGGGCATACAATGTAGAAGAAATACACATTACAAATGTTTCCTCATATGTTCATCCAGTCTGTTCTTATGTCTAAATAACATGTTGCACACATAACATGCAAAGGGCTTTTCTCCCGTATGTGTACGAAGATGATCTAGCAGCACAGATTTTCTGAAAAAAGACTTTTTGCATATTGCACATGAATAAGATTTCTCTCCTGTATGTATGCGCAGACGACGTCTGAAAGCAAATCTTTGGGAAAATGACATGTTACACATGTCGCATGAAAAAAGTTTCTCTCCAGTATGCATACGCAGATGTCTTCTTAGATAATGTTGTTGAGAAAAAGCACGATTGCATATTTAACACTTGTGAGGGAGTTTACCAGTGTGCACGAGTGTGTGCGTTTTTATGTGATCTTTTCTGTTTGAGGAATGAGAACAGAGATTACAGTTAAAACTTCTGACAGAATTTGCTTTACACTGAATTTCACTGTATGATGCTTTGGCAGATGTGGAACACCATCGACAATTATCAGAATGAAATGCTGGAAAGAAGAAATTAAATTTATTTTCTACTACAAATAAATATAACACCAGGAACAAATATTTCACAGTATAATTCGTGAACATATTTTAAAAATTTAAATTAAGATATTGAGTGAGAGCAACACATATCTTTTAAATAAAAAAAGGTATAATAATACTGAGTATAATAATTTTTAACAATGACTTACGCCCGAGAAATCTAAATTTAATTACATGAATTTTTATTTATATTGCTAACAAGGCGTAAAACCCAACAGAGTGAAAAAGTATCCAGGCCAGAGTTCGAACCTGGGTCTTTGGTTCAGCGCACCAACGTCCTTCCATCTGAGCCAACTGGAACGCCTAGCCACCCTTCACTATTAAAGTTCCAGGTGGCTCAGATGGAAGAGAGTTGGTGCGCTGAACCAAAGAACCAGGTTCGAAACCGGCCCTTGATACATTTTCACCCTGTTTCGTTCTACGCCTTGTTTACAATATATAAAAAAAAAATCATCTAATTAAATTTAGATTTCTCGGGCGTAAATCTTCGTTAAAATTATTTTATGTATATTATCGATGCTGGATTAATTTGGACTCATGTTTGCGCAGGATTGTGGTTCATATAATTATTCCATCTTATGCTGCGGTTGCAGTATTAAACTTTTACAAGTGAAGGGTGTCAGGCTAGGTGATGCGCTCCAGGTGGCTCAGATGGAAGAGCGATGTTGCGCTGAACGAAAAAAACAGGTTCGAACCTTGGCATGGATAATTTTTCACTCTGTTTGGTTTAACGCCTTTTTAGCAATATGAATAAAAACTCGTATAATTAAATAATACTGAGTATGCGCATGTGTGCCAACTCCCAAACTTTCTTTTAGCTCATACATTTTAATAGTACTACAATCAAAAATTTATGTCAAAATTCAAATTCAGCGAGTCGTTTAAATTCTTATTAAGAAATTACTCTGAAATGGATATATAAAAACAATTTTTGTGGAATGAATAGTTTTAATTTGATAGACATATATATATACAAAATCATGGGGGAAAATGTAGTTTTCATTCTACGAGATAGAAATTAGCAAACATTTGTCAAATTTGAAAACATATAAATTTATAAACTGTAATTTTATTCAAAGGCACAACACAAAGCATATATCGTTTTCTCGGTTAAAATTTATATCCATAAAAACTATCATAAAAAATGTAAAAATGTTTTGTAAGATAACACTCATGCATTATATTCCTTTCTTAGAAAATCCAATATAAAAGCAGAATTTTAAATATGTATTACATTTAATTATTTAAAATCCTTAAAATTATAACCAAAATATTAGAAACTGATAAAAAATTATATAATTAGAGATACCATGAATTGCAAAAAATCATCGTAACATGTATTTAAAAAACAGATATTCAGAAGACTATGCATTTATGCAACAAATTTATAAAATATCCCGAAAAAAAGGAAAAATTACAGCTATGCATTAAAACATCAATGGATAATTTAGCACAGAATCTATACATGAGTTTAAAAAAAAAAGAAAACAGAATATTACAAGTGGTTATATATTATCTGCTGCCATTCGCGGATCATTGCCAACCCACTCAACCCGTCTCAACACTGTCACAGTTGACAAGCGGTAGTCCAGGGAATGGAAGATCCCACCATGAAAGTGATTTTGGTTAATTCGCTTCTTACCTCAGTCGAAAACGCCCGCTCGGTAATGGTTGGTTGATTTTTGACGGCCAATTATCTGCGCGGGGGATATAGGCCCAGGGGGGGAGTGCCCTTCGTGGGGGTCTTTCTAAGGGAACCTAACCCGTATTAACGCTTGGAAATCCAAGGTTCGAAGAAAACCACGAAAACTCCGAACGATTAGGCCGACGGGCGCGATTGGGATCGAACCCAGCAGCTCCCGTCTACCAGCTTCGAGAGCAGAACCTCTCGGCCACTGGTGGGGCCCCGCTCGGTAATGGTAACCCTATGGGAGAATTTTTCTAAAATGTCTCGTTTGGATTGCAATATTTTTAATTTTTCTTTTCTTTTGTACTGCATAGTTGAGATCGATCTTTACAAATACTTTACTTTTTTAATTTTGTATTCAAGGTGTTTGTTTTTTTTGTCACTTTTACTTTCGAAACATGTTTCGAAAGTGAAAATATCCTAATTAATGATAAAAAAAAAACTGTAAAAAACGGCTTTTGTAGAGATAGAATTCAGCTATCCAATGCGTATATATATATATATAAATACTGAAATGGAAACGAGATATTTAACAAAAAAAAAAAACAGTCTGCCATAGGACTAACATTAGCAAGCGGGTGTTTTCGCGTGAGTGAAGTACCCCTTTTACGTTTAGCATATCAACCATTGGGTATTAGTGGGGTTGGGTGTTATGTCAGACGAACTTCCTCGGCTTCGAGCTTATTCAATGCTCAACATTTGCATAACACAGACAAGCTAACATTAATTAATTTTGTGTCCAAAATAAAAATACAAGAAAATTTTCAAATAAAAAAAAGAATAAAGAAATGTAGGTTATCATAGTAGTTAAACTTTAATTTATCCCAAAGTGCATACAACGTGGAAGAAACATACACATTACAAATGCTTCCTCATATGTACATCCAGTCCGTTCTTACGTCTAAAACGCATGTTGCACACATAGCATGAAAATGGTTTTTCTCCCGTATGTGTACGATGATGATGTAGTAGCACAGATTTTCTGGAAAAAGACTTTTTGCATATTAAACATGAATAAAGATTCTCTCCTGTATGTATATGCATATGACGTCCGAGATCTAATCTTTGGGAAAAAGTCATGTTACACATGTCGCATGAAAAAGGTTTCTCTCCAGTATGTATAAGCAGATGACGTCTGAAAGAAGATCTTTGGGAAAAAGATAAGTTACACATGTCGCATGAATAGGGTTTCTCTCCAGTATGTATACGCAGATGACATCTGAAAGCAGATTTTTGGGAAAAAGACATATCGCACATGTCGCATGAATAAGGTTTTTCTCCAGTATGTATACGCAGATATCTTCTTAGATGATGCTGTTGAGAAAAAGCACGATTACATATTTCACACTTGTGAGGGCGTTTACCAGTGTGCACGAGTGTGTGCGTTTTTATGTGATCTCTTCTGTTTGAGGTATAAGAACAGAGATTGCACTTAAAACGTCTGACAGGATTTTCTTTACACTGAATTCCTTTGTATGATTCTTTGGCAGGTGTAGGATCTCGACTACAGTTATCAGAATGAAATCCTGGAAAGAAAAGAAATAATTTATTTTCTACTATAAATAAGTGTAACACCAGTAACAAATACTTCACACTATGATTCCCCCCCCCCCCTTTGGGCCTATATCCCTCGTGTTGATAATTGGCCGTCATAAACACAACCAACCAACCAACTATCACACTATGATTTGTACACATTTTTATAAACTTTGGATGACGATATTGAGTGAGAGCAACACATATCTTTCAAATAAAAAGAAATAATATTGATGAGCATAATAATTTTTAACGATGACTTATGCCCGAGAAATCTAAATTTAATTGCATGAATTTTTATTTATATTGCTAACAAGGCGTAAAACCAAACAGAGTGAAAAAGTATCAAGGCTGAACCAAAGACCCAGGTTCGAACCCTGGCCTTGATACATTTTCACTCTGATTGGTTCTACGCCTTGTTAGCAATCTATATAAAATAAAATCATGCAATTAAATTTAGATTTCTCGGGCTTAAGTCATCGTTAAATATTATTTTATATATATTATCGCTGCTGGATTAATTTGCACCCATGTTTGTCACAGGATTGTTATTCATGAAGGTATCCCACCTTATGCTGCGGTTGCAGCCTTTCCAACTATTAAGAGTGAAGGGTGTCAGGGTCGGTGCGTAGTTCCATGTGGCTCAGATGGAAGAGCGTTGACACGGTGAATCAAAGACCGAGGTTCGAACCCTGGCCTAGATACATTTTCACTCTGTTTGGTTGTACGCCTTGTTAGCCATATATATAAAAAAAATCATACAATTAAATTTAGATTTCTCGGGCGTAAGTCATCGATAAAAATTATTTTATATATATTACATAGCTGCCAACCTTCCATTAAGCTTCCTGAATGCTTAGATTAATTTTACCCAGGTTAACCACATTTCGAACCAGGAAATTTATTTCATGAATTCTTATTTGTTTAATTCCAAGTTTCTGCGTGGAACATGCTTAATTTCATTTCTTAAAAAAATTCTGATTCGAAACGCATTAAACCAGGGTAAAATTAACGCAAGTATTACGGGAGATTAGTTTGAGGTTGCCAGCTATGATATTATCGATGCTGGATTAATTTGGACTCATGTTTCCCGCAGGATTGTGATTCATGAAGTTCTCCCACCTTATTGGTTGCAGCCTTTCCAACTTTTAAGGGGGCCCCGGACACAAAAATTCTCAAATTTTTCTATCCCATTTAAAATTTCTTTGTTTTTTCTGTTTAAAATGAAGTTTAAATCATGTTTCTGTCTTAATCGGAACAGGAAATATTCATTTTTAAGTTCTGGTTTGTTTTCAAAATCTAGCTTTCAAGAAATGGTTGTCCTTTAAACGACTTTTTGCGAAAATGCGTTTTTTTTCATGATGTGTTTTTTCACCAATTCTCGTATTTAAATTGTTATAAGTCAAGAAACATTAAAGATAAATGATTCAAATTTGGAACATGTCTTTTTCAATTAATTGTTTTACTTTAATTTTGATTCAGCAAATTTGAAAAAAATATTTACTTTTGAAAATATGATTTTTTTAAAAGTAAGGACTTTTTTTTTCAAAATTTTCTTTAAATATTTTTAATTTTTATTTAAATTAATATTTTTTTTAATGCTGAATCTAAATTAAAACTTACATATTTCTGTTTATTTAAATACAAAAAAATTGAAATTCTACAAATAATATTTTGAGTTATAACGATTTTAAACTACCCGTCTTTTTTAATAAAATTTAAATTAAAAAAAAATTAGGAGAAGTTTTATCATATGATTTTATTTACAAATGATATGATTAGCCATCATAAAAAATTTCGAAATTTTAACTCAATAAATAAAAATTATTTGAAAATGTGCCCCGTACCCGCTTAAGAGTGAAGGCTGTCCGGTCGTTCCAGGTGGATCAGATGGAAGAGAGTTGGTGCGCTGAACCAAAGACCCAGGTTCGAACCCTGGCCTGGATACATTTTCACTCTGATTGGTTTTACGCCTTGTTAGCAATAAATATAGAAAAAAAATCATGCAAATAAATTTAGATTTCTCGGCCGTAAGTCATCGTTAAAAAATTTTTTTGTATACATTATCGATACTGGATTAATTTGGACTCAAGTTTGCCGCAAGATTGTGGTTTATGAAGTTATCCCATCTTATGCTGCGGTTGTTGTCTTTCCAACTTTTAAGAGTGAAGGGTGTCAGGCTAGGTGTGTCGTTCCACGTGGCTCAGATGGAAGAGCGTTGGTACGCTGAACCAAAGGCCCAGTTTCGAACCTTAACCTGGATAATTTTTCACTCTGTTTGGTTTTATGTCTTTATAGCAATATGAATAAAAAACTCGTGTAAATAATACTGAGTATGAGCATGTGTGCCAAACCCCAAACTTTCTTTCATCTTATACATGTTAATAGTACTGCAATCTAAAAAAATATGTCTAAATTATAATCAGCGAGTCTTTTAAGACGTTAAATTCTTATAAAGAAAATACTCTGAAATGGGTTTTTAAAACAATTTTTGTGGATTGAATAGTTTTAATTTGACAGATATATATAAAGAAAATCATGGGAGAAAATGTAGTTTTCATTGTACGAGATAGAAATTAACAAACATTTGTTAAATTTGAAGAGATATAAATTTATAAACTGTAATTTTATTCAAAGGCACAGCAAAAATCATATATCGTTTTCTCGGTTAAAATTTATATCAATAAAAACTATCATAAAAAATAAAACATTTTTTTTTTTTTGTAAGATAACACTCATGCATTATATTCCTTTCTTAGAAAGAGCCCCACCAGTGGCCGAAAGCTTCTGCACTCGAAGCTGGTAGACGGGAGGTGCTGGGTTCGATCCCAATCGCGCCCGTCGGCCTAATCGTTCGGAGTTTTCGTGGTTTTCTTCGAGCCGTGGATCTTCCATGCGTTAATACGGATTAGGTTCCCTTAGAAAGAACCCCACGGAGGGTACTCCCCCCCGGGCCTATATCCCTCGTGTAGATAATTGGCCGTCAAAAAATCAACCCATCCCAACCTTTCTTAGAAAATCCAATATAAAAGCAAAATTGTAAATATGTATTATATTTAATTATTTAAAACCATTAAAATCTATAACCAAAATATTAGAAACTGATAAAAAAATTATACAATTAGAAAAACCATGAATTACTAAAAATTATTGTGACATGTATTTAAAATAACAGATATTCAGAAAATTATGCATTTATGCACCATATTTATTAAATATCCCCCCCCCCCAAAAAAAAAAAAAAATTACGGCTATGCATTAAAAAATCAGTGGGTAATTAACACAGAATCTATACAAAAAAAAAAAAACAGAATATAACAAGTGGTTATATATTATCTGCTGCCATTCGCGGAACAATTGCAACACACTCGATCCATCTCAACACTTTCACAGTTGAGAAGAGGTAGCCCAGGGAATGGAAGATCCCGTCAGGAAAGTGATTTTGGTTAATTCACTACTTACCTCAGGCGAAAATACCCGCTCGAAAATGGTAACCGTATGGGAGAATTTTTCTAAAATATCTCGTTTTGATATCAATATGTGTTTTTTTTTTTTTTTTTTTTTTTTTTTTGTATTGCATAGTTTGGAGATTAGTGGAGATTGCTTTGAGGCCTATAGCAACAATGGCTGTCGCCTCGAATGATCCTTATTTATACACAGAAATTGTAACACAAACCAGACATAACAATTTTATTTCTCTACATTACATATATATATTACTTTGAAAACACAATAACAATTACATCCATGTCTTACCCAGGGACTCGAACCCGGACCCTCAGCGTGACAGCAGCCTCCGCTTACTGACCACGCCACTGGGCGACAATTACATAGTTGAGATCGGTATTTACAAATGCTTTATTTTTAAATTCTGTGTGCAGGGATTTTTTTTTTGACACTTTTACTTTCGAAACCGGTTTCAAAAGTGAAAATACCCTAATTGAAAAAAACACTGTAAAAAATGCGCTTTGTAGAGATAGAATTCAGCTAACCAATGCAAAAAAAAAAAAAAAAAAAAAAAAAAAAAAAAAAAATTAAAAATATTGAAATAGAAACTAGATATTTAAAAAAAAGTTCTGCTATAGGATTAACATTAAAAGCGGGTGTTTTCGCGTGAGTGAAGTACCCCTTTACGTTTAGCACATCAACCAGCGGGTATTGGTGCGATTGGGTGTTATGTCAGACAAACTTCCTCGGCTTCCAGCTGATTCAATGCTCAATATTTGCATAACACAGATAAGCTAATATTATATAATTCTGTATCCAAAATAAAAATAAAAGAAAATCTTCAAATTAATGTAAAAGAAATAAAAGAAGAATAAAGAAATGTAGGTTATCTCAGTAGTTAAAACTTTAATTTATCACAAAGAGCATTCATGTGGAAGAAACACACACATTACAAATGTTTCCTCATATGTACATCCAGTCTGTTCTTACTTTTAAAAGACATGTTACACAGATAGCATGATAAGGGTTTTTCTCCCGTATGTGTACGAAGATCATGTAGTATCACAGATTTTCTGGAAAAAGACTTTTTGCATATTGCACATGAATAAGGTGTCTCTCCTGTATGTATACGCAGATGACGTCCGAGACTAAATGTTTGAGAAAAAGACATGTTGCAAATGTCGCATGAATAAGGTTTCTCTCCTGTATGTATGCGCAGATGACGTCTGAAAGCAAATCTTTGGGAAAAGAAATGTTACACATGTCGCATGAATAAGGTTTCTCTCCAGTATGTACAGGGTGACACATAAATACTGTGACGCAAATAAAAATCCATAACATTTTACTGAACAAACAAAACAACTAGTTTTATTCACCATTCGAAAAAGGAGAAAATTCTGTACCAGAAACATTCAAGATACTTCGAAATGGTGATGCAGGCGTCTAGACGCTTCTGTAAATTCTACAAGATGGCCGCGACTGTTTCTGGCGTAATTTCGGCCCAGGCTTTTTCCATAGCGCGTTTCAAGGAATCCAGGGATGTGGTCTTGATTGAGCAGTCTCTTTGCTCCAGGATCCCCCAAACAGCGAAGTCCATAGTGTTCAATTCAGGGGAGTTTGAGGGCCAAACGCCCTTCGTCCAAAATCATGAGAGATTGGCCTCGCCCCCCTCCAGCGTCTTCTTCGCTCCGTGGGTAGTCAACCAGTCCTTTTGAAACCTCCAGTCGATGTTCTTCGCCTTCTTTTAGGCCCAGAGGATCACGGCGCCTTCCGAAGTTAGCTCCTGATGCGTCTCTGCATTGATCTTGACGCCTTTTGGGACAAAAACGAGTTTGGTCTTTTCCAATCCGGAAATCCCCGCCCACACCATCACAGACTTCGGGAAAAGAACCTTTTTCACCTTCACGATGCGCGGAGCCCTTTGAGTAGCAACTCGCATTGCATCTTCAAATTCCGGAAAGGTTGGACCCTAAAATTCGTTTTATCAGTGAAGAAAATCCGATTCAGGACATCGCCGCGGCACAGGGACTTCATCATCTTGCACTTTCCAAGCCTTGAAGCCTTCATTTTGTCCATGAGATGGTATCTTTTTTCCAATTTGTACGGGATGAGTTGCAGATCTTCTTTGACATATCTTTGTATGGTTTCGCGGCCGACGTTGTGCTCCTTGGCCAATTTTCGGATGTTTCTTTGTGGATTTCGCAGGAAATTCTTCTTGAAAGGTCAAAAGCACTGAGGCCACTGTTTTTCGAGGTCTTCCACTTCGTTGACCTTCTTTGATTCCTCCGGTCTCTTTAAAACGTTTGACAGAGCGATGGACTTGTTCCCGGTGCAATTTGGCGATCGCAAGAATTGACATTCCCCTCTTGTGATGGGGGGCGATGTATGGTCTTCTTTGCACAATAAGTTTTCTTTCAAAGCTGTCAATTAATATCAGCTGAAATAGCAATTACGCAACAGAAAAGCAGGAGGAACACCAATAAAACAATAGTATATCTCAAAAAAGGAAAAAAAAAACATTAAAATAAATTGGCATTTTGATGACGTCAGAGTATTTATGTGTCACCCTGTATACGCAGGTGTCTTTTCAGATAATGTTGTTGAGAAAAAGCACGATTGCATATTTCACACTTGTGAGGCGTTTACCCGTGTGCGCGAGTGTGTGTGATTTTATGTGACCTTTTTTGTTTGAGGAATAAGAACAGAGATTACACTTAAAACGTCTGACAGAATTTTCTTTACACTGAATTTCACTGTATGACGCTTTGACAGAAGTGGAATCCCGTCGACAGTTATCAGAATGAAATGCTGGAAAGAAAAAAATTAATTTAATTTCTACTATAAAAAATGTAACACCAGTAACAAATATTTCACACTATAATTTGTGCAGATATTTTAAAAATTTGAATTACAATATTGAGTGAGAGCAACGCATATCTCTCAAATAAAAAGAAATAATAATACTGAATATAATAATTTTTAACGATGACTTACGATCGAGAAATCTAAATTTAATTACATGAATTTTTATTTATATCGCTAATAAGGCGTAAATCCAAACAGAATGAAAAAATATTTAGGCCGGGGTTCGAACTTGAGTCTTTGGTTCAGCGCACCAATGTTTTTCCATGTGAGCCAACTGGAACGACACAACCTAGCCTAGCACCCATCAATCTTAAAGATCCAGGTGGCTCAGTTGGAAGAGCATTGGTGCGCTGAACCAAAGACCCAGCTTCGAACCCCGGCCTGAATACTTTTTCACTCAGTTTGATTTTACGCCTTGTTAGCAATACATATATAAAAAAATTCCTGCAATGAAATTTAGATTTCTAGGCGGCAAGTCATTGTTAAAAAATTATTTTGTATATAATATCAATACTGGATTAATTTGGACTGAGGTTTGCCGCAGGATTGTATTTCATGAAGTTATCCCATCCTATGCTGCGGTTGCAGCCTTCCAACTTTTAAGAGTGAAGAGTGTGAGGCTAGGTTTCTTGTTCCAGGTGGCTCAGACGGAAGAGCGTTGGTGCGCAGAACCAAAGACCCATTTTTGAACCCCTGCCTGGATTCTTTTTCACACTGTTCGTTTTACGCCTTTATAGCAATATGAATAAAAACTCATGAAATTAAATAATACTGAGTATGAGCATGTGTGTCAAACCCCAATCTTTCTTTTATCTTATACATGTTAATAGTACTGCAATCTAAAAAAATTGCCTAAATTAAAATCAGCAAGTCTTTTAAGACGTTAAATTCTTATTAATAAAATACTCTGAAATGGATTTTTAAAACAATTTTTGTGGAATGAATGGTTTTTATTTGATAGACTTATATAAACAAAATCATGGGGGAAAATGTAGTTTTCATTGTACAAGATAGAAATTAAGAAACATTTGTTAAATTTGAAAAGATATAAATTTATAAACTGTAATTTTATTCAAAGGCATAACAAAAAGCCTACATCGTTTTCTCGGTTAAAATTTATATCAATAAAAACTATCGTAAAAAATGCAAAAATTTTTTGTAAGATAACACTCATGCAGTATTCCTTTCTTAGAAAATCCATTATAAAAGCAAAATTGTAAATATGTATCATATTTAATTATTTAAAACCATTAAAATTATAATCAAAATATTAGAAAATGATAAAAAATCATATAATTAGAAAACCATGAATTATAAAAAAATATTGTGACATGTATTTAAAAAACAGATATTCAGAAGATTATGCATTTATGCAACATATTTAGAAAATATCCGGAAATTAAAAAAAAAGAAAAATTACGGCTATGCATTAAAAAATAAATGGATAATCAACACAGAATTTATAGATATGAGTGAAAAACAACAACAACAACAACAAAAAAAACAGAATATTACAAGTGGTTATATATTATCGGCTGCCATTCGCGAAACAATGCCAACACACTCAATCCGTCTCAACACTTTCATCGTTGAGAAGGAAGGATCGCCCAGGGAATGGAAGATCCCACCAGGAAAGTGATTTTGTTTAATTGGCTACTTACCTCAGGCGAAAATACCCGCTGGCTAACGATAACACTATAGGAGAATTTTTCTAAAATATCTCGTTTGGATTTCAATATTTTTCTTTTTTTTTTTTTTTCTTTTGTATTACATAGATCTTTACAAATGATTTTCTTTTTTAATTTTGTTTGCAGGTGTTTTTTTTTATGGGGACACTTTTACTTTCGAAACCGGTTTCAAAAGTGAAAGTATCCTAATTTAAAAAAAAATAATAAAATTATTGAAATAGAAAAGAGATATTTAATAAAAAAGTTCTGCCATAGGATTATCATTAGCAAGCGGGTGTTTTCGCGTGAGTGATGTACCCCTTTACGTTTAGCACATCAACCAGCGGGTATTGGTGCAATCGGGTGTTATGTCAGATGAACTTCCTCGACTTCGAACTCATTAAATGCTCAATATTTGCATAACACAGATAAGCTAACATTAAATAATTCTGTATCCAAAATAAAAATTCAAGAAAATTTTCAAATTAAAGTAAAAGAAATAAAAGAAGAATAAAGAAATGTAGGTTATCTCAGAAGTTAAAACTTTAATTTATCAGAAAGATCATTCATGTGGAAGAAACACATACATTACAAATGTTTCCTCATATGTACATCCAGTCTTTTCTTACTTCTAAAAGACATGTTGCACAGATAGCATGAAAAGGGTTTTTCTCCCGTATGTGTACGAAGATGATGTAATAGCACAGATTTTCTGGAAAAAGTCTTTTTGCATATTGCACATGAATAAGGCTTCTCTCCTGTATGTATACGCAGATGACGTCCGAGATTAAATGTTTGAGAAAAAGACATGTTGCAAATGTCGCATGAATAAGGTTTCTCTCCTGTATGTATGCACATGTGTCTTTTTAGATGATGATGTAGGGAAAAAGCACGACTGCATATTTCACACTTGTGAGGGCGTTTACCAGTGTGCACGAGTGTGTGCGTTTTTGTGTGATCTTTTCTGTTTGAGGAATAAGAACAAAGATTACACTTGTATGATGCTTTGGCAGATGTGGAATCCCGTCGACAGTTATCAGAATGAAATCCTGGAAAGAATAAAATTAATTTATTTTCTAATATAAATAAGTGTAGCACCAGTAACAAATACTTCACACTATGATTTGTGTAATTTTTTGTTTTTAATTTCGAATTACGATATTGAGTGAGAGCAACACATGTCTTTCAAATAGAAAGAAATAATAATACTGAGTATAATAATTTTTAACGATGACTTACGCCCGAGAAATCTATGTTTAATTCCATGAATTTTCATTTATACTGCTAACAAGGCGTAAAACCAAACAAAATATCCAGGCCAGGATTCGAACCTGGGTCTTTGGTTCAGCGCACCAACGCTCCTCCATCTGACCCAACTGGAACGACACACCTAGCCTGGCACCCTTCACTCTTAAAGTCCCAGGTGGCTCAGATGGAATAGAGTTGGTACACTGAACCAAAGACCCAGGTTCGATCCCTGGTCTGGATACTTTGTGTGTTTTTACGCGTTGTTAGCAATATAAATAAAAATTCATGCAATGAAATTTAGATTTCTCGTACGTAAGTCATCGTAAAAATTATTAATAAATATATTATCGATTCTGGATTAATTTGGTCTCATTTTGCCTCAGGATTGTGGTTCATGAAGTTATCCCATCTTGTGCTGCGGTTGCAGCCTTTCCAACTTTAGAGAGTGAAGGGTGCCGGGCTATGTGTGTCGTTCCAGTTATCTCAGATTGAGGAGCGTTGGTGCGCTTAACAAAAGACTCAGGTTTGATTCCTGGCCTGGATACTTTTTCACTCTGTTTGGTTTTACGCCTTTTAGCAATATGAATAAAAATTCATGTAATCAAATAATACTGAGTATGAGCATCCCTCATAGCATGCATGGTCACGGTGACGTCACTGCAAGTCACTGTGGTCACGTCACATCTGTGACCAAAATGCCACCCCTCAGTGATGTCACATTGTGACTGAGATGTGAACTTCTTAGAAAACTTTAAAAAATTACGAAAATTCTTCAAAACATGTTATTTACTGTAAAATTATGTTTTCCTGGCAATTAAAAAAAAATTGTGAGGTCACTGTTATATCACTGCTATGTAACGTACGTCACGTCACATATGTGACAAAAAAACCACCATATTGTAAGTCACAGTGTGACAAAAATATGAACTTCAAAAATCTTCGAAAATGAAGAGAAATATTTTAAACAGTCACGAGTTACATGGCATAAGGAATAAAATATATTAGTGGATAGCAAATGGTAAATTCTCTCACTAAAGGGGAGAGGGGGGGGGGCATAATAAATAAAGTGCACGATACAATCATTAATAAACTAAATTTTCAGGCTATATTTTATCAATTTGATATCTAAGATAGTGAATGTATACTTTTTCATGATTTCAATTTTATCTAGCATTTGGATAATATAATTAGAATTAGGAATATTAAATTTATACACTTTACATATTTAGTTTGCTGGGAGGAAATTTATTTATTTATTTCTTTTTTTACCGACCAGGATTATTCGAAACACTTCTGTGGTTTCAAAATAAAAATTTTCTATTACAGTTAAATCTGCACCTTTTAATGAGCACGTAGAAAGAGTCTTCAGAGTTTAGTCATCTATGCATTTATTGCTTTAGAATATTTTTATAATTTGTATTCAAGTCATAAATTCTACTTCTTTCAGACTTTTTAAATAAAATTAGCATTTTCCGAAAATAAAAGAAATATACAAAATTTGTGCAAAACAAACTTTACTTTAAAAAAAAAAAGAAAAAATAAGGGGGGGGGGGGCTCGTTATTACCATTAAATTTATTTTTACACCTTTTGAAAATTTAAACAATGGTATATCTAATAAACTCTAATTATGAATATTATTATTATAATTATTTAGAAAAAATGAACTTTACAATACATTTTAACTTGTATTATTTGGTACGGATAAAAAGAAAAGGTTAAATACATTGGACATTTCTTCAAATACAAAGTTTTAATTAACCATACTTTCAGAAAATTACTGCGCATTCAAGTTTCATATCTCTTGCATGCAAAAACAAATAATCTGTACCAGACCATCTGCTTGAAAATCGTCTGCCCACAAAAAAATAAACATGAGAAGACGCGGGAAATAAATAGTTCACTGTTTTTAGAACATCACCTTCACCACGTCTACAACACTTTAAGATAAGGAAATGACCATTTTTGGATACACGGATATTAATAGAACGTATATGTAAGTTTTATTTAATTTAAATATTTTATTCCTGATTTGTACATATGAGTTAAATAGTTTTATGTTATATTTGTAAGAGACTGATCTTTAAACTGTTAGAAGCGATATTTTAAAATTCGATAACTGTAAAGAAAAATATCTTAATCTGCCATCGCTTGAAAAAAAAAACTGCGCAGAGACTGTGCATGCCTACATTCATACTGGAATTAATATAAACATTAATTTACTCTTACTTGAGATTGAAAATGATGGAACGACAATGATTTGGAATTATTTTATCGGCTTCTTACTATTTTTTGATTACTAACACTTATAGTTATTATTATTTTGGGGTTAAATATGATGTTCGAGTATCATAAGATTACGAAACTGTTTCAGATTAGAAATTAACATTATACTGGGAAAATGTATCTTTACATATTACAGTAGTGAAACATTTGAAAGAATTTTCTTTTAGTGCTAATAATATTTTAAATTATCTTTCAAAATCCTAAATCTTCAAACCAATGTTTTCAGATTTAACATTTGCCGAAATTATAAAATAATAGGAATTCCTTATACCATATCGAAATATTTTTGAGATATTGTTAAATCTAATAAGGCATTTAATTTATCTATTGAGTTTGCTGTTGTTTAATAGTACAATTATAAATCCTAATTATTATTTTTAGTATTTTTCAAATTGGTATATTTATTTTTTTAAATTGTATGTAAGCATTTTTTCTTTTCTGTGTGTGATTTTAATCAAACATTTAATTATAGACATTCTGAATCGGTTATTAAATTTTCTTCTATTGTAAATTCATTTTCTACGTTTATGATACGCGTAATTATTGGCACTAAAAAGTAAAATATGATACTTAAGCATTGAAACAAAGTGTTTTTCATGCCTGATGGGAAGTTATAGATTAAACTGCTTTAGTATATATTTTTTAAAAGTTCATATAATACAGGATACATATTATAGGACACAAGTTGAAAAGTGCTTATGACTTCGGTTTGTCTGTCCGTCTAGCAGTCTGTCCGCACTCTAACTCTCGAAAATATACTCTGATTGCCCTGAAATTTTTGGATGTTATTGACGTTTACCATAGCACGGTACCTATTTGTAATGAAGTTTGTAGCATGCTTTGTTCATTTACAGGGACAGCCAAAAGTTTTCCGTTACATTACAGCCTATGGAAAAAAATCGTTTCAAATGATTTTTTATGATTTTACGCACGCTTTCAAACAGAATAAAATTTATATGCATTTATGAAGTGCACTAAAATATGCATTCTGTTGACTATGCGATGCAAAGAATAGTTATTGTTCATTTACAGGGCTAAAAAAAGGAATTCAAATACATAATGATATAGGGGTGGAGGGAATTGTTTGCGGCATACTTTAATTATGTTAATCTATTTCATATATAATGAAATTGATATATGTCGCTGAGGTTTACATACTATAAATTATTTCATGTATAATACGAATAATACGTATATAGCATTTACAGGGACACACAAAATATTTCAGATACTATATTGTATCCGAAGTACTGTTCATTAGCGATGATTGCTGGAAATGTATTTTTAATTATGATATGCGCTTTTATGATTCACTATATTTATGCTTAGTATATGGTGTATATAAATGCTATAATTCCTATACAAGGCTACACAAAAGTATTCGTAAGGATTACTGGGTATGGGCGCAAATTGCTTAAAGGTGGTTTTTAAATGAGTTATGCTCTTTTTTGCTGAACTGCATTTAATTTACCAAGAAATGTTTGTAGAATATAGATAAAACGATATACAGGATCACGTAAAGAATTGGATACATGACCGTCTATAAATTATAATTTCTGGAAATGTGATTTCAGCAGTTTTAAGAGTGTCTTAGTTTGAATTAAATTTTAACTAAATAGTGGCGTGTAATAAAGATTCTAGGTAAACTACAGGGTTGTACAAAAGTATTCAAGTATGTTTCCATACATTAGTATAAATTGCTGAAAAAGAATTTCAACCTGTTAGGCGTTTTCTTGCTAAACTAAATTTTCCCATTATATAGTATATATGCACTTAAAAAAATGGGAAGTCAAAATTGAGTAAAAAGTACTCAAATTTAAATGCGTCACATACTCAAAATAGCTCCGATCCAAATGTACTCAAAGTTGAGAAACACATGTACTCATTTTTTATTCATTGGTTGTGATCAAATATGAATCATTATGTACTGCCCCCCTCCCCCCCCCCAAAAAAAAAAGAAAAACCTAAAATTTAAAGTAAAAATGTACTGACATTTATTTCCCGTTCAAAGTTCTTAACAAGAAATGTTTAATTGATTATTTATTAAGAAAAATAGCAAAATTCTTAACAAGATACTCAAATCGAATATTTTTATGACAAGAGCATTATTTCCAAGCACTTTTAAATTATTTTTAAAATGCTGTGCATAATTTAATATTTACATTAATAAACATCATTTATGCCTCCATAAATGAAATGAACCATTACAGGGTACAAAACTATTCGTTTGTTTGGGTTTGATAACATGTGATGTTTCAAAATAGAGAAAGCATGGGTTCATTTTTGATCCAAAAATATTCAATTCGATATGAGTACGTCGGTTTACTTATTTTTGAGTACTTCATTTTTCTCAGTGTATCAACCTACAGATCAAATACAGGGTTGTTCAAAAGAATTGGAAAACATATTTGGCTATGGACGGTAACTGCTGAAATCAATTTTTCAAATGTTTACTTAGTTATCTTATTTACGTCATTTCCCTAAATTACGATGTCTTGTTAAAGCATTCAGAAAGTGTTGGAAAGTATTTTATAATCTATGATTAACGCATGATTTTTCTTACTCGTTTTTTTTTTCTATTTCCCAGATCAGTCTTTTCCTATAAAACATACCAAATCTATTTAGCTCATATTCACAAAATACAATATACACGGGAATAAAAAAATTAAATAAATATCGCTTATCATACCGCTCTATAAATAATAGTTGTATTAATATCCGTGAGTCTCCATGTTAGTATTTAATAAAGCAATGACAAATCACAACAAATTAAAAAATTTACACATTCTAAATATCAAGCTTGAACTCAATATCAAGCATAGAACTGAATAAAAAAATATGTCAGTTGATAAGCATTGTTTTTTAAGTGGAAAAATTTAAAATGATTTAGAAGAATAGGTTGGTTGGTTGATTTTTGACGGCCAATTATCTGCTCGAGGGATATAGGCCCAGGGGGGAGTGCCCTTCGTGGGGGTCTTTCTAAGGGAACCTAACCCGTATTAACGCTTGGAAATCCAAGGCTCGAAGAAAACCACGAAAACTCCGAACGATTAGGCCGACGGGCGCGATTGGGATCGAACCCAGCACCTCCCCTCTACCAGCTTCGAGAGCAGAACCTCTCGGCCACTGGTGGGGCTTAGAAGAATAGGACTCCAAAATAGCGATATTTTGCTAAAAAGTACGGTAAAAAGATAAGATTTTATATTTACAGCAAAAGGTTATTTCAAAATTCATCGCTGTATTAATACTTAGAAATTTTTCCAGAGAGAATCCTTCGCCTTATATACAATATTTCAAATGAAAATCAAATATCAAATTAATTGCTTAAAAGGCGCAAATAGTGAAAAAGATTCCAAGCCGGGACTCGAACCCGGGCCATCAGTATAGCACACTGATATTCTACCGACTAAACCACATGGAACGACGCCCAGTCTGTAAAATTTCTCACTATTACAGGTTGGCAGGGCTACAAACGCAGCACAAGATGGAATATTTATCGTGAGCCACCGACATGCGGTAAACACGAAACTTAATGAAATCCAGCATCGAAACTATATTAATAATTGGAAATTTTTCCAGGGAGAAACATTCGCCTTCCATACAACATTTCAAATTAAAATTGCCTTTTAAGCAATTAATTTGAAATTTGATTTTCATTTGAAATATTGTATGCAAGGCGAATGGTTCTCTCTGGAAAAATTTCCAAGTATTAATATAATTTCAAACGATACTGGATTTAATTAAGTTTCGTGTTTGCATCATGTTGGTGGCTCACGCTAAATATTCCATCTTGTGCTGAGTTTGTAGCCTCGCCATCATGTAATAGTGAGAAATTTTCCAGCCTGGGTATCGTTCCATGTGATTTAGTCGGGAGAATGTCAGTGCGCTGTACTAATGGCCCGGGTTCGAGTCCCAGCATGGAATCTTTTTCACTATTTGCGTCTTTTAAGCAATTAATTTGAAATTTGATTTTCATTTGAAATCACAGTGTTTATGACAAGTTCGTCACAAATGACCCATATTTCACAAATTGGTCACAGTGTGACGTCAAAGCATTGTCGCTTTCGTCACAGGTTCGTCACAAAGTTAATGCCAAAATAGTCACAAATGACACACTTTTCACAAATTTGTCACACCGTGACTTCACAGAGTGGTCACAATGTGACGTCACAAACGACCTCTAAAACGGCCATAACGACCTCGCATTCTAGTCACTGTGACGTCACATCGACGTCACGTGACGTCACATCGACAGTCACAAAATCACAGTGTGACTTCACAACGACGTCGCCGTGACGTCACCATGCCTTACGGGATGTATGCAAATTAAACCCTGAGCAGAGAAGAAATATATTAGTTTTGCGTGAAGCTAAATATGCAACCCTAAAACCGGTCGCGATTCGACCGAGAAACTCGCGGCTCCATACAGTCAGTGTACGGCTTGCTGTGAAAACCTGTCCACGTCCAATGAATTCAGCGTTTGTACCAGGTATTTGCATTTTGCATATAAACATTTTTCGAAGCGCACCAAAGTGAGAAAAAAGGGGTAAAAAAAAAAGATTTTTTTTTTTTTTCAAATGGCCGCTGATTTCTTCCTTTTCACATTTTTGGCCTCAAATTGTTTGAAGCTCCAAAAAATCGTATTTACTTTTATAATCTTTAATGAAAATTGGTTGCAGACGAATCTGGTGATCTATCTACCACTCCCCAATTTAAGCGACCTGCGCAAAAGCTAGAATCCACATAAATCGAGCTACGTCATTAAATTTTGATTAAAAGAACTTCTAAATGTTCTTCAACCATAATAAATAACATGTAAAAAACCCGGACCTAAAATCTTTATTCATATATTAGGAAAAAAAATGCTGAAAAACACCCTTATTTCGGCTATAAGGAAATCTCCCCTTAAATGAAATGAGATTAATTTACTTTTTGTCTTACATCACTGGTTGAATATCTATGTTAAATTAACTGCAATCATTTCTTCCTGTTATTTTAGCGACAAACTTTTTATTCTTTTTTATGATAATTGATTCCTGAAGCTTAATATGTGATTTTATTTTTTTTTTTACTTCTCCACTATCCCGTCAACCACTTGCCATAAATAAAAAGGAAAAAAAATATCAGCTAGTTATTTGCCAGTCTCTAACATCCGATAAACAAATGCAAGTTGGTTGCTATTAGAATCTAAATAAAAAATACAAGAAATTTCATAAAGCTCCACCAGTATCAACTATTAATAACTTTAAGCAATAATTTTTACAATATATATTAATGAAAACTGAAAAAATCTAAAAAAAACTGAATAATCTTGGTTATTTATTTACATTATTTTCCTTAATTGTACCTCTGGTGAATGTTTGTGACGTCACTTGAAACATATATTGTATGTAACTAAGAATCGCAACATTTGTTCAATCCTTTTTTTCTTTTAACCCTTTGAGCTCCAGGTTATTAAAATTTTAAAAATATGCTAGAAAAACACTTAAAATGTGATTAGGGGTCTGTCTGAAATTGAACTATGTGATTAAAAAAAATTTTAAATACCTCCTTTAGCCTGGGGGACGTGGGAAGTTTTTCCACCGTCAGAGCTCTAGGGCATTTATTTCAACACGCAATTACAAGAAATGACATCTCAAAGTTATTCTAAAATTACTATAATTGCAAAAATTTCAACATATTTTAAGCAGTTAGATTGTTTAGACAAATTCTAAGACTATCAAAATATTTAAAAAAATTATTAAATGAGAAAATTCAAAATTTTAAAATCATAATATAAAAATACAAACTAATCAAAAATATATCAAATTTATAGATGAAAGAGATGTTAAAAATATTTAATTTTTGTTTAGAAATATTTAAAATATAATAAACTCGTCAATCTGCTGAATTAAACTAAACATTAGATTCCTTGGAATTAAATTATAAGCATCTAAATTTGGGTTCTGAAACACTATCTAGTATGTAATTTGTAGTGCTGCCATCTAGTGACAAATCACATTTTTCTAGTCCCATACCTGCCAACTTGTACGGATTTTTCATACCACTAAAATTTAATAGAAAATTTCAGTTTACTGAATCACCGGAATTCAGGCAATTTTAACGTTTAAACAGGGTCGTACTGGCCCACCGGGCAACGAGGCAAATGCCCGGTGCGCCCATCGTCACTTTTTTCTTCTTTTTTTTTAAGCACGCATTTTGAAAGGCATAAAATTTTCAAAGATTTTCATTTGGAAAATTAAAAAGTAATGCTTTTTATTTTTTAAAGTATAGCATAAGCAAACTATGTGTGATCAAAGACAATTAGATAAACCAATTTCGAGATAACATAAGTTATCGACAATCAGATATGCCATTGTTACACATTGTATCCAGGACCAGACTGTTTCAAAGCCAGGAATGCTTCTAATAAGTGTCTAATAAGTCTGCGTCTAATACGTTTGCATATTTTCTGCGTCTATTTAGCGCCCCTGGTGTTGTGAGGTATTTTTGTATTTCTGCCTTTTGTGCAAGTATAAACGACAAAACACCGTATAAGAAACATATTCTCATTTTAAATGGATTCATTCACAGAGACTTTGATAGTCATGGCGCCCTGGTCCGGATTTTATTCAGTACCCCCGAAGAATAGTATCTTCTACATAAATTAATATTGGTATTAATGATGTATTTAGTATATTTTCTGTCAAATATTCAGCGCCCTGGGTGGCTGCCTGGTAGTTTGGTATTTATGTTTTTTGTGAAAGTACAAAAAACAAAACAAAAAAAATGCCAATTTACTACAGGAGATTTTCATTTTAATTTCATTTGGTCCCTTTGTCAAAGGCGGCTTTGGTAATCATGGCGCCCTTGGACAATTTTTTTAGCGCCTGTGTAAAAATAAGTTTAAAAAAACTAATATTGTGTTTTCGTAATAATGGCGCCCTTGGTCAGATTTTTTCAACGCCTCTGTAAAAATAAATTTCAAAAAACTAATATCGTGTTTTTGTAATCATGGCGCCCTTGGTCAGATTTTTTTCAGTGCCTCTGTAAAAATGCTTTTCAAAAAAACTATTATCGTGTTTTTCTAATCATGACGCCCTTGGAGAGAATTTTTTCAATGACTCTGTAAAAATAAATTTCAAAAACTTAATATCGTATTTTTTAATCACGGGGCCCTTAGTCAGATTTTTTTTCAGCGCCTGTGTAAAAATCCCTTTCAAAAAACTGTCATCGTGTTTCTCTAATCATGGCGCCCTTGGACAGATTTTTTTAGGGCCTCTGTAAAAGTAAGTTTAAAAAAACCAATATCGTGTTTTCTTAATAATGGCGCCCTTGGTCAGATTTTTTCAGCGCCTCTGTAAAAATAAATTTCAAAAAACTAATATCGTGTTTTTGTAATCACGGCGCCCTTTGAGGGATTTTTTTCAGCGCCTCTGTGAAAATAAATTTCAAAAACTACATCGTTTTTTTGTAATCATGGCGCCCTTGGACAGATTTTTTTTCATCGCCTCTCTGTAAAAATAACTTTCAAAAAACTAATATCGTAATTTTGTAATCATGGCGCCCCTTGGTCAGATTTATTTCCAGCGCCTCTGTAAAAATAACTTTCAAAAAACTAATGTCGTGTTTTCGTAATCAATGCGCTCTAGGTGAGATTTTTTTCAGCGTCCTGTAAAAATAATTTTCAGAAAACTAATATCATGCTTTTGTAATCATGGCGCCCTTGGTCAGATTTTTTTAGCGCCTCTGTAAAAATAAGTTTTAAAAAACTAATATCGTGTTTTTGTAATCATGGCGCCCTTGGTCAGATATTTTTGCAGCGCCTCTGTAAAAATCCCTCTAAAAAAACTATCATCATGTTTTTCTAATCATTTTTAGCGATTCTGTAAAAATAAGTTTAAAAAAACTAATATAGTGTTTACGTAAATAACGGCGCCCTTGGTCAGATTTTTTCAGCGCCGCTGTAAAAATAAATTTCAAAAACTAATATCGCGTTTTTGTAATCATGGCGCCTTTGGTCAGATTTTTTCAGCGCCTCTGTAAAAATAAGTTTTAAAAAACTAATATCGTGTTTTTGTAATCATGGCGCCCTTGCTCAGATATTTTTCAGCGCCTCTGTAAAAATGCCTTTCAAAAAGCTATTATCGCGTTTTTGTACTCATGGCGCCCTTGGGCAGATTTTTTTTTCAGCGCCTCTCTGTAAAAATAACTTTCAAAAAACTAATATCGTAATTTTGTAATGATGGCGCCCTTGGTCAGATTTATTTTCAGCGCCTCTCTGTAAAAATAACTTTCAAAAAACCAATGTCGTGTTATCGTAATCAATGCGCTCTTGGTGAGATTTTTTTCAGCGCCCTGTAAAAATAACCTTCAGAAAACTAATATCATGCTTTTGTAATCATGGCGCCCTTGGTCAGATTTTTTCAGCGCCTCTGTAAAAATAATTTTGAAAAACTATTATCGTGTTTTTTTAATCATGGTGCCCTTAGAGAGATTTTTTTCAGCGCATCTGTAAAAATAAATTTCAAAAACTTAATATCGTGTTTTTTAATTACGGCGGCCTTAGTCAGATTGTTTCAGCACCTCTGTAAAAATAAGTTTTAAAAAATTAATATTGTGTTTTTGTAATCATGGCGCCCTTGGTCAGATATTTTACAGCGCCTCTGTAAAAATCCCTTTCAAAAAACTATCATCGTGTTTTTGTAATCATGGCGCCCTTGGACAGATTTTTTTAGCGCCTCTGTAAAAATAAGTTTAAAAAAACTAATACCGTGTTTTTGTAATGATGGCGCCCTTGGTCACTTGGCCAGATTTTTTTCAGCGCTTCTGCAAAAATAACTTGAAAAAAAGTAGTATTGTGTTTTTGTAACAGCAAGTAATAATTTTATGAAGTAAAGAATTGATTTTTAAAACTATTTGAGTTTTCTTTGAGTATTCAGAAAACAAACTGAAAGGAATTGGGAAGAAAAGGATATTTACTTGCCGTTTCACCATAATTAACAGTAGTGAAACACCTGAAATACCGCGCTAACATTAGTTCCTTCAGATGCATACATTAGTTTTACTTGGAATTTTCTAATCGAAAACTATTATCCTCCTCCTTTTCCTAACATAAAGACCACAAAAGCTCTTTGAAAAAGATCTTTATACACCGCAGTCCCCGTTTAAAAAATATCCAGATGTTTCAGTTTTGAAAGACTGGCCATGTTTTTCTCACATGGTTATTAACAACAGCTTGTTTCCATTAGTCAGTAAATAAGGTATTTAAAGACGTTCGGGGTAATTGTCATACCTGTCACATATTGTTGGTTAGTAGGGGTCCTCAGATGACTGGTATGGTGTCTGCAATCGAATACAGAATAAATCAACAAAAGGGACACCAATGTAGACCGACAACTTCTGATATATTGCAGTGCCAAGAATCCCACAAAATCATTATCCCCCTTTCTCTTATCTTCCTATATCATTCACATTGACAATATTTCTTGGTTTACTATTCGGGGATTACTTCTTTAGACAGGAATAAACTACAAGCATTGGATTATTTTGAATTCCAGCGAATATCTCTGAAGTATCTGTTTTTAAATTCTAGCCATAAGTATTTTGCATCAAAATTTCAATTTTTGAAGTTAAAAATAACAATGAAACGATATAGGCAGCCAAAATAGGAAAGTTTTATAATTTCTTCGAAACGTTGGTCGTCAATGATAGTATAACAATGCCGTGATGATAGATACGAAATTATCGAGCACAATTGAAGATCAAAAGTCCGATGCAAGAGAATCGTAAGGATATTTTGAGTTTTGATCAATAATATTTTTAATTATATGCTATGTTATATCACGAATCTTTGATAAGGGTTTCATATTTTCCAAATATCAATATGTTTTTGTATAAAATTATATCTTTTGTACAATGGGATGGAAAGGAAACATGGGTGCCAGAAATGGTAGTTGAGCAGAATTGCCCCTCTTTAGATTTTCAAATTTAATTAACTAATTTTTTTCCCTCTCGAAAATTAAAAAAAAACAAAGTTTGTTCTTCGCATAGGATTTAAAGTAATTGAACAGTAAAAGAAAGGATATCAAGAATTATTCATCAGGGAGAGGGTCTGTCTTCCTGAAGCCCCCGTAAAAGACTATTTTTAGTTCTGTGTTTCTTTTATGTTTGTGTATTTTTTTTCTAAACCACCGATTAAAATATATCAGGTGTGCAGAAAAAAAAATAGTAATATGTTTAACTAGCTCCTTTTGTAAAAAAAAAAGCTGATAGAAGTTTAGGAGTTTTTAATATGCGTTTTATTTGTTTCTAAAATACTTTGTTTTAAAATAAAATATAGATTTTATTTAATAACGGCAATATTGCTTGAAAATGTCTGCAATCTCAATAAAATTTGCAGTAGCATAAACAATATAAAATTAAACTACACCATTTTAACACTTTCTAACATAGTTGAAAAGTTTATGACTTTGGTTCGTCATTCCGATTGCCCGTAAATAAACTTGGATTGCCACTCTATTTATATACATTATTATGATTTACTATTTACTACAAAGATTCTTTAATGAAAATGAAGTGTTTAGCACTTATAGTTCGTTTGCAGGTATACATAAAAAAATATTCCGTTAAATTATGTCCTATGGAAAGAAAATTCTTTATTTTGTATTTTAATGATGTTGCACTACTTCAAACATAAAGAAATTGATATACATTACTGAAGGGCACAACAACACGCTTAATATAGAATACGTATCGTGTAGCTTCTTTCGTTTATTTACAGGGATATAGAAATAAATTACATTGTATTAATCTCGGATTACAATAATTAGTGTTGAATTCAGACACTTTCCTCGGGGGGGGAAGGGATTTCTGTGGCTCTGAGGGTGACATTATAGAGTTCCGAGGGGGATTGCACTTTTTGACCATTCAAAACACGAAATCTCAAATATTCCGGGGGAATGTCCCCTCCGGGACACCTCCTGAATTCACTAATGACAGTAATTGTTTGAAAAGCGTTTTTTGAAATTTATATACGTTATTGAGGAAGGAGATAACGTCATCCACAGAAAGAATAGGGAATATATCATATCAATTTTCTTTAACAGTCTATATGCAACATTGTAAGATGTGCTTTTTCAATCTCAACTAATTTTTATTAAATTCTGTGGAATGAATTCTACAAATTATATGCAGTGCAACAATTCAAAATATTTAAATTGTGTGGGCGAGATTTGATGAAAATGCATTTTCAAGAGTGTTATTTGTTTTTTAGCACAACTAAGTCTTACTGTGTGAATATAATATAAATAAATTCATACATAGGACTCCACAAAAGACATGGATACACAAATATTGTCGTCAATGAACGGTAAAAACCTTTTTTTTAGTGAAAAGCGTTGTTCTATTTAATTAGACTTAGTTTTACTGTGTGGTATGCATAAAATACAAGGATTATATTACTGAAGATTTTGCATGTTAACACTCGCAAATTCTTCACACCCGCTTTCTAATGTTAATCATATGGAAGATTTTTTTTTTTTTCTTGTTTGACTTTTAATATTTGTAAAAGATTTTTTCATAAGATAGCTGAGGCTACATAGGCCGAATCCTTTTTTTTTCGATTTTGTTTGTATTTTTTTTTTTTTTTTCAATTTAGATAATTTTACTTTCGGAACCGGTTTCGAAAGTCGACCTATCCTCATAAAAAATGACTGCGAACAAAATCGAAAAAGTAAAAAACGGGCATTATGAAAATCGACCCTGGCTATCCAATGCAAAAAAAAAAAAAAAAAAAAAAAAAAAAGAAAGAAAGAAAGAAAAAGAAAAAAAATCATTTAAAAATTTTGACATGCAAACGATATATCTTTAAAAAAAATTCTCCCATAGGATTAACATTAGTAAGCGAATTGAGTTCCCGTGAGTGAAGTAGTCCCTTAATGTCTTTAGGGACTACTTCAGTCTAGACAGTAATACTGAGATAAGGCTTTTAACTTTGTTAAGTATTTTCTAAAATGTCTATTAACGCATCGCTGTTCCTTGTATAAAAAAAAATAATTATAATAAAATATTTTTTATAGTATTAGAAAATATTTCATATTCTATGCATGGCGCATGATTTTTATTCTAGTTAAAGTTGCAATTGGAATAAAAAGTATAAAATCGTTGTAACATAAATTACGTTAAATGAATTTCTTTTTCATTTTGAATAACTGCGTATAAAAAAATAAATTATTTATGTAAACAATATGTACCATTTTCAAAAATTTGAAAGAAAATCTTATCTATAGTACGATGTTTAAAACTAAGATTGAAGTAACAGATGTTATTAGTACTAAGAGGCGCAAAACTTATTTATTTTATTAAATGGGAATGTAGTAACAGATCTTACATTTTTCTATTGCAAATGCTGAATTAAATTGCACAAAATTAAAAAATAAATATTTTAATTAATCAGAACACATTTATGAAACTATTGAAACTGTTAATTACACTGAAACCGAAAAAGATGGTATAACTTTTATTTAGTAATATAGTTTATTAAAGTTGCGTCTAGGCATTTGTGATTTGCACCACGGGTTTTAACTTTTAAGCATCGCATATTTTCAATTTTTATACCGTCGTATTGGGAAAAAAAATACTTTTAAACGAAATTTGTTTGTAAATTGCATCTCGATTTATTTTTAAAATATTAATTCTTCTGTAATTTTTAGCGCATTTGTTTAATCTTGGCAGCTCAAATATTCCATTTATGTTGAAAATAAAGGAAAAATAGTTGGAAAATAGTAATATCTTTTTGTTGCCATTTTCTCATAACAACTTTTAAAAAATGTAATTAAAATACGTACTATTTTGAAAAACTATAGATGAATGATTTCTGATAAAACATCGAGCTATTATAAACCAAATTTAATTTTAAGTATCTATATTAATATTACAAACAGATGAAGGCATATGAATCATTAGATAGCTGATTTTTTTTGTCGAGTTTCTTGAATGACATCTCCTTTTTCAAGATTTGTGTATTATTCAGCGATAGTGATGTCATATGCGTACTTTACTATAGCTCATAGATTAACATACGAGATGGGACATTTGTGGCGAAATCTGTAATGACAACAGTATTAGCGTTACTACGGACCGAAATTTACATATGTTGAAGAAATATGTTTACGCTTTATGTTTTGAATATCTATTCTTTCCAAACGAAGAAGAGGTAGATGATATTGTATTTACGCTTTATTTATTTAGCTGTTTTTTTTTTTTTTTTTTTTTTTTTTTATCGTGCTTGTATCGTTGTTACTTTTAATTTACAAAACGATAATTAGAGTAATGATATAAAAGAAAAACCCTAGAAAATTCTGTTGAGAACGGAAATGTGTAAATTTATGAGATTAAATTGTAAAAAAATCAAATTCAGGCATTGTGTTAATTTATTCATATCGAATAAAATTTTACTGAGTGTAATGTTGGTACCTCTATTTATTTTTAACTTTTAGATTTATATAATTCTAAAAATTTGTCGAAAGAAATTTTTCAAAATCTGTAATTTTATTATTATTTCTTATATGTCTACCCTATATATATAAAATCCTAATGAATCGATTCGAAACGAATTTATGTAACGATTCTATGAAACGACTGATTAAACAACTGATTACGTTTCACGACGATTTCTCCTAAAATATGGGCTACTTTGTGATGAAATTAATACCAAAAATCAATATTGATCCGCAGATTTCAAAACTGGTATTAGAATTTTTAAATTCGAATTAGTTTTCGAAATATTATTTTTTTTCCAATTTTATATACATTTTTCTAATGATGGCAACTTAAATTTTAATCAAACACATTTTTTTTTTTCATATTTCAGAAAAGGTTACCTTAAATGTATGTTAAGAAATGCATCATGCTACTTTTATTCATAATTCAATTTACTTGAACAATCTTTCGCCAAATCGAAAGATTCTGATAGAGAAATCAATTCTGACGGTATTATGTTAGCGAGACGCAAGTGATAATTCGCCAAACATTTTTCCCGTCGCATTTCTTCATATTTCATTCATTTCATTTAAAATATAATCATTTCATTCATTTTATTTTAAATACACAACTTTCATTTAAAATTGATGGTTTTCACTTTTTTCTTTTTTTAAAAAACAAAGCGAAAAGAAAAAAAAATAGGCACAGATGTTATCTACGCACCGGGGTACCTAATTGACGCCAAAATGGCATTATTGTGATTGACATGGTAACACAGCTATTGTTGTTTATTTGATAATAAATGTGTATTTACTTTTATTTCTTTTTTTTTTTATTATATAGATTATTTTGTTCTATGATTATTATTTTTTTGATATTCCCTTTAGAAAATAATAGAAAATAATTAAAAAATGCGGTACTACTTAGTTATTCCGTCGACCAATTTCGCCAAATTATACAAATTGACATAATTTTTTTTGGAACAGATGTCATATTCGCCCCATATTGGCGCGATTTTTTTCGGTTGCCAATTTGGCGAAAACATCAACAGCATAAACAACATAATCCGGGTTACCACATCAAGCCCTTTAGCGCAAGTTAAGTACCCGTTGCCAATATGATATTGGCGACAGAAAAAAATCGCGCCGATATGGGCGAATATGACATCTGTACCTTTTTTTTCTTTAAATAACGAAAGAACAAATAAATTAGTATAATATTAATAAATAGACAAATAAAACGTCAAAATAAAAATCACTTGATGACGTAAACACGTGTAACTTGCTTAAAGTCAAGTGAATGTGACATTTACGATCAACCATTATTGGCATTTAATCTTATAGTTTGGCGATAGATTTTTGGTCGACGGGATATCTAAGGAATACCAAAAATGCATATGTAACTGGTATTTGAAAACGAGGTTTTCGCCAAATTTTCGTAAAAAAAAATAAAAATCACGCCAAACCTGCGGTGCGTATCTGGCCAAATATTACCACTCGAAAAAAAAAAAAAAATGCTAACTGGCGAGTTGAAAAAAACTATTGGCGAGATTTGCATCCGGCTTGCGTAACAGTACCTAGAATTCTTTGCGACCATTGCAACTTTTATGTAGTTTTATTCGGGAAAAAAAATTTGATTTTTTAATAAAAATGGAAAACTTACGGTCCCATATTGGCGCGATTTTTTTCTGACGCCAATGTCATATACGGAACGGGTACATAACTGTTCCCAAAATATCGTTATTTTGCTTGATATGGTAAGCCGGATGTTGCTGTTTATGCGTTCCCCAAATTGGCGTCGTTAAAAATCGCGCCAATATGAGACGCATATGACATCTTTGCCAAACTTTCATATGAACGGCGAAGGGACCAGACCGTATTTGTTTATGGCAGTTGATGACTTGAACTATTATAATATAGATGAAATGCTGACGATAGAATAATATTTGGCGACTTATCACCTGTGCCTGGCTAACATTAAAGAACCAAAATGGCACCTAAAGTCAAAAAAGCGAAGTGGTCCACCTGGAACTGTTGATGATAGTCACATGACTTAGGCTATTGTTATAGAGATTGTTTTAAAATACCGGGAGACAAAGACTCTGTATACTTAATTTATTTTATTTTAGCTTCTTTTCAAATGTTTAATTGATCCTCTTTAATCAAAAACGAAAATAGCTATTGGATGTCTTAACAGCAACTGATTCGCCCTTGCATTTTTGCCATCAAAGGGAATTGAATGGAAACCCTTCTACAGGGAGATCTGCACAGCTTTCTTCAGTATAATTCAATCTTATCTAATATTTTTAAAACCCATCAGATTAGCGTGTTTTTAGATTCTGCGGTGTCTGATTGGGGGTTGGCGAGCGTAGCTTGCAGGGGGCAGAGCCCCCTAGTTAATATTATAAGTATTATTCAATTGGTTGAACGTTATTTACATTAAAAGCAATATTTTTACTTTATCTGTAAGAAAGTGAAAATGCGTAAATTTTAAAAGATTGTAACGATTGTTTAATACGTTAAACTTCATAAATTAATAAAACATCGGCTATAAAAATTCTGATTTTCTGGTCAGAAAAGGAAAAAAAAATGGTCATATTTTTTTTTTTTTTTTCTGATCAGGATGAAAAAAAAAAGGTCATAATTTTGTTTCTGATCAGAATGGAAAAAAAATGGCCATAATTTAAAAAAAAAATCTATGATATCTTTTGAATGTTGAAAAAATAAAGAAATAAAACATATTTTTAAAATAATTCACGTAAAATAGACGTCACTCTTGAACTAAACAAAAATAACTTTCCTGAAATTTTATACACCATAATTAGTATTTGTATTCTAAAGATTGTATTATATAAAATATTATTGAATTGTATTAAATAATGTTTTGCACTTTTGAGTTTTGACCCAACGAAATTGTTTTTGTTTGTTTTATTTCAATATTTTATTTTCCATTTGGAGATAATTGTATGGAGATTGTTATTCAAATATTCGGGGTAAAGTTTGAATTAACTCATTAGATATGGTGAGCGAAATTCGAAAATAGAGATAGCTTTCTTAGAAAAGTGTGGTGGAAAAAAAAATACCTCTAAATTGGCAACACTGGTCTAACATCAGATTTTTTTTTAAGTGCAATGTCTTGCGGGGAACTATTTTTGTGCATATTACATTTCTGTAGTGTAAAATACTAATTTGAGTGACATAATTATTTTAGGAATAAAGTTTTCGCTACAGCAATATACTCGTATATATTTTTAAAGTGATTTTTTATACATAGTTTATATAGTATGTGCGTGTGTATGTGTATGTATATATATATATATATAAGCATTTGCGCCCTTTTGTAAGGCAATCGGCGCCCTTTTTATCCATTTTGCCACCGCCCTCTCAGTTATGCCAGTACGACCCTGCGTTTAAATAAGTCAAAAATTTCTAAAAAATTTTAGTGGTAAGAAAAATCCGTACAAGTTGGCAGCTATGTAGTGCTTAGAGCTCTGATGGTAGAAAATTCTACCTTTACTTATTTCTATCCCCTGTAATTATTTAAATTTTCAGTTTAGTAATTTGCATGTAATTATTATTAAATGTTTGATGTCTCCTTTGAAAAATATTTCTTTATAATTCTTGAAAAATACAAAATTTCTAAACCTTCAAAATTGGAGTGTTATTAAAATAGCATTAAAAACCAACTAGATATTGGCAGAGAGTAGTGCTGCCATCTAGATTTAAAGAAGACAAATAAAATCTGCAAAATTCAGTTTTTTCTTTAAAATCGAGTCATTTTGAAGGAAATTAAAAGATTTTGATTTTATGTGGGTGAAAATTCACCCGGCAGAGCTCAAAGGGTTAATATCATTTGTTACCTTTAAAAACGTACTTTATATTTTTATTAAAGTAATAACTAATGAATGAGTAAAACATCATTAAAAATACAGATAAACCTCGAATTAAAAATCACTTGATGGCATAATAAACACGTGTAACGCATCTGACGTCAAGTGAATGTGCTTGGTGGGTTGTATTTATGTCGGCCAATTATCAACACGAGGGATATAGGCCCTAAGGGGGGGGGGTGCCCTTCGTGGGGGTCTTTCTAAGGGAACCTAACCCGTATTAACGTTTTCAAGTGAATGTGATATCACGATCATGCAATATTGGTGTTATTTTTTTTTTCTCATGGATAGTGGTCGACGGAATAATGGTGAAGTACCAAAAAAAGTTGCAATCGAATTGTATAACCTTCTTCGTTTTGGAAGTTGGTTAAAAAAACAAAATTGCAATTTCATTGCAGTGAACTATGTCTAAATTCAAATTTGTACCCAGATAGCATGCGCTAGCAGCAAGTTTGACTTTTTTCTTATATTATCTTGCTATGATAAATTTTACTATACAAATTCGCAGCTATTCTCTCGCAAGGTAGACCATCGCCCCCTTGCATGAGTAGTTTGTTGTGAAACTGATGCAAGACTGTCTTTAATTCACGAAACTGACGAAAGCAAAAAATCCCTCTTCTCAGAAAATAGACAATAAGCACGTGCGCAAAAATTGCAGGCTACTCAAAGGTAAGGTCATTGTTACCGTTATGGAATCTCATTTTCATTGATTGGTTAAGTTAAGGAACACAGAAAAGATATTTCTTATTTTAACTGTTCAAATGTACTTATTTTTTGTAAAGTAACTTTTATCTATAATCTACAACTTATTTCATATAAAAATTCTTACAAATTAAAAAGTTATGTTAATTTAATAAGTTATGTTTACGACTTCGGCCATTTTAAATTTATATTGAAAATTTTAATTTTTAAATGAATTTTTCTCAATATTATTAAATTTTTCTAAAATATCGTTTTAATTTACATTTATTTATTTTTGCCTTTAACCCCAATCGAGTCTATAATTTTTTCCGAGACTACAACCCTTACACAAATTTTATTCGGTTGGCAAGAAAAAAATGTAGATTTTACTCAACAAAAGAAAAACTAACAAACTTTTGTTAAATTTCAGAAGAGATAAATTAGTAAAAAGTTACTTTCATCCAAATATACAAAGCATATATCGCTTTCTCTGTTAAAATTTATATTCATAAAAACCATCATAAAAAATATAAAATTGTTTTGTAATATAAGAATCATGCATCATATTCCTTTCTTATAAAATTATATATAGAAGGAATATTTTAAATATGTATTGTATATAATTATTAAAAACCATTAAAATTAAAACAAAAATATAACAAACTGGTAAAGAGTAATATAATTACAAAAAAATACCATGACATGCCTTAAAAGAGAGCAGAAGATTATGCACTTATACAACATTATTATAAAATATTTTCATCCTTCAAATTATTACTTAGAGTAAAAATAAAAGAAAAGTCAAGGCTATGTATTAAAAAATCAATGAATAATTTAACAGAGAATCTAGACATATGAGATTTTAAAAAAAAAAGAATATTACAAGTGGCTATGTATAATCTGCTGCCTTTCGAGGAACAAGCGGAACCGTGCCAACCCACCCATACCCTGTCAACAGTGTGACTGTTGAGAATAGAGTGGACCGGGGAACGGAAGGTCTCACCAGGAAGCGAAAACAGCCGCTGGCTAATGTTAATGCCATGGAAGATTTTTTTTTTTTTTTTTTTTTTTTTTTTTATCTCGTTTGCATTTCAAAATTTTTAAATATATATGTATGTATGTATGTATGTATGCATTATTATTATTATTATTTACATTGGATAGATGAGATCTATCTCTACAAAGGCCGTTTTTTTAATTTTCGATTTTGTTTGCATGTTTTTCTCTTAGGAAGATCTTTCACTTTGGAAACCGGTTCCGAAAGTAAAAGTATCCTAATAAATAAAACCTGTTAAAAACGGCTTTCGTAGAGATGCACCAATGCAAATAAATAAAAATAATAATAACCTTTAAAAATATTGAAATGCAAACGAGATTTTCTTTTAAATTCTGCCATAGGATTAACATTTAGCGAACGGTATTTTCGTATAAGTGAAGTAGCCCCTTAAATTAAGCACATAAACCAGTGGGTATTGGTGGGATTGGGCGTTTCGTCAGACGCCATTCCGCGCCTTCATTTTCATAACAAAGAAAAGCGAATACTTATTAATTATATAAGCAAAATAAAAATACAAGAATTTTTTCAAACTTTACAGAAATATTAGTTACTCCCCTCCCCACCCTTTCAAAAAAAAAAAAAAAAAAAAAAAAGATTATCTCAGTAGTTAAAAGTTTAGTTTATCTTAAAGTGTATACATGTGGAACAAACATACATATCACAAATGTTTCCTCACATGTACTTCCAGTCTATTCTTATATCTAAAAGACATGTTACACACATAGCATGAAAAGGGCTTTTATCCCGTATGTATACGAATATGACGCATTAGCGCAGATTTTTCTGAAAAAGACTTGTTGTACATTTCACACGAATAAGGTTTCTTTCCTGCATGCATAAGCAGATGTATTGTGAGACTATATCTTTGGGAAAAAGACATGTTGCACATGTCGCATGAAAAAGGCTTCTCTCCAGTATGTATCAGCAGATGACGTCTGAAAGCAGATCTTTGGGAGAAAGACTTCTTGCACATGTCGCATGAATAAGGTTTCTCTCCAGTATGGATACGCAAGTGGTTTGTTAGACTATACTGTCGAGTAAAAGCACGATTGCATATCCCACATTTGAGAGAGCGTTTACCAGAGTGCACACCCATGTGCCTTTTAATGTGATCTGTTCTGTTTGAGGAATAAGAACAGAGAGTACACTTAAAACGTGCAGTAGAATCTTCTTTAAATGAATTTTACTGTATGATGCTTTTGCAGGTTGTAGAATCCCGGCGACAGCTATCAAAGTAAAATCCTGGAAAAAAAAAGAATAATTTATTTTATACTATAAATAAATGTAACACCAGTAACAAATATTTCACACTATGATTAGTGGACATATTTTAAAAATTGGAATTACGATATTGAGTGAGATTAACGCATATCTTTAAAATAAAAAGAAAAATAATATTGAGTATGAGCATGCTTGCCAACCCCTAAACTTTGTTTTATCTCATACATGTTAATGTTTCAAAAATCTGTTATATTTGTTAATACATACTTCAAGTTTATTACTTCAAAACTACACCAACAGTGATTTTTATCTAAAAATTCTGCTTTATTTTGTTAATCAGAGTTAAAAGCGAATTCATCTAGAACATAATCTGTTATATATATAAAATCCAAACGGAAATTTCGTTCCGAACGTTTAGATTTCGAGTTCTACTGCATGGATTTTGACGAAACTTGCACTGTTAGATAGATATCGTTTCAGGGAAGGTTTTAAGCTATAACACATCGTTCTACGTTAATTAGTTATAGAATTATGACGGAAAGTTCTGTTATTTTGGACGATAAGGTTTACCATTTTATTTCTTGGCGAAATTTATCGTTGATAAAAAAAATTGAAAAAGCTATTACATCTCGAAACATAAAAGAAAAAACTGTTGCTAATTTTAATTCAAAAAAAAAAAAAAAAAAAAAAAAAAAAAGAAGGAAGAAAAAAAAGAAGAAAAAAATCCGTTTTAATGAGCGACAATATTAAAAAACGAAATATTTAATTTAAACATGAAAGGGAATGTTCGTAATGCTTAAAAAATTACCCAGTTAAAATATTGCAATTAAAATAAGATTTGGCGTTTTATCTTTTGCGTCAGGTTAAAAAAAAATGCATCTGAAAAATTAATAGGATGATATAAAGGAAGTTTCGATAAGTGCATGCTCAGAAATATTTGAAAAAATATCTTCTCATGAGGAATATATAGAAGATTCTTCTCGTGACATTTAATATGTTTATTTAAAAAAATCCGCAGAACCTCGATTTAGCGTTTGTAAAAAAAAATAATGGAAATTTAATTTTTTTGGCGATTTAATGCTGGTTGGCAGCACAATAAAATTTTGAATGATACTTTTTTTATCATAAATAATTTTTAAGTAAAACCTTTTTCTACTCTTCATACGAAGATAGATTAAGTTTAACTTAAATAAATATATTTTTATTACTACAGTTTTGTCATATACCTTTATATGCGTATATATTAAAATTTTATTATCGTAATTATACGGTTTAAAACAAAATTTCAGTTTATTAAATTTTATCCAAATTCAAAATTAATGTCCGATTCGGAACATTGGCAATTTGACTTCGATATTGTTAGTATCAGAAACAAGAAATGAAGGTTATTGTTGCCATGGAAACAAGTATTTAATATAAAATGTTTAATTGTAGCATTTTTAATTTGCCAGCTACTTTTAAAACAAACTTAAAACGATACTACTTGATTATCCCGTCGACAAAATAACTATCGCCAAACTATAAGATTAAATTCCAATAATAGCTGATCGTAAACTTCACATTCACTTGACATTAAACACGGTACACGTGTTTGTTGCGTCATCAAGTGATTTTTAATTTCACTTCTATTTGTAATTTGATTAATGTTTAAAAATTTATTTATTCTTTTGTTGTTTAAAATAAAAAATTTGTCAATTTGTACAATTTGGCAATTTATATAATTTGGCGAATAGTTTGGCAATTTATATAATTTGGCGAAATTTGTTGAATAAACAATCAAATAGGACCCTTAAAACATTTCCAGCCGGTGAAGCCATGTAAAATTAAATAACTACTGCAACACGCTATTTTTTATATTATATACGCTTAAAGATAAAAAATAGTACGCTAATCCTTCGTTTAAGTTAAAATTCATTGAGTTTTAGGCATTTAAACACTTATTTAACAAGCAATTTTCTAATGTATTTAAATATCTTGCATTTCGGATGGAAATGTGTTGGCTAGCCAAACAGCGTGGAACATTCGTCTTTTTTGCCCCAAATACTTGAATATATATAGATTTTTTTCAGATTTTTACTGAGATTCCGCTGCCAAATTTGACTGATGTTTTACTACATACATGAGTAGTTTTAAAAGTATTTTTCTTTTCAAACTAATTTGAGTATGCTCTTTAAGGAGACCTTTCTTGAGGTAACAATTTTGTTTTTGATGTGTTCTTTTTTATTTCTAACTCTTCCATCATGTGACTCACAGACGAAACTAGCAGATGTAATTGTAAAAATGATGGTACTTATGATTTACATGTTATATGTTTATTTGTGATTTTTGAGTTCATTTTTGTCGCCAAACAATTTGATTTTAAGCCAAAAAGACGTAAGCGTGAATTGGGTTCAAGCGATGTTTACAATAACGATGATTTTGCAAGTGTACGAAAGCATTTTTTGAGTATTTTTTAAAATTCAAATGTACAGTATATAAATAGCAAATAATATTTTAAAAATGGAGTCAAATATTTTAATTTTAGTATAAATGTCACCCATACACACACATACATATTGTAAAATAATTTAATTTTAGACATTTAAAAAATTTCTCATCATACTTTACTGCGAAAGCATGTCGGTTTGTTTTCCCCAAATTTGTGACTTTTATAACCTCGAAGCCAGATTAGCTAATATTGTCCATTTTTTTTTAAATAAAAAATATATCGCCAGTTTCCCTTATACAAACGTTCAATGTTTGCAATGTTAGGTAGTAAAGATGATTCTTAAGAAAATGTAAGCAATTATGCGTTATTTCTATCACGAAAAAAGACATTTTGCAATAAAAATTGCTTTCTGAAATCACTTTTCGATATTCCATTCCATTCGTCATTTCTTTTTTTTTTCATATCTTCCCTTCTTTTAGAAATGTTACAAAAAGATATTGGATGAATCTTCCACAATCAGCTACCTTACAATTGGCGAATTTACTATACTAGCTACCCCGCCCGGCGTTGCCCGGGCCTGTAATAATATTCTTAAATAAGCCTGAAATTTGTATCGCAGGTCGGTACAGAGGAGTGGGGGGGGGGGGGGGGTACAGATGGTGCAAATTACCAGGGCCCGGCTCTTGTTCAGTTGGAAAGTTGCGTAAAGTCAGTGGTTAAGGTTTTGAATTTTTATTTGTCTCACACTTTAAACTCTTTGATTCAAAATTAATTGGTGAATGCAATCAAAATTTAATTATGATTTCAATATTTTAAATTTTTATTTAAAATCTGTGCAGGAAAAAGTAATTACAAATGCATCATAAACTGTAATACTGAAAAAGAAATCATAAAACTGCAAGCAAATACTACTATATAGAATTTTAAAAAAGGTACTATCCAGCAAATTAATTTTCTTATAGAGTAAAGCCTGTTTATAACGGAGTCGTGGAATAAACTGAAAAAAAAAACAGGTTTCAGCCCCTCTCCCCTCCCCCTCCCAAAAAAATGAAACGATGCTTTGTTAAATTTAAAGAGCCTGCATAAAACGGACTTTATCACTGGTCGTTGTGATTCCGTCTAAGAAGGTTTAATTGTATCTTACTTATGGTGGGGGCCCTGTATTGGAATTATTACCGGAACGAACAGACCCTTTGTACGGTCAAGTTTGTATCATTTTATATCTTTAGACAGTTTTTTTTGGGGGGGGGGGGAGGGGCATTAGCGAGGGTTTTTTAATTAAATCGATTGGACAATGTAAAATGTAGTTTTTTTTATTATTCGATTAATTTATGTGCAATTTTGCCTCAAATAATTCAACTGATTCACAATTAAAAATAATTAAAAACCCTTAAAAATAAAAAAATAAAAATTACAAAATTTCTTTTAATTAAATACGTTGAACAATAATATTTATAAAATGTAGTAATTTTTTTTATAATTCGATTCATTTCTTTGCAGTTTTTTTTCTTTTAATAATTTAATTGTTTTAAAATTAACAATATTTACTGTATGTATTTATTTACTTATTGCCACTTTTTTTACTTTAGATAACTTTAAAAGAAAAATGAATTCCTTAAAATAGCAAAAATATACTAACTCAAATTTCAACTTAGCCCTGTAGAGTTTCGAACCAGGGTATGTTTGTACAGAAAATTAAGGCGTTAAACGTCTACGCCACAAATGCTACGAACAACTTAGTAAATGAAGGTTCCATATCGGAGCATGAATCTTTTTTCTTTTTTTTTCGCGTTGGTGTTTATGCTCCCCACAGTTATGCTCCGGAACGTTTAAATCAGCAATTTGGATTTCAGAAACAACGCGTTCGCCCATGCGATAGTTATTAAGCCTATTTTTGCTCTGTGATTGACGGCGTTTTTCGATCATATTTCCATTTTCCCTTCTTCACTTTCAAGCATTCGCCGAGATCTTTCACAGGCATTTCTAACGATATTGTGATGTTCCAGCGAAAGAGGGAAGGGAAACATAAACAAACAGGATTTACTTCCGCTTAAATCCTGCCAAAAGACTTTCACACAATAACCAATGAGAAGCGTTTTATTCGGGCGTTGCCATTACACAATTAACAAATAATCGCGATTTCTGTGCCACGCACGATAGCGTAATATATATATAGATAGTGTTGGAAGATTCGTTTATATTTGAAAGGAACCGTGGACGGTAAATCCGATTTCAGAAGATTACGCGAAATTTGTACTTTTAGTAATTAGCGATTAGTGAATTTATGTTTTTTTATTATGGAGCAAACGGACAAAAGAAGATTTACTAATAGATATTTTTGATGTGCAGTTATTTTACTATCACTAAAAAAGCATTAATTTGAATGTATAAAAAAAAAATGTTCAAATGCCAAAGGTAACCAATGGAACAATATTTGTTCATTTAGCCTAGGTTTTTTAAAAAAAGTACCTCAAATTCAATTAAAATTTTAATCATTATAAAATTTTGGATGATGCACAGCCAGAACAGCTGATCGTAGTGACAAAATTTAGGTTTATTTTACTATAACTAAAAAAGCATTATTTTGAATGTATATAAAAAAAAAAAAAACTGTCAAATGCCAAAGGTGGCCAATGGAACAATATTTGTTCAAATTACCATAGGTTTTTTAAACAAGTGGGTAAGTGTGATCACAGATCGCACAGAGGGTTTCGTTTAATATTTCTTTCAAAACACTATCCTTTTGCAAAATCTGTTAGCTCCACAATTCGCAACTAGGGAGTGCACTCTATTCTAAACAAACGTCTGCCCGACAAAACTCCATTTTAGAACATATTCGCACTTACATTAGTCGAGGAAATTGGACCCATAAAACTTAAAATGGGAAAGCTCACCAAGTGGAAATAAAATATGAAAGGCTATTGTGGATAAAATGAGAGTGGCCGAAGAGTCGTCAAATGATATATCAGAAGAGGCGTTTGGGGAAAAATTGACGCCACCCCCTCCTGGCGCCTTCAACTGAAACTATCTCGTTGTAGCTTAATTAGCGGCTAAGTTAGAAAAAAGGCTTAAAAAACACAAGTTAGAGCCCAGAAGAGTCAATAATATAAGAATTTTTAAAAAATTTATCATTTGTCGTGTGATCACAAGTGTTCAGCTATAAGTATGCAAAATTTCATGTCTCCAATTTAATTAGGGGCTCAGTTAGAAAGAATTTACTAAAAAACACAAGCTAGAGTCAAAAGGGTTAAATGTAAAACTTTTTCGAAAAAAAAAAAAATTATTTGTCGTGTGGTCTCAGGTGTTCTGCTATAAGTATGCAAAATTTCATGTCTCCAACTTATTTATGGGTTTCATTTAGAAAGAATTGCTTAAAATATATATGTGGGAGCTCAAAGGGTTAAATGTAAGACTTTTTCAAGATTTTATAATTTGTCGCCTGGCCTCAGGTGTTCTGCTATAAGTATGCAAAATTTCAAATCACCAATTTAAATATGGTCTTAATTAGAAAGAATTGCTTAAAATACACAAGCTGGAGTCCAAAGGGTTAAATATAAAACGTTTTTGAAGTTTATTATTTGTCGTGTGATCTGAAGTGTTCAACAATAAGTATGCAAAATTTCATGTCTCCAACTTAATTATGGGGCTCATTTAGAAAGAATTGCTTAAAATATATATGTGGGAGCTCAAAGGGTTAAATGTAAGACTTTTTCAAGATTTTATGATCGGTCGCCTGGCCTCAGTTGTTCTGCTATAAGTATGCAAAATTTCAAATCTCCAATTTAATTATGGGCTTAGTTTGAACGAATTGCTTAAAATGCACAAGCTGGAATCCAAAGGGTTAAATATGAAACTTTTTTCGAAATTTATTATCTGTCGTGTGATCTGAAGTTTTCAGCAATAAGTATGCAAAATTTCAAGTCCCCAATACAATTAGGGGCTCTGTTAAAAAGAATTGATTAAAACACACAAGCTGGAGTCCAAAGGGTTAAATATAAATCTTTTCCGAAATTTATTGTTTGTCGTGTGATCCGAGGCATTCAGCTAAAAGTATGTAAAATTTCAAGTCCCCAATTCACTTAGGGACTCTGTTAAAATGAATTGCTTAAAATACACAAGCTGGACTCCAAAGGGTTAAACAAAAAACTTTTTCGAAATTTATTATTTGTCGTGTGATCTGAGGTGTTTAGCGATCAGAATACAAAATTGCATGCCTCCAATTTGATTAGGAATTCTGTTATAAAGGATTGCTGAAAATACACAAATTGGAGCCCAAGGGGTTAAATATAGCATTTTTTCAAAGTTTTATGATTTGTTGTGTGGGCTCATGTGTTTAACTATAATAATTCAAAATTCCATGTCTCTAACTTAATTAGGGGCTCTGTTAGAAAAAATTGCTTAAAATACACAAGTTGGATCCCTAAGGGTTAAATATAAAACTTTTTTCAAAATTTTATGATTTGTCTTGTTGTCTCAGGTATTCAGCTATAAGTATGCAGAATTTCATGACTCCAACCTTATTAGGGGCTGACTTAGAAAGAATCGTTCGAAATACACATGTGGGAGCTCAAAGGGTTAAATTTAAGACTTTTTCAAAATTTTAGGATTTGTTGTTTCATGTGAAGTGTTCAGCTATAAGTACTCAAAATTTCAAGTCTCCAACATGTATAGTTTCTGAGAACGGGCTCTGTGACGGACAGACAGACGGACAAAGGAGCGAGACGAATAGGGTTTCGTCATATGAACGAAACCCTAAAAAGTACCTCAGATTCAAATAAAATTTGAATCAGTATAAAGAAATTTTGGCTGATGCACAGCCCGAGCAGCTCATCATAGTCACAAATTAACGTTTTTAGTTTTATTTAGGCAACAAACTGATGAATAATGACGTCTTGAAAATAAAAGCATGTTATTTTTTCCGTCTTATAGCGCTCATTAGAGAAATGTGAAAAAAATCTTCGGTTTGCCAAAACAGATCACAACTAAAAATTTTGCATAACTAACTTTATTTATCATTTGCAAAGAGTTTTGATAGTGAAAGATGTAAAATTCAATCAACAGCAATTTGACATTATTTAATGGAATGTAGTTTGGAACGTAATTAACTCTGTTTTGTAGCTAACTCTGGTACATTTTTAGCCATACTGTTCAATAGCGGATCTAAGGGGGGGGCGAAGGGGCGATCGCCCCCCCCTTGGGCAAATAAAGGGTTTGTAAAACGACATTATGCATCTCACGGGAAATGACTTGGGGCGGAGCTGGAGCCCGGCGCGACCCGACCCGGGTCGCGCCACTTTAAATCCACGAGACTCAGCTGGGTCAGGTCTTTTCTCTTTTAGAGTCGGGTCGTGCCATGATCTTAATTTTTTCTTCAGATTCGGGTCGGGCCAGACTTTTTTTTCCTCCAGATCGAGCCTGGCCTGGATTTCACTTTTCCTAGACGTCTGTACTGGCCAAAATTTCCAGGTCGGGGCTCGGTACGGAATAAAAGCTAAACATTCGGTAAGCGTCAACCCGTATGATAAGCATTATTGGCCCGACCACGACCCGTACACTCCTCTAAATTCTTCCTCCCGAGAACAAGTTGGTTCGACCCGACCTAGGTCGCGCCAGTTTAAATCCACGAGACTCGGGCTGGGTCAGGTCTTTTCTCTTTTAGAACCGGGTCGTGCCCTGATCTTAATTTTTTCTGTAGATTCGGGTCGGGCCAGCCTTCTTTTTCCTCCAGATCGAGCCTGGCCTGGATTTCATTTTTCCTAGAGGTCTGCACTGGCCAAAATTTCCAGGTCGGGGCTCGGCCCGGAATAAAAGCTAAACATTCGGTCCGTGTCAGCCCGTATGATAAGCATTATTGGCCCGACCACGACCCGTGCACGCCTCTAAATTCTTCCTCCCAAGCCCAAGTTGGTCTGCAATCTTACTTATTTGTCATTCGTAAAAATTATATTTGTTTTGTACATTTGTTTAACGAAATCTTTAGAAATTTAATTTGATTTATAAGTTACAGAGATGCATTTTTTAAAATTTACTTTTTTACTTTGTAGATCTTTAAAATTATGATTTTCTTTTATCAACCGTGTCTTTCATTCTAAACTGATTATCTTACTGGATTTTTATTTGAATGTAATTGTCTAAGTCATACTTTTAAGTAGTGTTTCCTTACATAATTGCCAAAATAGTCATCGTTACAGTCATTAATATTGTTGTTTATCTGTATTCATGAATTTCGAACATAATCTGAAAATAAAATATGAGCATAAGCAAGTGTACTTTATGAATAATTTTAATTGCAAAATGCAGGCATCACTGTAAAAAAAAAAAAAAAGGACTAAAAAACGGAAATACTACTGGCAATCTAGACGCCAGTACTATTTTCGATATTTTACGGGAATTTTTACCAATAAATTACAGAAAAATTTCCGTTTTTAATCAGTATAAACGGTCAAGTGCGAGCATTACTCGCGCACAGAGTTCCGTAGAATAAATATAGGAATTTGTAATTGTATTAAAAAAAAAAAAAAAAGTGGCTAAAATAATACTAAGACTTTTTAAAAACTATATAACGTAGGGTTGGGTATAACTGTATATATTAGAAAAGTGTAATCGGGTATACCATGAAAGTTCAAAGAGATATGGAACCTAAATAATATCAAATATAGCCATTCGTATAACTCTTTTTTTAATATTATCCTAATCTGTTTATGATGAACTTAATTCAGTACTGACAATAAAGGCAGTGCATAGTTAAACTTTATTTGGCATTTCATGAAACTAAATTCAGCGAAGTAATAACCTTTATTTCTACAGTGTATCTAAAACAAAACCTTTGTTCAAAGTTTAAATTTGGCAGTGTGCTAAGCGCGCTTCGAATTGAGGTCTCAAAGTTGCAACGCCGCCTTGGTCAGTGCCGCGTTTTTCCAGATAGGTGTTTAATTAACTTTTAAACTCACTCGGGCCGTATTGAGAGATACAATCAATGCAAACTATCGCGAATCTCACCGTATTTATGCGATTCATTCTAATTAAATATTTCGAGGGCGATGCCCTTAAAAAACGGACACCTAATTTTAATTCCAAAACAGACAAATGGCACCAAGAATATTTAATTAAAATTTTCCTTTTATCATGTATGTGAAAATAAGCAAGTTCGCATTTTCTAATAAATTCGTTTATAAATTATGGTGTCAGTTCATTATTTCATAAGTTTATAAATAGAATTACTCCGTGCCGGAAAGTATTAAGTGGTCGCAGGACTGTTAAAGCTTCAAAATTTAAGAAATTTTAATTTTGTTTTTAGATGTTTAGAGATGTTAAACTCCTACCTTTTCTGAATATTTTGATATAATTGTTTCCTTGAAATTCCCATTAGAACAGAAGTTTTGGCTTTTAGAATTATACCCTCTCAATAGCTGAAGCGGCGTTTCCGAAACTTTAAAGTCATTATTTTCTAAATGGCGTTTTTGAGTATAACGCGCAGGATACCTCAAAAACTTCTGAATATTTTTTCATGAAATTTTCAAAACATATATTCCATGTTATTCTGTTTAAATTGAACCTAAAATTTCCTTTTTATTGTTCAAAAAAATATTATTTTAGGTGATTTTACTGTTGAAATTTTCAAAATTTTGTACTAGCTAAATGCAGCATTGCATTAAAAATATAAAAATGCTTTAAATACAAATTTATTTAAGTTCAGGGAAATTATTACAATCTGAAGTATAAGTAAGCACCAAAATTTTCATTCTAGTTGCAATATTTATTTTGTAATCCTGCGCGTAAACTGTTATGCCAATTTTTTGTTCGACAAATGTCTAATAGTTTCGAGCCCCCTATAAATACTAATTCTGTATCTTGCAATTTTTTAAATACATGAAACGAAAGAACATACTTATATCTTTCATCCCAATTAAAATTGTGTTTTAAAATCATATACATTTTAAGACATTAAATGTTGAAAATGGTCTTTTTTTTCATTTTTTCCACTTTTTAGAGTCCCGAGACCCCTTAAATTAGTATGTTTTTAACAATTTGACGTTTATTGCTTTTATACTGTTACTGGACATTACATTACACATATATATCATTAAAAGTCGTTAACTATGCATAGAGTACGCCGCCCTGTCCTTGTGTATGTCCAAACTGACTGTATTTTTAAGGGTTAATATCTCAGCTAATTACCGATGATTTTTTTCGAAAATCATTATCAACAATGCTTTTATTCTTCTGCAACGATATGTATATTCAGCGATGCTCAACAATTTTTCTGAATGCCCGTAAATCGAAATTTGTGTATAACAGAAAAATGCTAATTACTCAAAAACTATGTGACCTAGGGTAATCGCTATAATTTTCCGGCAAGGTTTATATTAACGTCTACTACCTCTAATTTTTTCATAATTTTAGTTTCAGTAGATTCGGAATTAGATGGGGGGGGGGGGGACATATTTTTGCGCTACATTTTCAACAATATCTTTGAAAATATAATACCTAAAATTAAAAGGAATGTATTTTTGAGTTCAGCGTTACAAAAGCTTTCACAAGATACCCCACATGATAGAGGTCTGCACGGGCCGGAATTTCCAGGCCCGGGCCCGGCCCGAACGAAAGCTATCTTAGCCCGGCCCGGAGTAAAAATTGGAAGTTCGGCCCGAGCCCGGCCCGGCCCGTTTGCATTTTTACAGTTCTCGGCCCGGCCCGGCCCGGCCCGTACAAAAATCAGTGAAAACAGGCCCGGCCCGACACAATTTCTACAAAAAAAAATCCATCTTTTCTCAACATACAATTAAGATTCTTTTAATGAATACTACATACATATTTATGGGAACATTTTACAGTATATTTTACATTACTATGATGTTCGCAAAACAGAAAACACACAATAGTAAATATTAACGATTACTTACAGTGTTTTAGTCATCGTGCCTACAGACATTTCAAAATGGAAATAAGGATTCATTAAAAGATTAATGTAGTTCAGAATAAAGGATTAAAAACATGATAACTTTTGAAGCTGGCTGTATAATAAAAAGTAGATTTGTGAAAATATTTCTCTCATTTTTAAGGCTTTTTTCAAATCCAAAGAAGCTACATTTCGACACATTTATGAATTCTTTTCTTATCGGAAACGCGTAAGATTGGCAGGTATTCTAATTCAGAAGCTATGTAAATGTGTTTTTTTTTCATAGATAAAAGCAATATATCTTTCTGAAAATACTGTCAAAGTTAGCGTTTTGAATCGAATTTCCGGAAGCGATAGCACAAGAAAGGAGAAAAATGTACAGTCACGTGACATGAATCTCTGTTATCTCTGTAAGTAATTTATCAAATATGGAAAAAGCTATTCGTTTCCAAATGCATTCAATAGGCAGGCCTGTCAATTTTATGCCTTTATAGTTAAACATTTTGTCAGAAAATGTGTCTGAAAGCTTCGCATTGTTGAGCAGTGAATATGACAACCACCTTAAGTGTATATTTCCAAAGATACTGTTAAGAGAAGTTCATTATCACTATTAATACTACAAAACACAATGACTGTTCTACACATCCTGAGATCGATTAAGACCAGTTCCGTCCCGGCACGAGTCCGCTGAAAAAAAAATTAAACTCGGAATCAGACATTTTGTAACTGTACGATGCCGATCTCTACAATGGACGTGTTACATTTCTGTATTGATGTTGCTAAACTCGCATCGGCTCGTGACACACATTTATACTTCTCGAAAAAATCATATTCATTGAAAACGGCTAGTATTTTATCTGCGTCGCTTAAACTCTTATATCGGGCCGTTAGGCCCGATTAATTTTTTTGCCGGCCCGGCCCGTTGAAAAAATTGTCCTAATTCTGTCGGCCCGGCCCGTGCAGACCTCTACCACATGATATACAAAGAAAATATTTTTTTTATTTTTCAAGTAGCATAATTAGCCCCTCTACTTTTTTACTAAATATATTTATGAATGTTTATTAATCTGAAAATATGTGGGTCAATGGTTTTTATTACTTCCCCGAATTTGAACTTTCCACGTTCCATAGTTTACGATTAAAATGGCTGTGACAGACAGACGGACAGACACAGGAGTGATCTTATAATGGTTCCGTTTTTACTTTTTAAGTACGGAACCCTAAAAACGGAAAATTTTCTGTAATTTATGGGTAAAAATTCCCGTAAAAAAAACCGAAATAGTACTGGCGTCTAGATTGCCAGTAGTATTTTCGTTTTTTAGTCCGTTTTTTTTTAAGGGCTGGAGTTGATTTTTTAGCTTTTATACCGGGCGTGCCAATAGTTTTATTTTTTTATGTGGGTTGGAGCTAGGCTTGGGCCTGATAACTTCAGCTCAGGTAAACCTCTAACTGACTATCGAAGCCAGCTTAACTTTTTTTTTTTTTAAATGCTTAATTTCAGCCATCATCCCATAACTATACTAAATATAGCGGGTGTCCTAAAATGGACTGACTGATTTTAAAATTCAGTAAATTGCAAATGGTAACAGATATTTAAAAAAAACTTGCAGGAGGGTTATAGATGTCGGGAATAGGGGTGATTATGTTCCAAATTTTCCGAAAATTTAACCCTCTCGCTGCGCAACCCGCGATTTCCACGGCCAACGTAAAAGTGGAAAAATTTGCACAACCCGCAATTTCCGCAGCAAATCTTTTTTTTATGATCTAATCCTATTAGAAAAAACCTGTTTCACAAAGATTTTGGGACATATTTTACTCTAAAATGTATGCAGATTTGAAATGTGTTATAAAAAATATGCGAGTTTTTTTAACCTATTTTAATAATTAAAATAATAATAATAATAATAATAATAATAATAATATGCAGCTCCAGGGTTAAGGCATTCGGTTCCAAAAATTTAGAAAATTCACCTATCCGAAAATTCGTACACACAAATAATTGCAAATTTTGATAAATGGTCTCCATAAAAAATCTATTTCGTCAATCGTTCGCAGAAAATAACTTCAATTTCGCCGAATGATCACAGAAGAAACGCGAATTTGCTCAGGGAACTACGGAAAACATGCGAAATTCTTCAAATGATCACAGAAAACGCGTATTTCTTCAAAAGGCAGCGGATAAGAACTGGAATTTCATTAAAGGATCGCGGAGAAAACGCAAATTTTGTGAAATAGCCGCGAAAAGAACCCCCGCGAATTTCGTCAAAGGATCGCGGAGAAAACACGAATTCCTTCCTAGAATCGTGGGAAAAAAACTAATTTAGTCAAAGAATCGCTTTAAAAACGCGAATTTAGTCAAAGGATCGCTGAAAAAACGCGAATTTTGTAGAAGGGTCACGGATAAAAACGCGAATTTTACCAAAAGTCTGCAAAATTACACTAATTTCGTCAAAGGGTTGCAGAAGAAACGCAAATTTCATCAAAGGACCGAAGACGAGCGAATTTCATCAAAGAGTCGTGGGAAAAATGCAGTGGTCTCTTTAGAAAACAGCACACTTACATACGTTTATTATTATAGGTATAATTTTTAACTTGAAATAATATACTGAACTAATTAAAAAAAAAAAAAAACAAGTTAACCCAAACCCAGCTTGCAGGAATCTACACTCAGCCTGAAATCGATCCGAATCCAAAACAGCTAACCCGACCTGCAACAAAAATAATTAGTGCCAGAAGGGAATCCTCCCATCTGCTGTAACCTTTGAGAAAATTTCCTTTGAATTTCAGAATTTTTTTTTCTTTTTTACTCTACCCCTGATAATTTTTTTAACTGCGATTCTTGATTTTAGTTTAAAATAGCAACGAAGAGGGTGCTGGAAGCAAGAGGCACTAAATCGGTTCTCGGAGGAGGTAGGTTTAACGACCATTGTTTACAGCGCCATCTATCGCTGCTATTATACAGTAAAATCAAGAATCACAGTAAAAAATCTCATGACATCTTACATAACCCTCCTGCAATTAAATAGCTGTCACCATTCGAAAAGCACTAAATTTTAAAATCCATTTAAGGACACCCGGCATGTTTTTTAATAAGTTTCAAAGCATTCTTTAATAATTACGACTCACCTTAGATATAAAGAGGCAAGTAGTCTTATACCAAATTAGTATTTTTTACATAATTCTGGAGATTAAAAAGTATTCCTAAATAATTATTTGGACTTGTCTGTTTTTTTTGCATATAGATTTTACTGCATATAGTTTTTATCTTCAAAAATACTTAGACTTTCTTTTTAAAAAAACGGGTCAACCCGAACCCTTCTCGCAAGTCGCAGTAGTGAAAACCCAATCCGAAACTGACCCAAACCGGATATAATGTATATCAATCTGCCCCAAACCCAAAGCGCTAGGCGCATCTAAAAAGTAAAAGTCAACCCGACCTGTAGCAGAAAAGTAGAAGTCAACCGTGCCCAAACCCGACCCGCATCGAAAAAGTAGAAGTTAACCCGGCCCATAGCAAAAAAGTAGAAGTTAACCCGACCCACATCAAAAAATAGAAATCAACCAGACCCAAACGCGACCCACAGCAAAAAAGTATAAGTTAATCCAACCAGCAGCAAAAAATAGAAGTCAACTGGACCCAAACCCGACCCACAGCAAAAAGTAGAAGTAACACGATCCGCAGTGAAAAAATTAGCCCCGACCCGCGCGTCAGATTGGAGTTTCCAGATTTCTAAAATCGCCCCCCCCTTGAGGACTCTCCAGATCCGCCCTTGATACTGTTACGAACATTTCTAACTTTGCACATCAAACTTGGTTGTGGATCCGATTACGGATGATTGGGAAGATTTTATTGAATGAAAACTAGAGGTTTAGTTTTTTATTTGAATTAGTTATCGAGGTTATTTTCCTATTTTAATAGTTGCATGATTAAAACTGGTATGTAAAAAGAAAGGACAGTTAAAATGACATTATTTTAATTTTATTCACACAATTTCGTTTTAAATATCCACTTTTACATGATTCACATATTTTAAAATATAAAAGTTAAATGCTGTTTTGATTGTATTTACTCTACTGGAAATCAAAGATGAGAAACTGTAGAGAAAACCTAGCAAAAGAAGACGTATATTACCAAATATAATGTAACGTAGAGAGCGATTATATTTATGTTATCAGATCCGCACAAAGTACCAAGCTGAGAAGCCCGGAGTAAAAGAACTAACAAACCGAAGTGAATAACCCGAACATTCTTTAAGTTAAATGGTCAATCTCTGCAGTCATTGTAATTCTCTCTTTTTTAGTAGTGTAGTGATATGATCGTATTGGCCGAATTTCCTTCCCAAACTCTACATGTGTACTAAAGAGTTGCTTCTGAATTGCCCGTATTTCGTCTAACGCATCAGATAATATAATAGCGCAATTGCGTCCGATGCGTATTCAGAAAATGCGGAAGGACCTTCCAGATGAAGGTCCATATTAATTTAAAATATAGGGTCGGATTTTCTATTTCGTTTGATTGAAGGTTTATTTGAAAAATGGTCCAGCGCAGCGGGCTCAGCCTGCTAGTATTTAATAAAATCAATATTATGGTTATTCTGTTCACTGTCAGCCACTTAGAAATCGCGGGGTTATCTGGATGCGAAGTGCCCGTCATTGCACGAACAACCAATGTAACATCACAGCTACAAAAAATCGTACAAAAATCGCTATCACAGCGCTCGCTTTTGGGGTAACATCCCTGTTTACAACTGGAACTTGATATCTATAGTCAAAAACATGTATCAGGGTTCATGCTCTATTTGAATAACGAAATTCCGTGACATTTCCAGACTGTGTTTCTTACAATTCCCTGACCACAATTCAGGACATTTTTAGAAATAAGAATTACAATTCTATATCTTAATGATTAAACTTATGCAACAAAAGAGAATACATTGATGCTTTAATAAGAATAAAATGTAAGCTTGCCCCTGAAAATGGAAATAACCTATAAAATTGGAACTAACATTTTATATCTAAAATATAAAAAAATTGTAACAAATTAAAAAGAAACATGTCATTTATTTGTGTTGTTTCAGAAGCAGTCAGTCTGTTGTGTAAGTTTCATTTTTTTTGTCATTCCACATTTGAATTTCAGCTACAGCTTTTCTTTTTTCTGTTTCCTTTTTGTTTGCTTCATAATTTTCTTTCTTTTTCTTATTTAAATATTCATGAAATCTCATCCTAGGTACATTAAAATGGCTCAACATTTCTTTGGTAGAAGTATCGCCTGAAGGCAAATTTTCATAGCAAAAACACCTTTACGCTAAAAATGTTAATTTATCGAAAATTCTACTTGCATGTGAAAAATCGGAACTTTTCTTGCGGACGGACTTTGGAACTCGGGAGAATCTTGACACATAATAGCCCATTAAAAAAAACAAAAAATCCCTGATTTTTCCAGGTTGTAGAATAAAAATTGCAATTTTCCCCGACTTTTTGAGCGCTTGTCATATTCCCTGACAATTCCCTGTTTTACAGTCGCGTAGGAACACTTTTTTTTATTATGTTTAATTTAATTCCATGCATAACTTCATACATTTTCTAATGAAACAATTATTAGAATGGCACAAAAATCGGTACAACACTGGTCCCATCCTGCAGAATAGCCACAAATTCAACTGGCAGATGATAGCAGAAAATACATATATATGAAATTTGGCCCAATTTTCTAAGCATAAACTTCAACGCATTTTTCAGTGATACAATAATGAATGATAGCATTCGCCACATTTAGTGAAGAAGTTAACCAGAGTGCACCGCAGAAGTTTTTTTTTTGTGTGTGTGTGTGTGTGCTAGATTTATAATTTGTGGAATATAAATTTTACATTAACACAACTGGCAAATGTTGGATATAGAACCATACACACACAGGACTTGATTTCTAACAAAAAAAGTACCGCAGACCTAATTTTCTGCAGTACTAACACCCATGGCGTGCCCCCCCTCCCCCCGCTCCAATCAGCATATTTATATTTCATACATTATGTGCAGAATTTAAAGCATTTTTCTTTTCTATAGCAAAATAAAAATTTTAAATATATCTATCAGCATATATTTACCTGTCAACCATTCCACATTGTAGTTACTCCTTCCAAATAGAAATATTTGCCTAATTTTAATATTAATTAATTGCATAATTCTGCGATTAAATATAGTAAGTATTATGATTCGGAAATAGCACAAAAAAGGAATGAAAGTTACAGAAAGTAATGTTTATATGCTGAAGAATGGAACAACATTTTCCAAAAAGGTGCATATCTTAAACTATAATCCATTCCTTCTGCATAACAATCTTTTGTAGTAAGTCCCTGAAAATCAGATTAAATTTAAAATTTGACACCGTTATCGGAAAGATTCATAGCTTTTATAGAAAAAGAAGGAAACACTGCTCGATTGCTTTCTATCAGAGTAACAATACGTGACAATTATATCTACTTACAAATGAAAATACTTACGTAAATGTGAAGAGCAAAGCCTTAACATAGGCAGCTTTCATATCCATCTATTACGTGTGCGACACATTACGTCACGTATAAGTGTTTTGATAAAATAATGCAAATACTTGGAGATGGAAAGGGAAGGAAAGGATAATTTAGGTTTCGGTTTTTCGGAAGCCCTATTACACTAGGCTCCAGAGTACTGTATTTATGAGCTCCGGTGAATTCCGACCAATATTTAATTTAAATATTTACAAAAAGCAGAGAAGTGCCGGAGCAGAAATCCGGTGGTCTCCGGTGCAAATTAAACCCTGAGCACATATATAAAAGCATACTTATTACGAATGTGTATGCTTGTGCTCGTCTAAGTTACTCGTTTATGTAAAAGACTTTGTTACACACATAACGTGACTAAGGCTTCTATTTCACTGAGTTCAGAGAAAGATACAGAGGAAATATGTTTTTTAACCATTTGGAAAATGCTTAATTGTCCTCTGTCAGGGTAGGAAATCAAAAACATATCTGAAGCGTTTTATTGGTTGAATCCGCATTTTATTCGTTTTCTGATTGGTCCATACAGTAATCTGTATTTTCCCTTTACTTTCAACAGAGATGGATACTTCTGTTGCCACTATGACAAAAAAGTAATAAAAACTACAAAAAAATGAATAACTCAGAAACAAATTGAGATACAGCTTTCAAACAAATTGCATTTAAAAGTACATTTTTTCTCTATACGACGGTGTAAAAAGTAACATTGTGGGATGGTTAGAAGTTTAAGAATTAAATTTCATTTAAAATTGGTCCAGGAATATTAATGTTTAATCCATGGCGTACGTAATGAATAACCAGCTCCGTAGAAGTTTAAAAATTTACAGTACCGAAAAATGTAATCCATGGCGAACGTAATGTATGATCAACTCCGTGCGATTATTTATGTCTTAAATTTTAGTCTTTGAAAAAATCGTTTTCCAAATGGTCCTTGTAATTTGTTAAATTGCTTTTTTTTTTTTTTTTTTTTTTTTTTTTTTGAGAAATATTTCGATATGTTGCTGAAAATGCAACCCTAAAACCGGTCCCAATTCGGTCGAGGCGCTCCAGGCTCCACAGAGTCTGTGTGCGGCTCGTTTTGAAAACCTTTTCACGTCCAATGAATTCAGCCCTTGTACCAGGTGTTTTTCGCTTCTTTGGACCGAATGAAAGCATTTCAATCTGAGCTGTAACCGGCTTATATTTTAAACCGTTTTGACTGCCGCTTGCAACTCTATCATATTAGAACTCTATGTTTCTCTCCTATATCTATTAACACGTGCCGTTTAACAGCAAATGAGAGTGTGATTAAGAGCAAAAAAATCCGACTACATATTTCACACGGGTGGAGAACTTCACTAGAGTTTACAAATAATTTTGTTTGTTTGTTTCATTTCAGCTTTAATATCTGTGAAATAAAAACAAAGATTCCATTTGAAAGAAGTTTCGCAACTGTTAAATTCATATCCTGAAAAAGATAATTAAAATTATTCCCAGCAATAGAATGATAAATAAAAAAAATACAAATTAATTTAGAAACTGGAGGAATTTAATAAACATTAAAAACATAGTAATAATGGTCTAAACCTCATATAAATGTTGGCAAGTTGTAATTTCCTACTTCTAAATTCATGCAATATTATCCATCATTTCAGCTTTAATATGTGTGAAATAAAAACAAAGATTGCATTTACAACGTCTACCATAATATTCTTTACACTGAATTAATTCTTATTGTGTAATACTGGTGCTTCTGCAGACGTGAAAGAAGTTTCGCAGCTGTTAAACTCATATCCTGAAAAAAGATAATTTACAGTTATTTAGAGCAATAGAATGATAAAAAAAATATTAATACCAATTAATTTGCAAACTGGGGGAATTTAATAAACATTATAAACATAATAATTATAAATGTTGGCAAGTTGTAATTTCTTAGTTCTAAAATCGTACAATATTATCCAACAGGCAGGGAGATGACAATCGGATCCTCTTCGATCCTGATAGCAACATCAAATATTCTCATATTGTGATTTATGTAATATTTTAACAGAGGTATTACAACATTATATTTAGCATGAATTTTCTGAAAATAAATGAAAAGCATGTATGAAAAAATAAGCAAAGCTAGCTATCACCATTTTTGAATTGACGGTGAATAAATAACAAATAAACAAATAAGAATAGTGAAAACTATTTATATACTATTTTTACAGGCTTTTATTTAACTTAACTTGCTGGATATAAAGAAAGATTGAATTTTGTAATTCATATTTCATCCACTTTCTGATGTGCTCGTCTATAAATTGCGTTCTCTCGATGAAAATACAATATTTTCAGACTTTTAGAACTTATTTATCTAAAATTACATTAATATTAGATATACATATATAATTAGATTATAAACATACTAGAAATGCTGAAAGACAGTTTAAACATTTTTTTCAGTATTTTTATTCCTTAAAAACAAATTGAGCAAAAATGTTATGTATTTTTTATTTATTTTGCATTCATTAGAAGTCTTTGAGCATGCCTGCCAACCACCGTTCAGACACACACTACAGGCTTTAAAATCACGCTGATTTGATTTGTTTTAAAAATAGAGTAAACATTCTCTAATCCGGTGTCCTAAGGTCCGGCATACTGGATAATCCGCCACGACGTTCTGAAAAGGTATAGTATGCCATTTTTAATAACTCCTTTTGTTTATAATAATCTGATGGAACTACAGAATGAGGAAAGAAACAGGAAACTTTGAAAAAGTCATGATGTAAACTTTGGCCAGAAATAATGAACGAAAATGTACAGTTGACGACGAACCAGAAGATGTTTTATGTTCTTTGCCTTAGAAAAACACACGTCAAAACTGAATCGAAAAATAAAAGAGTTGGCTGAAGCGGATTTTGATGAGCCGGCAGAGGAAATTTTGACAGATGAGGCCATCATTCAGAGTGTTATCAACCGAACAGCCCCCTAAGAAGTTGACTCTGATGAAGTTGGTGTGGACGAGACAAACAACCTCAGTTAGAATAATTAAGCAGCTAATGTCTTGAATACATTTATCAAGTTTTCTGCGGGTAGCAGCTCGTTCAACGATGCGGAAATTATGAAACTCCACATCATACGAAATGACTTCCTAAAAAATGAAAAGAGAAGACTACTACAAAACAAACTGATATTCGAGATTTATACTGATATTCGAGATTTATACTGATATTCGAGATGAATAAAAAACATGCTTTACCGTCATTTTTTGTTTAATTGTAACTTCTTTACGTTTTTCCCGACATCCACCCTTTAATCCGGAAAATTTCGTAGTCCGGCATGTTTCAGGTCCCGACCGTGCCGGATTAGAGGCTGTTTATTGCACTACAAAAAGTAAATTACAATTCAACAACTTAATAGCCATATTCTGTAATTGCGTTTACATTAATTTCCCTTTGACTGAACCTTTTAATTTTTTTTTTTTTTTTTTTTTTTTTGTATACAGTACCAAGAAAATTCCTTAACCAAGAAAAATCCGCATAAAACAGAGTAAAAACACCATATAGAAAAGTATTTGATAAAGAATTCTAGAGATACTATCAAAAATTTTTTCAGATATGATGACATTAACAATTTAGCTTTTGACTTGACAACAAACAAATATAAATACTTCAAAATCCATAGCTGAGATAAACACTAAATCGCTAATATTACAATTTTTTTTTTAAAAGTTATAAATGTACTGCGTGGTTTTATAAAACTTGGCATATTAAGAGTAGGGCAAATCCTCAAAAATTAAGCGGATTTACACCAAATTGTGTACTGAGACTTATCCAAAAGAAGCCGTTAACGAAAAGGTAGAAAATGACAGTTCAGCAAATTTCACAGGTGTTCGCATTTAACGAAATTTTTCAAAAGAAGCATATAAAATGGAGAACACTTAGCTAATCTAAAATATTTACCATTTACAAGTAATTCATCAATGAAAATTTTAAAGCACACTAAAAAAGTTTTAAAAGAACCACTTATAGTAGTTAATCTGCTGGGCTAGAATACATTGTAAACAGAAAAAAAAATCATGAATACAAATTATACACAAGTTTTTATGAATGATTGAAGGAATACTGCTAAATTTGTCCACCATCTTAAATGTCTTAAAATTTGCATTCAACAAAGGCTTCCCGAAGTACGCTGGATCACAATATATCCTGTGTGATCTTTCGCAAATTCAATTTAATGCAATATTTCAGTTCTGCCAACGCAGAAACTGTTGAAGAATGCTCAAGTTTAAAATGGTGAAATAACAAAGTTTTCACAGATCTATGCATAATGGCGAAATAGATTTCATGAAATAATAGCTGTAAGTCACTTTTTTTGCTGAACTTATTGTAAAACAAACAGCCATAACTTGTAGCATGTTATAGCACCTTTGAATCGTTATAGAACACAGGATCATTCAGAGTAACTTCTTCAAACAAACCTGGATCGAGAATGGAAGTACTATGCGTCACTATGTAAAAATTCTCTTCGAAAACTCTTCCATCGGATCGACTCCGGTAAATCATGCTGCATTATTCCTCAGTGCACCTAAGAAAGAGACACGGTAATATAAATAAATAAATAAAACATAGCAGGTTGATTGAATGAAAAAAAAATTAGGAATTACGAACTAACACCAGCAATTACACTGAAAGGTTAGAAAGGTTTTTAAGACATTCTTTATCAAACAATTATACATTATGAAGAAATAAGGAATTTTTCTGACCATGCATGTCTTGTTTTTTTAAGTGCCCATGGGCCTCTGGATGATTCAGGGTTGTATTAGTTATAACCATGAACATAGAATAGAGAAGGACTTCTCACAAAATAGGTTTTACAAGAAGAAAATCATTCCTTGAAAAATATGTGAAAGAGGTGGCGCTCTGTAGCACGATTCTACCCTGTCTGCTTCAATATGCTGTACCAATAATCTCTTTAATTATTGAGAGCCAGCCAATGAACGTTGTCCGCTAGAGGCGCTGGTATGTACACGGCTCTATTCTACGCTGTTGCCAACTTCCTATTGACGTCCAAGGTCAAACACTATCTCGTGATAAGTCCTTATCCACATCCATGTTCATGGTTTTAACCATGGAAAAACTGGTTTTAACCTCCCTTGTCAAAATACGCTTTGACCACGTGGTTATAATTCATTTCAAGTGGGAAGAGAAATCAAAACTATTTTTGTTAAAAAGATAAACTTAGCATAACATTTGGAAGTATTTCTCCCTCAAAAATTTAACTTACAAGGGAACCACTTTTGGTGATGCTCGCACCTAGTGCACGAGACCTGGTGCATTTTAAAGACCTATATTACGACGTTTGAGAATCGATAAAAAATTTTGTTAAAATAATATTTCTTGGTTTTACAGCAGCATAACTTTCTGAAAATGCAATTTTCGAAACCACTTATCGTACTATTAACATTGAATTTTTTTTTAAGATAAGCATTTAAAAATGCAAATTAGTTAATTATAAGAATAAAATATTGAAAAAAGTCTAAAAAATTCTTCAAGAACCCACGAATTTGATTTTGAAAAATTGCAACATTATGTTCATATTTTTTGGCGGAGAAAACGTTGGAGTTTTTTTTTCAAAAGTAGAGCTTTCTGGCAACAGCTGTTTGTATTGAGGAGTTGTTTTTGGACTTCAGCGACCTGATCAGCCACAGTAATTTTTCTAAATTGTGTAAGCAGCATTTCATTTTAAACATTCGAAACTTCATTCCATTCGATTTCAAAAGAAAGTAGTTTGCTTATTTTATATTTCACTAAAAAATAGTTTTCAATAATCTTGAAAGCTTTTATAGAAATATATTTACTATTTATATATTTATCGTCTGCATAGAAAAAGAAGAAAAGACCTGATTCATGTTTCTTCTGCTATTCATGTTTCTTCAATTATCAAACAAATCACAATCTGATATAATTCTAAAATGTACTACTCTGTACTTATTCCCAGGATAAAGCGGGCGGAAAAATTGTAGCTCCATATTTGGCGACTTAACTCGCTTTTGGAGTGAAATAAACAACTAAAAATGTAATAATAAAAAATTAACAGCATAAAAAAGTATATAAAATATTATTTTAACGGTTCCCTAACTTTTATGTATAGGGCTACAAAATGCACCAGGTCTCGATGCTAGGTGCGAGCAGCACTAAAAGAGGTTCCATTGTCAGTACAGTAGAGCGCCGATTATCCGAACTCCAATTAACCGAACAGCCAATTTCTCTCAAAAAAAAATATTTTTTAACCGAACTTCCAATTATCCGAAGAGCCTATTAGACCTGGATATCAGATTTTAAATGATGATGAGATTGTGGATGATATTCAAGATGAAACAGGAGTTGAAAACGAATGCTCTGAAAATGATCTAGGTCCATCACATAACGAAGCCTTTGAATGTTTGGAAACAGCTACGAAATGGCTCGAACGGCAGAAGAATGCTGATACTATTCAACTAACGTATTTAAGAAGAATTCGAGATATGGCAGCATGGAAAAGAATGTCTTTTTTGAAGCAAGCAACAATCGAAAGCTTTTTTGCTTAAATTATAATCTCTGGCGTTCAGAAAATGATAATAAAAAGTAAACAACAAAAAATTAAAAAGACAAAAATAAATTTTTAAACATGCCAGCATTAACTAGTGCTGTCAGTCTAATGCGTGGATAAAGTGTGAAGATTTTAGTATAGTCAGGTACATCCGTTAAATTGCCTGTCCATTTATCCGAACTTTTGCTTATCTGAACTAGGGTCGGTCCCGACTTGTTCGGATAATCGGCGCTCTACTGTATTATATTTAAATTTCTATTAGTAAATAATTTAGCAGCGAAATAAAAATGATAAGCAATTTTTTTTATAAACACATATCTGATTTTTTATAAAAAATGGAATAAAATAAATGACATTAAGCAGGTTTCTAAAATTTCATTTACAATTAAAAAATATAGTTGCATCTAGTTTTATGGTACTTTCTAAGCTTAATAGATATCGAGGTTTATTCTCGATGAAACCATATTTGGAAAACAAGCTTTCGACTGATGAAGAGCTTACACAGCTCTTCAACAAATGCATTATAAAATTCATGAATATCAGATCTATATTTTCAATGTGTTTCATTGCTGCCCACCAAATTTCAGGTCGTCCAATACCAATTACACTTAAAAAAATAAAAAAAAAGTAATACTATTTAGGAAATAGTGATGTTTCTGTTTGGAAAGCGATGCAGTTTTCCCATTAAGTTCTTTTTCCATTGCAGAGATAGCTTCAGAATGAACTTTATTTAAAGGCCCTTCTGCAATTTTAGCGCGACTGGGTGTACTACAGGCCGTAATTTAGTATTCATGCTTTGAAAACTGTCATTTTCAGCAACATTAAGTGGTATGTTGCAAGAGTAAAAATTTGTATAAATGAATTTTTTGTGCTTCTGTTGTTTTTATAATAATTTTTTCCCCTATTGATAAGGGCTTAACTTAGGTAGAAGATGTTCCAGAAAAATTTGAATGTTATTTTTCAATATCAGTACAATTTTGTTCAAGATTTTCTTAACAAAATATTTATTGGATCTGGCGTACGAAAATTCATAATATGCTCTTTAGTTAACCGGGAATTTTTATATTTTTTTAAAAATCCTTGTTACTTCTGATGTTTGATAAATTATAAGTCAGTTCATAAAACCCCATTTGGAATTTTACATCTTACTCCTAGTATCTCCTTTGTTGATATTCAGAATTTAAAATAAATTTTTATTCACAAAGCACTTAAAGAAGAATAAAAGCCCAACTACATCATTAGTGCAATTTAAGTACTAGTGAGTCATATCAAAACAAAGTTGCAGTTTAATTTGTAATAAATATTCTGCTTCAGGTTTCACAATTACAGTTATAGCAAAATAAAATAACACTGCAGTTTAATATGCAATATTAACTAATTCTGATTTTACGAATGATAATTTGTTATTGCTAATGTTTTATCATAAATATATTTTATCTAACATTAATATCCAAACAAATGTACAGTTTCAATACTAATTACTTTATTTAAAAGGGTTTTGAGCTGACAACTTTAGAGAAGTTTTATACGGTTAATATCAGTTTTGATGGGTTTTTTTTTTTTATTATAAATTATCAGTGACTTCATAAAACCCCATTTTGAATTTGAAACCGTACTCCTCTTTGCTGATGCGGATTACCCATTAGGCTGAAGCCTAAGGGGCACGGAAGGAAAGCGACATCAGTGCCATGCTTTTCCTTCAGGTTTTTTCTTCATATCGAGGACATATTTTATGTAAAAGATAAATGATGTGCAATATTCTTTGTTTCAGCCATTTATTGAATCTTGTAGGTGATTAACATATAGATGGTATTCCAAATTCTACTCCTCTTTTAATTTTTGGGATTTTTATAAGAAGAAAACATTGGATTCTTGCAATTTTGTGGCTTCCAGTTTGTGAAGGGTTTATACAGAGGCGGCTTTTGTAGCACAGCATCCTGGGCGAGATTTTCTCATCATCTCTACAAATGATATCTTTTAAATAAGCTATTCTGTTTTAATCAAGCATTTTGCTTATTTTTAGCCCTTTAATCTTTATCGTCCGGTTTATCACTCGACCTTTCCCATTTATTCTAGTAAAATACACTGTTAAACTTAGAAAGTTCTCTTGATTTTAGGATTCTATGTAAGTATATGTAAAAACACATTAAATGTTAAATTTAGTTACTGTAAATCATTTAAAAAAAAAAAATGAATGTAAAAGATGCAGAAACGTTCCGAGAATTGCATCATACTGGGTGCTTCAAAATTAAGGTTATGGGGATTATCATTTAAAACGTTGTGATAGAAACATTCTTCCAATTGCAACAAAGTACAGGGTAAGTCAAAATGAATGTAGCGATTACAAACGGCTATAACTATTTAATGGAAAAGAATTTATCAATAGGATTAACACAGAATGTAGACGGAACTTCAAAATTTCTTTACGTAAGACGCAGGTGCAGTGAAGCGGAAGCCTACGCATGTGCGATTTGAAACTTTTCAACGACAAGAAATCTGTTCATTGCGGCCGTCTCATTAGTAAAAACGGCCAATTATGACGGTAAAAATGACCGATTTTTTTCTATGGGGTTATGTGAAAGACAGGGTGCCTCCCATACCTAAAACAATTGAAGAACTCAAAGCGCGCATTTGTAATGCGCTTGCGTCGGTGACTGAACAAATGCTTCAAAATGTATGGCGTGAAATGGACTAACGCCTAGATGTTCTCCGCGTGACCAAGGAAAGTCACATAGAACATCTATGGCGTATGTATACAAAATTTTGACGTTCCGTCTACATTCTGTGTTAATCTTACTGATAAATTCTTTTCTATTAAATAGTTATAGCCGTTTGTAATCGTTATATTCATTTTGACTTACCCTGTATACAAATTAAGTAAAGTTTTTGTTTTATAACGGGCTGAATATATACATTAAAGTATGAAATTTTATTTTTCATATGGTCCCCAGTTCCTAATAACTTATCTTTAGAAAAATATTGTTATACGTCTCGGAAGGAAATTTAAAAAATACTATTTTTACGAAGAAAACTCACCGAATCAGGACATTTTAAATTTTATCAAATTTCAAATTTTACCTACACTAAAAGTACTTTAGGGTGGTTCAGAACTATGTGTCTATAATGTAACGGCAGGTAGAGGGGAGCTAAGTAAGCAGATTTCGTACAGGAATGTGGGTGCAGAAATACAGCGTTGAGGCAGTAGAGGGCGCTGTTAAGTTCGGTGGATGAAAGCGCTTCATTGCTTGAATCGTCATTCCCTTGTGGATTTCGAGCAACATGTATCGTTAAAGCAATGCGGAGCTCGCCGAAAAGCATTTTATGTATGGAGCTAAGCGAGGAAATTGTCCACACCCTAGGCACGTCCAACAGCTTTTGAGCTTGTCGAAGGACTATCCTCTACTGTGTGTAATACTGCTTCTTCCACTGCAGGAATTCTGCGATATCATACAGTGCCCTTATCTCGCCTGGAAGCATAAAACGATTCACTCGCGCGCAACTCTTAGTGAAGACGCTCAAATATTCGGGGATTGGGCAGAATTCTCCCCGGGAATCGTTCAGTCTAAATCCTTGAGCAGCCAATCCATTTCCTTGCGCAATCCCATGCATGAAAAGCATGTCGGCAAGCTCCGCATTGCTGTAATAATCTATGTTGCTCAATGCCTTTCCGCACCCACATTCCTATGCGAAATCTGCTTATTTAGGTCCCCTCTACCTGCCTTCATATTTTTGACATATAGTTCTGAACCGCCCTGTATATCGCTTTGAAGGAGGAGAGGGTTTTCCCAAAAGGTCTAGCCAATAGGCCTGGGAGGTAGTTTATCCGCTTATTCAAAATTTAAAATAAAAAAGTTATTAAGAAGTGTAAAAGCTCAACTACTTCATTAGTGCAATTTAAGAACAAGTGAGTGAAATCGAAAAAGTTGCAATTGAATTTGTAGTAAATATTCTGGTTCAGGTTTTACAATTACAGTTATAGTTATAGCAAAATAAGTGAACACTGCAGTTAAATATGCAATATTAACTAAATTCCAGTTTTATGAACATTAATTTACTAGCTAACTTGCCCGGGTATGTCAAAAAACAGCACGAATTGCGAAAATGCTCTGAAAATCACAATAAGATATCGCGAAAAAATTTTAAATCGCTGCACAAATTTCGAAAAGAGAAATAAAATTATATATTGTATTCGAAGATTGAAAATTGATTCCTTTCACTAATGTGGAAAAAATGTAGAAAATCGCTAAAATACACTAAAAATCACATAAAAAATTCCCAAAAAATTCGAAAATTGCTTAACGAAATCCGAATGAACTTTATTGAAATGAGGGCAGAAATTACTTTAGTATATATATTGGTAAAAAATGGTATGTCAAAAAATTGCAGCAGATCGCGAAGAAACGTAAAAATCGAATTAAAAATCACAAAAAGTTCGAAAAAGTTAGTAAGTCAAAATTTACTATAATTGGATAAAAGTTTCAAATCTAATTCCTTTGACCTGTGGGCTCTCTTAAAATTTATGTTTGGGAAAGCATGCTAAGAATTGTATCCTGTTACTTTTATTCATAGTTTAATTTACTTGGATTCCCTTAAACATAATTAATATAATTCCTTAAGTTAATATGATTCCTTAATTTAATATTAGTTTTTGTTGCATTAAAATATCACAATTTGTTGATTTTCTGTAAGCAAGTAATACCTATTGGTTTGCAATGGAAATTTATGGGAATTTGGCGAAATATTAGAGGTATCGCCAAGTTGGCGAAAAACTTGGCCCCATTTGGCGACAGAACTGTGTCCCTCCTACGGTAACCCCCTTATAGGTGTGGATGATTCATTAAATGCTCTTCAATAATCGCATAAAAAATTCGCTAAAAATTCAAAAACCGCTGTACGAATTCCGGATAAACTTTTTTGAAAAGAAAACAAATTTACTATATTGGGTTAAAAGAAAGAAACCGTATTCTTTTCACTAAAGTGGAAAAATCGCCTCAAAACTTAAAAAAGCGTAAAAATCTCATAAAAAATTAAATAAAATAAAATCTAATAAAAAAATTGAAAATTCGGGGTTCGAGGTGCAAAACTTTATATATAGGCGTACCTTTTCCCCGAATTTTGTAGCTCCACGTGCAGAACACCGTCGACACTCTCACACACAAACTTCATTCTTTATTATTATAGACTACCTAACCTGCCCGGCGCGGTGTTGCTCGGGTCCGTCAAAAAACAGCACGAATTGCCGAAGCAGCTCTGAAAAAGGAAAATTCAAGGAAAATTCGAAAATTGCTGTACGAAATCCTAATAAACTTTATTGAAAAGAAGGCAGAATTTGTTATATTTGGTCAAAAATTGAATACTAAAAATTCGCAGCGGATCGCGATGAAACGTAAAAATCGCAAAAATAATGAAATGCAAAAGTTACTGTATTTGGGTTGGGTTGGGGTTGATTTTTGACGGCTAATTATCTACACGAGGGATATAGGCCCAGGGGGGGAAGTGCCCTCCGTGGGGGTCTTTCTAAGGGAACCTAATCCATATTTACGCATGGAAAATCCACGGCTCGAAGAAAACCACGAAAACTCCGAATGATTAGGCCGACGGGCGCGATTGGGTTCGAACCCAGCACCTCCCGTCTACCAGCTTCGAGAGCAGAACGTCTCGGCGACTGGTGGGGCTGTTACTGTATTTGGATAAAAGTTTCAAATCTAATTCCTTTCTTTGATGAATGTCATGCCGTGAAACGCGGAAAAAACCACTAAGATATAGCGATAAAAAGCGGCTAAATTGCAAAAATCGCACAGGAGAAAATTTATTATGTTAAGCTAAAAGTTTGAAACCGAATTCCTTTTCCGTATCTCAAAAAATCGCCGTGAACTCTAAAAAAAGCAAATAAACGCTAAAAAATTTCATTGAAAATCGCTACACTTCAAAAATAACCACGCAGAACATTTACTATAATAGGCTAAAGGTTTGAAACCAAATTCTTATTAGGCTAGAAGTTTGAAACATAATTCCTTTTAAAAAGGTCAAAAAATTATTGTGAAATCCGAAAAATCGCATTAAAAATCGCAAAATATTAAAAAATCGTTAGTATAAAAATTTACTATTAAGAGATAAAACATTTCAATCGAAAAATTTACTAAATTGGTAAAATGTTTGAAATCGAAATAAGTTTCCGGATGCCAAAAAATCGCGACGGAACTTGAAGAATGGCTAAAAATCGCATTAAATATGGCATTAAAAATTTGTCAAATTCAAAAAGAGTAGAGGACAAAATGTACTAAATTAGGCTAAAAATTAGAAACCGAAATCCTTTTACCAATGTTAAAAAATTGCCGCGGAACTCGAAAAATCTCTGAAAATAACATTAAAAATCACAGAAATCCTAAAATCGCATAAGACAAAATTTAGTATAGTAGGATAAAAATTGCACACCAAATTCCTTTTCCGAATGTCAAAAAATCGTCGTGGGACTCGAAAACACGCTAAAAATCGCATTGAAAAATGCATTTGAAGTCGCTGAATATTGAAAAATAGCAGCTGGCAAAATTTACTATAATGGGGTAAAATAACGCAATCTGAATTCTTTTATTAATTACAAAAAATCGACTTAAAACAGTGTAATCAGAAATCTTTCAAGACTGACAAAAAATCGACGTTGAACGTAAAAAATCTCGAAAAAAAAAACCCCGCTAAAAATCAAAAATCGTTGATGGCAAAATTTACTATATTAGGCTACAAGTTTGAAACAAAATATATTTTCCGAATGTGAAAAATCGCCGTGGGACTCGAAAAAACTCTAAAAATCGCATTGAAAAAGGCATTAAAAATCGTTTAAAAGGTAAAAATAGCAGGGGACAAAATTTACATTAATGGAGTAAAATAGTATAACCTGAATTCTTTCATAAATAACAAAATCGACGCAAAGCGTAAAGAATCTATAGAAATCGCTAAATATCGCATTAAAAATCTTAAATATAAAAATTCGTAAAGGACAAAATCTACTACATTAAGCTAGAATGTTGAAACTGAATTCCTTTTACCAATGTAAAAAAATCGCTGCGGTATTCATACAATCGGTACAAATCGCATTAAAAAACGATAAGTATTGAAAAATCGCAGGAGTCAAAATTTACTATCATAGTGTAAAACACTGAAATCGGAACGTAAAAAATCTTTAAAAATCGGTAAAAATTGCATTGAAAACCACATTAAAATAGCTAGATGGCAAAATATACTATATTAGGCTAAAATTTTCAAATAAATTCTTTTTCCGAATGTCGAAAATCCGCCGTGAGACTCGAAAAACTGCTAAAAGTCACTTTAAAAAATGCACTATAAATCGCTAAATATTAAAATATTGATTGGAGTCAAAATTTTTTCTAATGAGGTAAAACATTGCAATTGCGAAACTTTCATGCATGACAAAAAAGCGAAGCGAAACGTAAAAAATAACAAAAAATCGATAAAAATCGTATTAAAAATTGCTAGGATTGAAAATTCGTAATGGCAAAATTTACTATATTAGGCTAAAAGTTCGAAACCAAATTCTTTTTCCGAATGTAAAAAAATCGCTGTGGGACTCGAAAAACCGCATTGAAAAATGCATTAAAAATCGTTAAATATCGTAACCCAGGAGTAAAAATTTACTCTAATCGGGCAAAATATTAAAATCGTTATTTTTCATGGATGACGAAAAATCGACGCGGAACATAAAAAATCTCGAAAATCGCATTAAAAATTGCTAAAATTCAAAATCGTAGATGGTGAAATTTACTACATAAGCATAAAAGTTTGAAACCAAATTCCTTTTTTAAATGCCAAAAAATCACTGTGGGGATCGGAAAAATGCTAAAAATCGAATTGAAAAATTCATTACGTATTAAGAATAGCTAAATATTAAAAAATCGCAGATGTCAAAATTTACTCTAATGGATAAAACATTGCAATCGGAAATATTTCGTAAATGATAAAAAATCGACGCGGCACGGAAAAATCTGCAAAAATCTAATTCAAAATCACATTAAAACCGCATTAAAAATCTCTAAAATTCAAAATCGTATGGCGAAATTTATTACATTAGGCTAAAAGTTTGTAACCACGTAGCATTTCAAATTTAAAAAAAATCGCCGTAGAACTCGTAAAAACGTTCAAAATCGCATTGAAAAATGCATTAAAAATATTTTAAAATCGCAGGAGTCAAATTTACTGTAATGGGGTAAAACATTGTAATCGAAAATATTTCGTGAATGACAAAAAATCGACGCTGAACGGGAAAAATCTCGAAAATTCGCTACAAATCACATTGAAAATCGAATAAAAAAATCGCTGAAATTCAAAAATAGTAGCAGACAAAATTTAGTATATTAGTCTAAAAGTTTTAAACAAAATTCTTTTTACCAATATAAAAAGTAGCCGCAAAATGCAAAAGAACACTAAAAATCGTTGAAAAATGAATTAAAAATAGCTAAATATAAAAGTATGGCAAGAGCAAAAATTTACTCTAATCGGGTAAACATTTGCAATCGTAAGTTTTTCACGAATTACAAAAAATCGACGCGGAACATAAAAAAATATCGAAAAATCGCATTAGAAATCGCTAAAATACAAAAGCCGTAGATTGTGAAATTTAGTATATTAGGCTAAATGCTTGAAACCAAATTCCTTTTTTAAATGTAAAAAAATCACTGTTAGGATCTAAAAAAATGCTAAAAATCGAATTGAAAAATGCATTAAAATTCGCCTTGTTAAATGTATTAAAAATCGCTAAATATTAAAAATTCGCAGAAGTCAAAATTTACTCTAATGGGTAAAGCATTGCAATCGGAAATCTTTCTTGAATGATAAAAATCGACGTGATACGTAAAAAATCTTGAAAAATCGCTAAAAGTCGCATTGAAAATAGCATTAAATATCTCTAAAATTCAAAATCGTAAATGGCGAAATTTACTATATTATGTTAAAAATTTTAAATCAAATTGTATTTCTGAATATAAAAAAATCGCCGTAGAACTCGAAAAAAAAACGCTAAAAACCGCATTAAAAATGCATTAAGAATTGCTAAATGTTAAAAAATCGCAGTGGTGAAAAATTTACTCTAATGGGGTAAAACATTCTAATCGGAAAAATTTCATGAATGACAAAAAATCGATGCTGAACGAAAAAAAATCGCTAAAAATCATATTGGAAATCGCATTAAAAATCGTAGCAGACAAAATTTAGTGCATTAGGCTAAAAGTTTTAGACAAACTTTTTTTTTACCAACATCAAAAATAACCCCGAAATGTGGGGAAAACACTAAAAATCGCATTAAAAAATTCGCTAAAAATTCAAAAATCGCTGTACGAATTCCGAATAATTATTACTGAAGAGAGAACAAAATTTACCATATTGGGTTAAAAGAATAAAACTGTATTCCTTTCACTAATGTGGAAAAATCACCTCGAAACCTAAAAAAACGCTAAAAATCGCATAAAAATTAAATTAAAAAAATCTAATCAAAAAATCGGAAATCGGGCTTCGAGGTGCAAAACTTTATATATATAGGTACCTTTTCCCCAAATTTGGTAGTTGTACGTGTAGCGGTCTCTTCAGAAAACCGTCCACACACTCACACACAAACTTCTTTCCGTATTATTATAGATAGTTGTTAACGTTTTATCATAAAAATATCTCTCTATTCTAAAAAAGTAACTAACGCTGTCATCGCCGCCGCCGGTTTTGAATTTTTTGTGACCGGAGGTTTTTCTTCGTTAATATTAAGCAAAATACTGCATACAAAAATCGGTGGTATTATAGATAAATGTTTGATAAATACGCTGATGCAGACAGTTTTCAGATCGAAGAATTATTTTAAGAGATATTTAATGCTAAAGTTGGACAAAATCGTTCCATTAAAAAAGTTTTATAGGAGCAAATACCATACATGAGAATTTAATCATTTTTAGATCATTTTATGAGTCAGAATTTCCCGGTATGCAGACAGCAATTATTTTTTTAATTTGACTTATTTGTTGAGGTTTTATTTCTATTTTAAATTCAAATTTTCAGCATTTCGAGAGATATTTTTTACATATTTTAGAAATTGATATTAATTTAAACTGTTGCCAACTGTATAAACAGCGCAAACAATAATGTTTGCTTCAAATTAAAAATTTATTTACACGTAACTATTATAAACAGAGAATATAAAAAGCAGGAACTCATTGAAAATAACGTCATAAAAACTATATTTACACGTGAATTTTAAAAAAGAAAGAATATTGTAAAATAACAAATTCATTAATATGCGTTAGAAATATTAAATGGGAGAAATTACGTCGCATTTACGTCACATTACATTTATTACGTAAGATGAACAAAAAATAATATTGCAAAATAGTTTAAATTTAAAAATTGCGCGAGACATTTGATATTTTAAGATGATCTTTTCAACTATGTTTGTTAGGACAGCGCAAATAATATTTATTTTCTAACAAAAGTATTTTCAGGTGAATATTAAAATGAGAAACAAAAGTTTGGTGAAAATTACGTCAGATTAAAAACGATACATTTAAAATGTCTTATTTAAAAAAAGTTCTTTTACTTTCTCTTTACTTTCTTTTCGCTTTGTTAAAAAATACCGGGTGACAAAGACTCTGTTTACTTATTCATTTTATATTAGCTTATTTTGAAATGTTTAACTGATTTTATTTAATCAAAGACGGAAACAGACATTGTATCTTTTAAGAGCAGCTGATTTGACCTTAAAATTCCCCAATCAAAGAGAAATGAATAGAAATTTATAGGGAAATCGCCACTGTTTTTTAAATTATAATTCAATCTTCCGAAATCCTTTTAAATCCTTTTTAAACGATCAAATTTGCGTGCTTTTAGAGTCTGCGATGTCTGAACGGAGGTTGGCGAGCGTAGCTCGTAGGGGGCAGCGCCCCCTAATTTTATATAACATTAATATCCAAACAAATGTACAGTTTCAATACTTATTACATTATTTAAAAGAGTTTTGGCAACTTTTATACGGTTAATATCAGTTTTGACCGGTTAAAATTACATCCCTGCTCTCAATTAACGAAGATTTTTTTTTTTTTTTTTTACTCGTAATCAGTATTGTAACTGATGCCAGAAAGGAGGACTGCAATTAAAGAAATAATAATTGAAATGTACACCGAATTATATTTTTTAATTCAAAATAAATAATGAAATATTCATAATGTAATGGAGAATGATTGACTGGCCCGGCAGTGCACGGGCCCATGATAACGACATTCAATATAGCTAACACCAATGTTTAATGATTTTATACATTTAACCGGAAATCTTTCTAAACGATCCAAATTCTGGGGGTCACACTGCTTTTAGTAGTGTACACCTTCGATTTTAATGTATTTTTTCAAACGAAAATCTATCCAAGCAAAATTAGAGTTAGGGGAAACACTGCCTTCGGCAGCGTATAACGGACGCGCTATGCCAACGCCCGCTACATACAGGCCATGTCGACTGGATCATTAAATTCTGCCACGTCATCAAGGTCAGGCTTGATTCTTGTCTGTCACTGTTAAGCGTGCGCTCTGCATTACGAATATTCTTTTTTCTTGTGGAAAAAAAATATTTTCACTCTTATTATTATTTCACTCTGCTTGCATTCTTTTAAAAATAACTTACGTATGAATCATTTCTATTTGGCATTCAAGATTTAACAGAAACTTAGTACTGTAACAAATATTTAAATACCGATAACCTAGATGGCAGCACTAAACGACAGTCTCTAATTTTAGCGGGCTGCCAAATAGGTTTTTCCCATGATTCATTGCGAATTAGCTGTCTCGCAGAGAATTCTGAGACCTGCAATGGACAGATGTTCGAAATGCAAGCTGTCTTGTTTTTTAATTCCCCGGAGATTGTTTTGAGAGAAGGAAAAATGATAAAATGTTTTCAGCGGATTTCTTCTGAGCTTTGTGATGTAAATATGTAAAGTAATCATGTAAATAATATGTCTTGTAGTACAGAGATTCATTAAACATTACTTTGTACTAAAGTATAGAGTGGCGTTTCCTAATCGAAGTGATGAGTCCATTTTTAATGATTGTAGCGTTTACTTATGGAAAGTAAAAAAGCTATAAATGGGTACCCAACTTTGGGCCCTGAATCTACGACCGACCGAGTAAAGAAAGATGGTGTTTTATCGAAGTATTTTATCATCAGAACTAACGTCGCTTCTGTGATATCAGCTAAGGCAAATTACAAATGCCGTTTGTTCTCAGCTATTTCGAAATAAAATATATCTTTCGAAAGAAGATGGTGCTTTATCGAAGTATTTTATCATGTGTTGCAACTAACGTCGCTTCGGTGATACAAGCTAAGGCAAATTAAAATATGCCGTGTGTTCTCTATAGTCTTGAAGGAAAATATATTCTACGAACGATCGTAGTTCTACATGAGCTTCATGTATACAAAGCCGCCTCAAGACTACAAGCCAGACACGCCCTTCATCCCCCCACATGTGACGTCACAGCCCGGGGCTGGCTAACTGCCAACGCGCCAGCACCGAACATTTGAATTTTGTATCTTCCTATTTTACGTGCACGTGCGTTTTACTTAGCCTAATAACATATTTTTTCCAAGGTAAGTTTTATTTTCAAATTATATTTATATGCTATCAGCACAAGTTTTATTTCTTGTGTTCAAAATCTTTTATTTTTAATTTCTTTGAAATAAATTAACTAGCAAATCCTAGTACGATTCTATCAATAATACCGTATCTCAAAACGAAACGATATTATTGTAGTTCTGTTTCTTTCCACATAGAGCAATAATTTAAAACGGCAAACATCCCTAAATCGTGTCAAGACTTATATCATTTAATTTGTATCTTGTCACACCATCCTCTCTTTATAATTTGCTCTGTTTTCTCTAATTCATTAGAGTGACCTTTAATTAACGCCCATCGTGTTATTTTGTATGCAGAATTAGTTGGACTTTAATTTGACAACAAATTTATGTATTTATATATATATATATATATTCATACTTAAAAATTTAAATATTCAAGAAATTTTCATAAAAGTCGCTGTGAATAATAGCATTTTTATCTTGTTTACTTCTTTTAAAGCAAACCCCGATCGA